>OU744736.1:53201599-54401599 GCA_916613615.1 Steromphala cineraria
GCTGTCATCGAAAAATCATCGTCATCAACACTCGTGAAATATCAACTTTACCCATGACACTCGACGAAATAAACCTGGTATTTGGAAAACAACATTAAGTATCCTCTATATCTTGAAATTTATACAAACTATAAAACTGTTATCAAACGTGAAAGAAAATAATCATTCATTGTTTGTCATAAACATGTCAAATGTGTAATTGCAAATGTGTTTTGCCTGTTGTAGGAAAGTTACAAACTAAAAAAATTTGAAGAGCCACTCCGTTATTCCAACCACATATTGTTTTAGTTTAATATAAACTTAAACGGCAAAATTCATTGTACAGATTCAAAATATCACATATTCATTCCCAAAATAGCAATAATATAAATTATACATTACATTATACACTTTGGAAGGACTTTGAGGCATCAAAGCATTGCGAAAATGAAACGGATATGTTGAAATTTCACAACGGAAGTGAAGATTCACTTTGCGTTAACATATTCGTATGTCAAACCTAACATAACCGTAACAAGTTTGGCAGGATATTGAAGTGACCAGGGGACAGAATTTCGACAACGCTATTTTCATTTTCATATGCGATCAACTTTTTTAGATCCAAGTCATATTTGATTCTTTAAACAAATTCAATGTTATTGTGCAGAATTTTATCTTACAACACCTGTATGGAAAATTTTAATTGAAATTTAAGAAAATCTTAAGTTCACAATTACGTCTATTCAACCATGCCAAATATTGGCCGATATTCAGCCATCTACAGAATACATCTGCAGAAATACAGCTTTGGTATGTGAAGACGACGTTTCAATAAAAATCTTCAAATCTTCAAAGGACATTAGATTGGAATACCACTGCGTGCTAGTGTTACGTTTGAAAAATAAAACTTGCATGTTTAAACATATACTAAAAATTTTGTATGAAGACTTCCAATCTAGCTGAATAAGTATACTCATAAATGTTTGTGCAATAATCCTGCAGCTTTGTACATGTATACATATACCCATATAAATTGGCGGTGACAGTAAACAAACGTTACTGCAGTGGTTTAAAGATCTCTAGCTTTATTTAAGGACTGCCCTAAGGTTGACAGCTAGTTTAGAGAATGTTTCATGATTGAATATATAATTGAAAATACTGAGAAATTGAAAGGAGAATGGAATATGCTTGAGGAAATAACAAACTTTTTTTATTTGAAAGCTTTTGACAATAGATTTAAAACATGCTGTAAATAAAACATTCATACAATAAAATTAAACTGCCATTCGTACGGAGGTATATTGGAAATTGTTCTTGGAATCACTGATATAAAGAATTTTTAGATGTTTGAAAAATATTTTCTCAAACTTTGAATTTTTGTCATAACAATCAACTTTATATTTCAAAATTTGATTTTGAAACGAATAAACCATTGTCTAAAGTGAAGGAGTAGCAAAACCATATTGTCAATGTAAATAGTCAACGTTGTCCATTTTGATAAAGAAAACGTTGTCAATGATGTTAATTCTATCGACTGATTTACTTTTACTTACCATTTATTGTTAATTGGTCCACGACAATAAAAAGTTATTTTTGATATAAAAAGAGAAATTAAAGCGAGTGACGAAATGAGTCAAACTTATTTTTTGAAGAATATAGCATAAAGTAGGGAAGGTGAAAAACTATAGTTTTGTTTAGTCATGTGATGAATTTGAAAAGGTACACTTTGTTTGTTTGCTCTTTTGGGACACAAGTTACTTGCCCTTAATATATTCAGAATATTTGATTAAATTTGATCAATTAGTGAGTCGATGCACGCTATGATACATCTATAACTAATTTATTTGTAGTATATGTCATGTAAATGGCAAGATGGAAAATCAACAAATACGTTGACACTCATCTCACGTAAAATCACCCTGGTGGACAGGATTCACAACATTAACTGAAATTAATTACAATGTTTCATTTCAACCTAGAGTTAAAGAAACTTTTGAAAATTCAAATTTGATTTTCCTCAAAATAGGTCATGAAATGGAGGTACATACATGAAAAACTCAAATAGCTAGTACATATCTTGTTCGATTATAGAATTTAGCTGGTAAAAGGGATCATTTTTCATTTTAATTAATAAAATATAAAAACACCCCAAAACCACCAAATTTTGATATAAGGTAAACACTTAAGATATAATAACACCTTTTACTTGTTCATACAAACATTCAAAGATAAGTTAACAGTAACATTTCTGCTATGTACTTCGACTACATGAAATAGATTAAAGTTTAAATCAACAACGCATTTAAATGCAAACACTTGAGGGCATAAAATGTTGAACACCTTCCTCAAACATGTTTCAAACGATTCACAAAGGTATTAACTCATAGAAAAGATATTTACAATGGGCAGGTGAGGCGTGATTTATGAGATTATAGCGGTATATAAGGACAAGGACAACAGCGGCTTCAGTACGATCAGAAGTCCTGAAACAGTCAACATGAGGACCTTTATCATAGTCGCCATTCTCGGTGAGTCCTCAAACATCATTATCTCGATAGTTTTAATCAAGTCTTCAAACATCATGATATCTTTAATTTTAATCAAGTCTTCACGCATCATGATTTGTATAGTTTTATTCAAGTCATTATGATATCTATATATAGTTTTAATCAAGTCTTCACACATCATGATCTCTATAGTTTTAATCAAGTCTTCACACATCATGATATCTATAGTTTTAATCTCTCTTTTCGACATCGTTGTTTATAGTTTATATTTTCTATTTATGAAATAGCTCTTTTAATTTTTATGCGTTCCTTTTTTGAAAATTTACAAAAAGAGTTGCCAGTTCTTTCAGACAATTTCTCTCACAAAAATCACATTTTCAAATTTGGTTGAGTTGTTCTATTCCTGAAATTCAGAAGATGAACAGTTTTGATAAAGAATTTCGATACCATTGTTCAGATTTCTATAAATTTTATAACACTTTCCATTGACAAAATTTCTCTATTCAAAATAATTATTTAAATTTACATATTCAAATCGCTCTTTCCGACATCATGGATTGGTTCTTGAAACACTTTTCATTATTAGTGAGTTGCTTTATTTCTGAAATTTCATCGGATGATCAGAAATTGTATCGAACCACAAATAAGATTAGATTCGATTTCTGATAAGTATTGGTAAAAGTTTCCATCACATGTTTGGGTTCAGATATCTGTAACAATCATCATTCTCTTCATAGATTCATACACTGGCCAGTTTATAAAAGTCAAAAGGTTAAACACGCTTTGCTATTTCATCATTTCTTTCATTTCTTTTTTTCAGTTCATTTTTCAATAACTATTATTTTATAATACAAATGTATCATAGACTGTTGTTTATCAAAGCGTGCAAATAACATTGACTACGATAGAGACTTTGTAGCATAGCTTTCGATGCAAAACCTAAAATTAATAAATAATAAAATAATATAATTAAACGTAATACTGTCCCTTTAACAATGCTTTACATTCATTTTCTCTAGTTTCCATTAGAACTCAACAACATTTTCCGATATTCTAAGATCTAAATTTTGATCCAAAGATCGATCTATATTTTTATCACATAAATTAAAAAAGTTGCAAAATACATAATATTGATAAATATTCATTTCACGATAGATTTTTCATGTGATTTTAAGGCACAAATACGCAATGTGCAAAATCTCTTAAAGATACTTAATAAAAAATGCAACAACTAGATCGGTTTTGTATGTTTTGAAACTAGATATTGATTGCTGATAGCTATTGATTAAGGATTTCAAGAGCCCAAATTTGTTAACATTGAGTGTAGAATTTCTCCTGGTTAACCGAAGATGTTCTTCTTTAATATAAAGGGACGATTGCACGTTTAGGTAGTTAAAGTGATCCCTCGATTGCAAGGCATTTGTCTTTTTGTTTGTTGATAAAACAAAACCTTTCTACGAAAACTGTACCGTGTTCGCTTAAACTTCCCGAATCAATGGCCGCCGTCAGTTTACCCCGACTATCAGGTTGGTATACAAAACCCCGGGAGGATGATACATTGGAAACAAGATGTAAATTATTGGAGACAATTTGGAAATCTTAAAGAAAAACGTGCTTCTGACCATGACTTAGTGGGTTGTTGTAGGCATATAAGTCTGACTTTAAGAATGATTACATTGCATCTAGTGGTAGCGATTGATGCTGGAAAGTATGATTTAAAAGGCTATACATATTGTATCGTGACGATAGGAAAGGCGCGACATCGACGACAATTATTCAAACATAATTTTAGAGACATATCGAAATCTATGTTATCAGTGTAAAGAATGTGTAATGTATACTATAGATATAAGCAATTAAATATCATATATATTTGCTGAGTTCAGTGATGTCTTATTTAACTGCTGGAGCTAGCTCGATGTATCACTGTTAGGTTTTTTCTTTAAAGGGGCAGTAGCAGGTTTTTTGATAATTTTATATTACAACTTTTTCACTGATAATTGTAAGGTAATGCAAAATGTAATATTTTGACAGTGTCAATAATCTCATTACACAAACCAATCATCCATAGCCAGAGGACAAAGTATGAAGATTCACATAAAATCCATTGGCGGCCATACGTTTGAACACCTTTAATTCATTTTGTGTAAGAAAAAAGAATCGCGTGGCTAAACTCATTCTCTCCCCAAAGAGGCAGATTAAGTCATGTTGATTTAGCCTCTGTTCTATTACGCCGACTTTGTGGGATAGAATGGGTGATGCCTGATTGGAGGCAATCAAAGTTAGTTGTGCAATCATCGACGTTGTTCTTAAATCATCGTCTTGGCTACTGAATCAAGACAAAAGCATTGTGTTTTGACCAACCCTTTCCATGCGAGAAGCGTTGACTTGATCTGCCTCTGTGGGGAGAGAATGGGCTAAACTTTACGTTATATATTTGAATTATTAACGCTCCTTTGGGTTTAGATACATTGTCTTTCAATTGGAGCCATTTTCCTGCCATCATCATATATTCCCCCTAAAAACGTGCTACTGCCCCTTTAATTAAAGTTTTAGCCTCAGTTTAGCAAGTCAAATATTTTTAACTACAGATTTATGCATGCATTCCTCAATGTTGAATTTTAAAACCTTATTGTTCTTCCCCGCTGTCTTAAGCCAAGCATAAACACGTCATTTTGCAAAAGCCACGTGGAATTGCAACTGACGTGATTCGAATTGCATTGACAACTGACTGCATCTGACAACCGGTATTCATGTACTGTCTAAACCTTGGTCGGTCTTAATCTAAGCCTTCGATCATATTCAGATGAGGGCACAAGAAGAAAATATCCCCTCAGAATCATATTTTAACGAGTTTTGCTACGAATCTGATCACTTCAAGAGTAGCCTTGCCGTGGGACTTTGACTCAAATATGTTTTGCTGATTATATTTTCTGTCCAACTGCAGCCTGCCTGGTGGCAATTGTCCTGTCCTCTTCCTCGACGACAGAGGACCCTACGACGTCTGTCGACCCCCCGACGACAGCGGACAATTCTAACAATTCTACCGGACCCACCACAGTTAGCGGCTCAGGTAAAAACTTACAAAGGCTCGCAAAATACAATGATTATTCCTAATGCAGGATATTAACGATCCCAAAGGGAACCTCCATGTCTCGCAAGCAACGACTCATTATACTTCCCTATCCATACTTTCCTCATGCCCACAGTCGTCCTCTCTTTGTAGACTCTTCCTCTCTCGTTCCTTTAATGATTTTCTTCCTTAACCTTTTATTGACAAATGACTACTTCAAACCGTCAATCTGCCTGCAATCATATTATGACAACTCTTACTTGCTATATCCCTCAATCTTTCTTTGTTTTAATATTTTCAGTCCAACACTGGTTATGCCTATCCTTCCTCAATCTTTCTCTTTGTCTTTTCCTCACACCTTTTTGTTACCATTCCTCTTTGGTATCGTTTGTCTCGTACCTCCACGTTTCTTTGAGACTTTTACTCACTCAATGATATTTTACATTATTTTGACTATTAAACATCTCTTCACTTCCATCTCTGTTCCACCCTCCTTCTGCGGTCTTACTAATGCTTGTCTTCTCCCTCTTCTCTCTCCGTTTTTTCTGACTGTCTTTCTGAAACGACTCTAAATCCGATTTTGTCTTCTTCCTCACCCCTTCCTCTTACCTTTAATCTTCTTTGGTAATGCCTCACTCCCGCCATATATTTGCTTTTCTCTGACAACGTTCGTCTACGATCTTCCTCTGACTCTGCTCGCTCTTCCATCCCCATCTTGCATCACCCTGTACCTTCCTTTGATCTCCCAACCGTCATTCATCCTGTCTCAGGGTACATATTAATGGAGTTAACGTAACGTTCGTACCCTGAGTCCGTCATTGACCATGCCTCACAACTCCATCTAACCCTACTCCCCTCATTCTCTCCGTGGTACTGTATCACCACCTTTATCAGCTTTCTTCTCTCCCACGTTCGTCCTCTACATCCACCTTCCTTTGACTCTTCTCACTCACCCATCCCCATCTAGCATCACCCTGTACCTTCCATTGACCTTCTCTGCAACCGTTATTGTATCCATGCTTAACAACTCCATCTAACCCTACTCCCCTCATTCTCTCCGTGGTACTGTATCACCACCTTAATCAGCTTTCTTCTCTCCCACGTTCGTCCTCTACATCCACCTTCCTTTGACTCTTCTCACTCACCCATCCCCATCTAGCATCACCCTGTACCTTCCATTGACCTTCTCTGCAACCGTTATTGTATCCATGCTTTACAACTCCATCTAACCCTATTTTCCCTCATTCTCCCCGAGGTACTGTATCATCCCCCTAATCCGCTTTCGTCTGTGCCAACGTTCGTCCTCTACATCCATCTTCATCTGCTCATTCACCCCTCCCTAACTTGCTGTTGACGCTGTGCCACTTCACCTCCCCTGCAACAGTCATTGTGCTCATACCCTACAACTCCATCTAACCATATCTATTTGTTACAGGCAACTCGGGAAGCACCCTTCAAGCTTCCTTGCTGCTGGGCTTCCTGGGATCCATGATGGCTGTGCTCTTGCTGAAATGAGCCTCAGAAGGAACTTCTAACCTCACTGATTATTGACTTAATTGTGTAACAGGAATAGATCCCAATTACGAATCTGCCAATCTTGACCTACTGACCCTGAGCTAAACCTCAAAAGAAAGGACTTTCTCTCATTACTAGTTATTGACCTAATTGTATAACAAGAAAAGGTTCGAAAGATGTATCTATCAATTATACCTTGCTGTGCTGTGACGTGTGTACATTTCAACAAGTGAATGACGTGGGAAGAGATACCTATCTTTGACTTCCGCTGATGAGACACTCGTTCAAATATATAACACTCTTTCTCTGCGGTTTGATGCTTTTGTTAATAAAATACTTGTTATAATGTTGTTGTTGTTTTCTTTTTAAATAAAAAAGGATTTCACGGCTTTCGGTCGACCATCTTTCTAATATGTGAAAAAATACGAACACGATTAAGGTATTGGTAGAATTGTGCGGTCCGCATTCTTTGTTTATATGAATTATATTTAAAGAAGTTACTGACCCGTTACCTTTTACAGCATTGATAGAATATTCATAAATGTTAATGATGATACTTATCGGGACTTTCCTCGATAGAACCCTTCCTTTAAGAAGTTCTGATATATGAAGTGATTATCAACTTCTCCTGGATAAGAATGTAAGTTGCTGGTCCCACCTAAGGGCAAACACAGTCGTTGTTTGTATCGCAATATGTAAGTAAATATGTAGATATAAATCGTATCTTTGAACTGTCACTGTCTGAGCCCACATTCTCGCTGGGTATAGATTCATCCTGTAGGATATGTATTTAAACTGTTCACACTGCAGTAAAGCATACGGGTAGGCCTAGTTTTTAAAGGCATGAAAAGAACTATGATTATGATTATCGCCGATAGGTAAATAAATCTCATTGCTCTTATCTATAATGCGTCATCGCAAGGGGATATCATCATTCATTGGATAATGTTCCCGGTATGATATAGCCCACGTATATTTGGGGTCATATACGGATGTCGATGCAAATTTCAAAGGTCAAGGTCGGATCTTCTTTTGAAATTCAGATGATCAACATTTTGAACGCCTTAAGTTGCGGGAAGAGACATCAAAATATAAATGATACGTTCAATCAAGGAATTACAACAACACTGTATGGCCCTTAGCCAAGTGTATGACTAAGCAGTGCCGAACGCGGGTAGAATGAAATGGACCAAGGACGTTAATAGCTATGAACGTCCTTGGATGGACCGAAAATTTGTGTTTACTTGTACCAAAGGCAGTTCAATTCTCTACTTTAGGCTTGCTTAGTTTGTATTAGAAAAGAAATCATGACAAAATAACTCAAACAGTAATTATAAAGGCATTTATAAGGAGGAATCATATTTTGTCAATTCATCGTCAGACATTACACTGTTCATTTGCATATATCAATGCTCGCATCAACTAATAAAATAGCATTATCAGGCATTTCTTCGAATGAAAATTATTAAATGAAATTGTATGATAAAGAAGTTTTTTTTGAGATGGTAAATATCCTGCATTAGGAATAAACACGATTTATTTACTTCGCCAAGTCTCGCAAAATATAATGTTAATTCCTAATGAGGGATATATACCAACCCAAAACACATTCGCATGGTAACCTCTATGTTACAAGTGTACAGTAGAAACAAATGGCGACCATATTCGGTAAACATATTTTTATTCAGTTGAGGAAGAAAAATTGATTCGAATATGTATTTAAACTGTTTATACTGCAATAAAACATGAGGAGGTTATCCACTAGAATAATATTAAATCAATACGTGAGTAAGCTTAGAGCAGATGCCGGCTATAACTTGATATATATAGGTCAAGTATGACGTTTTTCTCTTCTAACGATGTTACCCATTTCACTGTCAGAAACAATATTGAGAATTCAACTATGTCAAAAGATACCCTTCAAAGAGTCAGTCATTTACCCTCACAAGAACCTTTCTCTTTCTTGACAAAACCTTGAGACGCTTTTTCGAGATATTAACAAGTATTAAATGATACAAATGAAACCAAAGCTTGCTTATACATAAATGAATTTTACTGAATAATTCAGTAGGAAGTCATCCAGCTCAAAGTATTTTATCAAGATTCAATTATCTAGTAACTGACTTACACTACAAAGTTTTACGTCTTTCGTCCATTTCATGTAAATTACTACAATACAACATTTCTCACCAATTTGCGTTTAAAAAAAAACACCAGTTAAAATCCTGAAATCTGTTCTGTTGAGTTTAGAAATTAAAAATCGTGACATTTCTTGCAGAATTTGTTGAGAAATTCTAGGAAAGGCAATACTATACACATGGAGAAGAATCGGCGAAAATAGAAGTTGTGGGCTACAGCGAAGAATGAGGTGCTTTATTTGATATTTTTCTTTTCCATGAACACACCAACTTCAAAAAGGCTATCAAGAAATTTAAAACTATTATTATTACATGCGTCAACAGCGCCTCAACAACGAGGCTTAAGTGTAAATTAAATCGTCACTGTTTGTAGTAACCAACGGAAGTTTTATATTCAAATAAACACGTCTTTGGTCGCTATTGTTAATATTTATTTTTCACCGCTAAGTTGATATGCATTGCAATATTTAATCATGGCATACAAATGTTGTTGTCATAAATCAACTACGCCCCCTTAATGAAGAGAAAAGTCTGACGAAGTAACCAACCCTGATTTAAATTAACTCAATATGGAAATTCCATTTTCTTGCAATGCTCTCCCGTCTGTGCGGCATATTGACTGTTTTATGACTTTATGACATTTTATCAGTAAATTGTTATACCGCACTCGACATCGAGGAGTTTGGCAGAAATATAGCGGCAGCTATTAAAGTGTCCAATGGAGACTCTTCAAGGTATATGATATAGTAGCTTTATGATGGCACATACACTTGTTGGTCCGCATTATCCTAACACGGTTTTGTATACACCAGTAAAACAAGACGTTTATATGTTAACTGAAGTACGAAAGCATACGATACAGTTTGCTTCGATTAAGTTATATCTAAAAACATGTGACATATTTGAATATAAAATTTAAACATATTTACAGTTGTCCGAACGAATACATTTATTTATTTATGAAAATATATTTGGTTATGGTAAACAGGGGTGCATGTATGAAGTAAAAAATACACAAACATGCCCCCCCCCATGTTTGAACAGTTTAACATGTTGTCAACTTGTGAAGAAGAGGTCTCTTTTTATGTTTTTGAAATAGATCATATTTAATTCTTATATGTCGATAAACAATAGCGTTCAAGGTTGGAAATACATGATAACTGAATATTGATACTTTAAGAAATTTAAAAGCCCCAGATATATATGTTTTGACTTAGACAAAATGTGTTAAAGGGAAATTCGTAATCTATGCTTTGTGTTATGCAAAATCTTAAACTATTTTTATATAATCCTACATATATATGTGAATCCTAACTCCATTGTTATATCCATGCGCATCTCTGTAAAGATGTATATATTGTATTTATACAATAAAGATGTATATCGTTGTATTTATATATATATATGTATATATCATTGTATATGGGCCAGAGGCCTCAAGTACATTAAACTTCTTTGACTTTGACTGACATTTAAACCCGCGTGCTTGTCACTTTTAGAGCATATTTAAATTTGAAAAACACACATCGATGAAACGAACTGACGTGACGTGTACACATCTTGGTTTAGCGTTTGTTTAACTTTTAATCTGCTTGAAAGCAAATGGTCTGCGGTAAAATAAAAAGGAAAAGAAACGTCACGGCATTTACAACACCAAAATACTGTTGTAAGAACTGCTAACATTTCCGTACATCAAATTTAATATTTTACTTTTAGGGGGATCCGAAATAACCTTTAAATGTTTTTTCTTATAATGCCAGAATGTCTCCACCTGAAATTAAAATGCGATCAACCTAGATATCCTTTGAAATAAATTTGGTATCACGTTACCCCAGAAAACGGTCGTGGATTGAAATATCTCATATTCGGTATTCAATTCAATTCTTTTATTTCGTTTAAAGGCCTTAGGCCCACGTACAAAACATATATACAAAACAAGACAATTATATAAGAGAGAACATTGAAAGTACATTGTAAGTTAATTTGATGATAGAAACATTGAGCGTAGAGCGAGTGCATCTCTAATAAAACATGAGTATGATGAAATAATTTCTAAGTTTTGATGTTGTAAAACATTTTGAAGGTAACATTTATGATTATTTTCAGGTACATTTAGGATTTATTTCTTTCTTAATTCACTGAAACAAGGATATTTGAATAAAAAGTGTATTTCGTCTTCAAGTACATCATTTTTACACAGTTTACAAAATCTTAAAAATCTAGGTATTCCTTCTCTTCTTCCTGTATTTTTACGTATTGATAAGGCACCTATTCTTAACAAAGTTATTCTACGACGGTATGGTGCCCTTCTTATGATTGTGAATGTATAGGTTATCGTTTCTGAGAATTAACTTAGCCTTTCGTTGAATTACACATTATAAATTTATAAGCCATCACAGTTCACATTACCACAAACATATTTCACTATTTTCTTTGGAATATATGAAAGTCTGATTACAATATTGTATAGTACGTTAAAGGTCTCTACTCAAATATGTTCAGTTTGGTAATGAAAGCTCTTTTTGAAAGCCACTTTTGATGGGCCGCTTAGACCTATCTGGCCACAAACCAGAGAATGCATGACTGGTCACGCCCCTTTTTGTGACGTCATAAACAGAATCAGCCTCGTTATCTACATGTATATGTCTATCGTAACAATACCACAGAAAAAAAACCCCACTAACTAACGATTTTCGAAAAATGTTTTCCAATCAGTTAGATAAATCATTTGACGACGTGACACTACTAAGCATTTGGTGTAAAAAAGATAGCCACATCAATTGTAATTAAACAATTATTTAGGCGGTATTTCAGTTGAATTAGTGATGAGTTACTCTGTATAGTCTATTTATTACGTCACACCCGTGCGAGTTTTAACGCCCCTAACCCAGGTGGGTTTATACAGCCGATAATTACGTCTTAAAGCAAGGCTAATTAAAGGTGATAATTGGACAAATTAAAAAAAATAAAGTCCAGTTTTTATTTTTTTGAAATTTTTTGAACGAAAATCGAGAAGTGGTAAAGTCGAGGTTAGTGAATGTTTAATTCATATAGTCTTCTGGCCATTTTAGAGATCAAAAGAATAAACTTGACAAACAAAGTCTTTTTGAAAAAGAGAATAATTCATAAGTCTTTTACTGAATACTTTGCCGGCGGGTTCTTTCTTTATTTGACATTTAAAATCGAAGAAAAGCAGCCACGTTCTGTCAAGAGAACATATATCTGTAACCCGGCCAGTTCAGACATATTGAATACATCAAACAACATTCCTGTTCTTTGATAAACGATTCGTTAGTTCATTATGACCTACTTTAATCAGATAAAGCCAAAGACTCAACGGGTTTTGAACTAGGCATTGCTCATTTGGAGTCTCTTTAGGCTTGGTTCGTTACTTTCACTTTTCAGAAGAGCGCTCAAATATAGATATACTAAAATCAAAATAAAATCGTGCCGATGGCTCTCTTGACTCGTCACTGATTGGCTGGGGAGCAATTGAACCCTTAAAGGCACCACTCGAACGGCTTTCATCCGCCATTTTGAAATGTTAGCAATGCAAGAAAACAAATGTGCTCTATTATGCTTATTCATTAATGATCGTAGCTTCGATGATTGGCTTCATTTCACGAAATTTTATTTTTTGAGCGATACACTTTATTCTTTGTCAAATTGTTAAATCTTCAACAACTGAAATGGTAACCCCACAAACATATTTGAAATTGAGTATGAAATTATCATGTAAAATTCATATATAATTGTAAACAGGAAAGTCCTCCCGAATTTCGTTTCCACAAAAAATACCCTGCTCGAATGGTCCCTTTAAGAATAGTACTCCTATAAGAAACACAGCGAGTTTTAATTTGATCGGTCCGATCTGATTTAAATAAGATTGACTTTATCATACACGAGCAACATCTGGCGTGGCTCGCCGGATGGGTGGGTTACCCGATTCATTTCTGAATGAACTGAGAGTTTGAAGGGTAATTCCCTGCCCCACACTGAGACACGAGTTGAATAACTTGTGGTGTCGCCTTAGGTAAGAGACTTTATTCAAAATGTGCCTCTGTTCACCCAGCAGGAAATGGGTACCTGGTGAAAGTTGTGTTGGAGGGGACCCATCAAGCGCTTAATCGGCAGCTTGGGTTAGACCAGGGTAATAATTCAGGGAGCGCCTTGAGCATGCATTCGGTGTGGATATGTGTGCTATATAAATAGCCTAATTATTATTATTAATTATTAATAATTATTAAAGAACCCGGTATTTACCGACAATTTATTTTGAGTCGTAGCATTTCAATCTTAATCTGATAATATAAACATGTATCTGCCAATGAAAGATCATTGATAATCTTACTTTTCCTTTGTCTAGAATATCATACACAGACCTGGACATTAACGATTTTATCAACTCGTGCAGATTAATTTCAACATCTTAAAGGGCCAGTAGCACGTCTTTAGGGGCAATATAAGGTAATGTCAGGAAAATGAAAATTAATGGTTCCAATTGAAAGACAATGTTTTTAAACTAAATGGAGCAGTAATAATTCAAATATATAATGTAAAAGTTTAGCCGTGCAATAACATTTTCTTACACAAAATGAATTAAAGGTGTTCACACAAAAAAGCCGCCAATGGAATATATGTGAAGTTTCATACTTTGTCCCCTGACTATGGATGATTGGCTTGTGTAATGACATGTTTGACACTGTCAAAATAATACATTTAGCAATATCACACAATAATCAGCGAAAAATTAGAAATACAAAATTATAAAAAAAACGTGCTACTACCCCTTTAAAACACGTTGATGTAACCCTATAAACCAACATCATTCAGCCAGGAGAGTGTTTATGATAAGTTTGTGATCATTTTAAGAACGTGGTTGTGTTTCATACTGTTCCACTTCATTGGTTGTATTCCTGTGCAACTGCGTAGTTCCTCAGTGCATGCAGTCTAAATGTATATAAGTAATGTTTTAAATATATAGCAAATATACCAAAATAAGTACTCATTTCGATAAGAAAGCAAAGAAACTGAATCCAGCAACATGAACGTATTTATTATCTGACAATGTGAATCAAATGCTAAGAATATTTCATGTTTATTTCAGTTGAAACATTGTGACAACATAAAATACAACAAAGCAAGGTATACCTGCACATGTATATTTTTTCATATTTGACATTTTCTAATAAGTCAATTTTATTTCAAGATCAAAAGTCCAGCCCCTGTATTGATTGTAATTAAATCCACCATTCGTATCGAAATTATTACGTTCATAATTAAATGTACCACCCACATTTAAACCATTATCCGTATTTACGTTCCCTTTGAGTTGCAACATAAAACTCCTTTTTTCTTGATATGTTGTCATGTTCAGACCCTAGAAGTGGATTTCCCTGAAGCAGAGTACGTTTCGGTATATCTAGAAATAACTTTGCGTATTAGCAGTCGGGAAAGTGATGAACATTTAATACAGCAGGGGCATTGTTTATGTGATATGTGACAGACACATTCGCCCGAACGTAACTGCTTCGCGGTATTTGTTCACCAATCGTCTCCTTTAAGAACTTAAGAGTCAAATATTCTGTAACAGGACTATTTTTGCATCCTTTCATTACGGAGAAACGTTATATTTTACAGACTATTCGAAATGAAGCATCCTTAAAATCTCTACTTAGGGTTTAATATGCTATTTCTAAAAACCTTTATTTCTTGAAAACTAGAAATTTTACCCTCGTGATGTTTCATATGTTAGAGTTCATAATGTCAAATGTCAAAATTTCATGACTGTGTGAGGTGCGCCTGTTTGTATAGAGACATTAGAAAATGGTAGAATTTCCGTTTTTTGCCGAGGGTAGGTGTATCTAAGTTCACTCAAACTCAATACGACTGGATGAAAGTATGTATTATTTAGGTTCTGGACTGTTCGATTGATACTTTCATTCTTCATACAAATTAGTATCACTCAAGTCACCACATTTCTTTGATACTGCTTTTTGAAAATGGACCCAACCGAGAAATCGCTAAAAATATGACCGAATTTGAAATTAGCGTAGCTCAGGGTATTTCCTTAATATCTGCAAACTGTAAACGCATGTCGCCTAGAATTATATCAACAACTTATATACAAAAAATAACAATGAGCAGGCAGAATTTATTTTTTTGCGAACAGTTTAATGCAAGTGGTATATTTGATAGAATTACAATAGGTGCCACAATTCAAAAACTCTTACAGCAAAACCAATACGAATATGCAAAAAATATTTTGTTTTTGTAATGACCTATATATGTACTCTGTTTGGTGTGAAAATGAAATTATTCGGTGTCATCAACTGGGAGGCTTTGGTCGAATTGAGCTGGAATTACCCTCATATATACTAGCAAGTGAACGACCTTAAGGTACGGAGATGTACACACGCCTGCGATTGGAGCACGCTCGATCATGGATATATGCGAACAATATTTCTCAGAAGATATGCAATAGATAGATTTTGAACATCAAAATTAATATAAAGAAATCCAATCATAAAAAGACAGATTTTGACTGTCCTTTTGAGCCAATGGCACATTTGAACGAAATTCTTATATCGTTGTTGATGCTTTCTTAAATGAGAGATATTGGTTTAAAGCATACCTTTGATGTATCTCTATTGTCTAAGAGCCTAGAAACATACATCTTCCTACGCAGAGCCTAAAAGGCCAGTTTCCAAACTGTCATTTTATGCCTTGCTGCAGAGACTTTACTTTTCTGTGCTGCTATAGTGTCCCTACAGAGTAGAGAGCAAGCACAGAAAACTCAAGGCTATGCAGCAAGGCATAAACTGATAGTCTGGAAACTGGTCTTTTAGGCTCTGCGTAGGAAGATGAGAAACATAAGAAACTGTGTTTACCTTGCACTGCCCAGACAACTTTGGCCCCATCACAGAAGTGCGTTATCTTCTCCCCCACAACCCCCGGTAGCTGTTCTCTCAGTATCTAAGCCCCCTCCGCGATCCACCCCTCTTTCACGTGGTCCGTCTCCTTGTTCTCTGTCTGCAGGTACAATGATTACAGGAGATAACAGGTCATTTTCATATCATACCTCATATCAGCCCGAAACCACCATATCAGCCCTAGGACCGCATTTATTCATTTGATGTTTTTAAAAAGGAATAAACGTCAAAAGCGTCAACAACATCGTTTTCGTGGAGAAACGTACAATTCGCACTTTACATTGCCAATGACGTCACTCTGAAAAGGGGGATAACTCTAGTCCGATATCCTGAAATGGATTTGCTGTGTTCTTGACTCTATCACACATGTAAAACGCCCCATATTATTGATAGATACATGATAATATCAAGAATATCACCCTAGTGTCTTCTGATACGATATTTATCAACACAAGATAACACAATGTTCAATGACCGAGGCTTGCCAATAATATTTTACTTTTATCAATGAGTGTTGAAATATATAATGTCAAAAGACAAGAGGATAAGGTTCTATTTATCATCTAGAATATGTTTTCATTACCTTCCCTTGAAAAACGTCTATCCTTAAGATTAAATTTTTTGAATTGTATCTTTTAATGGTGTCCTAGAATAAAGTTCAGTTGCACTTCATTATTCTAATTAAACATGTATACATTTATAGCAATTAACATTTTACATCGAACACATAAACGTACTTTGTCTAAATATTAAATGTAAAGAAACTGAATTCAATGAAATACGTTTTCTTTTAAAAATGAAAAATCAAATTATAAATCCATTATGAATGTAGATATATTCAGAATGTCGCCGGGCCTATATCCCTTACATATTTTCACAATTTGGTTATTTTGTAATATGATAAAAAAGTCTAAAAAAATGTTCTTTTTGAACAATGATTGCATACATTAGTCATACCCCCCCCCCCATTAAAAAGGACATCCTAGGTTAAATGGATGATTGTTGTTTACGTACCAACTTTGCATTTTCAAGGAGAAGTCGTATTTGCTCGTATGTTGCGAAGAATGGTCTGATGAAACACATGTTCTCATCGCTCAACTTTCTTGCTTCCAAATGCTGAAACACGACCATAAAACACATGGTCAATGCGATTTAATAGTTATCATAGTGATATAAACTCTGTTGAATGAAATTACCTCTTTGTTTCTATAAAAATTATATCTTAACATCGAATTTATGAAACGGAAGGAAAGGATCAACACGTTTAAAAACGTTAAGAGTTTCAAATAAAACTCCTATCCTTGTATCAGTTAAAACGGAAGATGGTCTCATATAAGAATTTCTTTTGATCAAAATGTACATATTTAGTATCAAACTATCAAAAACTGTAACAGACGTACTGACGAGGTGCGTTCATGAAACACCGTAACAGTTAATCGTTATATATTTAAAGTTAAAGTGTGACATTTACTTGTTCTGAAAACCAGAACTTGTTCATCATCATAAACTGGATTAAATAATGCATTTTCACAAATCCCTAAAGACAAGAAGTAAAGGTTTAAAAAAAACCCCTTGTTTTCATATACTTTAAATAATGTGTTTTCACAAATCCCTAAAGACAAGAAGTAAAGTTTTCCAAAAAAAACTTGTTTTTATATACTTTAAATAATGTGTTTTCACAAATCCCTAAAGACAAGAAGTAAAGATTAAAAAAAACCCATTGTTTTTATATATTTTAAATAATGTGTTTTCACAAAACCCTAAAGACAAGAAGTAAAGTTTTCCAAAAAAAACTTGTTTTTATACACTTTTTTCACAAAACCCTAAAGACGAGTAGAGTTTTCTAAAATGTTCATTTACATTATTGAGATTTGACATTACCTTGTGAAGATCGTAAAAGTTGAGTGAGGGCCTATATTCTGGCTGGGGAGGGTCTGAGCGTGGACTAGAGAGGACCATCATGGAGTCTTCCTCCAAGCTAATGTCAATGGGAATCTTCGCTCCATTCTTTACACCGATAATTTGCATTTGCTGAAAGGGACAAATGAATGAATTTATAACTTTTGTTGTCAGTTGCAGAGTTGCTGTGGCAACGCACGTGCAACTGCAAATTCAAGTGAAAATAGCGTTGCAGGTTTGTTGTCACACGCATTGCTGAGAGTGACGTAAGCTATAGCAGGTTTCCAAACGTATTGAACAAATGCAAATTTTGGGCAGTTTTACTTGAACAAAGGCAATTTAAAATAGTACGTTTTTGAGTAAACGTCATTATTTGTACTTACCGTCGACGACTCACCGTAGCCCATTGATTGCCTATCAATTATCTCTCGACCCATAACACAGAAAAAACAATACGGGAGTTACCTGCTCATCCCCGCCGCGCCACCTATGGTCATGTGACCTGAACCTCATCCAACCTACCTGGAGCCAGTGAACGCTAGAGCGAACCTACTCGCAGGAGGGGAGGCATGGGTGGGAAATAAAGATTGGTGAGTCGTGGACGGTAAGTACAAATAATGACGTTTACTCAAAAACGTACTATTATTTAACGTACTCTACCGTCTCCGACTCACCGTAGCCCCGACTACCACAGAGGGTGGAGGGCTGCGAGAGCAAGGCGGCAGGAGAGCAGGTACTCCCCCCACTATCGTCTAATTAAAGGTGGGTGCACAGGTGCCCTGCTAAGGAGGGAAGCCCGCCCTGACTCAGAAAAATCGTGGACAAATCTCGGCGGTAATGGTTAGCGAAAACCATGCCAGACTTCCAGTCCGACATGTTGTCTACTACAGCTATGCTGCTGTAAAAGGCCGTGGGGGTTAGCACGAGCTGGCGGAGCTAACTCCTTGGCTTGTAGGTGTCAAGGATAGCGGACCACAGATAGACGCCCAGGAACCGTTTGTCTATCTCCTTCATGCTACGCTGGGAGTGAGGTTAGTCTCCTTCCCCGGAGCGAACGCGTACGTTCCGCATAACATGAAGAGCTCGGACCTCGGACCGGACAGAGGAGTCTGTTCTCCTCGTCCGTGGGGGAGACTGAACCTGAAAGGGCGGGAATGTGAAATACCCTGCCCCGTTCATCCGACCCCTGGTTCTTGCATACGAAATTCAGAGCAAGTCCCAAATCGGCTTGAAGCACGTGCAATTATGAGATCCTGGCGGCCGAAGCCAAGGTCTTACCCGTCAGTCGGGAATGAAGGACTCCGTCAGGGACTCGTAGGAGTCCGAGCACAGGTGCTCGAGGGCGATCGCTAGATCTCACTCGGGAGGTCTAGGCTTAAGCTGCCTGTCCTCCAGACGGTATGTCCTGATCACCTCCTTAAGGACGGAGATGTCCACAGAGGAGTCCCGCTTCCGCAGAACCGACCTGATTGCAGCTAGGTGGGTGTTAATAGAGGAGGCCTTAAGCCCCCTCTCCTCCCGCCACCTGGGGGGTCGTCACTACCTGGACGTCCCAGCCTCTGTCAGCACAGAAGGTGGCAAATGAACTCTACTATACGTCGTACGACTAGCAAGTGGAGCCAAGCTGGGAGGAGGAAACCGCAGCTACGACTTCCTGCGAGTAGCCCGTCCGTTTCATCCCCTTTTGGAGACGAGCCAACCGTGGAGATCCAGTGCTTGCGGGTTCTCGTGCACCCGCCCGCTTGACTCACTAAGAGATTCCATCTGAGAGGAATAGGGAATGGATCCCCCTGGCCCAACCTCCGAAGAGGTACGAATCACGGCCTCGCTGGCCAGAAGAGAGCTATCAAGATCAGCCTGATCAACCGTGTCGCCTCGATCTTCATCACCACTTGAGTGAGAATGCTCAGGGAGGGAAGGCGTAAACGTCCATCCCCTCCCATCCGAACGACAGAGCATCTAAGCCCCACGACTCGGGATCGGGGACGGGAGACACATAGACTGACAGCTGGTGCCCCCAAGCCGCTGTCGAGCTGTCCGAGTGCACTAGAAGCACTTGGCCCCACAGCAGAGCGGACAAGTGAGAGATTACCAGCCTGATAGCTTCCATCTCCAGCTCGTTGATGTGGCGCGTGCGCTGGGCCGACAACCTCAGCCCAGCCGTCTGATCCCTTCCAAGGAGGGCGCCCCAAACCTGCGTGGATGTACCACAAAGAGATGGGCAGTCGCCGCGGGAGGTCTGAGTGGAACGCCTGAGAACACGTTGGCCTGCACCCTCCACCAGGCTAGGAGAGGGACGAGCCGCTAGGGCAGCGGGAATGCGTGTCTGCACACTTCCTCGCTGACATGAGGGTTGAGAAACCCCAAACGAGGCCTCAGCCCCAGCCGCGGACTGCGGGAGAGTGGTGGTAATTGACCCAGTCGTCCAGGTCCAGGAACTGTACGTCGTGATGGTGAAGTAGTTGGACAACCGGCTGGGTCACTCTGGTGAAAACCACTGAGCGGACGATATCCCGAACGGGAGCACGTTCCACTGGAAGTGGCGCCCCCTTTTGCCCCCAGGACGAAGCGGAGGTACTTGCGGTGTTCCCGAATGGTGGGAATATGCAAGCACGCGTCCTGAAAATCCAGGGATATCACCCAGTCTGATCGCTTCATAAATAGCAGTACTGACAAGGAGGGCGTTGGCTGACCCCGAGACTGCCTGGAGATTACTACGAATCTCGACAGGGAGGTTGGACTGACTGAGGATCCCGTCCCTGCGTAGGTTGGTGATCCCCGCCGAGATACGTCCCGCGCAAAGCATTACCTGCATCAGGCCTCCCGCCACGGAGCCCCCCTCCCCATCTCTGCCTCTCTGGCGAAGGCCGTCATCGCCTGCAGGCGTGAACGACAGAGTTCACATCCCCAAGATAGACCTGGCCTCCTTGTCCAGGTGGACAAGATTGGCGTCCGAGACAAGGTGATCAGCGGAGGGGGCGGCAACCCGCCTGAAATCCTCGTCCAAGACTGGAGGATTGAGAGGGATAGGGGGGACGCTACTGAGATGGTGGACCGCTGACGGTCCGTCAGAACAAGGGGAGGAATAAGCCTACCCGGCGCAGACGGGCTGAAATCTTCCCCGGCCGTGGCGCACAGCCGATGAGGGGGAAAGGCCTGTCTCCGCATAGTGGGGCCTCCTCCTCACAGAAGGATTCCAGACGAGCCCACTTGCAGGGGGACGGGGATTCGTCCACCTCCTGTAGAAAGACCTGGCCCATTCCACTACCGCGTCCCTCTTATCGGCCGCGTCCGAACCCGACGTGCTCCCGCTCCTTCCCCCGGTGATAGGAGTGAAGGGAGGGTTCGTCGTCCCCATGAACTGGTGGTCCGAGTGAACTGGTGACACGGTGGGGGTGGACGTGTTACTGGGGGAGACCTCCGGGGAGTGGAGCGTGACCCTACGGCCGGAGTGAGGAGAAGAGGGAGGAGACTCGAGAGTGGACCCCCCACTGGAGGGGGGAGTCTTCTCCTGCCGTACGCTAGCGGGGGTGCGGCCCCCCCTGGCATCTAACATCCCCTTCACCATGTCCTTGACGGACGCAAGCAATTGCATGGAGAAGGCCGCCTGATCGAAAGGACCTCAGTCCTCCGACTTCTTCCTTTCATCGATTCCTTCCGCAAGCGAAGGGTCGACGTGCGGGAGGTGACGGAGGGCACCGAAGAGGACCGTTGGTGAGCTGACAGACGAGGGGGAGGAGGACTGGCTTCCGTGACTCCCCCCGAGCGTGGCCCCGTCTAAATCCGAAGCCCGTTCATCCGCCTCGAATTCCCTCGGACGGGCCCCTCCGGAGGGGAGGTGATGGTGGACGAGGCCGACAGGTTCCCGGGGTGCGAGCCCTACGCTTCGCACATACGGCGTCTCTCTCACTCCTCCTTAAAGCCTGAAGATATAACGCTCCCAGAGAGAGAGACTCGCACTCTTCACACCTGTTGCAAGGGGCATGCGGAGGTGCAAGAGCGACAGAGGGAGAGGAGGTCATGTGTCCCCGATTCCCTTAGTCCACATCGCCCACAGAACCAGGGTACGTCGCTGACAGACAGACAGACAACCAGAAAGAAAGCCTTTATGTGTTTTATCATCTCTCGTCAATCGCTTGGCGATTGGTCGCTTAATATATGGTTCATTATTCTATGTACGTCTATTTGTGCGAGTGAGATGTAATTAAACATATCTGTACAAGGTGAGCACATTCACATACCCTGACGACACCCTGGTTCGCCAGAGTCACTCACGGGTGAGTGAGGGCGGAACGTAGACCGAGCAAGACGGAGAGAACGGGGGTCTCACTCGCCCGTGAACCAACCAACGTTGACCCGTCACTCACCCGACGGCCCAAGGCGGAGTGAACTCGACCCAAGACGGAGACTGACCAGTCACTCACTTCCGTCCCTCGCCAGACGGACCAAGGCAATTGGTACTAAGACGGAGAACGGACCAGTTCCTTACTTCCGTCACTCGCCAGACAGATCAGGCGGAGTGAAGCGAAGCAAACGCGCACCAAGACGGAGGACGGACCGGTCATTCATGCCCATTACTCGCCACGCGGGGCACGTGACAAACGGGGGTCCCAATCGCCCGTAAAACAACAAAGGTTGACCCGTCAATCACCAGACGGATCAAGTCACTGCGCGTAGCGAAGCGAACCGAGTGGCAAGGTGAGATGGAGTAAGGCCGAGAACGCACTCACTCGCCGAATCGATGTTAGTCCGTCTCAGGCGGAGTGGACGTCCCACGGACCTCTGCCACTCACCAGTACGCTGTTCTAGGTACCCCTTCACTCTCCAGACGGACCAAGACGGAACGAAGCGAAGCAACTGCGTACCGAGACGGAGGACAGACCAGTCACTCCCGTCAGTCACTCGCCAGACGGACCAAGGCGGAGTGAAGCGAAGCATAATCGTACCGAGACGGAGGACGTAGCAGTCACTCCCGTCAGTCACTCGCCGGACGGACCAAGGCGGAGAGAAGCAAACGCGTATCGAGACGGAAGACGGACCAGTCACTCCCGTCAGTCACTCGCCAGACGGACCAAGTCGGAGCGAAGCAAACGCGTATCGAGACGGAGGACGGACCAGTCACTCCCGTTAGTCACTCGCCAGACGGACCAAGGCAGAGCGAAGCGAAGCAAACGCGTACCCAGACGGAGGACTGAATAGTCACTCACGCCCGTTACTCGCCACGCGAACCACGTGCGAATCAACTCACTCCAGCCGGGGTGGACGCGTAGAGTCACAAGGTACGTCGCTGACGCTACCCGCAATCGACCCACGCACCAAGCGAGGGTCAAAGGTCAGACCCCTGAGGGTGTGCTGCCTATCAACCGAGAAGCACGAGCGCGCACGTGCAATCCAAGCTACACGACCCGAGCAGGGACGCGCGATACCAAGAGGCCTGCCTGTCCCACAGGCAGAAAACCAACAACCCACCTCCAAATAGCAATTTGGAGAAGGTTGACAGGAGGTAAGAGATGGGTACTCTTATCCCCAAAGAAAAAGGAATCGAGAAATAAGGCCATAAACTTTAATACTTAGACAAGGCAAGATAACTTCGAGAGAGCTCAGAGACACAACCGATCACTGAGCGACAAGAAGTTGGAATGAGGTTCAGGTCACATGACCATAGGTGGCGCGGCGGGGATGAGCAGGTAACTCCCGCATTGTTTTTTCTGTGTTATGGGTCGAGAGATAATTGATAGGCAATCAATGGGCTACGGTGAGTCGGAGACGGTAGAGTACGTTAAATAATATATTTTTGCAATGATTTCATATGGCCTAGTTGGGAAAAACTTAGTTATTTGAACATCTGTAAGAATTACTTACATTAGTCGAGTAATAAAGAAATAAACGCCAAAAAACATTTTATTTCTATTTCCGTGAGTACTTTATAATTAGCACCAGGATGTTTCCTATAAAGAAAAGGAAAATACACCATATACATCATTCACATACTCTCACATCCACTAGGCACACCAGCCAGAAGCTCATATATTCAATTCTAGACATATGAAAGTAATTTACCTACCTCACACACGACTCCTGTAGCAACAATCAATGCCACTCAGCAACAAAAATGCTATTTTGTGCATTCATTTCATTGAATATTAAATTATTAAATAACTCACGAAACATATGCACCTGTCTCTTAAGCACGGCAAGAAAATATGATTTACTAAGATTTATTATTGATTATGTACATTGTGGTTATTTCCCCCAAAAATCAACATGGCGCAATATTGTTATTAAAGCCATCACATTCTCAGAGGAAAATCAGTTGAAATCAACTCTATCTGCCAGATATGATATGGTTAGATATGCTAAAGTACACAAACAACTACGTATACACAGTTTATACAGATTAATGTACAACTATCCAGATTATAGAGCTTATATACAACTTTTAATACAGATAATAACACGAGGGAAAACCTCACGGGAATGTATTAATTGTAAAACCCAATGTTTTGATCACGACAATCATGTTATTCTACATTGTGAAACTTATATGAAGCAACGTAACGCATTTTATAGTTTTCTAATTGATACACTTGATATTGACTTGTATGTTCGTATTGAAAATATTGATGATGATGATAATTTAATAGCTTTTTTATGTGGAGCAAATATCATACCTGAAATAACTACATCAGACAGAAACAATGTTATATTGCATTTTGCTTTGTACATTCATTCATTGAAATCATCTCTTTTGTACAGTTTCTGATATATATTTTGTTTTGTGAATCCTGTTTTTATGCCTTGTTTATGACCATGTAAATACATCCTTGTGATCTTCGCCATATCGGAGGAAATAAAGACATTCATTCATTCATTCATTCATTCATTCATTGAAAAAGAACGTAGTTTCCTTAACGTTTACAGACATAAACGTGTGTTACAAAGTACTATTTTTACGAGTTCATTTAGAACTTTTGTTGTCAGTTGCAGAGTTGCTGTGGCAACGCACGTGCAACTGCAAATTCAAGTGAAAATAGCGTTGCAGGTTTGTTGTCACACGCATTGCTGAGAGTGACGTAAGCTATAGCAGGTTTCCAAACGTATTGAAAAAATGCAAATTTTGGGCAGTTTTACTTGAACAAAGGCAATTTAAAATATATTTTTGCAATGATTTCATATGGCCTAGTTGGGAAAAACTTACTAGTTATTTGAACATCTGTAAGAATTACTTACATTAGTCGAGTAATAAAGAAATAAACGCCAAAAAACAGTTTATTTCTATTTCCGTGAGTACTTTAGCACCTGGATGTTTCCTATAAAGAAAAGGAAAATACACCATATACATCATTCACATACTCTCACATCCACTAGGCACACCAGCCAGAAGCTCATATATTCTAGACATATGAAAGTAATTAACCTACCTCACACACGACTCCTGTAGCTAGCGGCGCAAGCACGTAGAGAACTTTCATCTTGGAGGATGACGAATAGGACTAGATTGCCCTTTGCAAGGAACATGTGAATATTTATACATAATGGCTAATTACTCCTCCTTCTTGGTAACTACGCAATCTGTTGCTATTAGCCTGCTTAGATAAGTCAAAGGAAGAACCATACTAACCCTATAGCCTTATAGTGACCATGTGAGATATGGTCTAGGAAGAACCATAGTAACCCTATAGCTTTATAATGACCATGTGAGATATGGTCTAGGAAGAACCATACTAACCCTATAGCCTTATAGTGACCATGTGAGATATGGTCCAGGAAGAACTATACATTACACCATCTCTCTATCTAGGTCACTTTCACACGAAGAGCATTTTTGGATGAGGGCCTGCTGACTCAGTAATTCTGGATTAAAGATGGAAGTGAAATATTCTTTTTGAAGTCACCCTTGTTTACACGTTTTCTGCTTCTGTGCCTTTAACCTTTACATTTACAGACGCTGCACAAAAGTTTGTTCACCCTACTTTGGTTCCCATTCTCCCATATTTGAATTAACCGAGTATGTGGGCGAGAAAGGGGAGGCCGATTAGATGCAATTAATTTGAATTATTCACTTAAACAACTGTCAAACAAGTTCAATACGATCAGTTAAGTATAAAACAATAAAAATAGACGATTCACTTCAACGACCGACAAACAAGTTCAATACAAACAGTCAAGTATATGAACATAAAAATGAATTATTCACCTCAACTTATGTGCATCAATTTGCATAAATCAGGACTCTTTTGTATGCATAAACGAAACGCTCTTTGAGAATCTCCATCACAAACGTTTGTAAACCATGAACAAACCTAACTACCCAAGTGTGAGTTACTGTTTCCTTTTATGTTAAGCCTTTTGGTCCATAAGAAGACCATTCCTTTCAAGTGTGTGAAATCATTTGGGTACACTTGCGCATAACAAAAGCCTCTATAAGAATGTCAGTATGATTTTACATACGTTATATGCACTTTATGTATAGATAAGATATTTCAAAGATGTTTTATGGTTCCTTTGACATTCAAACTGAAGATATACCTGCCGATCCCGAAGGCACCAGTTCGAATACACATTTGTTCAGTGATAGCTCAAAATCAATACTTTTCAAACAAAGACTATATATTCACAATAGATGTAAATACATTTAGTATTGCTTCCTAGGGTTGATACACATAAAACCATATCAAAGCTTTGGATTGTTTTCTTTGAATTTCTTTTTCAATTTTATTTTTTGGAAAAAGTAAGTCGATGAAAATGTAGCAATATAATTTATTATATATTAACTAGCAATGAAATATAGGGTTATACAGTGAAAATATAATCCATATTTTAAGAAAATCAGTAGAAAGTCATATGCATAAAATTCACTGCAGTGAAAATACAATCCATATTTTCACTGCAGTGAAGTTACAAACCATATGTTCACTGCAGTGAGAAAAGTAGAACTGAATCTATTACCTACATTTGAAACACGATTATCTCCCTTTGAGGAAATCGAACGCATGCCTTGCGTCACGGCGTTCGTTAGGATAGAAGAAAACGACTCTTTACGATGTTTTCGGTATGTAACTGTTAACATTCTGCAGTGCCAATATATCCTTCGATATCGAAAAGCCACCGGAAGTTTATATCTTGTTGCTGAAGTAAATAATTGTTCATTTTATCGCAAGATAAATTTACAAAGCGAGCGATCTGTCACACCGACATAGCGCTTCACTCACTATCAGTTTGCGTCAAAACTGACTTTCCAAAACACAAAAGGAGCCTTTGTTTCAACTAGTTAAACCAAAAAGATATTTTGGATCTGATACCAATAAACATTCACAAATTATATGTTTTCAAAAAGCTATTTCCGATTCAATATCGAATTATTTCTATCGAACTATTTTTTACCGAGAAAGGATAAGTGCAGACTGTCATGCTAGACTCATCCATCACAACAGCCAAACTTTGCCTTCCGACTGCGTTATATATGATTTAAATTTATATAATAAATAGACTATTTCATTGATTTTGCCGAATATCATTTCTATCTCATCTCGTGGAGTGAGAAAGTGTCATTTCAATATCACTTTCTCACTCCACTCAATGAGATAGAAATGATATTCGGCAAAAACAATGAAATAGTCTTTATGTATTACAAATACAAAAATAAACGCCATTTGTAATTATACTACGTTAGAACAATATTTGTTTAATGAACGATATGTTGAAAGGCGGTTATCGATGATTGGCTACTGCCTTTGGGTTATTGTGTTCCAATAATAAAATCTAAAATATATCAAAATAAAAGTATTAGCAATGTTTCGTTTATTCACTTTATATCACACAGGGTCAATTTGTTTCAATTCGGTGGAACAATTTCAAAAGACCATGATATAAAACGTTCAATAAAAACAACCGAATCATCAAAAAGCTTTTAATAATTTTATCAAGTTATGTACAATACACAATGGACACGTTGAATCATAGATATACACATTTGATTTAAAGCAAATAATAATGTGACACTAAATGTTTAAAATTCTGTTTAACATAAATATCATTGCCGTCATATTGTAAACAAGAGTCATCAGAAGATGACATATCCCACCGGTTCCACATGATCGTAAGATGTAAACCTTTGAAAGATAATTGTAAATTTTTCAAGCAAGGTTCATAACAGTATAAGCTAATATATATGAAACGAAACCTTTCATGAACCGAGTGCAAATAAGAGCCGTTTCCATGGAAATAATAAAAAATAAAATTTTCAGAAATGTGAAAATATCAAAAGGCACCACTTCAGTAGGTGGGCAATACACATGTAAAGTTTCAGAAAGATATGTAGACCGGTTTTTGAGTTCTGCTCCGGAAACGAAACCTTTCATGAAAATAGACCAAATAAGAGCCGTTTCCATGGAAATAATAAAAAATAAAATTTTCAGAAATGAGAAAATATCAAAAGGCACCACTTCAGTAGGTGGGCAATACACATGTAAAGTTTCAGAAAGATATGGAGACTGGTTTCTGAGTTCTGCTCCGGAAACGAAACCTTTCATGAAAATAGTCCAAATAAGAGCCGTTTCCATGGAAATAATAAAAAATAAAATTTTCAGAAATGTGAAAATATCAAAAGGCACCACTTCAGTATAGGTGGGCAATACACATGTAAAGTTTCAGAAAGATATGTGGACCGGTTTTTGAGTTCTGCTCCGGAAACGAAACCTTTCATGAACAGAGTCCATATAAGAGCCGTTTCCATGGAAATAATAAAAAATAAAATTTTCAGAAATGTGAAAATATCAAAAGGCGCCACTTCAGTAGGTGGGCAATACACATTTCAGAAAGATATGTGGACTGGTTTTTGAGTTCTGCTCCGGAAACGAAATGATTACGGACGGGCGGTCAGACGGACGGGCGGACATACAGACGGACAGGGTGATGACTATATCCCACGTTATTACATACCGGTGGGATAAAAAAAACTTAATGAATAAACCGTATCAACTTACACATAAGCTTGAGCGTTATAGCTATCTTGTTTGGGTTCGGTTCATTTGAAGGAAAAAAATGTATCCAACAAAGACATGATAGCAGTGGTTTCAACAAAGTTTACCTAAAACATATACAGCTGCTTACCTTCAGTTTGTTCACATGCTTGTGTGTCTTAGTGCAAATATCATGTAATTTTGGTTTCGTTTTGATGTCCATAAATTAACTCAAGGCGAACTATCAAGGATAACCAATTGTCAATGTGTAATATAATCATTCCCAAACCATATTTCTGGGCCGTCTCGTCACTGGTGCTGACTGATTTTGGCCTGGTTAAATAGGCAGATGGGTTAAATTTGTTAAATACAGATTTTCTTAAATTTCCATTAAAATATTTAACTTTGTAAGCAATATATCAGCTCAATTACATTGTCTTATTGCATAGGAAGACATATGACTTAGATCAGAAGCTGTAGATAACTTATAAAGGATTTTGTAGAGAAAAATCAAAAATAGTGTTTTCGAAATTTTAACCCCGGGTCACTTCAATGTCCTGCTAAATTTGTTAAGGTCATCTGTTAGGTATGACCTACGAATATGTAAACGCTAATTAAATTTCAACTTATGTAGTGAAATTTCAATATTATCCGTTTCGTTTTCGCAATGCTAGGGTGCCTAAAATATATTCCAAATTACATGCTATTTGCACTCGAGTACGCAGGTAAGTGAACAAACTTAAGGTACACAGCTGTAAAGGACACCTGGTAGCAAAATATACCGTTGACCATTGGCCATAATGTCTAGCTGTGACTGACATTATGTGTGTATTAAATTTAGTTACTGTAAATTAGGTAGACGTTATAACATGTCATGTTTCATAACAACCAAATTGTAAACCCAAGGGACATAAATCTATCTCGTGACATGGCAGGGCCAGAGTATTTTGGTACATCATTGACCACTTTGTGCCATCACAGGGACCGTGACATGTACTTCTTGACATGACATTGGCCCATTTTCTGATATCATAGATATCATGTGACATGGCAGGGATACGTGTATCTTGGTGACATATGTCTTGTCAAAGGTATCTTGGTGGCATGAAAGGGACACAGGTATCATCTTATACCACAAGGACACATGTGTCTTGTGGAAATTTTTGTGAGCAAAACCTAAACAATGATGTAAGACGAAGATGTTAACATATACAACAACATTATCACCGAGGTAATTATCAATGCTGCTAATGTAGACATTCCAACCAAAAGAACTCACAATCATATACCTGTACCATGGTGGAATGAAGAAATTATGCAAGCAAGAAAAGAAAGAAAACTGCTCAGGAAAAAAACTAAAAAGGATAAGAAGTTAATACAACAAGCGACAGCAGCTAGAAATAAGGTTAAAACTTTAATAAGTAAGGCAAAAATACAATCATGGAAAAAATGTGTAGCACATAAGACATCAAATCTAACTCAAGGCAAGTCTGGAAAAAGATAAATGTCTTTAGAGGTAAAGGCACTAAATCCCATATTCCAAGTATCAACAATAGCATAAAACAAACAGGAAAAAATAGACAATTTATGCAATCAATTCTCACAAGCAAGCTCAACCAATAACTACAAAACTGCTTTTCAAGATAAAGTAAAAAATACACAACCTTGTCAGTAGGACCATTCACAATATCAGAACTTAACAATATTGTAAATAATAAAAAAGGAACATCATCTGGTATTGATCAAACCAGTTACACAATGCTAAATAAAAATCTCCCCTATGTCAACAAGTGTTATTAGATTTCTACAATAAGTTATGGAAAGACGGCAAATTACCAACAGACTGGAAAGAAAGTCTTATTATACCATTACACAAACAGGGAAAAGACCCTACCAAATCCGATTCATATAGACCAGTCTCCTTAATAGATGATCTATTTCACAAACTACCAAAACATGTGAACACCTCACAATTCGCTGGCGACGGGGCCCTTTGGGTCAGTCACAAACATCAACATGTAGCTGCAGAATTATTACAAAAAGCCTTAATCAAAGTAAATGAATGGACCCAAAACTGGGGATTTCAAATATCCACAAGCAAAACTGTATCAATTCTCTTTCGGCCAACACCCAGAGCCGACTGCAGACCACTGAGATTATACATTAATGAAGAACCATTAAACCAAGTTAAGTATGTCAAATTCTTAGGCATAATCTTTGATAAATATCTAACATGGAATCAACATATTGTTGAACTGTCACAAAGATGCAAAAAAGAGCTCAATATATTACGAATGCTTTCTCACACCACGTGGGGCAGCATCAAGGAAATGTTACTCTTTCTATATAAATCTCTGATTAAATCCAAACTGCACTATGGAGCAGAAGCTTGGTGCGACACCAGTCAAACCAACAAACAAAAGCTAAAAACCATACAAAATCAAGCTTACAGATATATATCAGGATGCCTAAGTGGCACATCAATGGAACTAGTCAGACATGAACTAGGCGAACCGCTAGAAAAAGAATGGAAGGATAATATTACCAACTATGTTGTTAGATCAAAGCATAAGCCATGTTTACAAAATATTATCACACGAAAGAAACAAATAATGACAAAAAGAGGAAAAAAAAGTACCATCTCAATTTGGTGTTACCATGAAAAAACACATAGACTTATATGACCTTGATACAATAGACGTTATTTCTGACCCATATACCAAGCATATCCTAAAACCTCCAGACATCCCCGATATCCAAGTTGATATTAAATTGAAAGATCTCATAGACAAAACTAATTCAAAACCTAGTGACCTCAGTAACATTCAAGTCTATATAGAACAAAACTACAATCAAACTGATTACATTCAAATCTTAACTGACTTTACTTTTACTAAAGATGAAAAAGGCAGAGTAGGCTATGGGATAGCCTTCACTCACACAGGTGATGAAGATATATCCCTTAAACTACCAGACAAAACCTCTATCTTCACAGCTGAACTTGTAGCTATTCGACAAGCACTCATAATCAGTAAAGGCTACACACACAGAAATATAGCTATATTTACAGATTCACTCAGCTCACTGCGAGCTTTACAAAACAAAACGGAAGAAAATAGTCATGATCTTCTACATCAAATTTACCAGGGGTACAATTATCTAACTTAGAATAACAACAATGTTAGTTTTATATGGGTGCCCTCCCACATAGGCCTAACAGGCAATGAAAGAGCCGACCGAGCAGCAAAAGCAGGTCTTACCCACATCAATAATGTCAACTTACCATATATTTAAAAAGAAATTAAGAGCATTGTTAAATCAATTACAACGGATGAATACAATACAAACTTAAAAGGCAACTGGGGACATACCCAGTACTATCAAGTACAACCTACAAAACTTACAAAGGTTAAAACTTCTACAACTTTAGAAGGGTAGATCCATAATTGGACTTAGGCACAACAATGTTTGCAACGGGGTTTATCTCCACAAAATAGGGAAAGCACCAAATACGCTATCCAATCAATGTAATGTCGAAGACACCATACATCACATTCTGTTTCAATGTGATAAATACCAAAAACACAGGGGACAACTCCTGGAAAATGTTAGCGCTAACAACCCACATGAACTGTTAGCCAATACCAAAAATTACCAGTACCTTTCAGTATTCCTACTGCAAACTAAATTATATAAAACATTTTATTACTCGCCCGTGTAAGATACAGCAGTGTAATATTTATACTACAATATTAAACTAGTGTAATAACACAAAGCAATGATGACGTCATAGAAGTGTGTTGTTGTGACGTCACAGTGTAAGCGCGCCGTCACAATTGGTTGCTGAGTCGAGAAAATGTTAGTTTCGGCGACATATCGGCAAATATGTTTGATATTTAGGGCAAGTCATAAACATAATACTAAACTCCCTTCCATTTAATACTATTTTTATTATACTCTTGAATTATTTGGTATCAAACTCGCTTTCGCTCGTTTATACAAAATCATTAACTCGTTTAATAAAAATAGTATCAAATGAAAGGTCGTTTAGTATCCTCTATATGATTAATAACCACCTAGCCTTACACCCAAACTCCTAACCATTACCTACCCCACATCCCCTACCAAATTTAAGGGTCACCAAACCCTAACAACCACCCCATGGGTAAAACTCTCAGAAGGACCCTACTGATCTCTTAAACCTTCTCGACTGGTAAGTGTGGTCATGGCGACCTGCGACCAGAGCTGGTTGGTGAGATGGGTTTACGAGATACATTATTTCGGGACCACTCGCGCAAGCCTATACAAACAGGCATGTAGGCTCCAAACGGGAGATTTCCATCTATCATCTTAAATAATATTTATCACTCCCATATTTGGGATAACTGGTAGGACTTGGGCACAGGGCAAAATGGTTAATACTCTAGATTAAAAGTGCCCCCGGCGCTTAACTAAAGTATAACTGGTAACTTTCCCAGTACCAAACATCAAAACCCTCACTGCCTGGTTCTGAACCGGGTTCAGTGGGGAGGACAGGTATTGTATCTTACGGGTATGGTGTCACTACCCCCTGCACTTTGCATAGGTACAATACCAATCAGACGACCTTCAAGAAAGAAAAAACGCACATTGCGAAGATACCAACGCTGGAAACAACGGCAAATAACTGACTAGGTATATCAAGCCATAAAGATAAGTATTACTCCAGTCATTCACTTATCAATAAATTTAAATATAAAATATCAACAATTTCAATTAACTATAAATACAATTCAATCACAATTATTCAACTACAATTCTATTTTATCACAATTAAAAATTCCATTTCAAATACTACTTTGAATCTTTTTACCTCAATAAAATTTCCCATACACAATATATTTCTGTCTCTTTCAGGTAACACGCCATATAACACCACTCTTTATTTATTTACAATTTATAAAATCGCCACCCCCCCTTCCACTCTATTCCAAATTCCAAATGAATTTTATTTATTTTTTAACCACACAAGAACTTTTATTAACTTAACTTGGGTGTCTATGACCTATTCTAAATTTCATGCCCCTTTTTTTGGAAATAACCCCACGTCGGCGACATCACCTTATGGTGAAAGAAGACGTTAAATTTCAACCCAACAACAACTGTTTCTTGTGACATCATTGACAAATGATGATGTGAACGCAGATGTTGTGACATAGGGACACGTGGCTCTTGTTACATCAAAAGGGACATCACAGGTTACCTGTGTTACCCGACATTAACCGCAGTGTTTTCAGGTTGATAGTAGAGTACTGTCGATTATGTTAGCTTCTGATAGCACCGTAGGACCAGGGTACATGTTCATAGAGTTGATATTGTTCTCCCTTCATTGAGCAGCACAATAACGCGTGTGAACACCCACTTAAGGTTCCGTATTCTCTTCTAATGCATATAATGTGAACACCTACAGTATTTAAAAAAATGTTTTCCTTTAGGAATATACTGTTACTCGTGTGAACACCTTCTTCAGGTTTCATGCTCTTACCCTTGCACAGCAAGTACAGTTCCATATTGTTCTATTTTAAGTGAGCAGAAAAAGGAAAAGGTGAACACCAACAGTAGGTTTTTAATGTTTCCTTTAGCATGAATCACAGTGAATCATGCAATCACCCACTTTAGGTTTCACACCCTTAAAGGGGCAGTAGCACGTTTTAAGGGGGAATATAAGGTGATGTAAGGAAAATGAAAATAAATGGTTCTAAATGAAAGACAATGTATTTAAACTAAATGGAGCAGTAATAATTCAAATATATAACGTAAGGTTCAGCCATGCGATTCCTTTTTCTTACAAAAATGAATTAAAGGTGTTCACAAAAAAAATGGCCGCCAATGGATTTTATGTGAATCCTAATACTTTGTCCTCTAAATATGGATGATTGGCTTGTGTAATGTGATTGTTGATACTGTCAATACAATACATTAGACATTTACTTACAATTATAAGTGCAATTTTTAAAATATAAAATTATCAAAAAACGTGCTACTGCCCCTTTAAACTGTCCAAAATGCGAGTGTGAACAGCAGGTAGCTTCAGTGAGCGGCAAAGAGTATGAACACCAACAGGTTCTCCTTTTATTGCAAAGCACAGTGACGAGATGCGAAATACCAGTCTGCATCCGTAATCTGAGAACTAGCCGATACATCAAACCAGGCCTTCTCCGATAGCTGGCATTTGCTTTCAGAAACCTTATATTCGATACTGCGGCACTCGTAGGCAGCCATCTCAATGCATGCCTGCATGCAGTCTTGCATGTTCGTTCCGGGATAAATGTTGTTATTCAAATCTTTTATTCCGTAACCTTTATCTGCTTCAAAGGCATTTCCATAAACATCACATTCTGAAAATAGATAGGCCTTTTTATTACCCATATGGTTGAAAATAAGTAGCGACATATTTTCAATATGAGCACTAGTGCACATATCACTTTTGCTTAGCATCGATTATAGTAGCGCGAGTTTCCGCATTTTTCGCCTGTGACATCATAACACCATTGTTCGTGACGTCACTGTGGCCTACAGAAGATGGTAAAATAGAAAAGAATTGGTAATAAAGAAATTATTACACTCGGAAGTGTGTCATATGACTTTTACGAAACTGGCTCTCGCTCGGGTAATACAAAAATTTACACTCGTTTCGTAAAAGTCAAATGACACACTTCCTCGTTTAATAATCTCTTTATACGAACACTGTTGACTCTCAGACGACTCGCAGTTCATGTAACCTTTTCTGCATTGAATACGTCAATGGTATTATCTTTATTCATAACTACTATATCTTCAAAAATGGCACGGTGCGTTAAGTTACTTCATGAATACATACGTGTTACGCAGGTTCCAGAGTTAGGATTATAGCTGTACCCTTGAACACATTCACATCTCCCGTCTCTGCAGTAGGAGCTCGTGTAGTCACAGTCTACACGTGAAGAGCAAACATCTCCGAAAGAATGATATCCTGAAAAAATAATTTTCTGTCTAAAAAAATAGTCAACTGTATTAAGGTTTCAGTGTTTGCTTGGCAATATAAAATAGATTGATTACTAGATGACATCTGTCTAATACGATGTTATCTCATTGAATAAGGAAGAACGTTTATATTTTCACGAGTACCCCGGTTATGAGTGAAAATATCTATTTTTTAACCCTATGATTGATCAACATAAGGAGTTTCATTGATCTAGGTCTTACAATTTGTGATTCTAAGGAGAAATGATTGGAGACGAAACGTGGTAGACATGCAACTTTTTCTATTGTTTCAATAAAATGTTGAATTTGTCATTGTTTTCCATTGCCAAATGATTATGAGTTGATAGACGGACAGAAGGACAGGGCGATGACTACCGGTGGGCATCTTCCTATGCAAAGCCTAAAACGCTGGTTTCCGAACTGTCAGTTTTATGCCTTGCTGCGGACCCTTAAATTTTCTGATATCAGCGCCCCTACAGACGAATGTTAGCAACCTCCAGTTATTTTCTGATTGGACTATTGCTTTCTCTCATAGTAAACTCAAGTGTATGAAGCAAGTAAAAAAACTGACAGTTCGGAAACTGGCGTTTTAGGATTGGCTTAGGAAAATGGCCCGAGTGGTATAAAAACTTCATCATATGTCACACATAACACCTACTTCCAACCATTTTATAAGACTGCCATCCCGCTTCATCTCTGATTCGTAGAAACGGCTTGTCAGGCTGACTGAATCCACAAGCGAAGAGCGAGCACTTGTTGGTCAGGTGGTTGAACTGGTAGGCTCTACATCTACTGTCAGACTGACAGATTCGATAACACATCCACAGCTTCTTAGTTCCTGGGTGGGTGGAAATCAGGAAATCTGAAACGGCTTTGTCTTTGAAGGCTGGGAGGTTGAAGTCGTTCAGATTGTACCACTCACAGCCTGTTGAAGGAGAAGCTGACAGACTGAGGCTTAGAAGAAGCAGGGGGATGAACTCTAGCGGAAGATCCATCTTCTTTTGTTGTTGTATTTCTCCTGTTTATCGTGCTTTCTCTGGAATTATTATATCAAAAATATTGTTATTATATTAAAACAGCTTGGCACTTTGACAGAGGTTTCGAGGAACCAGGGGGATGAACTTAAGCAGAAGATCCTTAAGTTGTTGTTTATCGTTCTTCATTTCAGTCTATTCGCTTCATGGTATTGTTGGTAAGAACTGATTCCCCTGTTTATCAGCAAAAAAAACAACACATACATATCTCAAATCTATCTCAAATCTAATATATTATAATTATATTATAAATCTATTATATCATACCACAAAAAAAGTAAACTCTTTGTCAATTTAAAAATCATAGCAATTTAAAAAAACTATTATCAAATAAAACGACAATAATTTTTCTAGTTTTGAACGTACCTCATTACTTGTGGCCATTTAAAAGGCAGCTGTAATGGCGTTTCACAAATTTCAATTTAAGAAATGCTTTTGACATATCCAGTAATCAATCTTTCATTCGCTTAACAATAATCTCATTACAATTAACACAATGAATTATGAAGTGAAAGCTTGAAACGGTTATCAGTTAGATTAAGTCCCTGAAATAAATCGTATGTCGTTTAGTTAACTGGACCCCTTTTGAGGGAAAGGATAATCTTGTGTATACTACTCAAAAGAAGTTAAGGGTGAACTCTATATTCTTCTTTGCTCGACACAGATAAATCTTGGACTTGTAAGGAGTCTTTAGGTGAAAAACCTACCGAACCACCCTTAAGATACAGAATGATTAATTCCTCTATCAATATCTTTATGCTTACATGTGACAGAGACACATTTCAATTTGAAGCATCATCTTCAACATACACTGACGGGCATAAAAAACTTTCCCTTATATTTTTTTCATTAACTTCCTTAAAATGGCAAATATTAGGATAATTGTATTTGGCTAGGATTATTAAGAGTACGGGTTCATATCTGGTGTACAATTACGACCAAACGCAACATCTGACAATTTCTATGCGTTTTTTTTGCGAAAAGCTAGTGATTTAACATTTTCGGTGATGCACGTGCGGGAAGGGTATAAAAGCCGTCGCACACACAAGAAGGACACATGCAGTACAAGAAAAACACAAAAGAATGCCACGGTTAACGACAGCAGAGAGAGAAAGGGCTATTGGAATGCTGCAATTCGGCGCTACAACTGGTCACGTTGCAAGAACGTTCGGCTGCTCAGTTGTAACTGTCCGGAATCTTCGCCAACGCTATCAACAAACGGGGCAGACCTCAGACAGACCACGGACAGGCAGACCTCGGATAACGACAGCGCGGGAAGACCAGTACCTGAGGACATTGCATCTTAGGAACCGCTTCCTGACGGTGACGTCATCAGCGGCAACGTCATTGGGTCACCCCCTCAGTCGAAGGACAGTTGCAAGAAGACTTCGTGCCTTTGGTATCAGAGCCTACCGACCATTCCGGGGAACAGTACTGACCATCAGACATCGGCAACTTAGACTACGCTGGGCCACTCAAGTTCGACGTTGGCAGCTACATGACTGGCGTCGAGTGCTATTTTCTGATGAAAGTCGTTTTGCTATATCAAGAGCTGATGGAAGAGTAAGGGTTTATAGGCGAGCAGGTGAAAGAACGGAGTCGGAACCATATGGTGTGGGGTGGCATTTGTGGCGACCAAAAGACTGATCTTGTCGTTGTGAATGGTAATCTGACAGGCCAACGTTACATCGACCAGGTACTAAGACCAGTTGTACTACCATTTCTGCAACGACAACAACATGGAGTCATCTACCAACAAGATAATGCTCCACCACATGTTGCTAGGATTGTGCACAACTTTTTCAACGTAAACAACGTCAACGTCATGCCATGGCCAGCTCGATCTCCAGATCTCTCGCCGATTGAACATTTGTGGGACTACCTTGACAGGCGTATTCGGAGTCGACAAAACCCTCCAATCAACCGACAGCAGATGGCACAAGCTCTCATCGATGAATGGAGACTTATCCCAGCTGACGTCATCAGACGCTTGACTACGTCAGCCCGAAGACGAGTGTTTGCCTGTATCAATGCCAGAGGTGGACACACTCGATATTAGTGACTCAATTTGTTTCATTGTCAAGCCCCCAATTTGGAAACAACTTTCATGAAATCTACATTTTGACCCCATGGTCATTTGTCAAAATCGTATGATAAATCCAATTGTTATTACTTACAAATGCCTAAATGATTTGTTTGAGTAATGAAATTTTCAAAACCCTCATTGATTTTGTTGTTTTTTATTTACCTAGACCTAAAGCAAGGGAAAGTTTTTTATGCCCGTCAGTGTAATGATTTTGTGATCAAATTGTATATGGAAAATGCAAATGACACGTTTAAAGACAAAACCACCTATATTTTGTTGTTTAATAAAATTATCAACAATGCAATTTCATTCAAATCGAACAATCGATATCATCCACACCTCGTCGCGTTCTGATCTGAGCACAGCTTTACTGGGGTCACGGTAGTTGACCTCTGCTGTCAAGCCAATCAGCAACGAGGATATTAAGCTTTCGGTACCATTTGATATAACACGGACCTCATGTTGTTGGGGTTTATGGAAGGTGAACAGTTACAGACAAGACCATCCTTAACGACTCCGTACAAGCGAAACTTACATCGAAAAGGAATAATCTGATTTCACTGAGATCTTTTGAGATTTTTATCCTATTGGACAATCAACAATTTAAGTGTTAATATTAAGTGTTAAGTTGTATTAAATGATATTCTAGAGGTTTCAGCCTCTCTATAAATCGTGGTGGCTTCTTTTTATGGTTATGGTGGATACTATAAAGGCTCAATAATGTCGAAAGAAAGTATTGTGAAAGATGCATATATATTTTTGAAGAACTTGATTTCATGTTAACACTTAGAATAATACAGCATCGGTTTAAAATATCAAGGATAAAAAAAAGAAAAAAAAAGAAGTATGTGTTGTGATGGTTCTTCCGAAGATAACCCGGCCCCGAAAACGTAAAACTTACCAATTGGACAAACATTTCTATGGACACCACAGTTGTAGAGGGAAAAAAGTTTTAAGCTTCTTCAACGTCTGAGTGTTATTAAATTCGACAATAAACAACTTCGACGCTTATTTTAGATTGGTGAGTGACTATAGTTTTCGGAATTTAATTATTTTACTTTACCAAATATTTTCTGACAGTCGATGATCCAAATATGCTTAGTCAAATATGAAGCATCAAGCCATTACGACTGACAAGTTGGATGTCAAACTTGAATCAAAGCCTAACCTGGTTGCTGGCATGCAGTATACTGCGTAGTGTGGTGTTGCTTCTTAGGAAGAATAAAAAGAAAATGTAAAACTTACCAATTGGACAAATTTGCCTATGGACACCTCAGTAGTATTGAGTTTAAAATTATCAACCTTTCTCAGCCAATGTACCTATATAATGCATTGGAGGCAGATTATTTGGTCCGTTACCTTTGAAAAGCAATGTAAAGACTTTAACGTATATACAGAATTTCATTTGGTTTTAAATAATTAACAAACGCCAACCACTGATCTGCTCATACAATGTTATTCCTTTGGCCGCCCTTGAAGGATGCGTTACGGGTGGTTGATAAAAGCGTTTTTCAATCCTTTCAAGTTCTTGGATTCAAGGGATTACAAAGAGGCCTTACTTCCATAATCAGAGTTTTACCTCTGTGTAATTTGAATACAAACGAAACATAAATATTAGCAATAATAACACAAAATTAGAATTTAAAAAACGCTATATATAGCAAGTGATAATATAAACAAGGTGAAATTCCCTTTTAAATGACGTAAATCATAAAACCAATGAACACATAATTGATCGATTTAGAGGTCCGTATAAATCTTGAAAGAACCGATAAACTAACCGACTTTAAACAAAGAATTGTCCCAATGTTATTTAGTGTATAAGTGGTCTGGGAATATCGATTTCAAAGATCAATAAGTAAGGCATCATCTGGTTGAGTTGAAACAATTGAACACTTGACTAGTAAATTGATTTGACACCATTAAGCATAACCTGTCTCCAAACAAAGCAACGTTAACATTAGGATAGTTTGTGTTATTTCGGTGGTCTCAGATAGTTGACTAATATACGAAAAGTCTCCAATAGTAACCCAGACCAAACAATTTTCTGTCCAATTCAATACAACGCAGCCTCTTGAATCCGCTGAAAAGTTCTAAAATACATAAGTGCCGCTGAAAATGGCCTTGCCGTGATTTTCACCACATATTCTTTTGTTTTGAAATGAACGTAAATAACGTAAATAAAGTATTCATTATAAGAATTAAAAATAAATTTCACATATTAATCCCCAATTGGCAATGATATCATATATAGTAGTTTTCAATGAACGACTTACAGTCACATATATTGGTGTATGAATCGTGTTACGTAAAACTATTAGCCGAGTTAAACATGAACAGATTGAAAAACAGAATTAGATAAACATTAATAATAACGAAAACACCTGGTCGATCTTATGTGAATCTGCACATCGGGTGCATCATTTGGTAACGTAATCGTAACACTATGCGTCACCTCTTCTCGGAGAGCAGCTGTCACTATAGCGGTAGGGTACAAGAAACTTTTTCACCGCCAGAGGTGAGAGTCCGCGGTGTACAAAAGAAAAAACAGTCGATCGAGAACCAATCAAAACGACTTTTTTTAATGTAAGGTAAGATAATATTGGTACGTAACCTGAAAATGTTCTCAATCTGTGATATGTTTTATGTTGCTATTCTAATAAAAAAATTCTGACCACGACAAAGTCTTGCACATTGATAGTACTTCCTTCCATAATTCAAGTGAAATGGCCTTAGTTCGACCACAAAGGAGCCAGCATACAGGTAGATTAGTTATGTAATCTTCTATTTCTGTCTGGAAGTTTGTAAGAAATTTTCGCAAATGTCATGTTAAATGCTCAAGTTTAAAGGGGCAGTAGCACGTTTTTTATTTATATTTTAAAATTTCTTCTGATAATTGTAAGTTAATGCTAAATGTAATATTTTGACAGTGTCAAAAATCTCATTACACAAGGCAATAATCCATAGTCAGAGGACAAAGTATGAAGATCACATAAAATCCATTGGCGGCCATTTTGTGTGAACACCTTTAATTCCTTTTTTGTAAGAAAAAGGAATCGCATGGTCAAACATTACATTGTATATTTGAATTAGTACTGCTCCTTTAAGTTTAGATAGATTGTCTTTCAATCGGAACCATTAGTTTTCATTTTCCTGACATCACCTTATATTCCCCCTAAAACTTGCTACTGCTCCTTTAAGGTGTGTATGGTGTGCAGAAATGGTGTATGGTGTATATATTTGACAAACGTTGCTCCCAGTAGTATTTGAACTATCCTGACTACCAGACACTAAAACAAAATGTCTCTAAAGTTCCACGTAAATCTCCATCATTTTAGCAGGTACTGATCACTGATCAATTGAACAGCTTCAGTGGTCAACTATCTTTGTTAAAACTAGATAGTTATATTTTGGTATAGGCCTATACGTTTATAATCTAGCACTACCTAAATTTATCAAAAAGAGATTATATTTCACCATGCGATCTGAAACTCCTTTTCTTAAGAAAGGCAAGATCACAGCTTATACTCTATTGCATTGATGGTATTCACAATGATGCCAGTAAGTGAGCTGTAATCAGACCTTGAGGAGGCGAACCTCCTTGATAAAATACCTTCGATTCACGGATACTTTATTCTTTATCAAGTTATATACACTACACAATTATTCAATGTGCATGTTGAATCATAGATATACACATTTGATTAAAAGAGAATGATAAAATATGACACTAGATGTCAAAAAAGTCTGTTTAACATAAATATCATTGCCGTCATAATGTGAAAAAACCTTAATGAATAACCGTATCAACTTACACAGACTATTGAGCGTTAAAGGTATCTTGTTTGGGTTCGGTTCTTTTGAATGAAAAATTACTATCCATCAAAGACATTATTGGTTTGAACAAAGGTATTGTGTGGTTTCCATACTCGGAATCTGTAGTGGTTTCAACAAAGTGTACCTATAAACTACTACAACTCGTAGCAAAATATGCTGTTGACCATTGGCTATAATGTCTCGCTGTAACTGACATTAATTGTGTATTAAATTTAGTTACTTTAAACTAGGTTGACGTTATAACATGTCATCCCTCATAACAACCCAAATGTCAACCCAGGGGACACAAAGCTGATACGGTGACGTCATGAAAGGTCGGACGCATGTACCTTGGTACATCAAGGTATCTTGAGACATAGCAAGGCCGGAGTACCTTGTGACATCAGAGGCAACTTGGTGACATGATAGGGACACGTGTATATTGTGACATGACAGTGAACTTTGGGACATATTAGGGGAACAGGTATCTTCGTACATCATTGACCAATTTGTGTCATGATAGGGGTACATGTTTATTGTGACATGACACATCCTGTCTCAGGCCTAAGTACGAACCTTACGCTAACTCCACGAATCTGTACCCTGGGCTTTGATTGGCTATATTCCAAGTCGGGTCGCGCCGGAGTGAATCCAGCTTCTGAGCCAAGGGTACAGATTAGTGGAGTTAGCGTAACTTTAGTACCATGAGCCAGGATGGACATGACAGTGATACATGTATTTCTTGACATGAAAGTAACACATTTCTACATGGTAGATATGTAACATGGCAGGGACACGTGTATCTTGGTGACATGTGTCTTGTGAAACCATAGACAACCGTGTGATACGATAGGGACAAACGTAACTTATGACAACACAGGTATGATGATACGGGATGGGACAAACGTATCCTATGCAATGGAAGTTATCTTGGTGGCAGGAAAGGACCACGAGGACACGTTTCTTCTGACTCCATTGGCATATAGTGACGTGAACGCAGATTTCTGTGACACAGGAACACATGTGTCCTGTGACTTTAAAAATGACATCACGGGTTACCGTGTTACATGACGTGTTACATGACATTAATCGCAGTGTTTTCATGTTGATAGTAGAGTACTGTCGATAAGGTAAGCTTCTGGAGGTTCCGGGACCAGGGTACATGTACATAGAGTTGATATTGTTTTCCCTTCATTGAGCAGCACAGTGACACGTGTGAACACCCTACTTAGGTTCCACACTCTAATGCATATAATGTGAACACCGACAGTATTTAAAAAAAATGTTTTCCTTTAGGAATATACTGTTACTCGTGTGAACACCTTCTTCAGGTTTCATACTCTAACCTTTCCAAGACAGGGAGTGTGCACAGCAAGAACAGTTCCATATTGTTCTCTTTTAAGTGAACATCTATAGTAGGTATTTAAATGTTCCCTTTAGTATAAAGCACAGTGAGTCATGTAATCACCCACTTTAGGTTTCAATCCCGTATCCAGTCCAAGATTCGAATATCTTCATAGTGTTCTCCTTTCAATGAGCAGAAAAGACCTGAATGTGAACACCAACAGTAGGTTCTCCTTTCATTGCAACGCACAGTGACGAGCAACAAAATACCAGCCTGCATTAGTAATCTGAGAACTAGCCGATACATCAAACCAGGCCTTCTCCGATAGCTGGCATTTGCTTTCAGAAACCTTATAGTCGATACTGCGGCACTCGTAGGCAGCCATCTCAACGCACGCCTGCATGCAGTCTTGCATGTTCGTTCCGGGATAAATGTTGTTATTCCAACCTGCTATTCCGTAATCTTTATGTGCTTCAAAGGCAGTTCCATAAACATCACATTCTGAAAATAAAAGCCTTTATATGAACTCTGAGACGACCCGCAGATCATGTAACCTTTTCTGCATTGAATACGTCAATGGTATTATCATTATTCATAACTACTATATCTTCAAAAATGGCACGCTGCGTTAAGTTACTTCATGAATACAACTAATTGTGTTTTTATTTTTTTTAACTTGGACAATGTAAGTTTATGGTAAGGTATACTATATTTAAAACATAAATACATACGTGTTACGCAGGTTCCGGAGTTAGGATTATAGCTGTACCCTTGAACACATTCACATCTCCCGTCTCTGCAGTAGGAGCTCACGTAGTCACAGTCTTCACTTGAAGAGCAAACATCTCCGAAAGAATGATATCCTGAAAAATAATTTTCTGTATAAAATAGTCAACAGTATTATCGTAAAAAAGTTTCAGTGTTTTCTTGGAAATAAGGAGAAATGATTGAGGACGGACGGACAAATGGACAAAAAATCGTTTTCTATTTTTTCAATAAAATGTTGAATTTGTCAATGCTTCCCATTGCCAAATGAATATAGGTTGATAGACGGACAGAAGGACAGGGCGATGACTACCGGTGGGCATCTTCCTACGCAAAGCCTAAATCGGCAGTTTCATGCCTTGCTGCAGACCCTTAAATTTTCTGTGCTAATATCAGCGCCCCTATAGACGATTGTTAGCAACCTCCAGTTATTTTCTGATTGGACTATTGTTTTCTCTCAAAGTACGCTAGAGAGCAAGCATAGAAAGCTCAAGGGTCTGCAGCAAGCCATAAAACTGACAGTTCGGAAACTGGCGTTTTAGGTTTTGCTTAGGAAGATAACCGGTGGGGTACACAGAAAACCTACTTCCAGCCATTTTATAAGACTGCCATCCCGCTTCATCTCTGATTCGTAGAAACGGCTTGTCAGGCTGACTGAATCCACAAGTGAAGAGCGAGCACTTGTTGGTCAGGTGGTTGAACTGGTAGGCTCTACATCTACTGTCAGACTGACAGATTCGATAACACATCCACAGCTCCTTAGTTCCTGGGTGGGTGGAAATCAGGAAATCTGAAACTGCTTTGTCTTTGAAGAGTGGGAGGTTGAAGTCGTTCAGATTGTACCACTCACAGCCTGTTGAAGGAGCAAGGGAGAGACTGAGGCTTAGAAGAAGCAGGGGGATGAACTCCAGCGGAAGATCCATCTTCTTTAGTTGTTGTATTTCTCCTGTTTATCGTCCTTTCTCTGTAATTATTATTTCAAAACAGCTTGACAGATCCTTAAGTTGTTGTTTGTCGTTCTTCTATTCACTTCACGGTATTGTTGGTAAGTATTGATGTCCCTGTTTATCAGCAAAACAAACCACATAAATATCTCAAATCTAATATATTATACACATCATACAGTTAAAAAAAGTATTATCAATCATAACAACAATAATTTTTCTCGTTTTGAACGTAACCGCCATCATTTCTTACGGACTTTCAATTTAAGCAGAAATACATTCTACCATGACATTTAAAAATCCTCGAATTTTATTGGTTTATTTCTATGGTCGAACCTACGTTCGAACACGATTTTTATGACAGCCGATTCACCGCGGTTTGAAACACATTGCCATAGAAACGAACTTCATGACCTGAGTCGACATGCATACAGTCACCGTAAGTTTCGGAAGTTGCTTCGTCTAAATACTAACTAAAAGTCTTTAATCGTTGTACTACCCATACTTTTCTAGAAATAGAGTTTGATTCGCATGGATATCGTGCAGGTTTCTGTCCAGGAAAAAGTGTATTTTCAAGCGAAAGGCTGAATTTAGATCAGGGAGCTACCGCAACCGGTTTTGGTTCAGTGATGTCAACAGTGACGTCAACCTTTGACGTCATAAGCGCAAGACATTGTGACGTCACAGTGTTGACCGACGCACAAAACTGACGTTACGCGGTAGAAAAGAAATCAAATCTACGTTAGACCACGAAAATTAAAAAACACAGTAGGTTTATCTCCTAATCCGCTAAACAATAATCTTATTACAATTAACACAATGGATTATGAAGTGAAAATCTAAAAGTTTATCATTCAGCTGTTTTATAATCTCCCTCAAACCAATGGTATATCCATTAGTTAACTGAAATCCTACGGAGGAAAAGACAAAATCGTCGCTAATCTTTTGTACACTATTCATAGGAGTTAAAGTTCACATAACCACAAACATATTAACTTTTTTCCTTGGAATATAGAAAGTCTGATTACAAAATTGTATAGTGCGTTAAAGGTCGCTACTCAAATATATACGGCAGAATACTATAGGAGGATATCAGGGGACAGGTTGTAGCCTTACGGGGAGACATATACGCTGATGTAGCAGAATGAGTTTGGTAATGAAAGCCATTTTTGAAAACAACTTTTGATGGGCCGCTCAGACCTATCTGACAACAAGCAAGTGAATGCATGACTGGTCACGCCCCCATTTTGTGACCTCATTAACATAATCAGCCTTGTTATCTATACATCTATCATAACAATAACACAGGGAAAAAACCTAATAAATAAAGATTTTCAGAAAATGTTTTCCACTCTGTTAGATAAACCATATGACGACGTAACACTACTAAACGTTTATTGTAAAAAAGATATCAACATCAATGGTAATTAAACAACTTTTAGGTGAAATTTCAGTTAAAATAATGATGCGTTACTTTGTATAGTCTGTTTATTACGTCACATCCGCGCAGGTTTTATGGCCCCTAACCCAGGTGGGTTTTTCACAGTCGATAATTACGCTGTCTTATGAAAGGCTAAATAAAGGTGATTATTGGACACATTAACAAAAATCAAGTCCAGTTATTATTTTTTTGAAAAATCTTTGAACGAAAATCGAGAAGTAGTAAGGTCGAGGTTAGTTGATGTTTAAGAGTCAAATCTATATTTCTTCATGATATCGCCATCAAGGGAGAACCATTGCATGGCTACAGATTGGTTCCACACAGAGAAATCTTTGACTTGCTAGGAGTCGTTGAGTGAAAATTTCTCTGTAGAAACGTCCTGAAGCTACAGAATGATTTCTTCATCCATCAAGATCTTTATGCTTTCGTGTGACAGAAACACATGGACACCTCAGTAGTATTGGGTTTAAAGTTATCAACCTTTCTCAGCCAAGGTATGGTTGAATTAATAACCTTTGACTGAGTGAATATCTGTGATAACCATCGAGCAAAGTCAAAGTCGTTATTTCATATACACCACATGGTAATAGTTGAAAGTTATTTCCTTTCATTATAAGTTTTAGTGTTAATCAAATGAAAAAAGTTTTAAAAGTTGGTGGTTAAATGGTTAAGTGAACTCCATTCCTTAACATTTCTTCATTATCGTTTGCATACTCACGAAACACGCATTTCACGTGCTGATTGAGAGTGTCCTGACTTGGTTGTCAGACAATTCTAAACCAGTAACTTCTTCTTACTAACTGTGTTGAGTGAGTTATAAAAATACTAACATTCTCCATCTTTAATTAAAATGAACTATGTCCAAAACAAATTGTCAAAAGGTCACAGAAAATCGGTTTAATGTCTCAGGATATTCCTAAATTAAACCGACATTAAGTCTATGAACTGTATCAGTCTGTAACAAACAAATTTACGTTAGGCTGCGAGGATGTTGTTCATTTCACCTTGTGCTGCAAGGAATTCATCAATTTCATGTTCAAACTCTCGATGCAACACAACATCGTAAGCACATGGTGTTCAAAGATGTGGGGAAATTAGAGCTGTGTCCTGCTTCGAAAAATGTTTTATCTGTGTTTTATGGTATTTATTCTCAGGACGAATTTAAGGTGGGTTTTATCTTAAAGTATCATTAACTCTTTCAATTGTGCTCCTTGCAATTTTGTGAATTGGATTGTACATTAAATGATTATTGGGAGTAACAATTGACATTAATAAAATAACTTTTTTTTGCGTCAACTTTGAGCAATCATTTCGAGATGTGTTTTAATATCACCCCAAGGGTAAGTTTTTTCCGAGGGACGATACGGCAACCGAGGCAACCGTTCGTGCATTGTCGTCCATGTTTGCTCTCTGATAATCAACCCATGGTGGTTATCTGATATCCAAACCGTGGGTTGGTTATCCAGGATAACGACCTAGATATCACCATTGATAACCATACCACTTGGTGTATCTGCATATAATGCATTGGAGACAGGTTATTTGGTCCGTTACCTTTGAAAAGCGAATGTAAAGACTTTCACGTGTATACCGAATGTCATTTGGTTGTAAATAATTAACAAACGCCAACCACTGATCTACTCATAGAATGTTATTCCATTGGCCGCCCTTGAAGGACGCGTTACGGTTGGTTGATGAAAGCGTTCATTCTTGGCTCAATCCTTTTTACGTCCGTCCGCATGTAACCACTCTATACAGGGTATTGTTTATCCACTTTTCCCCCAAATCCATTCAACAGATTTAATTGAAATCTTACACATGGCTTTTAGGCATCCTAAGGGTGTGCATCTCATATTTGTTTGTGATTTTTTTAGTAGTGTGTAGGGGGTGTTGTTTATCCACTTCTCCTCAAAAACCGTTCAATGGATTTAATTTAAATTGCACACATGGCTTATAGGCATCCAAGGGTGTGCATCTCATATTTTGTTTTTCAATTTTTGAATTTTTTTCAAATTTCTGACATGTTGAACTAAGGTGAACTTTTGTGCAAGTGAAAGCTCATAGTAGTGTGATAGAGGGTGTTGTTTATCCACTTTTCCTCAAAAAGTACTGGATAGACTGCGCTATTCTTCCAAACATGCTTTAAAGTTATCCTAAAGGATATATCTTATATCTTATCTTATCTTAACCTTATATTATGTTTTGGGAATTTTTAATTTTCTACATTTTAATGGATGTTCGAACTTAAATTAAGCTAAAGATGTGCATCTCTTTTTTAATTCTATGGTTTAAAACATTGTGAGCTTTTTTATAAGCTTGGGCATCTGTGTCCCATGGACAAAAATTTTCTAGTTTGACATTATCCTTATTATTGAGTAAATGAAGAACAACTTCTAGTAAACGTTGCCATGATAAGTGTCAAATTATGTTTGAACAACTTATATGAACATTGAAAAAATGATCTTCAAAGCAATATTTCCAAACTTTCCATATTTGCAAGTGATCCTGCTTTACTCGAGATAATAATAATAAATATAGTCGCAAGCGACGACAAAAGGATTCAGTCGCATTAACAGTGTGTTCAGCACAGAGATAAACATGTCAGGAATGAGTCCTGAAAATTGCATTCATTTCTCCTTATGCATCAAGCTTTAGGAGCATTTTAAAGGAGAGGATTCGCTAAATCCAAGGGGTCCGGAAATTCTAAAAAGCACAAAAAATCAAAATGGCGCCGAAACCACGTGATCTACAACTTTGTCATGATTGACTATTTTGCTTAGAATGTCATTGTCCACCTGAGTCCAACTTTTTGAGTTATGGCATTTTGAAAGTTGCACATTGTACTAAGTCACCCGACTTTGAACACGTATAGCGCCACAAGTATTTAAGGTATAGTCTTCCAGTAGGATATCCTATAATGTCCATGCCACAGTTACAACATACCAAAGTTTCTGCTCTCTGTTGCAAGTATCTTCAGAGGAGTTGATTCTCAAATTCTTAAAAGTTAAAAATTTCAATATGGCGGCCAATTTAAAATTTCAAGTCTCTAGCTGCATTTTGAAAAAAAGCCCATGTTAATTTTTCGATTTTGGAATCGAGCTGTACCTTTAATTCGACCTCCGATTTGAAAAAAACGAAACGTCATGATCTAAGTCTCAGTAAGGGCTATCAACATGCAAAGCCTTAGCCGTTTTTGCTAAATCGGTGGGAAAAAATCGGTGGAATAAAATAATAAAACACGCCAATAACAATAAGGATTCTTATCCTTAATAATAGCTTTCTTTTACCGCGCATATATCCATGACAAAGCATGCTCAAAGCGCCTTGATTATTACCCTGGAGGGATAGTATTTTCGGTGCCGCCGATTAACAACGCTCGGGCGACCGAAAAGGTCCATACTTCCCCCTTGTTCAGGTACCCATTTGTACAGCTGGGTGAACTGAGTGCAATGTGGATTAAGTGTCTTGCCCAGGGACACAACACAGAATGAGACCCAAGTCAAATATTTTTGGTGTCTCCACCGGGATTCGAACCCGGGTCTCTGGCGTAAGAGGCAGGCATGCTAACCACTACACCACAGTGCTCCACTGAGATCTAACACTCGGGTTTGAAATCAATATACCTTACACTGTGTTCGTTTAGGACCTCCCATGATCATTAGGCTCTACCTCATACCGTGAATCCTATCAAGTTCTTGGATTCAAGGGATTACAAAGAGGCCTTACATCCATAATCGGAGTTTTACCTCTGTGTAATTTGAATACAAACGAAACATAAATATAAGCAATAAACGCTTCTTCTTTTATTCTTCTTCAATAACAATAATTAAGATTTTAAAAAGCTATATATTACAAATAATGATAAAAACAAGGTTGAATTCCTTTTTTAAATGACGTAAATCATAAGACCAATAAACACATGGTTTATCGATTAGAGTTCATATTGATGATAATACGAAGTATTTACCCTCTTTACTTTATTCATAGAACATAAATTGTTATTTTCTTAACACATGTCAAATGGTTGGTGTTATGTAACACGTCGAATAGGAAAGTGCATCTATTGCCATTACAGTTTAAGGTAATATTATTTTATAAGATATTATATTCAAGTTTAAAAAAAAAAAAATTAATATGTTTTTATTTCCCAATATACATGATACATTCATTTTCAGCTGTTGGTAATGAAGATTATATTTCAAGTTGGTAAGAATTATAAAAATTTAAAATTTAAAACGAGACTCAATATCTTACAACCTGAAATGGGTATGATCGATCGAGCCTGCTTTACATTTGACTGTCAGATTTTTGACAATTGGAAGCCAATAACTGCGGCATCTTTAAACAAAACAAATGTACTGACATTTAATATAAACCACTTAATGCATTTGAATATTTAAAGGCCACCGAACATCTCAAGCGACGTGTGTTGATGTAGAACCTTACGCTACAGATGATACGCGTTGTCTTCGTTGTTTTTTCATACACAATACTGCCATTTCAAACACAATAAGAAGTTGATGTAAATATTGTAAAATATGTGACAATTGAACTGCCAGTATTAATCTTGAAAGAACCGATAAGCATGGACCATTTTAACTTGTCCGAATGTTATTCAGTGTATAATTGGTCTCGGAATATCGATTTCAAAGATCAATAGGTGATTCTTTTGTTTTTAAATGAACGTAAATAACGTAAATAAAATATTCATTATAAGAATTAAAATAAATCTCACTAATTAATCCCCAATTGCCAATAATATCATAGAAAGTAGACTTACAGTCAGGAGCTGTCACTATAGCGGTAGGGTACAAGAAACTTTTTCAAGAAAAAACAGTCGATCGTGAACCAATCCAAACGACTTTTTTACTGTAAGGTAAGATAATATTGGTACGTAACCTGAAAAGGTGCTCAGTCTGTGATATGTTTATGTTGCTATTTTAATAAAAAAATTCTGACCACGACAAAGTCTTGCACATTGATAGTACTTCCTTCCACGGTTTAAGTGAAATGGCCTTAGTTCGACCACAAAGGAGCCATGATCTAAATATAGGATATTATATGAGTGTCCATGACATACTATATTTACGACAGGAGTACCTTAATATTAGTATTTCCCGAGCGAGAGCGAGGGACATTCTGATATTTAGGCACGAGTGTCGTAAACATAGTATGTCATGAGCACAAACATAACATTCTGTTTATTAAGAAAATACTCAAAACCTACTTCTCAGCATAGGCGGACTAGCCGCCGCCGACCCGTATGCATTGTGACGTCACAGGTGAACCGTGACGTCAAAGCATTGTTTATAACGTGACGTCACAATGAAAAAGTGATATTTTGCCCTAGGGCAACATATGAAAAATATGGACCTCGATATGACTGCCCTAGTAGGTAATAAATTAAATTACAACTTTTACCAAGCGCTGATGTTACAGTGACGTCAGCGGCTATTTTGCTATGTGTTTATTTCCCATCGTCTTGTCGCATATCGTCTAATGAAAGTTTGAGTTTGTGTACTGAAGTATTTTAGATAATGAAAAGAGCCAGCATACATGTAGATTAGTTATGTAATCTTCCATTTCTGTCTGAAAGTTTGTTAGAAATTTTCGCAAATGTCATGTTAAATGCTCAAGTTTAAAGGGGCAGTAGCACGTTTTTTTATTTATATTTTAAAAGTTCCACTGATAATTGTAAGTTAATGCTTAATGTATTATTTTGAGAATGTCAAAAATCTCATTACACAAGCCAATAATCCATAGTCAGAGGACAAAGTATAAAGATTCACATAAAATCCATTGGCAGCCATTTTGTGTGAACACTTTTAATTCCTTTTTTGTAAGAAAAAGGAATCGCATGGCCAAACATTACATTGTATATTTGAATTATTACTGCTCCTTTTAGTTTAGATACATTGTCTTTCAATCGGAACCATTAATTTTAATTTTCCTGACATTACCTTATATTCCCCCTAAAACTTGCTACTGCTCTCTTAAGGTGCGTATGGTGTGCGGAAAAACAAAACTCGATACATTTGACAAAAGTTGCTCCCAGTAGCATTTGAACTATCCTGACTAACAGACACCAAAACAAAATGTCTCTAAAGTTCCACGCAAATCTCCATTATTTAGCAGTTACATTGTACTGCTCACTGATCAAACGAACAGCTTCTGTGGTCAACTATCTTCGTTAATATTAGATAGTTACATTTTGGTATAGGCCTATACGTTTTTAATCTAGCACTACCTAAATTTATCAAAAAGAAGTTATATTTCATCATGCGATCTGAACTCCTTTCAATGGAAAGGCAAGGTCACAGCTTATACTCTATTGAATTGATGGTATTCACGATTTCAGTTTCAATAAAGGCCTTTTATAGAGAGTGTATCATCGCTTCTTTCAAGTTAAATAGGCAGGTAATTTATGAATCGCATTGAGCCTATATTGGTTCCAGAGGTTAGTTGAGATATTATCGGAACGTAAACCCGTTTTTGCAGGTTATTGTATTACATAAATTTTTCACCATCTTCTAGTTATGGTAATTTGTGAGTATTTATTAAACATAAACAGTTTTAAAAAACTTTGTAAATTCATTAATTCCTTTAACTTCAGATTTGTTTGTAAGTATAGTGATAATAAACATATTTGTTAATGAAAGGAAAATTGGCGACGTTAATGGTGATATGAAGTATAGTGTCGAAAAATATCATGAAGAAATGTAAACCTATTTAGTGTATAGCCGGCATCCAACACAACTGTTTTTAGATATAAAGGAATAAATGGTGTACAAGATCAAATCGCTCATATTGTGACCCCCTTCCTGGAGATGGCTTGGCTAATCAAATGTTGAAGAGGACTTATTTATTAAGAACTAGATTACTCATATTCTAGCATGCTCAAACACTTTATCACATTTCGCAGAGAAAAAGAGTATCTCATTTATTTACCCATTGTAGTTAATTCATTTAATCAATACACAGTACTAAGGTTTTGTCGACCACAGTTCCGTGATTCGCCAGATTTGTCAGATTCACGTCATTATGAGTAATCAAATGTTAGGTTATAATGATTGTTTGATCGACCTAGGTTAGTACTCGCATCATGAGCTTATACTGGTCGGATCTCTTTTTAATTAGGATGTGATTCTTACTGAGATATATATCATCATGTTTTATACACTTACTATATACTTTTGTCCCTTTTATTTGCCCTAAACGCTAAAGTGCCTCATAAGCCTTTTCAGGCTGGATGTACATGTATGTATAATTTTACCAATATATCAATGTTTTTTTTAATCCTTGTACATACATGTGACACTTTAATAAACTATATCTGTCTGTCTGTCTTTCTATATAGATAAATAAAATAAACATGAAACTTACCTTTTGGCCAACAATTCTTAAGTTTCTTCTAGATTCTTAGTTGTTTTACGGCTGACATTATCCATTTCCTTCGACAAGTCCGCTATAATCTGCTATGTACAATAACGGTTTCACAAAGTCACTTAGATAATATATAATTCATGAGCAACGTGCACTGAAGGTGAACAAATAAAAAAAAAAACGCTGGCCACAATCAGGCTTTAGGATATTTCAATGTTTGTGTAAAACATTACCATACACGTGTCTCTGCATAAGTTTACAATTTCTACATGCATTGCAAGCAATGAAAATTGATTTTTAGAAGATATGATCTGTCATATGTGTTTTATCTCATAGCAATAAGATGGCGTTACGAAATGACGCACGCGGTGTGCAGAGTTTACATGAGTTTGATTAGCTGTTTACGTGATTATTAATTATAGATTGGTTTTCTCATCATTCTATTTTTTATTTGGAAACAAATTCCGCATTGCATTGCCTGGCGGCTCGGGCAACATTTCTAAAAAGATGGTACATCAGACCGTATTGCCCTCGTAAGAAGCATACAACTTATATTAACAAAAAATAAAATGAGGATTAGTAAACAAGCCATAACGCGAAAATCATCATCATTCTAAAACACAATAGAAAGCTGGACTCAAAAGTAATAAGATCAGGAACATATATCTCTAAGCAACCCAATCTTCTGTAGTTTAAAAATGGTCATAATGTTGCTAGAGACGCCCAAATTGGCTGCAGCTAAGGTCAGGTGATATCATATGTAGTTTGGAAATCTAATAATTATTAAGTGATTATTATTTCAAAGAAAACGGTTGTTTTGAAATGGTGTCACGAATTAAGGATATTGCTTTACTTTGATATATTTGCGGATTATTGTCCTTATGTCACTTCCTTGTTTATAAAAATACATGTTGGAAGTGTCACTGAATTTCAGGGTGTAGTCACAGGGGCCCTTATAAGTGTCACAGGGTAAACTGAATTATGAATCACTCATCAGCTTAGTATTCTGTACACAAGGCTTAAAGGGGCAGTAGCACGTTTTTTTTAAAAATTTATATTTTAAATTTTTCACTTATAATTGAAAGCTTATACTAAATGTATTATTCTGACATTGTCAAAATCTAATTACACAAGCCAATCATCTATAGTCAGATGATAAGTATGAAGATTCACATAAAATCCATTGGCGGCCATTTTATGGGAACACCTTTGATTCATTTTGTGTAAGAAAAAGCAATCACATGGCTAAACTTTACGTTATATATTTGAATTACTACTGCTCCATTTATTTTTAATGCATTTCAATTGGAACAATTAATTTCCATTTTCCTGACATCACCTTATATTCCCCCTAAAAACGTGCTACTGCCCCTTTAAGAACATGGGTCTTTTGTTATAAGAGAAATAAGTAGTGCATAATTTCGGGTGACAGGATCATATTATCTAATGATCATTTCCTTGAACGATCGATCCTTGTTGATCGGATTACACTATTGAAAACGTTGTGCATACATGGCTCCCGACAACTAACGGAGTGGCTCTTTAAACAAAGCATTTCAACAGATAATGATATCCTTTGGCAATGAGGTACAACTAGTTGCCCAGAGAAACCTTTGGCTGCCATGACTTTTTATGTTTTTGACTGTAGACTTTTTTACCATTGTAGACTTGGCATGATCAATAGACCTTATCAAATAATGGATTTTATTTCACATATAAACCATTGATTGGTATGGTATATTGACAGGATTGTTGTGGCATTATGGTTCCAGGAGTACACCCTTTATCTTGTACTCTGTGTGAGTTCTTTTGTTTTTTTTCTGGGAAGATTTTTATCACCAGAAAACTATCTCAATTCAATCGAGATGGTGTGTTGCAATTGTAATGGTGGATTGCCACTGAGAAGGTGTTTCGATTGGGATGTGTAGCATTTGAGAAGGTGTATATAATAATAATCTTTGTAGATATTTTTAAAGAATATATTTCTCCATCATTTCAACATTGGGACAGTCTATACAGACAGGGTTAGTATTGATATGATTATTCCTGAAATTGATAATAAGTTCGTTTTTTTTACATTCAACATTGAGCAATTGGTTGACAATATCTCTGTAGGACATAAACATCTTGAGTGAGGCCGACTAATGCAGTATCGTCAGCAAACTTCACTGTAAGATTGTTGGGGTGATTACTAATACAGTCATTTGTGTAGAGAGTTAATAAAACAGGCGAAAGGACACAACCTTGCGGGACTCCGGTATTGGTATAGAATATTGAGCAGTGGGCGGAATTTACCGTTACAAACTGAGGTCGAAAAGTTAGAAATTTCTCAATCCACAGTATTACATTGCATGAATACCCATACGGAATAATTTGTCTTACAAAGATGGCTGGATTGTATTGAAAGCAGAACAAAAATCTACAAAAAGAATTCTAACGTATGATGACGCGGTTCGACTGTATGTCACTTGTATTGACACCACATCTAAGAGGCGGCAGTGTCTGTATATGTAAACATAGCTTAAGTTGATAGTACTTGAATGCCCTTTCAATGATTAATCTTTGATGCTGTTCAAATGATTGAAAGTTTAGTCAATAAGAATTATTTAAAGAAAAGATAATTTCGCACAACTCGTGAGAGATATACATGTACACATCATAAATTTTCATCTTTGATCTTTAGAATCTTTAGAGAGCGCTGATGTTACAGAGTTCGTCTTAGTCTGGACAGACAGACCAGGAAGAGACCACTGTAATTAATCAAATCTTAATCCCTCATAAATAGTACATTGTGCACTAATTAATCCGTAGTAAAAAGAGAAGGGAAGATAGCCATAGATAGCCAAGTTCACGCCAGTTGAGTGACTTATTGTCGAAACTATTTTCTGCTTTCTTTTATTTATTATTTAAAACCTTTTTGGTCTTTGGATGGGTAAATTTACAGTATTCAAATATTCCGTTTTTTTCTTTTTCTCAAAGGTAATAAACTTTCCATTGTTTCTTTTAATCTGCTACCTATGCTATCGATTAAAACATTGTGACGTCATTGGTTCGTTACACGGTCTTCCAATAATGCCTCCGATCTAACCTGCTCTAAGCACAAATTAGTTAGTCGATTTGAAATTAAAGTTGATACTTTCTCTTGTCCAGGGTCAATCATCAGTAACTATGATGGCCGAGAGGGGCCATTTGAGTTCGTGTTTATCATCGACACGATTATGCAAAACCGCAAAAAATTAAAAACGAAATAGCGAAATTGTGAAACAAGGAAGACATGAAACACGGAACAGAAATGCGAAATCACGAACGAGTGACACGAAACTGCGAAATAAAAAATGTAGTAGTATGAATGTGGATTACAATCTTAAATGTATTAGATTTTGGTGGAATTTCAAATTGTTAAGAATGTATAACAATCCGGCGTTAAGAATCGAGGGAACAGCACATCATAAAGCCCTTTGGCGCCTCCCTTCCCCACGCTTAACATATAAGTAATCATGCCCCAAATGCGAAAACGCAAAATTACGAAAACGCAAAATGGCGAAACAAGGGCGAAACAAAATTGCGAAACAAGGGCGAAACGAAATAGCGAAAAGAAAAAAATATATTATTCCTAGATTTCGCTTTTTTTACATAAACTTTTTCGCAATTTCGCAATTTTGCTTCGAATTTTGCTTTATATTGATTTTGCGTTTTCGCTTCGTTCTTCGTTTTTAATTTCGCGATTTCGCCTCGAGCTTGTTTCGCGATTTTCGCGATGGATTTTTCTCGATTTCATGTCGAAGATATTAACACAAAATTAAAATGGCCCCTCTCGGCCATTATAAGTACACACAGAGATATTCCAATAATGGTCGACTCGTCACATAGCTCTAGGACGACGATATAACACATTGCACCAGGTTAACGCATGGAATCACCAACATGCGTTCGCATAACTTCAACTTTGACGTATCTATTTGTTTCAAAATTTTGAACCTTTGATTCCCATCTCATCGAAGTAGACCAAATCCGTGTTTTCCCTCGGGGAGAAAAAAATTGCACTAAATCAATTTTAAGTTGTTTTGCATATGACAACGGCGCTTCTCGCAAGGAAAGGGTGGTTCATATCACACTGCCTTTGCCATGATTCAGAAGAAAAAATGATGAATTTGGACAGCTTGCATTGGATTTGCAAGATCAGGTATCTCCCATTCTAGCCCACAAAATCGGCAATTTGAAACTGAGACTCTATCAACATTTCATGAGTTGATCTGCCTCTGTGGGGAGAGAATGAATATTTCCTGAAATACAATTGTTTCATTATGTTCTGTATGGGCCACACGACTACAACAAAAGCGGTTAGTTAAACAAATATCCGTAAAATGTGTTTTGAGCGTTAGGGCTTTAAGGACATCTTTATTATGGAAATGTGAAATAACAGAATAGTCATGCAAATTGCATTTTATTTTAGCTACATCGGACTTAAAAATTAAGTAGCTCGAAATTGACTTTAGATAAAGAACCTTCATTTTCATTCTCCAGATAGTAAGAACGAGGTGTTAGGCTCCGTCTTAGAAAGTACACTTGTAGAAACTATGTGATGTGTAAACGTGTGCGATATTACTATTATAGTTAGAGATTCTAACGTCACGTGACCAATATATGATATTTATTACCCATATGGTTTAAAATAAGTAGTGACATATTTTCAATATGAGCACATGTGCACATATCACTTTTGCCTAGCAACGATTGTTGTAGCGCGAGTACCCGTATTTTTTCACTTGTGACGACATGAAACCATTGTTCGTGACGTCACTGTTACTGGCCGTCGCAAGGGAAGCTGTCTGTTTCCTTGACATATTTAAGAGATTAAATTAGTATAGAATCGGTAATAAAGAAATTATTACCCTCGGAAGTCTGTCATATGACTTTTACGAAACTCGTGCAAATTTGTGTATAACCCTCGCTCTCGCTCGGGCAATACACAAATTCACACTCGTTTCGTAAAAGTCATATGACACACTTACTCGGGTAATAATCTCTATATATCATCAAGTGTTTATTATTTATCATATCATGCATTTAATTTAACATGGTACTTTATAAGTTACCATATGATAAGAAAATGAGAAAAAAACCCATTTCCTTAAATAAATTTGTTAAAGGTAAGAACGGGAAGTAATGTAAAAACACACACAATAATAAGTAGTGTTTTATGATCTAAATATCAAATCAAGCTAAATTTAATTTAATATAGTATTTTTCATTGCAATTGTCACCACACTTGTGGATGAATATATATAAAAAATCTTTAAAACATTTACAGAAAACATCTACGTAGAGAAGATTGAGTTCACCTCTCAGGATGTTCTCCAATGAAGTTCACCTTCACAAAATTTATTGTATGTGATAAAACGTATTTGATGTGAGATAAGTAAAGTTTATATGTGCGCGCAATGAACAAAGTTAAGCAAGTTATCCAGAGTAGCCTCCCTTAGCACAACACGGAAGTAAACTTTCTACTTCAGTCTGCTATGCATTCTTTTCTTTTCCTGTCCTTTCTCCGTGGAAATTATATAATCAACCTGATCAATCTCAGCCTCAGGTATTTATAGAAGGTTAACTGTCATACATTATAAACATGTCAGGTATTCTCATTAATTCACTTCGATATACTACATACTAATGTTCCGCGCGTGCTATTATTAGCCTGTATTTGCCACTGCCTTCAAGTTGCTATGAAATAGCTGCATTGAAACCCGTTTCTACGTGCGTTCTACTAAACTTCATGGTCCTCTTATTCATTCGTCGATTTGATAAATAAAAATTTTATCGCGGCAGATCAACCTATTTCTACGAATAGACCGGCAACAAATGAAAACGGTTAGGCTCACATTTTTTATTTATAGATATTAAAAGTAGAGAAATGGAGAGAGCGAAGTGGCATGCTAGGTCCGCTAGCATGGGTTTGGCTATGATGTTAAGACATGTACCTACATGTGTACTCGTTAACTAAAATATAGTGTATGAAATATTTAAAATACTTACTTTCCTTTATATGATGTTATTTATTGAGGCTTTTCAATTTCATCAATTTAGATTTCAAGAATAAGGACTTAGACTGTATGAAAGCGTCATGACGCAGGACTGCTGTATTAGAACTAGCTGTCGGTTTAGGGGTTTATGGGACAGACATGAGACGGGTAGATGATTTTCGCCCTTTGCTTGTCACAATTTATTGGTTATTTTGGATCATACAAATGTGTGCAAGCAACACTGCTTCAACATTAGTGCATTGATTAAGATGTGGAAGGGGGTGTTTAATGAAGTTTTGAGAACGAGAAATATTCTGTATTCGAGCGAAGGCAATATATCAATTTGCATGACCTTTGTATTCGTCATGTGTCACACTTTTTAGTAATATAATTTTCTTGATTACCCTTTTAAATCCCAAAGAAATAAGAATATTTTTTTCATTTCAAATGTACATTGTGGGTTGGTTTAGGGGGTGGTGCTCAAAGGACCCTCAAATATGAAATCGTGTCGACGGCCTCCTATGCCTTGTCACTGATTGATTGAGTAAAGAGGTCACGTGACCTGACCCAAACGGAGCAGTACTCCGATCAGTCTTACGAGTAATAGTGCGTGGATCAACATCTTCGAATGAAATCTGAAATTAAGCATGTTCACATATGCAATATTAATGTTTTTCAGAAATGGTTGAGTTCAAGTATGAAGAATTACCGGAGGCTGTTAGGTTGAAGCCATTGAGACTTGGCTCCTGCCCACATGGTGTTCCCATAGTAACCGGAACGGAGGTAACGATTACAGTTATACCATTAAACCATCTTCTGGTCCAAAGTTTTTAAGAAGGGTGTAAGGCGAAACCATATTTTCCCCATTAGACACAAAGCCCGTTCAAACAAGAAATAAGAAAATACCCAACCGTTTCGATTTAGACTTAGTCCTTTTCTATTGACATATCTTTTCAGTATTTATCTGTAATAAAATCAGTACTATGTTTATATACCTTCAAAAATGATTATGAAGTCACGACCTCAGATGGTATTCCCTTATTATCCATAGGACTGAAATCAATTCATAGTGAGCTTTATTTAAAAAAGAAACACCCCATGGAAACGTTTTGCAAATATGTGAACAGAATAATTGACTATTGTGATGCTTTTTCTTTGATAGAGATACGTTGACTACCCTCAGTTCTTTTGGACTTTACGGAAAGAAACAGGCAAGAAGAGTCACAAGTCGTCAGAGGACCGTACCGCCAGTGCTAAAGTTTCTCTTTTCTGGGGTTTAGCGAAAGGTCATATAAAATATGACAAACATAAAGCCGCTGATCGAAATAAAAACTCTAAAACAACCAAGGTGACATTACGAATCCAGACGGGGATCAAGAGTTTACTGAATGTGAAACCTACCCCAGGTTGCAGGTGCTCTGAAGGGGGTTGCAGAGTCCAACCCTTCTATGTTAGTTCAGTGTGTGTGGGGGGTGAAGCATCTCTCTCCTTGTGGATAGATACTGGAGATGATTCTGAAGCATCACGTCAAGGACTGGGAGGAGGGTTATCACTCTTTGGACTGGGGAGAGAGATGGAATCAGAGGAGTCTGCTACTGAGACCAGCGAGCACCTGCAAATGAGAGCCTTATATTCTTCCTCTACTGAAGCACCTGTCCAGATAGTCTCGAACTCTCGACAAGAGGTGGCTCGGTTCATAAAGGGTTTGAAAGAACTGGAACAGAAGATGATGTTGTTCAAAGACAACATATTTGAGTTAGGACTATCAGATAAGCTGAATAGTAAGTATATATTTCAACCATTGGCCGCAAGTTCCCGTAATGAGATCGTAGATGGTATTCAACTAATGCTGAATGCAAGTTCCAAGTTTGAGAGCGTTCTGGGCGAGGTACTCGATGTAAGGAAGGAATGTGAACTCCTGAAAGGCAATGATAAGCTGGACTCCTTCACAACCAAGATCGATGTTATCATTAGAAAATTAAAGGACTTACAACACACCGATCATATCGACATGGACAAAGTTATGGACATATATGGTGATCATGCAGTGAACTTCTACACTCGAGAGCTCAGGAGGTTGGCAAAGCGATAACAATGATTTAATATGCACAAGTTTCTCCCATCCTCAGCATTCCTCATACCTGATGTTATAAGACGTCGTAAGCTTGGAAAGCTGGGTGTCCAACCTTCGTCGTAGGTTAGCTACGCCCATTTCCTATTTGAGACTGCTCAACATTTCACTGGTTTGTGAGTTGTATGAAAATGACGCCACCTAGCGGCAACGATTGGTATCAATGTTAGGGAATCATGGAAGTCAAGTAACAATTCGGGACCTCAATTCTGATCCGTTCAATGGTTTTCAACCATAGGTACTGGAGAAGCAATTCCATGTTCAAGTCAAAAGGACATTTTGATTAACGGAAACTGCCCGTGTAACATGTTTGATCAAAGCGGAGAGAGCTTAGCAGAATGTATTTGTGACGTTATAAGCTTGAACAGACACTCACATGTACCACTGTATGCGCCCGTCCATCAAAGTAGAAAACAAATCCAGCCACTTTTAATCTGTTCAAGTTCTTCTTTGTTGTTGCATTTTTCTAAATAAATATGTTGGTCAAACGTAATATCCGTTGTTTATTATGGTTACAGTCTTGTAATAAGCATTGTCGGTCTTCTCATATGTACATGTTCGATGTTTTATGACTGCTGGTATAAAGTTATCTTATAAATCAAACAAGAAAGTGCTTCTGACTCAATGGAAACTGAAAATGATATTAGGAACATTCAAAATTATATAAAATGTAGAAAAAGAACTGTGTTCTACGGGCTATATCGCTTGTTGAAGATATAGTTTAACAGTATATTTTAAACAACGCCATGTATATATGATCACATAATATTATGTTTTACATCATCTAGAAATGACATCTCAGTGTCATGACGTCATATATAACGACGACCGAATGCTACGAAATCACAACATTGAAAGGGAGTGCATTGGCAGTGAGTCGGCAGTGCAGTGTTACTTGTTTTTATTCATGAAAACGTTATAAAATAGACAGGGTTGATAAACAGAATCTCACCCTCGTGTCTTTTTTTTATCAAATATATCAACACTCGTCGATAAATGTAAAATGTTTTCGGCAAGCCTTGGATTTTGTAACTTTCATCAACTCTTGTCGATATATTTTATATTAGTTGAGTTTGATTCTCTATATTCTCTACCAAATACCATTACAATTTTGCTGATTAAGATAATATGTTCTGTTATTAAAAGTGTTTTCAATTGCAACTCATTTTAACTAGATATGTTGATCAATCAAAATGAGAAAAAAACTATTCGTTTATCAACCATTAAATAATATTTGACTATGAAGGGTTTCATTAAATAATTTCAATGCTCAAACCAATTCCAAAACGAGATGTAATTATATTCCAAATCGCACGTAAAATCACCGCCTTCGCCCTATGTTGCCCCGACTATGGCAAGGGAATGTCTCAAAAAGTGGATATAATAATGGAATTCTCTCTCTATAGAAAGCTTTGTTTGCATCTCTCTGCTGCATCTTCCTGTAAACCTGAGTGTATTGAAGGGAATATAAAGGTGTATTCCAAATGTTATCATTTTATCGATTTTAAGCTCATCTGGCCTGTAAGGCCCGATGGGCTTATGGCATGGCATGGTGTCCGGCGTCCGTCCGTCCGTCCGTCCATCCGTCCGGCCGTAAACTTTGTGGAATTTCGAATTCTTCTCCAGAACCATAAGGCCTAGAAAGCTTAAACTTTGTGTACAGACTCCTTGGCTAGTGAGGATTATAAATTGTAGCCTTAGTGGCCCTGTGACCCCTAATAAGGGCCACAGGGGCCACGCCCTTAAAACCTATTTTCATCTCCTTCTCCAGAACCATGAGGCCTAGAAAGCTGAAACTTTGTGTACAGACTCCTTGGCTAGTGAGGATTATTAATTGTAGCTTTAGTGGCCCTCTGACCCCTAATAAGGGCCACAGGAGCCACGCCCTAAAAACCTTTTTTCATCTTCTTCTCCAGAACCATGAGGCCTAGAAAGCTGAAACTTTGTGTACAGACTCCTTGGCTAGTGAGGATTATAAATTGTAGCCTTAGTGGCCCTGTGACCCCTAATAAGGGCCACAGGGGCCACGCCCTTAAAACCTATTTTCATCTCCTTCTCCAGAACCATGAGGCCTAGAAAGCTGAAACTTTGTGTACAGACTCCTTGGCTAGTGAGGATTATTAATTGTAGCTTTAGTGGCCCTCTGACCCCTAATAAGGGCCACAGGTGCCACGCCCTAAAAACCTATTTTCATCTTCTTCTCCAGAACCATGAGGCCTAGAAAGCTGAAACTTTGTGTACAGACTCCTTGGCTAGTGAGGATTATAAATTGTAGCTTTGGTGGCCCTGTGTCCCCTAATAAGGGCCACAGGGGCCACGCCCTAAATACCTATTTTCTTCTTCTTCTCCCGAACCATGAGGCCTAGAAAGCTGAAATTTCGTGTACAGACTCCTTGACTAGTGATGATTATGAATATTGTAGCTTTGGTGACCCTGTTGCCCCTAATAAAGGCAACAGGAACGTCCTTCAAATCTTCAAAACTGAAACTTGTCGCCTATATACTTGATTTTATGATTGGTGACCCTGAAGCCTCTACAAAGGGGGAATCACATTGGCCACACTCTACAGCAAAATTGACGATGAAGCCTGATGAGCTACAGAGCCAATGGCTCTATTTTTACCAATGTGTCTTAATGCGTAACTTTCATGATAATAGGTTCAGTGTGGTGAAAACAACAAATAATCCATTTATATGTGAGTTGAAGGCAAACATAATGACTCGTCTCATTAATAAATATGCACAAACGAGCCTTACATGATGCAAATCGGAACCATTATGATACGTTCATATGATATTGTAGATGCATAAGAGAAACAGTAGTCTTGGTGCAAACATATCCTATTAATTGTTAATATGGGTAAGGAACAACAGAGAACAACAACCTTTAGTTTTTATAGTGTGATTTACATTGTACAAACCAAGGACATAGGGTTTTCAAATGTTCCATTCGATACATCATGGAATCTTACTTTACGTACAAGAATTACTTAATAATTGAGTAGAGTTATCGACTGTTGCAAGAAATAGCCAGTCGATGAAGAATTGTAACATTAGGAAGGTTTATAGTCGTGATAATGATCGGAAACCAGACAATGATGCACGTCAAACAGTCAAATGTATTTTTTTTTAAACTTATCTGCAGCAGTCATAATGACAGTTATGATTATGTTTTATAGGTTATATAAATAGTATTACATGTTAATTGGAATATAGCCCAAGCGGCGTTAAACAATACCTCATGATCACTAACAAAAATGGACGTGTGAATTTTGCTTCGAAAATATATATGACTCTTTTTAGATGTTCATTAAAAATAAGAATTTATCAAATAATTGCACTTTTGGGATGTATGTGTGAGATGTTTTGAATGTACATGAAAAATTATGCCATAATCATTCGTTTCAAATACAAAACAATATGTGTTGAAAATCACGGAGTCGTTTCTTTATGATATCAAACATAAATTTCAGAATGATCACTCATTGCAATACAACAGCTTCGTGCCAATTTAAGTTTTTGCCCATCAAATATACCTGCAGGGTACATGGCACCAACTCTCATTATAAACATGCAAACATCTGCTTCTCAATTACACCGCCTTTGTCTTTAAGTATTGACACCAGGTAATTTGAAAGCAAATTGGTTTATTCTTTCTAACAAAATGTGTTGATATTGTCTTCTTATGCATAAAACATTGGAGCTATTTCTAGAATGTTCAAAATGCATCTCTTGTTTCACGTAAAATTTTTGATCGTTATGATCTTAGATTTTGATTTTGAAAGACATAAAATATTGGTGGCATCTGCAACAAGACTTCCTTACGAGTCAACATTGTTAGCATTCCTTTTTAAGTTCATCACAGCCATACTTTGTACATAACTTTGTAATTAGGAAACATAGGTAGCTGATAACATCTTACAAAGATTGTGTACTGACCAATCAAGTTGTTGTATGACATTGGTTGGCTCCAAATGATTGAGGATATTTAGGATTTTCAAATGCCTTCTTTTCTCACTTCTTACTTCATGGAATGTAATGTTTCAACACAGGTTCTTCCCAAGCTGAGGTTTCACACAAAAACATTTGTGGAAATGTCGCATACAATAAAAAGGAACATACATTCCTCTTCATTACATGTTCAAGCTTCCACTACCAGGTACCCAAATTACCTCTTTTGGAATAAAAGAACAACTTGAATAATCTCTTTGCCTGAAATATTAGTCCTTTAGTGGACTATTAATCTGTGTTAACTTCCCTGTTACCACTGTCCAGTGATTTGTACAGGACCACCTATACTTGCAAAATAGCGTAAATAATCATTGCAAACTCACACTGGACTGGGTCACCATTGCTCAGTAACTCAATAACTACCTTAAAAGTCTTACTAAGTAGGCAAAAGAACGAATATAAATCATTCCAGTCTTATTCTACCTTGACAAAGACATAGATTTATTTTATTATTATGTCTGGTGATTAGAAACTATTATCATAACGAGTATAGTAAAGAGTGTTAGTGCCGATGTGATCGAATTTGTGCGAGGATCGATCGATAATAGGACAATGCATTACCTTTCACCATCACTTACTATTACGTTTTGTTTGGTGAGGTAATAACAAACAACAACTTTTCATTTAGGCTATCACTCACATTAAGTTACATTGCGTTCAGACGATGCAAGGTTAATTCAATATACACCAGATTATTGAGTTACACTCACGCTTCAGGAGTCTTGTGTCTCAAGTGTTGGTGAATTTGGGCACAATGACAATGTCAGCTTTCAACATTACAGAGAACCCAGACACTATTGTGGCTACAAATGGGTCAGGGTCACCATTGTCGAATTGGATATTCTGTTTTCTTGCATGTTACGTTTCTTCTAATATGCTAATCTATCGGTAATCATTTCTCAAGCATGGACTAGGAAAACAAGATTTACATTCATTTGAATGCGGACTGATTGTGGTTGCAGTGTTTGGGTTCAACTGATAAAGGACGGACGACACTTAGGAGATAAACCATAATTGATCGCGTTTTTATTTTTCTGGAGATCCAATCAGAATCGAGTATTCATCACTTTCATGGTAGAATGATGTATAACGGTGCTATTTCAGGCAGTAGTGTCTAGTTGAGGCTTGATTAAGTCCTTTAAGAAGTTTGAGTATTGCAATTTAAACAACTACAGCAATTGCAATGAGACTTTCACAAATTATTTTCCATGGCGTGAAAAATCGTGTTTTTGAATCAAAAGAATGAATTGATTGGGCGCTTTTGTAACAGAGTGGAGAGTAACATCAGCATTTGCAATTAACCACGTTAATTCAGTCAAACCATTATGGCGTATTCCAAGTCACGATAGGAAGATAAGAAAGCTGTGCGAAATATCTGAACCGTTTCGCAAGCATTATCTCCAGTTATCTCCTCTACACTAAAAACACATTAATCATTGGCACAACACCTCTATGCCTTGTGTGTTATCCAACGAGTAATCATTTCTCAAGAAGTTACTGGAACATCAAGGTTTACATTCATTTGAATGCAGACTGATCGTTGGTGCAGTGTTTGGTTCCAACTGATAATGGATGGACGACACTGATGTATATAGGTGTTATTTCAAGCAGTATTATATAGTTGAGGGCTGATTAGGTCGTTTAAGAAGTTTGAGTTTGGCCCACATTTATTCGATTCACATTTAAATAACATAAACCTATCATTGGTACAGACTAAACCAATATCTAAAGGAAAATGTTTTAAGGACAATATATCCTTGTGTAATGGGTTTTCAGTCAGATAAGAAGTAACGTCCTGTATTTGAAAAATTACCACATGCATTGATGAGAAACTACTCTTAATCATTTGTTTATGAAAACACTTTATATTTAACAATGTACATTATAGCATGCCTTTAACATAACTGTGACAAACATCTTGACTTTGAAAGTAGTGTCATGTGTTTTCAGTCACTTTCTTGAACCTCTGTTATTTAGAATATACAGGATAGACACACAAAGTTGACATAGGTCTGATAAAAACTATTTTGTGATTTTTTTAAAGTAAATATCATTTTATATAGAAATAAATATGATTATTTAAATTTCATAATCTCATAATTCTCCAACAGGGATATCAGTTCTGATAGTCTCAGGTGCTTTGATTAATGCTTCTCTTGGAGTTTGTCCGTATTTTCTTAAAATGTATTGTGCACATTAGGAAAATCATTCAAAACAACTGAGATAAATTTTAATGAAAACGATGAATAGATCTTTTTCTTAAAATAGCAAGTGACAATTAATATTATCACATCAAGATATGGCATAATGTAAAGAATCACAAGAAAATAAGCTGGTAAGTTATGAGGGCAAGTGTTTTCCCATAAAAAATGGCATTAGTAAATTTGCTTAAAATGTAATGTCTTTTATGTTTTTGCAAAGTTTATTTTCGTTTATAGATGTACTATGAACTCTCTGCTGCAATAACCCACAAGGTACTTTAAAATCTGTTTGGATTTGTTCAAAGAAGAGAGTCTAAATGACTGACCGAAAACACACGATGACTGAAAATAGATGACTTGACCATATATCTTGGAAATGGATGGTTTTACATTGACCTTTATATTTATTTTTGTTTCACATCTAAAGATGAAAATCAATGATTGAGAGTCATACACAAATACTCCCTCGCAATACTAGTCGCCTTACCATCACGAACTGTTTTCCATTCTTTCAGTTTAATGTGAATTGTTGGATAAAGAACCCTGTTCAATAAAATCAAATACGCTGCATATAATTGTTTTGTTTTCTTATAAAGTGGTGTGTTGTAGTTCACGAGATTACAATTGCATAAAATCTGAACAAAACAGTATCATTTGCGACCTCAAGATATCCAAACAGAGACATCATTAAAAACAGAGAGGCACTTGAGAAAACTCCATACAAAATACAGTTCGAGTAAAAATGTTGTGAAACAATTACCTCGTTGAAAAGTCAAAACAAGAGCAATGCAATTGAGAAGCAGGTGGAGGTGATTGTGTAATTGTCATCTCCAGAGCGGCTCTCATCTTCCCTCCAGTCATTGTTTAACAGAGGATTTGAATCTAAAACACATCCCTGAAATTGTTATCATTGAAACTGACCATTCCCTTAAATCACATGGGAGGTACTACATAGATAAATTCACCCATGCGTCTTGTGATATTAGAGGTATCATCATATGTAAGGTCATAAATATCAGATACTTACTTATACTGTTACTTTATTGATATTGAAACATCCTACTGTATATTCTTCATGGTATGATATTTGTATATTTGTATTCGAGCAGTATTAATGAAAGCATGTGCTTGTTTATCTTTCTGGCTCCTTCTTGTGGGCAATGGTTATATTTAAACTTCCTCATCGAAATCAGTGACTAAATTACACTTTGAGTTCCTTAGAGTATTTTATTCATCTTTAAAACACTAATTATGTTGATATCGATTTAAAAATATCACGCATTCATTAAAATGTCAAATTCATGTTAAATACATAATAATCATTAGATTTCATTGAAAATCCAACATCACCCTTATACATATACATGTATGAGTAGTGAAGCAATTATCACCAACACCAGATGAAATGTCTTCTTTATGTTGTTGGTTTAAAAAACCAAAGCTTGTCAATCTCAAACTTTCGATCAGACTTAATACCTGAACATTGTCATTCTTCTAAGCACAATGCATGCCACCGCAACACCTTTCAAGAATCAATGTTATGCCTTAAAGGGGCAATGGATATTTTTAAAACATCTTCAACGAAATCATTGACTAAATGACACTTTGAGTTGAACTTCCTTTTAGCATTTTATTCATTTTTAAAACACTAATTATGTTGATTTCGATTTACAAATATCACGTATTCATTAAAATGTCAAATTCATGTTAAATACATAATAATCATTAGATTTCATTGAAAATACAACATCACCCTTATACATATACATGTATGAGTAGTGAAGCAATTATCACCAACACCAGATGAAATGTCTTCTTTGTGTTATTGGTTTAAAAAACCAAAGCTTGTCAATCTCAAACTTTCGATCAGACTTAATACCTGAACATTGTCATTCTTCTAAACACAATGCATGCCACTGCAACACCTTTCAAGAATCAATGTTATGCCTTAAAGGGGCAGTAGCACGTTTTTAGGGGGAATATAAGGTGATGTCAGGAAAATGAAAATAAATGGTTCCAATCTTAAGACAATGTATCTAAACTCAATAAAGCAGTAATAAATCAAAATTATTATGAAAAGTTAAGTCATGCGATTCCTTTTATTACCCAAAATGAATTAAAGGTGTTCACACAAAAATGGCTGCCAATCCATTTTATGTGAATCTTCATACTTTGTCCTCTCACTATGGATGAATGGCTTGTGTAATGAGATTTTTGACACTATCAAAGTAATACATTTAGCATTAAGGTCCAATTATCAGTGAAAAATTGAAAATATAAAATTGTCAAAAAACGTGCTACTGCCCCTTTAAAGGGACAGTACCACGTTTATTGATAATTTTATATTTCAAAGATTTCACTTTTAATTGTAAGTTAATGCTAAGTGTATTATTTTGACAGTGTCAACAATCTCGTTACACAAGGCAATCATCCATAGTCAGAAGACAAAGTATAAAGATTCACATAAAATCCATTGGCGGCCATTTTTTGTGAACACCTTTAATTCTTTTTGTGAAAGAAAAATGAATCGCATGGCTAAACTTTATGTTATATGTTTGAATTATTACTGCCCAATTTAGTTTCAATACATTGTCTTTCAATTGGAACAATTTATTCTACATTTTCCTGACATCACCTTATACCCCCCTAAAAACGTGCTACTGTCCCTTTAATACTGTGTCTGAGAACCACTCACAGGTAAGCCAGTACAGGTACTCATTACCAGGTCTCGTCTGGTCCCAGGTGAGTGGGCGTCTTGTCTATTCAAAATAGAAATAGATGCAACAAAATGTTTTCTGTTGTTCAAAGCAAGACAAATGTGCAAGACAAATATTATAGGTTAAGGCATACGTGACCCCATTTTATTGTGTTGAGAGAAGATTATAATGTTGATTGAAATTCATCATATCTTGTTTAAAATTGATCTAAATCGATATGTTAGTTCTAATGCGAGACCACATGTAGTATAGATACTTATATGTAATTTTGTTGAGTGTTACTATTTATAATGCTTTTTTGGTTTCTTTAACCGAAAAGGATTTCTTTTTATACAAAGATTCATTATGTAACTGTGAACAAATGTTGATTCACCTATTCATAAAAGAGGAAAATGGTATATAAATACACACGTGCCATAAGAACAATAGGTATTGGTTGAAACACAATTTCTCTCATTACATGTTCTCTCTTGATAAAAAAACGTTTTCATGCATTATCATTCACCCAGTGCTTCGCAGCCAAGCGCTCAGGCTATTTAGTTTCAGTAGGATCAGTTACACATGTTGGTCATATCATGTCATGTGTTGATTCACTACATTGCAATTTGTTGTCAAATAATGTATAAACTTTCTGAACGCTATAAGATATGGAACAACTTTAATTAAACAATGCAAAACTATGATGTGCTTTTTTTCAAATGTCTGCATTGTATACTGCTCATTGTCTCCAAACTGTCATAACTGCTACACTCCCGTCTTTAGTTGATTATCTATTCAATTTTCTAAAAACAAAAATAGAAAAAGAGGATTAATCTGGCGACTATTAATAAACTAATGCTAAACAGTATAAACTCTAAAATTTGGCTTAAAATTCAAAAGATATGAATAAAGTGAAAAACCCATACTGAACAATATTACGTTAGTAATTTTTCTGTCAATCAAAGTTAACTAACGTTAGTGTATGACAAACGTCACGTAAAACCCTATTCTGATTATCCTATTTAGATAATTATTAACCGAGTGTGTTTCCGTATCATTAATATCATAAAATAGGAATAATTTTTTTATTAATTTTATAAGTCTTTGGCTTGAAACAAAAACATGATTCCTTCTAAAAATATGTTTGACCTAGATTCTGCGGAGTAATTTTTTTCACAATATTTCAAGGGGAAGGTCATATTGTTGGTGATATACAGTTGTTTACAGTCTTGACATATTCCTTCATAAAATGATTTTTTCATAGTGAAGGAAACGTCTCCTGCATTTCATCAACAGTTTCAGTCTGATTTCCAATGCACGAGCAAACATTGTTTTATCTATATAACACAAAATGTGTATGAACCACATGTCAACGTCGCTACAACAGGGGAAGTAACTCTAACTTCCTTTTGAAAAGCTGCATTGACATTTATGTTACGCCAGTTCAGTTACGGTATCCTTGGAGTAAACGTCAATTATTTGCGAAGGTGGGGTTGTTACGTTTGTTACTACGCTTCTGGATGATGTGAACTTTCACTAAAGTATGATTTGTTTTTGCCGATATTGTTAGCTGCATTTCGTTATATTTGTTGCCGTACACGTACGATGAAAACAACTTAAAGGCACCACTCGACTGCGTTTTATCCGCCATTTTGAAATGTTAGCATTGCGAGAAGACAATGTGCTGTATTATGCTAATTTATTAACAAAATAAAGAAATAAATACTTGATTGATAGAAGAGGAGCATATTTAGAAATAATGCATTATAAAAGTTATCAGTTGCGGTAGCGTTTCGTCGTAGTAATGCATTCCATGATCATAGCTTCGTTGATTGGCTTCATTTCACAATGTTTTATTTTTTGAGCGATACACATTTTTCTTTGTCAAATTGTTAAATCTTGAACAGCTGAAATGCTAACCTCACTAACATATTTGAAATTAAGTGTGAAATTATCATGTAAAAATCATATATCATTGTCAACAGGAAAGTCCTCCTGAATTTTGTTTCCACAAAAAACCCCTCGCTCGAATGGTCCCTTTAAAATGTTTTGATTACCAAACTATTTCTAAAATACGAATGCGTGATAAATATACCCTGACAGATTTGGTTTACGAAATTTATTCGATTAATAAAAGCACGAAACCTGAAAACTCCCGATGACGTTGTCAATGGTTAGCGACCGGATTAGGACTCGCATGACATGCATGGAGTTTTGAGAAAATAGTAAGTGTTTTGAGCTAATTTGCAATTTTATCAGATATCAATATTCAAATAGTGTAATATCACAAAGCAAGTATGACGTCACAGAAGTGTGATGCTGTGACGTCACATTATAAGGGCGCGTCACAATGGCTTCCGGGTCGGGGAAATGTTATTTTCAGCGCATTGTAGGCAGGTTTGCTTGATATTTAGGGCATGCCTTTCATTTAATAGTATTTTTATTATACTCGGGAAAGATTTTGTATCAAACTCGCCTTCGCTTGTTTTAAACAAAATCATTAACTCGTTCAATAAAAGAAATATCAAATGGAAGGTCAGTAGTACTCTCTATTTATCCAACTGTTACAATGACTCAAACATACTGATCATACAGCAGAAAGGAGATAACGCCCTTTGATGGAAGCCACTTCCAGTCAAGGCACACTGAAAAACCTTTTGTTACAGCAGAAACGACGGTACTAGGACACCTCATTAATCAGAACACTGTACCAACAACTAATATAGAATTCGAGCACATTGACTCTATCTCAAAGTGAATCGGACTCTTCAAACAATGACGTCAATTGACATGTACCAGCCGAGGTTGACGTTTGATTGATGATTGGCAACGTTAGATGTTTATGGACGAGTGAAGGTTTTTCTCTGTATATAAATAACATATATTCATTACATTTTTCAAAGATATGTTCGCAACAACTACTTGTGTGTGAAATATTAAAAACTTCAAATGATTTTTTTCCATGAAATTCTTTACTGACAAAATGATCAATGTCATCATTCAGTTAATTGATAAAACAATTTGAAACATTTCTAAATAATCAATCAAGGTGGTCATCAGAAACATTGATACTTTGATCATTACATGGTATGTTAAAAGGATAATTTTTATTTTATATTTTTTTGTTTTCAAAATGGAAAATGCTTGAGAGGCATTGGAAGCGAAGAAAAAGGATGAAATTAGATATTTATTAAAAGAAATAGCTAATCAGTTATAAGAAAATTCAGAAAGATAAAAATCAATTAAACGATACCAATAATTTACAGATTTTTTACTTTTGAAAGTATTTAAAACATATCTTCACATCATTGTCAAATAAAATGATTTTGAGGTATAAAACAATATCTTTCCAGAGAGCTGTTCAGACTTTTCAGAATGCTTCATTCAATCAACATCAGGAGTGATGTTTACATGTATAGACTTCAATACTTAGGAAAACGTAATTGAATACCAAACAGGATCTCTGCCTGAAATAAAGGCTATATATATCAGTGTCGTCCATCCATTATCAGTTGAAACCAAACACTGCAACCACAATCAATCCGCATTCAAATGAATGTAAATGTTGATCTTCCAGTAACTTCTTGAGAAATGATTACTCGTTGGATAACACACACGGCATAGAGGTGTTGTGCCAATGATTAATGTGTTTTCAGTGTAGAGGAGATAACTGGAGATAATGTTTGCGAAACGGTTCAGATCTTTAACAGCTTTCTTGTCTTCTTATCGTGACTTGGAATATGCCTGCTTGGTTTGACTGAATCGATATGGTTAATTGTAAATGATGATGTTACTCTGCGCTCTGTTACAATTCATTCTTTTGATTCGAAAACATGGGTTTTAAAGCCATGGAAAATCATTGGTGAAAGTATCAAGAACTGCAGTTGTTTAAAATGCATAGTACTCATGTAAAATACTCGAGGTATGATAGGAAAAAGCTTTTTCAGTTGATAGTACGAATTGTCTTTTCATGAAAAGTGACTTATGCAAACTATTAGTGAAGAATTGACAGATGGAAACTTCTTTTATTTGAGTATATGATGTGTAAACCTATTATCACATTAACATCATATTTCAATTTGTTTTTTTCAAGCATTTCCTACTTTATGTAAAATTTCATTTCAAAACGTCACTTGTTTATGATAACTCGTTGACATTAAGCAATTCCAAATAGGATAGAGACAAGTCTAATTTGACCTTGAGTAATTAGCTTGAGCCTTAATCAACTCTGACAAATACAATATCAAAATTACTTGCTTTTAAATTACACTGATCTCGTTCTCATGTAAATTGTCATAAAGTTGAGGTGGAAATGGTCTCAAGGGAGTTTATGTTAGAAACTTCAATCATCAGTAAATCGATGCAAGAAAATACTGGTTCATTTTAATACAATCAGATTCTACTTTAAATTGACCCAAATAGTAAAATTGAGTCATTAAAATGAGTCTTTTCCATTTCTGATCAACTCTGGAAAGAATCTAAATCATTTTCTTTAGAAATTGTTATCCAATTCTCACAGCAATAATTATTAAAACGAAGTTAAAGACACCTCAAAGGATTACTCAAAATGCACATTATGTCATTATTCGATTGATGCTATAAGATATGGGTTTGATTTAATAATGTGAACTCATCTAAGGGAAATTAGTTTAAGACTTGCCACTCAGAATCCTGTGCTAACAAGATCCATCAACAGGGGAGTAATCTGCTTACTAATTAGTCTCCTGTTACAAACTTCCAGACCTTCTAATATACTGTATCTAACATGATATCTGAAACAAAGGGGTAGTGTTTCAACTCAACTAATTATAAGATACATTGGAATAAAAAATGAAAGTAGGCTCATAGGCCTGAATATTTCTAGAACAGCTGGGAACAAAAAAAGTTTTTTTTATGAAAAATATATTTTATTAAGATTGCAAGGCAACTGTTTACTTTGTATGAGGAACAGCAAGAGACATTTACAGCATCGATTAAATAATCGTTTGTAATTATCAAAGCTAACCTATATCAGCAACTTTCAAGTCAGTTTCTCAGTATCCCAGTCTTTTGCATCACGAAGGTAGAGATTAATGTTGTTGATAGTGTAGCTAATTACATTATGTCATGTACATTACAGATATCTAACGTTGAATAAGATGCTGCAAAGGTTCAGATAAAGATTCAGTTCTTCAACAGCAGTTAGAGAAGAGAGCTGAGTATGATATCCAAGTGATAAGTATCCATGTGAAGACATCGACCGCTTCTGCTTTCTGAGAAACCAAACTGTATTCACTTTTATTATATCTATATCTGTATAAGAGGTCTCCGTTTCGTCAAAATTTAGGTCAACAGGTTTTATATTAGGTCATACTGTATGACAAAATATAAAAATATAAAATCTGTTGATATACATTTATTTAGATTGTCGTTTCGTTAACGCTAACATAAGAAAAGTCATTTAAAGGTAAATACATACATAAAAAAAGGAATTAGAGAGAGGGTTTTTCTGAGAGTGACGATATGGCTTTCTTAGATGTTATCAATTGTAAAGATTATTATAGTAAAAACTTTTTTCAACAAATAAAGAAATTGACAAAGTATAAACTATGTCAAAACTGAGATGCGTCACGGATATCTTGGTAACATAATATGAACATTATTAAAAGTTTCTCTGATACATTTTTTTCAATTAATCCTTAAAACATATTTTAAAATGAAAATGTTTTGAAACCTAACAAAACAGGTCCGTATGAAACTAGTCTTTTTTCGATAACATTAGAAAAAATATATCATTTTGCTGATAAAGTAATCTCACCTGCTTAGGTATAAGGAAATTAGGATTGTGAAGTAAAATCATGGAAAAAGATGGAATTTAATCCACAGATCCACTGTCTTGAGGTTTTGGCAGACTTACAAGTGACAGGCAAATCAATAACTTATAATTATTTAATGAAACCTTATAGATGAGAAATGTTTCTGATTAAATGAAAAAACAAACTAAGCAGCATTTAAACATCAGTTTCAAATATGTAAAATGGTCAAACAAATTTAAGAAGTGAGGTTATTGCTACATTATTTTGCAAATGCAATTTCAGAATGTTTAGAGGTGGCGGAAAAGTTATCTAGTTATTTAAATAGTGATTCAACGAATCTGTCAATATAGTAATGATAGTGTTACCAAAATACTGCTATATAAAAGTTTGAAATAATAACTCGAAACATTGAGTTCTACAATATACAAGAAGAACATTTTTATCAACATCAAGATATATAACCATAGCAAAAGCTCTGAGCATTGAAACATAAATCTATTTACAAGCATTTTCTCAGAAAGGATTTTCTGGCAAATATTCTGCGGGGGATGTTCTCCAAAAGATGAAGAGCATGGAAAAAGCAATGATGTGTACTGATGACCCAGATGAAGGATGAGGCCAGTCAAAACTTTTGTCATGTAGATGTGCTTATTTTAGCCATTACACATTGAGCTAGGAATCAGATACCTATGAGACCTAATTTGCACTATCTCTATCTGTCAGCAGCTGACAGTTTCTATATCTCATGAATTTCAATTTTGGAATTTCCGTTTTTAAGAAAAATATTTTTTCCTTTTTTAAAAAATAGCAAATTTATTATATATAGGATAATTTCCAATTAGGTATTTATAGATCTCTTATAAGAAAAGGTTGTGCTTTGATTGTCCAACAAATAATATTCTTCTGACTTCTGAAATGATTGAGTAGCGGCATATTGTTTCGAACATACAACATGAAATGAAATAATCTTACATAGATTTCTTGTATAGTCCTACGGAAACGTTAGTTGCTTTCTGCCTTATCAAGATATAAAGATAATTGGAAGAGGAACATGAAATCAATTCGTTAATATTAATTTAATTGATTAAGCAAGAATAAGTACTCTATGGGAACATTGGCACTGAGGATCTATTTAATAAACATTAAGATACTTAACACAGTTCATTGAAAACAGACACTATTCTTAATAAAAAGGGGCAGTAGCATGTTTTTTGATAATTTGATATTTATTTTTTTCACTGATGATTGTAGGTTAATGCTAAATGTATTATTTTGATAGTGTCAAAAATGTCCTAACACAAACCAATTATCAATAGTCAATTGGCGGCCATTTTGTGTGAACACCTTTTATTCATTTTGTTTTAGAAAAAGGATTCGCATGGCTAAACTCAACATTATATATTTGAATTATTACTGCTCCATTTAGTTTAAATGTATGGTCTTTCAATTGGAACTATTAATTTTCATTTTCCTGACATCACCTTATATTCCCCCGAAAAATGTTCTACTGCCCCTTTAAAGATATTTCTGCCTGTCTAAATTAGTGTTCAAATCACATGGTTTATGATATCAAAACCTATTTAAGAATTAATTTCGTTATAAATATTTTTTACGGTATTTAAATGCTCTCAATGATATACAACCAAATTAAGTGTTGTACCCCTAAGTAAAGAATATATTTATTTAAGGTCACATAAATCATATTTGTAGCATTAAACAACCGAAGCATTCTTTTAATCATCATTGCAGTGAAACTCCCCTTTATAAAATGAAATATTCACTTAACACAAGTTCACAGTAGTCCCTGATGAATCATAAGACGAATCTAGGCCAGTTTATGTTCAATGGAATCATGAACGCAGAAGGTGAATCCTACAATGTATTTGATGTTTTTCCATTGGGACTGTCTGCTCTGTCGCCCTGTCTAAAGCAACGTGCATACAGTTATAGCAAGGACGAGGTTCATATCGTGGCAACATATTCATCTGATATTCCTGAAATTGTATTAGGTAAGATTGTCAGAACTGATCAATAAATCTTTCTTACTGCTATTCGCAAATTTTTATACTGGACAGCAAGAGATTGATGCAGTTGTTGAAATAATGCTTTATAAAGCAATGCTTTTTTGTTAAAATTTAAGTTCATCTTACCCGATGAAAGAATTGCAAAGCAGATATGTAAATCTGTCTTACCATACATTCAGGAATTGATGCAATTGTTGACTCTTACTTTAAAATGTCCAGAACATTGTGGAAAGCCATTCATCTGAGTAAAATGAGCTAACCAAGCAGATGAATCAATCTGTCCTTCTGTCCTAAACTTAAAGGGGCAGTAGCACGTTTTTTTGATAATTTTACATTCTAAAATTTTCACTGATAATTGTACGAGAATGCTAAATGTATTATTTTGACAGTGTCAAAAATGACATAACACAAACCAATTATCCATAGTCAGAGGACAAAGTTTGAAGATTTACCTTAAATCCATTGGCAGCCATTTTTGTGTGAAAACCTTTAATTCATTTTGTGCTAGAAAAAGGAATCGCAAAGCCAAACTTTACATTATATATTTGAATTATTACTGCTCCATTTAGTTTAAATGCAATGTCTTTCAATTGGAACCATTATTTTTCATTTTCCTTACATCACCTTATATTCCCCATAAAAACGTGCTACTGCCCCTTTAAGGAGTTTGTACCTGCCATCATTGTTTAATTCACATACTGATAAAACAGACTTATATTTCGTTCCACCAAATCACCCTTACTACAATTTAGAATATCTGTGTTTGCATTTCATGCTCTCTTATCAAGAAGAGACTTATATTGTAAAGCATGTTGTATATATTGTAAATATTATTGTTTATGTATTTATAGTATATGGGCCTATGGCCTACGTGCAGAAATAAACTGATTCTGATTCTGAAGTTATTGTTATCACGGGTAAACCTTCTTCCGTGGGTGTCACAGGGCAATTCTTTAGAATTACCCAGGGACACAGTTCATTCTAATGATCAATTTATACAATTTTCATTACTTCTCTATATTCCTAAACAAACAAAGTGACTTTTGAAATTGTAACAAATTAGAAATTCGAGTTTTCTAGTTTTCCTGCTTGAGGTACCGAAGTTTCATGCCAGTTCTTGTTCATTTTGTTGTGACATATCTGTTATTCCAATATACAAATATATCTATATTTCTATTCAATTCTAAAATCTCATGCAGGAATATATTGCTATCCCCTACGTGAACGACATGCTGTTAAGCAGGCAGCTGTCTAATATTTTATATGCTCTTCCGTGATTATGATTTTTCCGAATTTGTCGGTCATTCCATTGCTTTATTTAACAGACATAAGCCTTTCCCTCGGTTTTGGTTTTAAAATGAAACATTCTGGGTCCAAGAAGCCTTCCTACATGATATTCTTATTCGACTTAGAAACATTCTGGGTCCAAGAAGCCCTTGAGTCTCCTACATGATATTCTAATTCAACTAATAAACACGTTAATGCTGTTTAATCTCATACACCAGAAGAAGAATACCACTGACAATATAGATCGCAGAACATTCCTTCTTACATAGAAAAGCTTTTAACCATAGTCGAGGGATTTGAAATTTACTTAGTGTCTTCTCTGTTACGCCTACATAACTTTCCGCTGAACGTTTATGAATACTCCCGTGCTATAAAATGTTCGTTTAGATTAATAACATGCATATTCATTTGCTTGAAAGTATGTTTAACCCAAAGCTACTTTTTAACAAAATATGCTCTCCAAGTGTCAACGGCAATAATTAAGTTCATAATTCCTGAGGGATACATAAAAATCAATCATATGAGTCTTTAGCAATGACACGAATTCCCTGTAGACGATTTAAAATACGTCGTCTAAAATAGACACTTTATTATCTAACGCCATGCTATAATGTTGACATTGTATTTAGAAGAAGGATTCTTTGGTAATAGGTTGTCTTTGACTTGATGATAACAATTTCTCTGAAATATGATATTATCATTTGGTATACATTTTTCTATGTGTATTTGAATCGGGAGTCAAAGAATTCGATAGTGCTGCTGATGCGATTTGAAGTATCGCCATAGGTGCTGGTTCCTGCATCTGTTTGTTCTTACTGGATCATCTACAATAAGTCGACCGGAAGTGTGCTAATTTCTTTCCAAGATCGTCAATAGATCAAATCAATATCACTTGTGTTCGACTTAATAAGGTATTTCATTTTATCTGTGACCTTTTGTGCGTAAAAGTGAACCAACTAAAGTGATATGATAAGCAAAATTAAAGTCACTGATGTTTACACATCTAATCTATTACGGACGTCAATCTTTTAAAAACGAGGAAATCAATACAAATTTCATTACAAAGGATTAAAACTCGAAATAAGATACATATTATGGACAGAGAGAAACTTTACTTTCAGCTAAACATTCAAGTCGATGCAATCGCACAAAATATTTCATATTGTGTAACTAAAAACTCGTTCTTAGAGCACAGAACTCAAAAGCTGCCTTCACTAGTTATGTTTCGAGGAGATAATCTTGATATATATCGAAAGGGACAGTGGAGGTGGAGAATGTACCATACAATCTTGGAAGAAATTTTTTTTTTTCTTCCAAGATTGTATAGTACAGAGTAGACATTATTTTACATCATTGTATGGCACAAATGTGAAATGTAAATAAAGTCTTAAGAGAAAAACCAGTATTTGTAGACAAAGTAACACGAACCGTTATGTGCTTGTTGTGATAGCATGTGAGATGTCATTAATTGGCAAAGGAGGCACGTTTTGTCGGTTTGAAAGGCGCCTCATTTAACCAGATATTTAGGGTTTGGTAAATATATATTGGAATATCTGATCCTGTGATAAGAAGTCATTAAGTAAGTGCATCCTTTTTGTATAAAGATTAACATTTTGTACAACTTTTTGTCTACTCAGAACTAAACATTATGTGGATAATGCTTTTCGATTCTTTAAGCTATTTGATGTCACAGGAAACTTGATGCTTAGTTTTTGTGTTTAATAGTATTTGATACAAAAATATCCATAACTTTATTTATTTAGTGAAACTGAATGTTTTTTGATAAATGAGAGTGATATGCCATTCTTTCTTTTTTTAATGGTATGCTTTTTTTCCATTTAAACTGAATTTTTAAAGAAATATTTCATCAATGCTTGAATTCAACATATATACCTTTATGTAATACATGTATAAAAAGAAAACCAACTTTATATTTGACTTGACTTTTCCTCTAGCAATGTTCTTAGATATTGTCTGTCAAGTTAGTACTTTATCAATTGGTTAACTGTTTGGTTGATGTTCAACATCAGTGAAAATTTTGTTATGGTACCATTTATGTTAGGTTTATCTGAAGTTCAAGGCACAATGGAAAGATTCATTATTAGTTTCCTTAGTTCAAATTACGACAGAGGAAGGCTGGAAAATTATCATCAGACAATGTTCTCAATATTTTGTGTATTTTGACAAGTTAATGAATAGTTTGGAATGTAGTATACATTTTGACGATGATTGACACAACTGAACAAGTGTTTGACATAACAGTTTACTATCTGTCAGGTTTTTGTTCTCTCTGCCGAAAAAGACATGCTTTGGATGTTAAATATTCAAGAATCATAACTAGAGAATACTGAATGGTCCTCCATTTAATGCAAAGAGATTATTGCCCGAGAAAGAATGTCATATAAATTATATGAAACGAGCGTAAATTTTTTTATTACCGAGCGAGATCGAGGATTATAGTTTCGTAAAATGTTATAAGACACACATTCTCGGGTAATATCTTCATTTTTACCAATTCTATTCAATTTACCATCTTCAATCGGACCACTTCCCAGGCCTCGGCAGGCTACCATGACATCAGGAACGATTGTGTTTTGACGTCACAGGCAATTATCAAACAAATAAATAGAGGAACTCGCTCTACAACAATCCGCAAACGTGATATGTGAACATGTGCTTAAATTGAAAATAAGTCACTACTATTTTTAAACCATATATATATTATTATAGGTATATGTTTTTTATGAAACGAGTTGATGATTTTGTTCGAAACGAGTTAAATAGAAACAGTATTAAATGGATTTAAATCAATTTCATCTGTCCTGACTGTGAAAGTATTGCGAACGTATAAATGCAGACATGAAATGAGAGATATCATTGATGTCATCTTGATTTAAATTATTTTTATATTTTGTTATGTCTAAGATTTGTCCTAGATTTATACTGAAATTAATATCAAATGTAGTCTATTTGTCATTAGCATTTATATATCCTTTAATGCTTTCAAATGTATCAAACCATTTTCCAGCCATGAAAGATTGTGTATTCCAGTGAACTGAAGCAACTGACAATACGCCTGGTGTAAAACGAATAGGTTACAGTATCACTTGCAAATTATCGCACCAGTCTAGTCACAGTACTGGTGTATTCCAAGTCACGATTTGAAGATAGCGAAGTTGTAGGAAGATCTTCACAGTTTCACAAAAAGCATCTCGAGTCATTTCCTTCTTGCTGGAAACACATAAATCACTTCAGCACTGGCACAACTCCTCTAATGCCCTGTGTGGTGTCCAATCGGTAATCATTTCTCAAACACTGACTGGAAGATCAAGATTTACATTCATTTGAATGCGGACTGATTGTGGTTGCAGTGTTTGGTTTCAACTGATAATGGATGGACGACACTGATGTATATAGCCTCTATTTCAGGCAGAGATCCTGTTTGGTAGCAAAGCTAGGCGGTCACTCAGTCTTGAAGGAGAACAAATCAGATAAATCACTTGAATTATTTGTATGAAGTCCCGAGAAGGTTATTCCTTTGAATTTACTCAGTGTGACGAAAAGTATTATAATATTTAATAATCTAAAATACTAGCTGAACTTGGTCGTTTATTCCTTTCTCTATCTTACTGTTCTCTATGTAACTCTGTTGTACCTTTTCAACTAGATCATTCAACTTGTCTCTTCCAACGACAATCTCAAGTTTGGTTATTTGACATGTATTTCGAGGCAAAATTCTAAATTGACTAAGAGCGATATCTGTTCGTCGTCAGAATCACACAGGGAATCATACACTGATTCATTATTACACTATATAGATGGTAATACAATAATACAAATAGATAATCTTACTGCATATTTTGAAAATTTTATACCGGTTATTTTTAGTCATTTTTTCCCATTTATATGTATATATTATATGTATATCTTATCTTTAATGTTTAAGTACATGTATACTTTGTTTTATTGTCTCTTGTAAGTTGCTGAGCGACAGGTCGTTTCATATTTTATAATCATGTAACGAGTGAGAATTTAATAAAATTATCTGTCTGTCTGTCTACACTGGACAGTGACCCACAGAGTGAATATGTAAACCAATCATCAGATGATATTGAATTAGCCTCCTCTGTCTAGGTCAAAGCTTTGAGCGACAGGAAGGCTAGCATTTGAGCTAATGGCCTTGACACTACTGAACTGGATGATTTGTTACTGGATATAATAAAATTTGATGACATAAATTTCTTGTTTTTAATATTCTTCACAATGATATCTTAAATAATCAACTCAAATAATCATCTGAATCAGTGATGACTTCAATTGTTGTATTGTTCGTAAAGATCAAAGGCGCCGTCCAGCCACAATTTGTGTAAGTAGAAAGGACATAAACGAGTTAAAATCGACATATTAGAAAAGTAAAAGGATAGCCATAACAATCATGTGTTTTGCAATAAGGTATAGTTTTACCCTGAACTATTATCTCGCCGAAGGAATCTAATAGGATAGTTCAGGGCAAAACTATGCTTTATTTCAAAACTCATGATGGTAAAAGCGACTCTATTTTTTTAAATAAGACACCCTTAAGACTCTTAGTTCTATAGCAGGAGCATCGCATATGATTGAATATGGAACAGGTAAAGTTAAATTGTGGCTTTGAAAGTCAGGAAAATGGTTAGAAAATTGCAAAGATTACTTACAACAATTTATGTCGAAGGTGACCTTATTTCTAAAATAATATCTAAAATGCTGTCTCTGAAATATCCTGGGCGACCCAAATATCATAAATTTATTTTCTGTTTGCAATATAATCAAGACTGTATATACATGTATCTTTAACATTTGACATTGCTTTGGTTGAAATGGTTTGTATTTTCACTGCAGTTAAAATATGACTTTCTACCGCTTTTACTTAGAATATACATAATATTTTACTGCATAACCCCTTTTTTTCATTTTGAATTATGAAATAAACGAGTTTTTGACTTCTGTGTCGTGGAATGTTCTACTTAAAGAGTTAATCAATTTGAAATCAGATCAGATACTTAATCTATGATCAAAGATTAGTTCTCCGCTGTTTTGTGAATTTGAATAAGAAAACAGAGAAGAAAGAATAGTCTTTGTCTTAACAAATACAAAAAAATTGATTAAAATTCCGAAAAAACAGTTCTAGTAATATTGTTGCCAAACAATTACTTCATGTAAAAAGTCAAGACAAGAGAAAATACAGAGTTGCTTCAAGAGCAATGTAATTGAGAAGCAGGTGGAAGGGTTTGTGTAATTGTCATCTCCAGAGCGGCTCTCATCTTCCCTCCAGTCATTGTTTAACAGAGGATTTGAATCTAAAACACATCCCTGTAATTGTTATCATTGAAACTGACCATTCCATTAAATCACATGGGAGGTACTACATAGATAAATTCACCCATGCGTCTTGTGATATTAGAGGTATCATCATATGTAAAGTCATAAATATCAGATACTTACTTACACTGTTGCTTTATTGATATTGAAACATCCTATTGTATATTCTTCATGGTATGATATTTGTATATTTGTATTCGAGCAGTATTAATGAAAGCATGTGCTTGTTTATCTTTCTGGCTCCTTCTCCTATCTCAACGTTAGATGTTTATGGACGAGTGAAGGTTTTTCTCTGTATATAAATACCATATATTCATTACATTTTTCATGAAATATGTTCGCAACAACTACTTGTGTGTGAAATATTAAAAACTTCAAATGATTTTTTTCCATGAAATTCTTTACTGACAAAATGATCAATGTCATCATTCAGTTTACTGATAAAACAATTTGAAACATTTCTAAATAATCAATCAAGGTGGTCATCAGAAACATTGATGCTTTGATCATTACATGGTATGTTAAAAGTATAATTTTTATTTTATTTATTTTTGTTTTCAAAATGGAAAATGCTTGAGAGGCATTAGAAGCGAAGAAAAAGGATGAAATTAGATATTTTCATTAAAAGAAATAGCTAATCAGTTATAAGAAAATGCAGAAAGATAAAAATCAATCAAACGATACCAATAATTTACAGATTTTGTACTTTTGAAAGTATTTAAAACATATCTTCACATCATTGTCAAATAAAATGATTTTGAGGTATAAAACAATAACTTTCCAGAGAGCTGTTCAGACTTTTCAGAATGCTTCATTTGATCAACATCAGGAGTGATGTTTACATGTATATTCTTCAATACTTAGGAAAACGTAATTGAATACCAAACAGCATCTCTGCCTGAAATAAAGGCTATATATATCACTGTCGTCCATCCATTATCAGTTGAAACCAAACACTGCAACCACAATCAGTCCGCATTCAAATGAATGTAAATCTTGATCTTCCAGTAACTTCTTGAGAAATGATTACTCATTGGATAACACACACGGCATAGAGGTGTTGTGCAAATGATTAATGTGTTTTCAGTGTAGAGGAGATAACTGGAGATAATGTTTGCGAAACGGTTCAGATCTTTAACAGCTTTCTTGTCTTCTTATCGTGACTTGGAATATGCCTGCTTGGTTTGACTGAATCGATATGGTTAATTGTAAATGATGATGTTACTCTCCGCTCTGTTACAATTCAATCTTTTGAATCGAAAACACGGGTTTTCAAGCCATGGAAAATCATGGGTGAAAGTATCAAGAACTGTAGTTGTTAAAATGCATAGTACTCATGTAAAATACTCAAGGTATGATAGGAAAAAGCTTTTTCAGATAATAGTACGAATTGTCTTTTCATGAAAAATGACTTATGCAAACTATTAGTGAAGAATTGACAGATGGAAACTTCTTTTATTTGAGTATATGATGTGTAAACCTATTATCACATTAACATCATATTTCAATTTGTTTTTTTCAAGCGTTTCCTACTTTATGTAAAATTTCATTTCAAAACGTCACTTGTTTATATTAACTCGTTGACATTAATCAATTCCAAATAGGATAGAGACAAGTCTAATTTGACCTTGAGTAATTAGCTTGAGCCTTAATCAACTCTGACAAATACAATATCAAAATTACTTGCTTTTAAATTACACTGATCTAGTTCTCATGTAAATTGTCATAAAGTTGAGGTGGAAATGGTCTCAAGGGAGTTTATGTTAGAAACTTCAATCATCAGTAAATCGATGCAAGAAAATACTGGTTCATTTTAATACAATCAGATTCTACTTTAAATTGACCCCAATAGTAAAATTGAGTCATTAAAATGAGTCTTTTCCATTTCTGTCAATCTTTGAAAAGAATATAAATAGTTTTCTTTAGAAATTGTTATCCAATTCTCACAGCAATAATTATCAAAACGAAGCTAAAGACACCTCAAAGGATTACTCAAAATGCACATTATGTCATTATTCGATTGATGCTATAAGATATGGGTTTGATTTAATAATGTGAACTCCATCTAAGGGAAATTAGTTTAAGACTTGCCACTCAGAATCCTGTGCTAACAAGATACATCTACAGGGGAATAATCTGCTTACAAAAAATATTTTATTAAGATTACAAGGCAACTAACTGTGTACTTTATATGAGCAACAGTGAGAGACATTTACAGTATCGATTAATTAATCGTTTGTAATTATCAAAGCTCACCTATGTCGGCAACTTTCAAGTCAATTTCCCAGTCTTTTGCATCTCGATGGTAGAGATTAATGTTGTTGATAGTGTTGCTAATTACATTATGTCATGTTCATTACAGATATCTAACGTTGAATAAGATGCGGTAAGGTTCAGATAAAGATTCAGTTCTTAGAGAAGAGAGCTGAGTATGATATCCAAGTGATAAGTATCCATGTGAAGACATCGACCGCTTCTGCTTTCTGAGTAACCAAACTGTATTCACTCTTATTATATCTATATCTGTATAAGAGGTCTCCGTTTCGTCAAAATTTAGATCAACAGGTTTTATATTAGGTCATCATGTATGACAAAATATAAAAATATAAAACTGTTGATATAAATTTATTTAGACAAAGTATAAACTATGTCAAAACTGAGATGCGTCACGGATATCTTGGTAACATAATATGAACATTATTAAACGTGTCTCTGATACTTTTTTTTCAATTAATCCTTAAAACATATTTTAAATGATAATTTTTTTAAACCTAACAAAACAAGTCCGTATGAAACTTGTCTTTTTTCGATAACATTAGAAAAAATATATCATTTTGCTGATAAAGTAATCTCACCTGCTTAGGTATAAGGTAATTAGGATTGTGAAGTAAAAACATGGAAAAAGATGGAATTTAATCCACAGATCCTCAGTCTTGAGGTTTTGGCAGACTTACAAGTGACAGGCAAATCAATAGCTCATAATTTTTTAATGAAACCTTATAGATGAGAAATGTTTTTGATTAAATGAAAAAACAAACTAAGCAGCATTTAAACAAACAAATTTGTGAAGTGAGGTTATTGCTACACTATTTTGCAAATGCAATTTCAGAATGTTAGGTGGCGGAAAAGTTATCTAGTTATTTAAATAGTGATTCAACGAATCTGTCAATATAGTAATGATAGTGTTACCAAAATACTGCTATATAAAAGTTTGAAATAATAACTCGAAACATTGAGTTCTACAATATACAAGAAGAACATTTTTATCAACATCAAGATATATAACCATAGCAAAAGCTCTGAGCATTGAAACATAAATCTATTTACAAGCATTTTCTCAGAAAGGATTTTCTGGCAAATATTCTGCGGGGGATGTTCTCCAAAAGATGAAGACCATGGAAAAAGCAATGATGTCTACTGATGACCCGGATGAAGGATGAGGCCAGTCAAAACTTTTGTCATGTAGATGTGCTTATTCTAGCCATTACACATTGAGCTAGGAATCAGATACCTATGAGACCTAATTTGCACTATCTCTATCTGTCAGCAGCTGACAGTTTCTATATCTCATGAATTTCAATTTTGGAATTTCCGTTTTTAAGAAAAATATTTTTTCCTTTTTTAAAAAATAGCAAATTTATTATATATAGGATAATTTCCAATTAGGTATTTATAGATCCCTTATAAGAAAAGGTTGTGCTTTGATTGTCCCACAAATAATATTCTTTTGACTTCTGAAATGATTGAGTAGCGGCATATTGTTTCGAACATACAACATGAAATGAAATAATCTTACATATATTTCTTGTATAGTCCTACGGAAACGTTAGTTCCTTTCTGCCTTATCAAGATATAAAGATAATTGGAAGAGGAACATGAAATCAATTCGTTTATATTAATTTAATTGATTAAGCAAGAATAAGTACTCTATGGGAACATTGACACTGAGGATCTATTTAATAAACATTAAGATACTTAACACAGTTCATTGAAAACAGACACTATTCTTAATAAAAAGGGGCAGTAGCATGTTTTTTGATAATTTGATATTTATTTTATTCAGTGATGATTGTAGGTTAATGCTAAATGTATTATTTTGATAGTGTCAAAAATGTCCTAACACAAACCAATTATCAATAGTCAATTGGCGGCCATTTTGTGTGAACACCTTTTATTCATGTTGTGTAAGAAAAAGGATTCGCATGGCTAAACTCAACATTATATATTTGAATTATTACTGCTCCATTTAGTTTAAATGTATGGTCTTTCAATTGGAACTATTAATTTTCATTTTCCTGACATCACCTTATATTCCCCCGAAAAATATTCTACTGCCCCTTTAAAGATATTTCTGCCTGTCTAAATTAGTGTTCAAATCACATGGTTTATGATATCAAAACCTATTTAAGAATTAATTTCGTTATAAATATTTGTTACGGTATTTAAATGCTCTCAATGAAAATATACAACCAAAACAAGTGTTGTACCCCTAACTAAAGAATATATTTATGTAGGTCTTATAAATCATATTTGTAGCATTAAACAACCGAAGCATTCTTTTAATCATCATTGCAGTGAAACTCACCTTTATAAAATGAAATATTCACTTAACACAAGTTCACAGTAGTCCCTGATGAATCATAAGACGAATCTGGGCCAGTTTATGTTCAATGGAATCATGAACGCAGAAGGTGAATCCTACAATGTATTTGATGTCTTTCCATTGGGACTGTCTGCTCTGTAGCCCTGTCTAAAGCAACGTGCATACAGTTATAGCAACGACGAGGTTCATATTGTGGCAACATATTCATCTGATATTCCTGAAATTGTATTAGGTAAGATTGTCAGAGCTCATCAATAAATCTTTCTTACTGCTATTCGCAAATTTTTATACTGGACAGCAAGAGATTGATGCAGTTATTGAAATAATGCTTTATAAAGCAATGCTTTTTTGTTAAAATTTAAGTTCATCTTACCCGATGAAAGAATTGCAAAGCAGATATGTAAATCTGTCTTACCATACATTCAGGAATTGATGCAATTGTTGACTCTTACTTTAAAATGTCCAGAACATTGTGGAAAGCCATTCATCTGAGTAAAATGAGCTAACCAAGCAGATGAATCAATCTGTCCTTCTGTCCTAAACTTAAAAGGAGTTTGTACCTGCCATCATTGTTTAATTCACATACTGATAACACAGACTTATATTTCGTTCCACCAAATCACCCTTACTACAATTTAGAATATCTGTGTTTGCATTTCATGCTCTCGTATCAAGAAGAGACTTATATTGTAAAGCATGTTGTATATATTGTAAATATTATTGTTTATGTATTTATAGTATATGGGCCTATGGCCTACGTGCAGAAATAAACTGATTCTGATTCTGAAGTTATTGTTATCGCGGGTAAACCTTCTTCCGTGGGTGTCACAGGGCAATTCTTTAGAATTACCCAGGGACACAGTTCATTCTAATGATCAATTTTATACAATTTTCATTACTTCTCTATATTCCTAAACAAACAAAGTGACTTTTGAAATTGTAACAAATTAGAAATTCGAGTTTTCTAGTATTCCTGCTTGAGGTACCGAAGTTTCATGCCAGTTCTTGTTCATTCTGTTGTGACATATCTGTTATTCAAATATACAAATATATCTATATTTCTATTCAATTCTAAAATCTCATGCAGGAATATATTGCTATCCCCTACGTGAACGACATGCTGGTAAGCAGGCAGCTGTCTAATATTTTATATGCTCTTCAGTGATTAAGATTTTTTTCCGAAATTGTCGGTCTTTCCATTGCTTAATATGACAGATTTAAGCCTTTCCCTCGGTTTTGGTTTTAAAATGAAACATTCTGGGTCCAAAAAGCCCTCCTACATGATATTCTTATTCAACTTATAAACATTCTGGGTCCAAGAAGCCCTCCTACATGACAATCCTATTCGACTTATAAACATTCTGGGTCCAAGAAGCCCTCCTACATGATATACTTATTCGACTTATAAACATTATGGGTCCAAGAAGCCCTCCTACATGATAATCCTATTCGACTTATAAACATTCTGGGTCCAAGAAGCCCTCCTATATGATATTCTAATTCAACTAATAAACACGTTAATGCTGTTTAATCTCATACACCAGAAGAAGAATACCACTGACAATATAGATCGCAGAACATTCCTTCTTACATAGAAAAGCTTTTAACCATAGTCGAAGGATTTGAAATTTACTTAGTGTCTTCTCTGTTACGCCTACATAACTTTCCGCTGAACGTATATGAATACTCCTGTGCTATAAAATGTTCGTTTAGATTAATAACATGCATATTCATTTGCTTGAAAGTATGTTTAAAGGGGCAGTAGCACGGTTTTAGGGGGCATATAAGGTGATGTCAGAAAAATGAAAATAAATGATTCCAATCTAAAGACAATGTATTAAAACTAAACGAAGCCGTAAAAAAACAACTATATAATGTAAAGTTCAGCCATGCGATTCCTTTTCTTACACAAAATGAATTAAAGGTGTTCACACAAAAATGGCTGCCACTGGATTTTATGTGAATCTTCATGATTTGTTCTCTGACTATGGATGATTGGTTTGAGTAATGAGTTTTTTGACACTATCAAAGTTATACATTTAGCATTCACTTACAATTATCAGTGAAAATTTGAAGATATAAAATTGTCAAAAAACGTGCTACTGCCCCTTTAACCCAAAGCTACTTTTTAACAAAATAGGCTCAACAAGTGTCAACGGCAATAATTAAGTTCATAATTCCGGAGGGATAGATAAAAATCAATCATATGAGTCTTTAGCAATGACACGAATTCCCTGTAGACGATTTAAAATACGTCGTCTAAAATAGACACTTTATTATCTAACGCCATGCTATAATGTTGTCATTGTATTCAGAAGAAGGATTATTTGGTAATATGTTGTCTTTTTCTTGCTGATAACAATTTCTCTGAAATATGATGTTATCATTTGGTAAACATTATTCTATTAATATTTGATTCGAGAGTCAAAGTATCACTTGCCATAGATGAGGATGTTGAAAATGCTAGTTTTTGCGTCTTAATGTTCTTACTAGATCATATACATGTACAATTAGTCGAAGGAAATGTGCTCATCCAACAGCTATTCCTTCCAAAGAACGTCAATAGATCAATTCAATTTCACTTGTGTTCGACTTTATAAAATATTTCTTTTTATCTGTGACCTTTTGTGTATAAAATTGTACCAAGTAAAGTGTTATGATAAGCAAAACTAAAGTCACTGATGTTTTGTATAGCTATTGACACATCTAATCTAAAACATACGTCAATCTTTTAAAACGAGGAAATCAATACAATTTCGTTACAATGGATGAAAACAAGAAATAAGCTACATATTACGGACAGATAGAACGTAAACTTTGAACTAATCAGTCAAGTTGATGAAATCGCACAAAATACTTTATATTGTGTAAATAAAAACTCGCACTCAAAAGCTGCCTTCAATAGTCATGTTTCAAGGAGATAATCTTAATATCGATAAGAACATTGGAGCTGGAGTAGACATTATTTTACATCATTGTAAGGCAATGAAATAAAGATGTAAACATATCTGAAATGTCAAAAACGTCTTATGAAAAACACCAGTATTTGTAGACAAAGTTACCAGAACCCTTATTTGATTGTTGTGATAGCATGTGAGATGTCATTGGAGCAAAGGAGGCACCTTGTTTCTGTTTTCAACTATCAGGGGTGTTTTTCTGCCGTTTCTCATAACCGGAAAATGACATGATTTGTATGTTACATATTGCTGTTCGAGAATCCTAAATGGAACATACTGAACGAACTTCTATCTAATACATAGAGATTATTGCCCGAGGAATTATGTCATTTGACCACCACGAAACGAGAGTAAATTTGTGTATTACCCAAGTGAGAGCGAAGGTTATACACAAATTTGCAAGAGTTTTGTAAAAAGTTATAAGAAACACTTCCTCCGGTAATGATTTCTTTAATATCGATTCTATCAAATTTTACCATCTCAGAAATATCCAAGAAACAGGCCGCTTATCTTGCGTCGGCAGCTACAGTGACAAAACGAAGGATGATGTGATGACGTCACAGGCGAAAAAATACCTGAAAAACCCAGAAACTCGCACTAAAACAATCGTTGCTAGTCAAAAGTGAAGTGTACATCTGTGAAATGAAAATATGTCAATACTAATTTTTTTAATGAAATGAGTTAATGATGTTGTATGAAGCAAGGTAAATAAAAATACTATAAAATGGAAATAAATCAATTTCATCCGTCCTGACTGTACCATTAGCGAAAGACATGAAATGAGAGTTGTCATTGATTATCATCTTGATTTCAATGTTTTTTATATTTTTGTTATATGTCTAAGATTGTTCTTAGCTTAAGTACATTTGTCATTACAATTAACACATATCCTTTAATGCTTTCAAATGTATCAAACCATTTTCCAGGCATGACAAATTGTGTATTCCAGTGTACTGAAGCAACTGACAATACGCCTGATGTAAAACGAATAGGTTACTGTATCACTTGCAAATTATCGCACCAGTCTAGTCACAGTACTGGTGTATTCCAAGTCACGATTTGAAGATAGCGAAGTTGTAGGACGATCTTCACAGTTTCACAAAAAGCATCTCGAGTCATTAGATTCTTGCTGGAAACACATAAATCACTTCAGCACTGGCACAACGCCTCTAATGCCGTGTGTGGTGTCCAATCGGTAATCATTTCTCAAACACTGACTGGAAGATCAAGATTTACATTCATTTGAATGCGGACTGATTGTGGTTGCAGTGTTTGGTTTCAACTGATAATGGATGGACGACATTGATGTATATAGTCTCTATTTCAGGCAGATATCCTGTAAGGTAGCAAAGCTAGGCGGTTACTCAGTCTTGAAGGCAAACAAATCAAAGCTAGGCGGTTACTCAGTCTTGAAGGCAAACAAATCAGATAAATCACTTGAATTATTTGTATGAAGTCCCGAGAAGGTTATTCCTTTGAATTTACTCAGTATGACGAAAATTATTATAATATTAAATAATCTAAAATACTAGCTGACCTTATGTCCTTTATTCCTTTCTCTATCTCAATGTTCTCTATGTAACTCTGTTGTAGTTTTTCAACTAGTCCATTCAACCTGTCTCTTCCAACGACAATCTCAAGGTTGGTTATTTGACATGTTTTTCGAAGCAAACAAAGTGTTATTTGCTGGTCGTCAGAATCTTACAGGAAATCATGAACCAATTCGTTATTACACTTTATAGATAATAATACAATAATTCAAATAGATAACCTTACTGCATATTTTAAAAAATTTATACCGGTTATTTTTAGTCATTTTTTCTTTTTATATGTATATATTTAATGTATATCTTATCTGTAATATTTTAGTACATGTATACTTTGTTTTATTGTCTCTCGTAAGTCGCTGAGCAACTGGTCGTTTCATATTTTATAATCATGTAACGAGTGAGACATTAATAAAATTATCTGTCTGTCTGTCTGTCTGTCTACACTGGACAGTGACCCATAGAGTGAGTATGTAAACCAATCATCAGACTATATTGAATTAGCCTCCTCTGTCTAGGTCAAAGCTTTGTTTTCGAGCGGTATTAATAAAAGAATTTGCTTGTTTCTCTTTCTGGCTCTTCTCTTGTGGGCAGAGAATATGTTTAAAAAATCTTCATCGAAATCATTGACTAAATGACACTTTGAGTTCCTTACAGTATTTTATTCATCTTTGAAATACTAATTATAATGATACCCATTCACAAATATCACGTATTCATTAAAATGTTTAATTCATGTTAAATACAGAAAAATCAATAGATTTCATTGATCAACGCCAAACTCATACATATACATGGATGAGTGTTGAAGCAATCATCACCAACACCAGATGAATTATCTTATTTATGTCATTGGTTTAAATAATCAAATATCGACATTGTCCAACTTTCATTCAGATCTAATGCCATAACAATGTCATTCTTCTAAACACATTAGAACGTACTGGATACCTTCATAAAAAAACAATGCATCTTGCAAAAATGACATAATTCATTAGTATAGCGTATGCCACTGCAACAACTTTTAAGTATCAATGTTAAACGTTAACCTGGCGTCTTGTCTTATCAAAATAGAAATAGATGCAACAAAATGTGTTCTGTTGTTCAAAGCAAGACAAATGTACAAGACAAATATTATAGGTTAAGGCATACGTGACCCCACACCTCGTAAAACGTCACACCTCATAAATCGACACAGAATGTATTGACAACAAATATGATATATAGGATTCGAGCACATTGACTCTATCTCAAATTTGATTTGACTCTTCAAACAATGACGTCAATTTATATGTACCATCCGAGTTAGACGTTTGATTGATGATTGGCAACGTTGGTCCATTGATGAATCAAAGTTTTGCTACAATATGTCCCCTTTTTATAAACATTCATCAAATTCATATTTATTCAAAGATATGTTAGCTCATATAAACAACTTCTTGTGTATGAAATATTAAAAACTTCAAATGAATTTTTTCATGAATTCTTTAGCAGTAAAATGATGAATGCCATTAATTCATTTCACTGAAATTTTTTAGACATTTCTAAATAATTAATCAAGGTGGTCACCAGAAACATTGGTACTTTGATAAAAAATGGCATGTTAAAGGGATAAATGTTTATAGGTTTGGTCTATGTGTGATATTATTTTTAGTTTATTTATTTTTTCATTTTAACTATAGTACTGATCCAGCCTACTTTGTATAAGACTTGTAATTGGTTTTAACAGCAGTGTTTTCATTATAAACATTAGAAAGTGGAAAAAAATGAGAGGCGTTAGAAAAAGAAAAAAGGAAGAAACTAGGGATTAATTTAAAGAAATAGCTATAGATTTCAGAGAAACATATCTTCACATCATTGTCAAATAAAATGATTATGAGGTATAAAACAATAACTTCCCAGAGAGCCGTTCTCAGATGCTTCATTTGATCAACGTCAGGAGTAATGTTTACATGTATATTCTGCAATAAGTGCGCAACAAGAAATAAGATATCAAACAGGATCTCTGCCTGAAATAGAGGCTATATACATCAGTGTCGTCCATCCATTATCATTTGAAACCAAACACTGCAACCACAATCAGTTCGCATTCAAATGGATGTAAATCTTGATCTTCGAGTAACTGCTTTACTCATTGGATAGTACACACCGCATGGATGTGTTGTGTCAATGATGAATGTGTTTTCAGTGTAGAGGAGATAACTGGAAATAATGCTTGCGAAACGGTTCATATATTTAACAGCTTTCTTGTCTTCCTATCGTGGAATATGCCTGACTGGTTTTACTGAATTGATGTGGTTAATTGCAAATGATAATATTACTCTACGCTCTGTTACAATTCATTATTTGGATTCGAAAACACGATTTTCCATGCAAAGTCTTATTGCAATCAATACAGTTGTTTAAAGTGAAATACTCAAGGTACGACAGACAAAAGCTAATTCAGTCAACAGTACAAATTGTCTTTTCATGAAAGGTGACATAATGAAATATTTGTGAAGATTTGACAGATGAAAACATCTCATATCGGAGTATATGATGTTCTAGTGTAAACACACCTAATCATCTCCGTCTTATTTTAAGTCTTTATAATGCCAAGAATGAATGAATGAATGAATGAAAATTCATAAGTTTATTATTCAAACAGTTCTTCCGTATGTCAAAGTTTATTTCATGTCAAAACATCACTTTGTTATAATGATACCCCGTTGACATTGAACATTATCTTCAAATCGTGACTTGGAATATTCCTGACTGGTTTGACTGAATCGATGTGGTTAATTGCAAATGATGATGTTACTCTCCGCTCTGTTACAATTTATTCTTTGGATTCGAAAACACGATTTTCCATGATATGGAAAATCATTGGTTTAAGTCTTATTACAAGAACTGCAGTTGTTTAAAATACATATTACTCATGTGAAATACTCAAGGTACGATAGACAAAGTTATTTCAGTCAACAGTACAAATTGTGTTTTCATGAAAGGTGACATAATGAAACAATAAGTAAAGAATTGACAGATGAAAACTTCTTATTGTAGTGTAAACCTATTATCACATTATTAACATCTTATTTTAAGTTTTTTCAATACCAAGAGTGAATGAATGAATGAAAAAAAAGTTTATTTTTCAAACATTTCCTACCTTATGTAAAATTTCATTCCAAAACGTCACTTTTTTATAACCTGTTGACATTGAGCAATTCAAAGTAGGATGGAGAGAAGTCTAATTTGACCTTGAGTAATCAGCTAGAGCCTTAATCAACTCTGACAGATGCAATATCAACATTACTTGCTTTTAAATTACTTAGACCTCTTTCTCATGTAAATTGTCATAAAGTTGAGGTGGAAATGGTCTCAAGGGAGTTTTGTTTAGACAATTCCATCATCTGTCAATCTGTGAAAGGAAATTGCCGATCATGGTTCATTTTAATACACTCAGCCTCTTCTTTAAACTGACCCCAATAGTAAAATTGAGTCTTTAAAATGAGTCTTTTCCATTTCTGACAATCTCTGGAAAGAATCTAAATAATTTTCGTTAGAAATTGTTATCCAATTCTCACAGAAATTCCTATTCACCCTTGCGACAACTCGACGGGAAGTAGCCTAATTATTGATCTATGGTGTAGGCCAATCAAAAGCGAGGATATATTTCAATTGAGCACACAAAACTGTAATAAAACGATGCGATGTCTAAATTGAAACTGAGAGATACAGCCTTATTCTACGCAGTATTTTGGTAACCTATATTCATGCATCGTTATTTATGACTGTTGTTACTAAGGGATTAATTAGAAATTAAATTTCGCTTCGAGTTCGAGTTGGACCAACGCAAGGGACATAACTCTGTTTGTCCTACAGGGGGCGCTGATAGAGTCACAACTTTCCTGTCGAGTTGTTGCAACGGTGAATATGAATTTCTTGTAAAGGCATATCTCGCCCGATGCGTGCGGAAGATGTATCATGGTAAGCTTGATATGCATTGCACTTAAAGTTTATCTGATACATTTTTTACGATGAATCCTTAAAATATATTTCAAAATGATAATTTTTTTCAACTCACAAAACACGTTCGTATAAAACTAGACTTCTTTTGATTACAATAAAATAACCATATTATTTTGCTGATAAAGTGATCTCATCTGTTTAAGTATTACGCAAAATTGAATTGTGAAGTAAAAACCTGGAAAATGACGTAATTAAATCCAAAGAGAGGGTTTCTTGAGGTATTAGCAAACTTACAAGTGACAAGCAAAAACAATAGCTCATATATTTTTCAACGAAACCTTATGGATGAGAATATTTTGATTAAATGAAGAAAACATAAACTGATCAGGATTTAAACATCAGTTTCAAATGTGTATAATGATCAAAATTCTTAAAGTTATTGCTACGATATTTTGCAAATGCAATTTTAGAATGATAGGCAATGGAGGAAAGACACCTTTCTAGTTATTTAAATAGTGATTAAAATAATGTTAATATGAACATAGTGCTACAAAAAATCTGCTATATAAAAAATGGAAATACTAACTCGAAACATGGAGTTCTGCAATATACTAGAAGACTTATATGTGTATATCTATCAACATATCTATCAACATCCAGATACATGCCGACCATAGCAAAAGCACTAAAGCACTAAAGCATAAATCTATTCACAAGTATTTTCTCAGAAAGGGTTTTCTGGCAAATATTCTGCTGGGGATGTTCTCCAAAAGATGAAGAGCATGAAAAGAGCAATGATGTCTACTGATGACCCGGATGAAGTCAAAAGTATTGTCATGTAGATGTGCTTGTTCTAGCCATTACGTATTGAGCTAGGAATCAGATACCCATGGGACCTATTTTGTACTATCTCTATCTGTTAGCAGCTGACCATTTCTATATCTCACCAATTTAAATTCCCTTTTTAGAAACATATTTTCCTTTTTTTTAAATATAAAGCAATTTTATATAGGATTATTTCCAATTTGGCATTTATGGGTCCCTTATAAGAAGAGCAAACTTATCTCAAAAGCGTTGAATATCTCTTTGATGAGGTTGTGCTTTGATTGTCCCACAAAAAATATTCTTTTGACTTCTGAAATGATTGAGTAGTGGCATACTGTTTCGAACATACAGCATGAAATGAAAAAATCGTACATAGATTTCTTGTATAGTCCTGCGGAAACGTTAGTTGCTTTCTGCCTTATCAAGATATGAAGATATATAATTGGAAGAGGAACACGAAATCAATTCGTTTATATTCATTTAATTGATTAAGCACGAATAAGTACTCTACAGGAACATTGGCATTTGGTCCTAACACTGAGGATGTATTTAATAAGCATTAAGACACTTAACACATTACATTGAAAACAGACACAATTCTTACCTTTTAAAGGTATTTCCGCCTGTCTAAATTAGTATTCAAATCACATTGTTTATGATATCAAAACCTATTTAAGAATTCATTTCGTTATAAATATTTTTACGGTATTTAAATGCTGTCAATGAAAATATACAACCTTTCGAGAATCACAAACGAATGATAATGTTATCAACAACAGACACAACCAATCATATACATAGTAAAACAAGTGTTGTACCCATAAGTAAAGAATATATTTATTTAGGTCATATATACCATATTTGTAGCATTAAACAACCGAAGCATTCTTTTAATCATCATAACAGTGAAACTCCCCTTTATAAAATGAAATATTCACTTAACACAAGTTCACAGTAGTCCCTGGTGAATCATAAGACGAATCTGAGCCAGTTTATGTTCAATGGAATCATGAACGCAGAAGGTGAATGTATTTGATGTCTCTCCACCGGGACTGTCTGCTCTGTCGCCCTGTCTAAAGCAACGTGCATAAAGTTATAGCAAGGACGAGGTTCATATTGTGGCAACATATTCATCTGATATTCCTGAAATTGTATTAAGTAAGATTGTCAGAGCTGATCAATAAATCTTTACTGCTATGCACATATTTTAATACTGGACAGCAAGAGATTGGTGCAGTTGTTGAAACAATGCCTTATAAAGCATTTATATTGTTAAAATTTAAGTTCATCTTACCCGATGAAAGGATTGCAAAGCAGATATGTAAATCTGTCTTACCATACATTCAGGAATTGATGCAATTGTTGACTCTTACTTTAAAATGTCCTGAACATTGTGGAAAGCCATTCATCTGAGTAAAATGAGCTAACCAAGCAGATGAATCAATCTGTTCTGCTGTCCTAAACTTAAGGAGTTTGTACCTGCCATCATTGTTTAATTCACATACTGATAACACAAACTAATATTTCGTTCCACCAAATCACCCTTACTACAATTTAGAATATCTGTGTTTGCATTTCATGCTCTCTTATAAAGAAGAGACTTATATTGTAAAGCATGTTGTATATATTGTAAATATTATTGTTTATATGTATTTATAGTATATGGGCCTATGGCCTACGTGTAGAAATAAACTGATTCTGATTCTGAAGTTATTGTTATCGCGGGTAAACATTCTTCCGTGGGTGTCACAGGGCAATTCTTTAGAATTACCCAGGGACACAGTTCATTCTAATGATCAATTTTATACAATTTTCATTACTTCTCTATATTCCTAAACAAACAAAGTGACTTTTGAAATTGTAACAAATTAGAAATTCGAGTTTTCTAGTTTTCCTGCTTGAGGTACCGAAGTTTCATGCCAGTTCTTGTTCATTTTGTTGTGACATATCTGTTATTCCAATATACAAAAATATCTATATTTCTATTCAATTCTAAAATCTCATGCAGGAATATATTGCTATTCCCTACGTGAACGACATGCTGTTAAGCAGGCAGCTGTATAATATTTTATATGCTCTTTAGTGATTATGATTTTTTTCCGAATTTGTCGGTCTTTCCATTGCTTTATATGACAGATATAAGCCTTTCCCTCGGTTTTGGTTTTAAAATGAAACATTCTGGGTCAAAAAATCCCTCCTACATGATATTCTTATTTAACTTATAAACATTCTGGGTCCAAAAAGCCCTCCTACATGATATTCTTATTCGACTTATAAAAATTCTGGGTCCAAGAAGCCCTTGAGTCTCCTACATGATATGCTAATTCAACTAATAAACACGACAATGCTGTTTAATCTCATACACCAGAAGAAGAATACCACTGACAATATAGATCGCAGAACATTCCTTCTTACATAGAAGAGCTTTTAACCATAGTCGAGGGATTTGAAATGTACTTAGTGTCTTCTCTGTTACGCCTACATAACTTTCCGCTGAACGTTTATGAATACTCCTGTGCTATAAAATGTTCGTTTAGATTAATAACATGCATATTCATTTGCTTGAAAGTATGTTTAACCACAAAGCTACTTTTTAACAAAATGTGCTCAACAAGTGTCAGCGGCAATAATTTAGTTCATAATTCCGGAGGGATATATAAAAATCAATCATATGAGTCTTTAGCAATGACACGAATTCCCTGTAGACGATTTAAAATACGTGGTCTAAAATAGACACTTTATTATTTAACGCCATGATAAACGTTGACATTGTATTCAGAAGAAGGATTCTTTGGTAATAGGTTGTCTTTTTCTTGCTGATAACAATTTCTCTGAAATATGATGTTATCATTTGGTAAACATTATTCTATTCATATTTGATTCGAGAGTCAAAGTATCACTTGCCATAGATGAGGATGTTGAAAATGCTAGTTTTTGCATCTTAATGTTCTAACTAGATCATATACATGTACAATTAGTCGAAGGAAATGTGCTCATCCCAACAGTCATTCCTCCCAAAGAACGTCAATAGATCAATTCAATATCACTTGTGTTCGACTTAATAAAATATTTCTTTTTATCTGTGACCTTCCGTGTGTAAAATTGTACCAACTAGTGTTATGATAAGCAAAATTAAAGTCACTGATGTTTTCTTATCTAATACATACGTCAAACTTTTAAAACAAGGAAATAAATACAAACTACGTTACAAAGGATTAAAACTCGAAATAAGATACATTTTATGGACAGATAGAAAGTTTACTTTGAACTAAACAGTCAAGTCGCTATAATCGCACAAAATATTTCATGTTGTGTAACTAGAAACTGATAATTGGACCACAGAACTCAAAAGCTACACTTAATAGTCATGTTTCAAGGAGATAAACAATCAAATAGAACAATAAAGGGGGAGAAGACATTATTTTACATCATTATAAGGAAATCAAATAAAAATGTTAACAAATGTGACATGTAACCCGTATTTGTAAACAAAATAACGTTATGTGCTTGTTGTGATAGCTTGTAAGATGTCATTCATTGGCAATGGAGGCACATTTATTTTGGTTTGAAAGGCGCCTCATTTAACCAGATATTTAGTGTTTGATAAATAAACTCTTTTACTTGAGATCCCGTTAAAGGTCAATACCATGAATACAATTATTAAAAAGTATTTGAATATCTGATCCTGTGATCAGAAGTCATTAAGTAAGTGAATTCTTTTCTTATGAAACTTGCTACATTAACAGTCTGTCTACTCAGTACCTAAACATACTATGGAAAAGGCATTGCGGTTCTTTTAGGCTACCTTTTCTCAAAACTCACTTGATGCATAATGTTTGTAATTGATAGAATTTGATACAAAAACAAGCCATAGCATTATTAGCAGCCCCGTCTAAATAACAGACGCCTTCCCTTTTGTCGGCGGGCTATAGTGACATCACGAACGATTGTGTATTGACGCAGAGGCCCAAATGAATTTAGGAACTCGCGATACAACAATCGTTGCTTTGCAAAAGTGAAATGTGCACATGTGCTCATATTGAAATGTGTCAGTTCTTATTTTCAAATATCTAGGTATTAATATTTTTATGAAATGAGTTTAATAAGAATACAATAAAATGGAAATAAAACAATTTCATCCGTCCTGACTGTACCATTGGCGAAAGTATAAATACAGACATGAAATGAGTGATGTAACTGATGTCATCTTGATTTTAATGCTTTTTATATTTTGTTACGTCAAAAATTTGTCCTAGTTATATGCTGAAATTAATATCACATATAGTCTATTATTTGTCATTACCATTTATGTATCCTTTAATGCTTTTATATGCATCAAACCATTTTCCAGCCATGAAAGATTGTGCATTCCAGTGAACTGAAGCAACTGACAATACGTCTGGTGTAAAACGAATAGGTTACAGTATCACTTGCAAATTATCAGACCCGTGTAGTCTCAGCGTACTGGTGTATTCCAAGTCACGATTTGAAGATAGCGAAGTTGTAGGGAAGATCTTCACAGTTTCACAAAAAGCATCTCGAGTCATTTCCTTCTTGCTGGAAACACATAAATCACTTCAGCACTGGCACAACTCCTCTAATGCCCTGTGTGGTGTCCAATCGGTAATCATTTCTCAAACACTGACTGGAAGATCAAGATTTACATTCATTTGAATGCGGACTGATTGTGGTTGCAGTGTTTGGTTTCAACTGATAATGGATGGACGACACTGATGTATATAGCCTCTATTTCAGGCAGAGATCCTGTTGGGTAGCAAAGCTAGGCGGTTACTCAGTCTTGAAGGAGAACAAATCAGATAAATCACTTGAAATATTTGTATGAAGTCCCGAGAAGGTTATTCCTTTGAATTTACTCAGTGTGACGAAAAGTATTATAATATTTGATAATCTAAAATACTAGCTGAACTTGGTTGTTTATTCCTTTCTCTATCTTACTGTTCTCTATGTAACTCTGTTGTACCTTTTCAACTAGTTCATTCAACCTGTCTCTTCCAACGACAATCTCAAGTTTGGTTATTTGACATGTATTTCGAGGCAAAATTCTTAAGTGACTAAGGAAGAGCGATATCTGTTCGTCGTCAGAATCACACAGGGAATCATACACTGATTCATTATTACACTATATAGATGGTAATACAATAATACAAATAGATAATCTTACTGCATATTTTTAAAATTTTATACCGGTTATATTTAGTCATTTTTCCCCATTTATATGTATATATTAAATGTATATCTTATCTTTAATGTTTAAGTACATGTATACTTTGTTTTATTGTCTCTGGTAAGTTGCTGAGCGACAGGTCGTTTCATATTTTATGATTACCTAACGAGTGAGACATTAATAAAATTATCTGTCTGTCTGTCTGTCTACACTGGACAGTGAGCCACAGAGTGAGTATGTAAACCAATCATCAGGTGATATTGAATTAGCCTCCTCTGTCTAGGTCAAAAGATTGAGCGACAGGAAGGCCGGTATTTGAGCTTATAGCCTCGACACTACTCAAATGTATGATTTGTTACAGGATATAATAAAAATTTGATGATATCAATTTCTTGTTATTATTATTCTTCACAATGAAATCTTAAATAACCAACTCAAATAATCATCTGAATCAGTGATGACTTCAATTGTTGTATTGTTCGTAAAGATCAAAGTTGTCGTCCAAGTAAGTAGAGTAAGTAGTAAAGACTTAAAGGGGCAGTAGCACATTTTTAGGGGGGAAATTAGGTGATGTCGGGAAAATGAAAAATAATGGTTCAAATTGAAAGACAATGTATTTAAACTAACTGCAGCAGTAATAATTTAAATATATAACGTAAAGTTTAGCCATGCGATTCCTTGTTCTTACCCAAAATGAATTAAAGGTGTTCACAAAAAATGACCGCCAATGGATTTTGTGTGAATCTTCATACTTTGTCCTCTGACTATGGATGATTGACTTGTGTAATCAGATTTCAACTTACAATTATCAGTGAAAATTTAAAAAAATAACATTATCAAAAAACGTGCTACTGCCCCTTTAAACCAAAATCGGAGTATTAGAAAAATAATATCATAGCCATAACAATCATGTGCTTTGCAATCAGGTATAGTTTTACCCTGAACTTTCTTACCCAAGTGGGCATGATTATTCCGGGTATTAAAGTTTGCATAATGGTCATGGGAATTACAGTTTTTCTAAAAATAACTCGCATTTTGATTGGTTGACGGAACTTTTTTATACCATTCATGATTCACTTTGATCTTATATTTCAGTCGAGAGATATATATGACAAATCTTATACCTAAGTTGCGAAAGTCACACATTACTACAACATTTTTAAAGGGAAGTCAAGAGCTTTTGATGGTTTTTTTTGCCGTAAATACTATTTCAAATCTTCAAGGCGGCGCTGTGTGGGAGAGTCGCTAGCCGAACTGTCGTTACGTCATAGCTCTATGACGTCATTAAACATGACGTCAAACAGTGACGTCATAACATTCCTCGCTAGGCTTGTCAAACATAACGAAAGCTAACGACGTCTAACTTTTTCTCTCTGGTTGTGCGCGGTCAATAAATAGATATTTTTGTCATATGAGACAATATGTTTGTGATAAAATGTGACATAAAAATTATTAACTACATTTATAATTAGAGCGTATTTTACGAACTACTTCGAGCCGCCCATCGTGAAGTAGTGAGCAACATTATGAATGGCGTATGAGTACAATTTGTACTTTACCGGCCGCGCGTAGTTTTTAATGTTACTCTTTTTTACCCCGTTTTATGCATTAAAATGATCTTGGGTAAGAAAAAGAATACCCAACTCGGTGCTCGGAATTACGGATTATCTGTCCCTCGTTAATTATTGTGTCAAACTCCTCGCTGAAGCTCGGAGTTTAGCGCAATAATTAACTCTGGACAGATAATCCGTAATTCCTCGCAACTCGTTGATTATTCTTATAATATATTATAACGTCAAAAGACTCGGCCATGACTATGGATCAGGTAAAGTTAAAATGTGGCTTTGAAAGTCAGGATAATGGTTAGAAAATTGCAAAGATTACTTACAACAATTTATGTCGAAGGTGACCTTATTTCTAAAATAATATCTAAAATGCTGTCTCTGAAATATCCTGGGCGACCCAAATATCATAAATTTATTTTCTGTTTGCAATACAGTCAAGACTGTATATATCTTTATCAATTGACATTCCTTTGGTTGAAATGGTTTGTATTTTCACTGCAGTTAAAATATGACTTTCTAACGCTTTTACTTAGAATATACATAATATTTCACTGCATAACCCCTTTCTTCTCATTTTGAATTATGTAATAAACGAGTTTTTGACTTCTGTGTCGTGGGATGTTCTACTTAAAGAGTTAATCAATTTGAAATCATATCAGATACTTAATCTATGATCAAAGATTAGTTCTCCGCTGTTTTGTGAATTTGAATAAGAAAACAGAGAAGAAAGAATCGTCTTTGTCTCAACAAATACAAAAAAATTGATTAAAATTCCGAAAAAACAGTTCTAGTAATATTGTTGCCAAACAATTACTTCGTGTAAAAAGTCAAGACAAGAGAAAATACAGAGTTGCTTCGAGAGCAATGTAATTGAGAAGCAGGTGGACGTGTTTGTGTAATTGTCATCTCCAGAGCGGCCCTCATCTTCCCTCCAGTCATTGTTTAACGTTTCATTTGAACTTAAAACACATCCCTGTAATTATAGAGTTGTTGTTGACCGTTTCCATTAACTCATGTGTGAGATACTACAAAGAGAATTTCAACCAAGTGTCTTTTGGTATAACAGATGATCAAATAATTCATCTCAAGTTGATAAAAGTCAAAACCTTTCCGAGTATATTTTCACATTTATCAACTATATCTGCTGTTTGAAGATACGAGGGTTGATCTACTAGCGTTAGCGGTATAGCAAGTTAGCCCTAAAATGTTAGCAAACCATAACAGAGAATGAACTACGTAATGTTGACGGAAGCGTGAGTAAAATCATAGTTGGTTCCGTTGACATAGGGTGCAAACAATTAATCTCACCAGACATGCTTTGAAAATTGATACATGGTATTCGCTGCCATTCAGTGGTGCTAATGTCCAGAGATGAAATAGTGATGGGTTTATGGTAAAGAAAAGGCTCAAACATAAGCATAACATTAATCGAAATGAATCACTTCATAATTCCTTATCATTATGTATGCTTCCTGTTAAAAAAGCTGTTTTGTTCTGAAAACATGTTTCAATATTTGGATTTTATGATTTCATAATCATTTTGGTTTAATTTTTTAGAAAACATATCATCTATATATATCATTTTATATTTGAGTTATATCTTATATGATTTCAAATTGTTAGTTATGAGTACTAATCGTTTAAATTATTTTATTACAACTATATATTTTCATTTATATATACATGTACATGTAATTGATTTGCATTTTCCATATAGCAATATAAGAATAATCAATGAGTTGCGAGGAATTACGGATTATCTGTCCTGAGTTAATTATTGTGATAAACTCCGAGCTTCAGCGAGGAGTTTGACACAATAATTCACGAGGGACAGATAATCCGTAATTCTGAGCATCGAGTTGGTTATTCTTTTTCTTACCCAAGATAATTTTGATGCGTAAAAACGGTAGAAAAAGAGAAACATTAAAAAACTACGCTCGGCCGGTAAAGTACAAATTGTATTCATACGCCATTCATATATTTGCTCACTACTTCAGGATGGGCGTTTCTAAGTAGTTCGCAACTCAAGATGTTATTTGAAATAGTTTATTATATTGATGTCAAATTATATCCAAAAAATATTGTTTAATATTATAAAAAAAGCGCTTTTATTTACCGCGCACAAGCGAAAAGAAAAAGTAAGACGTCGTTAGCTATCGTTACGTTTGACAAGCCTAGTGAGGAATGTATGACGTCACTGTTTGACATCATGATTAATGACGTCATAGAGCTATGACGTAACGACAGTTCGTCCAGCGACTCTCCCACCTAGCGCCGCCTTGAAGATTTAAACTTGTATTTACGGCAAAGAAAACATCAGAAGGTCTTGATTTCCCATTAAAAATGTTTTAGTAATGTGTGACTTTCGCAATTTAAGTATAAGCTTTTTCATCTATATCTCTCAACTGAAATATAAGATCCATGCGATTCATGATGGATGCAAAAAAGTTCCGTCAACCAATCAAAAAGCGAGTTATTTTTAGAAAAACTGTAATTCCCATGACCATTATGCAAACTTTAATACCCGGCATATCCTTGCCCGCTTGGGTAAGAAAATAATATCATGCATGACACAATTCCGTCTTCGTACATCGAGTTCGGAAAGAAAAATATGATTGTTACGTATGTAACAGTATGAGTTGCTGAAAATTAAAACAAAATCACATTTAACTTATATCTCTCACTTATAATACACAACACTTCACACTTATCTTTTTTTCTCCTTTTACTCGTGAATTCTTACAGAGCAAGACTACCAACTGGCTAAAAGGTGTTCATATTCCTGCAAATCATAAATCGATGACTTAACAGCACTGCTCACGTGAAAAAGGAATTCACTGATAAGGCAGACAGGTGTATCATTAGAGGAACTCATTTCCAAGACCCACCTGGTAACACAATGCGTCTTGTGGTCTGGGAATAGATGAAACCCTTAACATACTTTTAACAGTGAGATATCTAGGTTAAAGCATTGTAAGAATGGAGTTCACTAATAAATCGTCTCGACTACATTGGTTAATATCAATATATGCAAAATAAAGTTTGTTCATAACGTAACACCAAATAGAATAATTTCCTTCTCTCTTTGCCTTGGCTTTGACTTATGTAAAACATATGTTATTTATCGATTCGATTTCAAGATTTATATGATAAAAACTAGCCTGAATCATTTTCTTCTATCTCTGTCTTAGCTTTGACAAATTCACATAAGTCAAGGCTTAGGCAGAGAGAGAAGAAAATTATTCAGTTTAGTAATCTTGAAATCGAATCGAAATATATAATATTTTAACTGCTTCTTACCTCAAATGCAACACAGAAACTTCCTGAATTTTTAGAATTACCTAAGTATGTTTTGTTCAATTGCAAGGATTTGTTTTGGCATGTTTGCAAAGCATTATCGATCATGATACTTTCGTTTATGAAAAAATAATTGGATTGTTGAAACAATCGTCTTTCAAATGGTAACACTTATTTTCATTTTCGTCGGATTTTTTATCTCTCTCTTAGAACACGAGCTACACTTCTTTTAATATCCAACATTCATTCACTTTTTGTTTCATATTTTTTAATCGAATTTATTTGGAAATGTCGTACATAGAAAACTCAACAAGTCTTCTTTTGAAATGTACTTTGATATGAAACGTTGGTATAGAGCTGATGTCAATGTGCAAACAACAATTTCTTTCTGTGTAATCGCCTCTATAGCAGGATGCATACATGCAAGTTCTGCAATAAATGGTATTCTCTCTCTATTAGTAGATACAAATAAAGTCATGGTGAAATCCTGTTACCATGACATGAAAATGTGATTAGTTCAAACCATACACATACATGTTCGCGCCAGAATATATATATTATATATATATTGTGTTATATGAACATTGAAAAAGTCTTATTCCGAGCAAAATCTGAAGTGACAATTCAAATTCAAAACATTTACTAGTTTCATTTCTTATTTACTTTTTTCATTTCTAATGAAAGTTCCAAATAATACAGAGATGAAAATAACCTCGACTCTACATAAAAAATTGACACTGCATTGAATTGATGATAATAAAGTCATATTCTTTAAAAAAATCATTACTTCTTGATGAAATATTCCTGTTTATTGATACGTTTGTCAAATGATATTCATATCAAGATGGTGTGGAATTTTCCCTTGTGTACAATTTGGTACAAATGTTTATGGCGTAAAGGAATTCAACTCGTAGACCTGTAACTGAGAGAAAAGAAACTTGACTCTCATCTCTAGTAGAGTTAAAGAGGACATGGCTTTGCATATCGTACTGAAGATGTACCATTCTTATTCTTAACCAGAATATGTATCTGAAAGGACTTTATTATATGAATTGATAATATCCGTCTTTCTGTCCATTAATTCAAATGACAACACTGACGTCAAGCAATGTCAACCTGTGTGAGTCGCGAGAGGTTGATATAACAATCAAAGCACATCTGGTGGCTAAAACATATTTGAGAAACTCTTGATATTGAACTCTGTACATAACATTATCACTTAAAATCAACCAATGTAGGCATCGCTTTGTGACCGTGCTTAACGAGAGTTACTTGCCTGATATTTCCAGGCGATGTCCCTAATTTTCACAGAAGTAAAGTAATTCAGGAACATGTTCATGTATTAAAACAATTATAGACTTCAGATTCGGTTGATCCAATGATTTGTCGATCTTGGACACATGATATTTAGTCGCGTGTCCAAGGTCGACAAATCATTGGATCAACCTCACTTGTAGTCAATAATTGTTGACTTTTGCAACTGTTTACTATATATTTCTGATCCCAATGTCTCATCAGGTCGAATATCTACCATCTTAGCACTCAGAGAGCTTCGAAAAACTAAGCTCAGAATATTATCCAGGCATGTATATTGCAACTGTTCCCTACATTCATCTGACATCCCACCGATGGCGAGTGTAGAGAACACATGTATGGAAGACATATATTTGAAGAAGGTTCATGATGGTGCTCTTTTCTCCCTGGTCTCTAGCATGTCGTGAACCCATCTGGTGTCGACTGTCCCTTATATATACTACAGACAGAGGGAGAATGAGGAGGTGACACGGTTCAGTACAATACTATCCTTGGACCGTTCTATCGGACAAAAACCGTTGGCGGAACCAGCGAGTCTGGGATTTCAAATATGGTCAATGCTGAGAGTCTTGGTAAAAGTAAACAGAATCAAGGGCAACTACAATCTATATCTAGTGAACATTTACTCATTTACTTGTGATTTTGTCAAATGCAATAACGTCAATATAACTTAAATTCCAAAACTCAAAATGCACCCCACTAATACAAAAATCGTTCATCCGTCCTTTGAAAAGTAGTTAATTGTGGTTTGTTAACTACTACTAATGGAATTTGTTTTAAGGCAGCATAAAGTCAGTTCACCCTTTCGTACACACTGAGATCCTTTTATCGGACATAACCTAGAGTTTTGTGTTCTGTAAATGTGCAATAATGGAAATTGTATTTATTACAGTTCATCGGCATCCTACCCAGTACTGGTAAAGTATAATGTAACTGTTCTCATTATGTATATGGTTAAGTAAGAGGTCACTCCGGTTTGACATAGACTTGACCCGTGGACCAAAGGGTACACACATAGCATTTTGGTTGTTCAGTTAATGTCAGTTGTTAACGTATGGAAATTGCAGCATATTCGCAGCAACATTTTCCTTTCCCTCTTGGTTTGTTCATGTTGCAAGACCAATTGATTTCATGTGTTTACGCAAAATATGAATCCCGATATGATTGCCATCGTAGGTAATAAAGAGCATTATAACTATGCGGGATTTTAATTGTTAAATCGAATTCCCCTCTTAGCCAAGGAATGTCTTAAAACCATTAGAATCCATGTGTATGATAGAAATAAAGCCCGGGGCACTATAGCACCGCCCTGACCTTGTGACTCATGACATCCCGGCAGGTCTCTAACCGAATTATCTCCCCCTGATTGAGTTAACCTGAATTGGCAGCGTCTGAGAGTGGTCCTTCATCTGGAAGCGAAGATGAAAGTGTGTGTGAGTGAAATTATGAATGAAGAAGAATTGTAGAGCACATCACATATCCATATTGTTATTGCTCGGTTACAGTGGTGCTAATATGAAATTGGCGAAACATCCTCTCTTTGTGTTGAACTTATCACATGCCCGAATCATGGACGCTCAGGAATAGTAGATGATAATATGGAAAATATATTGCTTATTCAGCAAAATAATAAATTTATGTCCATGTTGGAAAACGTCCAGTATGCGGGTTTATCGTGGTATGTGGATGTGAAAAAATGATTCAAAGCACAGAATGTAAGTTTTGCCACCAGATCAGGAAGTCATTTTCGGTACCATTTGCGATTTGAATACGTCTTTAGATGGATGGAAGGATACAAAGTTTGGTTCCATTTCTTCACAATTGCACGCTTGCTAAGGGCATTGTAATATGTTCTCGTACGAATTAAATTATAATGTATCCTATATCACAAATTCAAATTAGGATAGAGATAGGTATGTCATGTATAATTTATTTACTATCTATCTCCTTTGCAAAAGGCAATTTAGTTGAAATTGGATTAAATATCTGCAAGACTCTACTCTAGCTCCAGTTTCGTCCTGTATTCTGTGGACGTCTCTTATGACGTCTCTGAGTTCCACCAGTGATGCCGCGGTGGAACAACCAAAAGGTTGGTAGGTAGGTAGGTAGGAGAAAGGTGAGATGAACAACCGGAAACAGAGTTTTCTTGGCCGAAGACATTTATTTATAAACATACATGTTTCTGCGCACTAGTTAAGGAATGCATGAATGCGGCCGAGACAACTATAGTTCAGGTGGTTTAGCTTTCCTTCTCCTGATTAGGTTAAGATTTTGTTTGGAGTTTACAGGCGATATTTTATGAAGCATTGACATATTATGGGTCTAATTCTGAAGTCTTTTGTTGTTTTTGAAATGGAATACAGATGTCCTCGGGTGATTCAGGAGGCAATGAAGTAACTGTAATGCTGTTAACATCACAATCATTCTGTTTTCTCCATAACCAAAAGAAACAAATCCTACCGGGACATCAAACCTATGTCAAACCGATGTTCAACATTGGTAATCTTTCTATTTTCGATATACAAGAAAATCATGTTGTTTTAAGATAGATTGAATGTAATCGTGTTAACTATGAAGTTTGTCTTAAAAACAAATTCAGCAAGTTTTTGAAATTGCAAATCAAAGTTTAATGGCCCAAATGTAAAATATGAGCAAGTGTTAATCTGAACCGTAGGTTGATTTAAAAAATTTTTTTATTGAATAAAAAAAAAAATAATGTTGAGACACAATGGTTAAAGTTGTCGTGATTATTGTCTTACATTACACGATGCATCACACCTCTTAAGTAGATTTCTTTGTAAAACAACAATGTAGCAGAAAGGTCAATGATATTTAATCGCTTTGTTTTTGTTTTGTTTTTGTTTTCAAGTCAAATTAAGTAATCATTACCCGTGAGAATAAAAAATAAAATAAAAGGTTTGGTTTCAGTGTTTTCCAACAACCAATCCGCCAAACCACGAACGGCCTTGCTTAAAAGTTTTTGAAAGACGTTATAGAAGTGCTATACAACTTATAAGGGCGCGATTGCTTTACCTTCCTTATGTGACAATCACGTTTCCGGGTATATGCTTTTTCATCTGATGGCATGCCGGGAATGACACAGTGAGGCACAAAATGGTTTTTCTCTTTTTTTTTGCAAAGATATATAATTACTTGATAAGAATGATTTTATCTTCCCACGTGAACTGATTTCTGATGACATATTTCAATCATACATTACCAGGCATATACTTTATTTTCACAAAAAAGAGTTCCCATCTAGAACTTCTTGCTCTTCTTAACCTTCTTCTTGACAGTTTCCCTGTCGCAAAATGAGTTGGGATTAAATATTTCCACCAATCATTACAATCAAATTTTAATAGATACTGGTTCGATTCATTGGCGAATGTTACTGCTGTAAAATCCATTTTTCTGCGGAACACATGTTTGACTCTCTCTCCCTCCAGATGTAGCACAAGTAAACTCCTCATCTTCTGTAGTAACCAAAACATATACATGTATGAGCACTATCTAAGGTTTCTCTAGATTCCTATTTTACAATTATGTGCATAGCAAACCAAAAAAACTCATCTTCCACGGGAGGCTTGCTTGCTGGTAAAGGCTGATGTCTTGATGTCATATTCGTTTTCAAATACGTGCCCAGTTCACATTCAAATAAAACGTTATCTTCTCAAAACCTGTGGAAGTTGTTGATGCCTAGAGAATTATCACTTTTGTATCGGGACGTCAGTTGCTTGACCTACTTTAATTACAACCAATCAGACGTCTCAGGCTTTTTAAGCAAAGAAAGCGATCAAATCGAAAGAGATGTTAGCGGAGAGGAATCGGTTTGAGCTTCTCGGTTGGAGAAATAGGAACAATACTTTTATAACAATACAAATTATAGTATATAGATGTTTCGTTGTGACGTTCTTCCTAAAATAAGTGTACACCTATATGTCACAAAGCCTAAACAACTGTCAGTATTTTCATTTATGCCAGTAATGATGAAGAGATGCCACCTATATGTCTCTTTAAAATGTAAGAAGATTATCATCAGGGGAGATAATTGACAAATGCTTTGTCATGTGAAATGTCCACAGGGGGTAATTAGTTCTTATTTAGTTCACGCCTAATAGTGACAGGCTTTGGCGGACACGAAAGTTCAGGCTATAATCGATAATTCTCTAAAGATATTTTCTAAATTTGCGAAACATTTTTTGAAATAACTAGATAACGAATTCTCATACTTGTCACATTGATTGAATCTTTGGAACAAAACATTTATTCTGTTACAAGAATTTGGTGACACTTCATTGGCAGTAATTGTTGAATGATATATCAGATGTTCACTCATATCGGTAAATTTCTTAATTCATGTCATTTTTAACAGGTTGTCAATCTATGTTTGAACAAGTTCAAGTGTCCTCCGACATAAGGTTTAGATATATTAAAAATGTTGCCCAGACACCTGCATTTCTTTGTAAACATCTTTCAACCAGTCATGTCATGTACCCAATTGCATAGTGTATTGAATTGCATTTAGTGTCTCAAGTTGAAAGGAAAACTATACACAGAAGATGTTAACTTTTACTTTTTCTTAAAGGTCACTGGCACGTTTCAAGTACATTTAATATTTCTAGAAAAAAACTAAATCTGTCGATGTTACCACAGCAAAATAATATTTTTTGGATAAAATATCAACTCTTAAACGAATGTAACATTGGACATTTTTGGTTCGTTTAAGAGATGACATTTTTATTAAAAAAATTGTCTTGCCTGGTAACATCGATGCAAATCCATTTCTACATCTGCAATGATTAATAGGTGTTCACAGTAAAATGACCCTCGGAGTTTTCGCTTGATACTTTCTTCTACAGCTAAACACAATCGGTTTGAGCTACTGGATGTTTGAAGATCATATTTGATACCTTTATAGACTAATTCTTAGTTTGGTAAAAATAAAGACACGAAATTGTTAAAATGTCCTACTTTACCATTTACTGAGTTATTTCAAAATGTATTGAGAGCGACAAACTTTTACATTTACATTACATTACTTATCAACGTCAGTGAATGTTTATCGTCATTATCAATACACTAAATAACACCCGATGCATGAATGATTTGTGAAATGATTAGTATTAATTAGTTATTCAATTCTATTCTTTATTCTCACAAAACTACCTTGGTGGTGCAAGAGCATGTTCAGATAGAACCATGGAAAATATTAAGGGAGCTGATGAAAATATGTTCACTTGTTATTTAAAAGCAAACTACGGGAACTAGAATATAAGTCTCATGAAAGTTAAACTGCAACAGCTATAAGACCGAAATTTGCTTTCATACCAATATATTTCAAAAGGAGATCCAATAGTTGCGAATTTGTTCTAAAAAGAGTTTCCAATTTAGAAAACATTAGTAAGATTGAAGTTATCATTACATAATCTATCTGAGAAGGATTTCAACATGAGTTTGGCACATATATTCAGTGGTATCTACAGCATATACGAACCTTCTGATGGTGTTCATATGTGCAACCTTGATTTCATTTGAAATATAGCATTAACACGCACATAAACATTTACTCAGTAATCCATGTTACATTGCTTTATAAACCAGACAGCAAAATAACCTCAAGAAACTCATATTATAAGTATTGTGCTTTTCTCCTCTTGAAATGTAATAACAGCTGAGCGCTAAGATTTGTAACTTAACTAAATTTGTAAGCTTATAGGCATATACAGCAGTGTAAGCATCTGCACCAAAGAACAGTGTCGTTATGTAGCAATGGTGTTCATACATGCATACGCACCCCAACTTCATTTTACATTTGTAAAGAAAATAACCACAAAATATCTATAAAAAACAACACAAATAGAAAACAACACACCAAACTATCTCCAAGATCCCGAAATAATAGTATCGCACCCAACGCTCGCTTCTCCTCTCTCAGTGTAGTACGACCATGGGAGAGAAGTTCGATTTGCTTCAAGAGAATATATCGTGAATATATAAACATCATCTTGTGTAAGGGGATCTATGTTGTTTGAAACCATTATACTCACGGGATAACGGCGGCTGTCTGCCATGGCTTAACGAGTGTTCTCGCTCACAGTGACGTAAGCAAACCACATCAAGGGCTCCATGGAGCAAGTAAGCGGGTACACATGTATGCATAATTGCTGAAGACGTAGTCAATCATGATTAACACCCACGTGGCTGCATAACGTGCGTGGGCGGATACGTGTGCTTTGGTGGGAAGATAAGCTAAATATGATACAGAAAAATACTTACATTAAGCTGAAACCTTTGCAGTATGAAATTTTTGAAAACGAAACAGATAATTCATACAATCAAGATATAATTATCAAATTTCTTATCTTTTGTTGAAAGTTGTCCTTGGTATGGAGTAAAATAGTAATTGTCTTAATACCATTGTAAATTTGGTTCATATCTCGTTTGTTCCTTTGGGTCAGGGTATTGCAAAGAAATATAAATTCAACAATTTAATGGTTTTCTATGTATCACATGTTGACAGGACTCGAGTGCCACGTTCTAGGACGATGATTGGACGCTGTTCTAGCAGCGAAACCTCAGATATAAACAGGTAATGTGGTAATCAATAATATAGATACTGATAATAAAACACCTTACCATGAACTCCACATCTTCCCACGGCAAGGTGAAAACGTATCGAGCAACTCTCCTCGCTTTAGACCTTGCCTTCACAAGGTAGAAAACTGGTGATCCGGAGCAGCGACACCTATCGTGATCACGAGTTACGCCCCTTATCAGCTCTTACAAAATAGCCAATGAAATTTCGGAACAAATTCAAAATACTAACAGACGATCTTTTTGAAAACTATCCGAGTGAAATTTAATTTCAAATTTCAGTCCGCATGATTGTTTTCACGTTTTTGATGAGCACCGAGAATGCAGAGAAGACAAACATTTATGTATCACTCAAATTAATTGTTTCTCGCCCTTGTAAAAACACATACAAAAGTATTTTTTCAAATCGGTTCAGTTAACATGCTGTCTTCTGATTGGACTATTCTACTTCCGTGCAGCGGGTTGAAATGCTAGCACAGAAATCACGGCCAATGATGTCAAGGGAGGAATGGGAAAGTTAAGAAACTTTTTCGTTTCGCCCGTGACGTTGTGAAGATGTGAACTCCATGGAGATATTTTCTTTTCTTCCTACACCGACAAGAGGGAAACCCAGATGGAATGCATGGAATGTTTATTTTGATAAATGCATTAGAATCTATACAACTGACTAAGTGTCAAAAGTGAAAAAACCCAAAAAAGACATGAACTCAATATCATCGCTCTCTCAGGAAGAAATATATATTTTAAAGAATTGACAATCTGTATGCTAATTTGTGCTTTGTACGATCTAAGCTTTGTTGGAGGTTCTGATTCATTTAGGAGATAAACCTTGTGGGTTTTTAATTTTCTTGGTCGAACGTAGATTAGATACCTGTTGGTGTAATTCGGAGCCGAACGCGTTAGCATGATATGATGCGAATCAAACTCTACTTATATAACATCCTGTCTCAGGGAACGAACGTTACGCTAACTCCACTTATCTGTACCCGTATCTGTACCCGTACAGATTAGTGGAGTTAGCGTAACGTTCGTTCCCTGAGACAGGATGCTTATATAAAGATACGGGTTGTATAATGATGAAAGACTTTTAGTAAGTATTTAGACGAAGCAACTCGCGAAACGTTTGTTGAATGTATGCATGCCGACTCGTGTCATGAAGTTCCTTTCTATGGCAGTGTGTATCAAAACGCGGTGTTCGAACGTAAGTCCAATCATAAAATAAACCAACGGAATTCGAGGATTTAACCACCCATTGTACAGCGTTTATACAATAGAGTACTTTTCTAAGAACTCTGATGCACTCCAGTAGGAAAAACAGAACTGTAAACGTTTATTCAATTATACCCGTGAGAGTACGCTTCCTTTCACTGCACTAAAATAAGCTCTGGCCTTCTTTCCATTTTAGTAAACATGATCAGCGAAACGTTAGCATTGTTCTGCTGCAATTATAACTGCAGGGAATAGCAACACTGATCAATTCGGTGAAAAGGATATTTTCTTGTGAAGAAATTGTGTCCAGCTTGTATTCTATATTAATGAAGATTACAAGTTTGATAAGAACAATGTTGCCGTACATTCGTTTTTCATAAAGAAACATGAACAAAAAAATTCCTTTAAGATAGTTATTGAAAATATGTACACTTAAAAACATTGGCAATAGAAAAGAACGATAAAACCCACACCGGAATGTTTGTGTAAAAGCAATGTGTTCATTGAATAAGAAAATTGCGTTGAAGTAGCTTTGTTCAGTAATATGTTCTTAATTGTTCATTATACAAAAACATAAAAAGTCAATTGTCCCATTGAAAGACATGGAGGTGTCATATTTATGGAGGAAAATAAGTCTTGTAATAATATCTTATTTTACAACTACATGTATATCAAAACATTTTTACGTAAATTACGTAATAAATATCTCGTATATCCGTTAAAAAAATCTACTCAATAAAAATATTTTTACAAGAACATTGTACCAATAAAGTACACGTTTGTAAGCTTTAACGAATACCCACATTGACAACATCCATAAATTTAGTCAAGAATTTGTTTTTTAACAATAAAAAAAACCCCCAAACACTTGAGCTCATACGTATGAAGTATTCAGTTTTCTCTCAAGTATAATAGGTCAAGGATAAAGTACACGTTTCTTAAAACATTCCTGAAACAGCAAAAACCTATATAATCCTCTCATGGAGTGGGGGATAAATATACCGGCTCCTCTTCCTTCTCCGTAATTAAAAAAAATAGATATACATCTGTAAAAAATACATGTTCACTAATAGGGGGAAAAGATCGCATACCTGCCTTTACTTATGCAAATATTTTGTTATTCGTAATGTCTACGAGGAATCGAAGCCCTGAAAGAACCCAAATTATAATGTTGAATGTCCACAACAGAAGATCCATTGTACATTAACATCCTCAAATTTGACTCCCGAGAATTTGAATAGTTCATTAGAGTACGAAAGGGTAAAACTATCTAAATTATTTTTATTTTCTATTTAATTGCGTTTGGGCAAAGTAGATTTACCGATCTATTTCGTTCAGACTCAATGTAGAATATTGTAACCGAAATTTTAGAAAATTGAAATTTTGGAAGTGTGACCCTTCTGTCTATTTCATCATACCAAATTCGAATTTTCCTAAATACTTGGCGATAACAAATATATATTCAAGATTTTTTATTTCATTCATGTATGATCTTCTGTAAGTTAATTTGATGGTATTTGATTGACGTTTAAACTGAATCGCGCTATTTGCACAAAGACAGTACCAACAGCATGATAGTCATCTGTAAGAGAACAAACCCTCGGTAATCAGCTATACACAATGGTGGTGAAAAAATGGTATTTGATATGTCTTCATAGAAGAGTTATATGTAACATATGCTGTAACATTTTTTAATTTTAATAGTATAATGTTATCAAAGTAATACATAAATTCCTTTCATGTTTGACTCATATAAGTATCCAATTATATCTTATTACTATTTCTGAATTACTTTTAAGCCATCGATGCCACCTGTTCATAAATATCAATATGTTAAAGTAAAGTTGACAATGAAAATTGTTATTTTTTAAGGATATCAACAACATTATCTTCCTGTTTCAATAGAATGGAAAATGTATTGATATATGAAGAGTTGATTGGGTTTATTTGGTAACTCGTCTGTCATATTTCAACTTTTCCATACTGTCAATAAGATATTGCAAATATCATCACAAACGTTTAAATGTAATTGTAAGTTTGAAGATCAAGTAGTGTGTTAATTTCCACCTGTAAAACACAACCCTCCCTCGTTTTATCGCTAAAGGTATAGTATACAATTTTTATTACAGTCTTACGATTTTTATCATATCAAACATGTCTCTGATTGATAATGATTCCATGTTTTATAGTATGATTCATCATCGTTTTATCTTATTTTCGGCTCATACTTGGCGTGATATCAATGAACTAAGGAAATGATACGTGACGTCATCTGTGTTTTATCAATAAGGCAAATGTAGAGAAAGTATGATATATACAAGTTTACTATCTATAATTGTTTTGCAAAATGTGGATATATATATCAATGCTATAACGTTCATCTCACTTTCCTACCATGGTGAACGTGTACATCATACTTCTCATATTTTAAGCATATTCCCCGGGTGTAATAGTCAATAACTTTCCCGCCTAATTATTCATACCAGTCTCACACCTATAACACATGCTATTTTCGTTTCGTTTCATACCGAGTTCTAAGCTCGTTCACTGATAAATATAACACTGAATATTGGTGTGAATCATCCATAAAATCCTCATTTCAAAATAACAGTTAAATTCAAACTCAATCTCGGTTTGACTTCTGGTCAGAGCGTCCTGTTAAACAAAACAAAGTACCTTAAATAAAATTGATATACATGTATTCTCAACCGTCTAATCAAATTTCGTCCTTAAGCAAAACAGAGCACCGAATGAAACATCAGGTCTCCAAAACTCCACATCTACATGAAGGAATCCAATGCGAGTAGTCCCCGCAATTCATCCCCTTCCTTTGTAGCCAGCTAAATGTGTTCTACACTGGAGTTTGTACTTAATTATAGTCCTCTCTTGTCCATTCCCAACAGTCGAGGGATCTGGATTTTCTTCCCCGTGAGACACCCAATATCCTGAAGAGACTGTAAACGAATTTGGGGGAGAGAGATTAAGTTAGTTGGAATTACGGCCCGTATCCAGCATTGCGCGTCTGATTGAGGTAGCACAAGGAATGCTGTGTTCCTGGTATTGAATTCTGGTCAATCATTGATGGTTCAAATAACTCATAATTACATCAAGGGGATGCAATTTGTAACGTTATTCGTGAATAATGTCAGGGTTAGTTTTCATGGAATTACCAAATGATATAAATTATTGTTTGATGATGGAATTTCCTTAGTGGAGAAGACAGGGCATATGTTTGAGGTCTGGCGGTTGTGTCGCTGTGCCAAGAGAAGACATATCCTTACATAGAGGCTGTTCTCCTCAATTTCATCTTTAACTCCCTCACATTTTCACCAAATATATATCAAATTCCTTGTCCTTTGTTCCTTTATCCTTTATCACATCTGCGCACCTCTTTTTCGTAAATTAGAGGAGAGTCATGTCGTTTATCAGAAGTAAATGTTCACCAAGCTAGACAGGGTTGTATCTGTACTGTTACCATACCTCAGGAAAAGTTAGCCTTGAATATTGGTTCTCAATTATCACTACAACTCTTTGTTCGCGGGATACGACAATTTCGAAGAACTAAGTCACGACTTTCAAACGGGTCAAAGAACGTTTTCATTTGTTACCAAGTCAACTTTCACATTAGAGACATTAGTTTTGCCATTCGCTAGTTAGGATATATATGTCATGTCTATCAACCTATCATACTCAAATAATTACAAAATGGTTTTGTTACACTAATTTCCGCGATTCTGATTGGACGAAAGTGCTCAAAAACCTGCTGCCATTTAAGGATTGTTTTACATGTTTTGTGCCTCTATCGATGTATAACAGCAACAAATTGTATAAAATCGCGTAGCGTAGCGTAGCGATTTTATACCAAATTTGTTGCTGTTATACATCGATAGAGGCACAAAACATGTAAAAAAATCCTTATAATTACAAAATCGACATTTTAACAAAGTTTTTCCTAACTATTTTCAAAAAATCTGTCATCAATGTCGTGAAATTGTGGTTTGTTACACGAAACAATACAAAGTTGAATCAAAATTGAGAACTCCATAAACTAAAACGGCCGAAGATTTAATTTCGTTTTCGCAACCATTGACACCGATGCAATCACAATTCGTTTTAACCGGAATCCGCATTTTCGGAATAACCCTAATTAGCATATCACACGACGTTCAAAATGTCCGCCGTTTGCCGAGCGAACAAGCTTGAGGACTCGTAGTTGTTTAAATGCAGTCTTTCCGGTGAATGTATGGATTATGTTAGGGAGAAGAATGTATTTACTTGTTACAAACGCAGGTGGGAAGTGATAAGATATGTTATATCTGTCTTTGCAACAGAATGTAACTCGCAACTGTCAAAACCGAACTATTGCGTCAAGTGATTGTGACGTCACAAGGAATGAATGCACATGGTATGGTTGCAAATTTTTCTGCATTTATCGAGAAATGGCAGCAGGTTTTTGAGCGCTCTCGTCCAATCAGAATCCCGGAAATTAGTGTAGCAAATCCATTTTGTAATTATTTCTCGATAAATGCAGACAAATTTGCAACCATACCATGTGCATTCATTCCTTGTGACGTCACAATCACCGGTTTTGACAGCTGAGAGTTACGTTCTGTTGCAAAGACAGATATAACATATCTTATCACTTCCCACCTGCGTTTGTAACAAGAAAATACATTCTTCTCCCTAACAGAATCCGTACATTCACCGGAAAGACTGCATTTTAATAACTACGAGTTCTCAAACTTGTTCGCTCCGTGCGTCTAACAAACGGCGGACATTTTGAACGTCGTGTGATATGCTAATTAGGGTTATTCCGAAAATGCGGATTCCGGTTAAGACGAATTGTGATTGCATGGGTGTCAATGGTTGCGAAAACGAAATTAAATCTTCGGCCGTTTTAGTTTATTGAGTTCTCAATTTTGATTCAACTTTGTATTGTTTCGTGTTACAAACCACAATTTCACGACATTGATGACAGCTTTTTAAAAAATAATTAGGTAATGTCAAAAGGTATAGTGAAATGTTGTGGAAACCACAGATGTTTTAATTCATTGCTTAAAATCTCAGGCTGTTTGTGATATAGAATATCATTATGCCAGAAAACAAGTTTTTCAACAACAGAAACGTTGTTTTATGTTAAGGTTTGTGGTATTATATGAAAGGTCTTATAGGTAGATTCGACTTTCATGTAATAAACAAGATATAATGCGATAACCTCTTAAAGTTACCTGTGATAAGCGTTCAAGCAAATAATCTAGTCTGAAGTGTAGTGTGGCATATGAAGGTTTACGTTAAAGATTAAACAACTAAAGTGGCCATTTGTCAAACCTTGGACATAATATGTGGTGATTAGTCAGAACATTTTATGCCTGAGTGAACACTGTAGCCCTGTTGATGGGTTTCAAAATAGTCAGAGAAAAGTTTCTAAGTGATATGTCTCAGATTGTAAACTATTCAAAAAAAGAAACGCAAAGCCAAATTTTCACAGTTTTAATTACGGGTTTGGATCAAGCACACAGACGTAGTTAATGTTCGTAACTCATTGAAACTTAGCACTGTAACAGTATATATTTCATTTCAATCTTCTGAATACAAAAACGAATTATCACCAATAGTGTCTCTGATATGGGTCGCTGCTGTCAGTATCTGTTATGCCCACCCCTGGCTGTCAACACTGCTTGGCACCTACGCGGCATGGACTGGATAACACGTCGTATTGCTTCCCTTTGTATGTGTTGCCACGCTTGCTGCAACGCTAACGCAAGTTCAGGTAACGTCTGGGGTTGACAGACGTCTGTTCAGCTCATCCCAGATGTGCTCGATGGGGTTCAGATCCGGGGATTTGGAGGGCCATGGGAGGACATTGATGTTCTCAGTGGCAATAACGTTGCATAGATGAGGACGTAGGATTTGTCGGATATACTCGATCGCCGTTAAATTGCCCTGGACCACCACAAGCTCCGATCACTGGTTGTAGGAGATCGCTCCCCACACCATGACGCTCCCACCGTCGAATCTGTCGTACTCAAGGACACAATTCTGGGCAAATCTTTCATTTCGAGGTCTGTACACTCGATGTCTTCCGTCTCTTGAAAACAGCTGGAAGCGCGACTCATCGCTAAACCAGACCCTTCTCCAGTTAGCCAAAACCCACATCCTGACATTCCGGCACCATCTGACCCTCTGACGTCGGTGACGTACCGTCAAAATAGGCCGAACGAGAGGCCTTCTTGCCCGAAACCCAGCAGACGGTTCCTGACAGTTTGGTAGGACAATCTTCTCAGGCCGGGCAGTCTTAACATGGTCTCTCTGGCTGTCAGATGACGATTCCGCATGTGCAATTGTCGTATGTAGCGGTCCTGACGTACGGTCGTCACTCGAGGTCGACCACTTCTTGGGCGATCTTGAGTGGAATTGGTTTTGTTATATCGGTCCCACAGCCGGGAAATAGTGGCTTGGTTAACCCCAAAGTGGCGAGCAACATTTGTTTGGGTCTCTCCGGCTTTAAGGCGTCCTATGGCGTTGTTCCGGTCAGTGTCGGATAATCTCGGCATTTTCGATTCACAATTTCTATGCTTAAATTTCCTTGAAATGATTAACCGGGAGTTTGTCTTTTATAGCCATGCCATCCGACACGCATTTTAGGGATTTGCACGTGCATTACGCGAAAGTGTAACTTTAAACGACCTCTTCATGCCATTTCGACGAATCACCCGTATTTGCTAATGTTATGACTGTATGGTTGCGTTTTAATGCACTGTTAGGCCTCATATCCCTTGGAAGAATTTTATCAACAAATAGATCCAATATTGTCAATTTATATCTGATAATCACTTTAGCAAAATCCAAATTTTCCTATGCGTTTCTTTTTTGAAGGGTATAGTATTAAAGTTGGTATATTTCGCTTGATACGTTTTTGTACATGGAATTGTACAAGAATGACACGTTTCCATTAGCTAATCTATGATGCAAGATATCAAATCACTCTTTCAAATGCTGGTTTCGTTCTCATTTCATGATTGTATGTTTGATGTTCCTTCATCCATATTGGAACTTAAATGTTCAAATGTTTAATTTACATTCAGTGTTTCACTTTGTTTCAGGATAACCTTACAGCTGTTGGTCGATTCCTGATAACTTTTATTAATTTAATAATTAATGTAATATTCTTTCTGTGCGCATTAACTACATTCATTTAAAAAAGATGATTATTAATATAATGAATATGTTAATACATAGCTGATTATATCAAGTGGTTTCATTTAAACTATTTTATGTGACCTAAACATAGCATATTTATTAAAGCAATAAATAGATATACTTGTATTTACACACTTAATTGCAAATATATTAAAGGGAAAATTCTGGAAATGCCTTATCCTTGTCACGTTAATGTGAGTGCTTAACTGGTCATTACAAATATTAATTTGGTCAGTGACCTTTGTGTTTGTCTTACATCCACTGTATTGAAATGTTTATTTAAGCTTTTGAACGAAACTGGATTTTTGTCCAAGAAACAGGCTAGATGTAAAACGAAAGCTAGGGTCTTTAAAGGGGCTGTAGCACGTTTTTGGATAATTTTATATTGTATATATTTCACTGATCATTGTAAATTAATGCTAAATGTATTAATTTGACAGTGTCAAAAATCACATTACACAAGCCAATCACCCATAGTCAGAGGAAAAAGTATGGAGATTCACATAAAAGCCATTGGCGGCCATTTTGTGTGAACACCTTCAATTAATTTTTTTGAAGAAAAAGAAATCGTATGGCTGAACTTTACATTATGTATTGGATTTATTACTGCTTCATTTAGTCTAAATACATTATCTTTCAATTGGAACAATATATTTTCATTTCCTGACATCACTTTATATTCCCCCTTAAACGTGCTACTGCCCATGTAAGGTCTGGTATATAAACGTCTTCAAGTTGAAAGGAGAACTCTCTTAAGATACCTGCAGGATGATGCTATCTAAGGTACTCCATGAAGTCTCAAGAGATTTTGATTTAAAAAAATGTATTCACATAAGTGAAACGGATTGGGCACAACTTATTAAGCCCTCTCCATGGTGCAACAGCTTGTTGGTAGCAGCGTCAAAAGAATCTATCCAAAAACTACAAAAACTCCAAAATACAGCCGCTCGCATAGTTACTCTTAAACCTAAATATTGCCATATCACACCAATTCTGATGTCTCTGCATTGGTTGCCTGTCGAAGCACGTATTGAATACAAGATCCTCACACTTGCCTATCAGTGCATTCATGGCACTGCGCCCCAGTATCTCCAAGAACTCCTCTCTCCCTATGTCCCAGCAAGAACTCTGCGATCTTCCTCATCAAACCTTCTTTGTGTGCCCAAATGGAATCGCAAATCGTTCGGTTATCAAACTTACCAGAACAGGGCCTCAGTGAAATGGAACTCTCTCCCTGATGAACTCAAACTATGTTCAACCCTAGACAACTTTAAATGTCACCTCAAGACCTATCTCTTCAAAAACTCTTATATTAATTGACTTTACTGTTAGCGCTATGAGCATACCTAGTGTGGAGTTTGGCGCTATATAAAAGGACACATTATTATTATGGTATGTACAGTTCACAGTTCCATTTTGTAGACCGTCAGAATGAAACAGAATACGATACAAAAGAAACACAGATATGTAGCAAAGATAAAAAAAAATAGTTTTGCGCTTAAGACACTCCCTACATGATCGACGTCCCTACCAAATTAAAGGTTATTGTTGAAGGTTCAAGGCTCCCCATAACAATCCTCGAAATGATATATACACTCACCGGAAGTCAGTTTTTGCTGTCAACTAAGCTTTCAGAGAACCACTGTCCACCGCTGTCATGCTATCCGAATTTAGAGCTTAACCGTGTTGTTAATGATGAATAGAATCACATAAGCCCAGTGTACCGACTTTATGGCGAAATCATATTTTTGGGGTTAAAATAAAACAAATGGCCTGAATCGGTCATCTGTATGCCATGTTATGTATCTAAGCGTGATGAAGTTATTATTTTCAAATAATTAAAGTTGATAGTTAAGAGAATGTTGCACTTACATTTTTATGGATGAAGTTAAAGTGACATAGAGAATCTTTCTTAAAATTTTGAATATCTAATATGCTGATTGAAGTTCATATCTCATCACTAGTCTTGCAAATATATCCATTTATGCATAATATCTCTAAAATGCCTGATTTTATTGACAAATCAAGAAAACATCTCAAATACGTTTAATATTCGAAATTATGCATCCAATTAATCTACCTATTAGTTACAATACCTAATATACACTATCGAATCGAATATATCTTCCTGTCAGCTTATGATAAGGTTTCAAAATTACGTTTGCGCGCGCCACTCGAGCCACATTGTCCGGTTTTCGATCAAAATCCCGACTTTGAATGGCCGTATTTTCGTTCTAATGTACTGATTGACCTTTAACTTGTTATTTTCAGTAACAGTTAGTGATTCCCGATGTAATGACATCGATTTCAAAATTTGACATATGTGATCCTATCAACATACATGTACTGTGTGTCTCTTTAACGTTAGAACATATGTTCTAGAGTTTGAAAAAATAAATGATAAGTTAAGTAGGTAATGAAAATTGTCACAGTTGATGTTTTATTTGCATTTTCATCAGGAATTTATTACTCGTATTCATTTTCATATCAAGATAACCCCCAAGTATGCAGCGCTTTGGAAAATAGAAAACTCTGAGGTGAGATAACTAACATTTTCTTTGATAATCATAAATGTAAATTATTTTATAAAAACAGTGCTTTTGTATTTGCATTGATATCCAAATTAATGTGTTATAATCAAAATACCTTCGACAACTGACTTAGAAGTCGCGTATGGTAAATATATTCTTCATTTCAAACAATATTTTCATTGAGCAGTTGTATTTAAGATTCAACGCTAACGTGTCACATATGTCTATACTTACTCATGATCTATCAGAGTAACTATGTAATATACGCATGTCTTACTTCAGTCTTTAAAATTGTCAATAACAGTTACTCACACAATTTAACCATTGTCGTATGTGAAGCCAGGCGTTTAAAAAGTAATATCATTCAATTATCTTACCATAGTGTAAGTGGTTCGACAATGTCAACTTCACCATCAAGGTATCGAGTTTTACATCGGTACCTTCAACAGGAACTTTCCCGCAGGTTCTTTAAAGTTGTCACATTGGCATTGAGTATCACTCAGAACCTTTCCTTACTTAGCCCTATGTGTTCAAGATAAATTGTATGAAAAGTATGCTTAGTAACATTAATTGAATCAAAATTTTAAAATATGATTTTATGACATTCCTGGTCATGAAATTTATGGAAACTGAATTATTGTAAAATGCAACAAGTTGAAGTGAAATTAATTGTACGATTGATCGAAATAAATGAAGTTCAACAACATCGATTGCGGCATGTCGATTTGTTTGGGTTACCCGATTCATTACTGAATAAACTGAGAGTTCCAATCTCTGTAAGGAAGAAGATTTTATTCAAAGATGTTCCCCTGTTCAACCAGCAGTACATGGATAAACCGTAAAGTGCCATCATTTGGCTGCCAACGTCGTACAGCTTTGATAATTACGAACCGGTTGATATCGATGCAAGAGCAATATGATATTACATTTGGCATTTATTTAATAAGTTGGAAAGAAACTTAAAAAAACGCAGTTAGTTAGCTTCTGTTTGAGTGTCACAATAGAACTTGTAAGGTGATAAAGTACAACATTTTATGGATATCCAACTTCTTTATTCACAGAAATGTGACTTTTCAGTAAGGATCCTTATACCGTTTTCAAGCTTGAAAACGTCAGTATTCTATGAATAAAGAAATGGGATATCGTCTAAATTGTGTACTTTGTTAGTTAGCTACTTCAGAAGCATGTTTGTTGACTAGACTACCACAATCTTGAGGCACATAATCTGGTGACTATTGGATTAAACCCTTTGGTTGCGTTTACAGGGGAGGGGATTCATGCCAACCTGCCAGTGTTATGAGTAAATGTTTCCTAGATAGTGATTAGATTAATGAATTGAACCCTTCCTACGTTCATCAAGTGAACAATATCTCTTGCAGAGAAGCTGTTGAAATAACGTTGCATGAAGGCGACAAATCATTCACTACATTAGATGCAAAACTTATACTTACTGAAACACTTCTATTTTATATCTACTGTAAACTGTTGAATGATAATGTTAGAAGCAATAGCAGACAGGAAAAATGTAGATTTTTTGATCAACAAGGACTTAGACTACTGTATCCACTAAGTAATCTCAAGACTTTCGAAATTAGAAGGGGTATAACCATGATTTATTATCGTACACCGAAGCCTTCCTGAAAACAGCGAACATGAGTACTGCTTCTCCCCCTAAAAACATAATTCAATAAGGAAACTGTATATACTTTTTTCAAGAATTGTTCTCCTTTGATAACAAAAAATAAAGGGTGGATTCTATCCTAGGAGGGATTTACCTAAAGAATCAAACGTTTTACGACATGAAAAATGATTTTTAAATGGACAGTGGCATTTATTAAAAAAATAAATATGTTAACATTTTCTCAATTAATGAAAATCATGCTCGTGTATTACATGTACCTTCCGAGGGTCAAACATGACATTCCTGAACTCGTGTAATTGTGTAGTTGTTGAATATATTGTCAACTAACAAGCGAATTCTGCTGTCAGCCATTCCTTACCGAACATATTTTAATTATTTGAGGTAGAAAAACTAAAAAACTTAATCCGGCAAATATTTCCGTTGCTTAAACTACTCTTGATTTTAAAATATTGTCTAAAAATTGGTAACATTTATTTTCGGCCACGTGAGATCCCTCTACTTATCTACAAGACGCGCACTTTCTGTTTTACCTCATTATCCTAAATCACAATCTTTCAGCCAGTAACGTATCGCCTTTATAAATTTCCAGCAAAAGCTATGTAGGCGTGCAAGAGATGAAGACGTTAAGTAAATTTGTATATCCCCCGACGATCGTAAAAAGCTCTGCCATGTTTAAATGGAGCGATCTGTGTTCTGTCCTGACAATGGCATTCTACTTGTGGTGTATCAAATTGAATTGCTGACTTAAACAGCGTAAACGAGAGAATGAGAAAAACGCATGGTCGACTAACCTCTCTCAATATCAGTAGTAACGTAATGGTAGAATCCCTCTACAAACCTCTAAGGGCCTGGATATCTGTAACTCTCGTAGTGCTTAGATAGTCGTAGAACACGGATATAGCGAACACGGATATAGCGAACACTCGGATATAGCAAACAAATGTTCAAGTCTCGTCCCTATATCATATAATTAAAATTATATGCGTATAGCGAACACCGGATATAGCGAACTAAATTCTTTGGTCCCTTGGAGTTCGTTATATCCGAGTTCTACTGTATGTTGATACATTGCTTTTCACTCATAATTTCTCCTACAGTTTACCCCCATTTACATTTACTGTTTTGTAGTTTGTAGTGCAGTAAACGTAATTCCCTTGCCGAATGACTTTATGACGTTATGTAGGGTGAGAAAGTTGGAAAAGGAATGTATAGAGGGACCAACCGAAATTGTAGATATTACTGTTTTCTATTCGTCATATGCATAACAACACATTCATTTGCATCCCATAAACTTCCAAAACACTGACGTACTGTAGGCGACATTGTAGTTTAAGAAACGCCGTCACAGTGACTGAAAGATAATGCTAGAAACATCGCGGTAACTGTCATGGGATACATAATGTGTATAAATTTAAACGCTGGTATGTGAAGGTAGACTATAGGGACTTATATGCAAATTTTAGTATGCAAGACTAACTAGGGATCTCGAATGACGTTCTTGTTGGGATAGGTTCTCAAACCATAATGTATTTTTAATGTTAGGTCTTTATGAATAAGTATTAACGACCATCTACAATCAGTGTCGATTTGTTTGTTGTAGGTTAAAGGGGCAGTAGCACGTTTTTTGATAATTTTATATTTTAAATCTTTCACTGATACTTGTAAGTTAATGTTAAATGTATTATTTTGATAGTGTCAAAAATCTCATTACAAAAACCAATCATCCATAGACAGAGGACAAAGCATGAAGATTCACATAAAATCCATTGGCGGCCATTTTGTGTGAACACCTTTAATTCATTTTGTGTAAGAAAAAGGAATCGTATGGCTAAACTTTACCATATATAGTTAAATTATTAGTGCTGCATTTAGTTTAAATGCATTGTGTTTCAATTGGAACAATTAATTTTCATTTTCCTGACATCACCTAATATTCCCCCTAAAAACGTGCTACTGCCCCTTTAAGCACGGTTAGTCACTTATTCGTATTCGAAGCAAAAGTTGAATTATCCCTGAAAATTGTTCTGTTAAACTGCTTTAAAAAGAAATGGTTCCAACTGAAAAACTATGTATTCAAAAATGAAACAGTAATAAATCAAATACATAATGTAAAAGTTCAGCAATGCAATTCCCTTTTCTTACACAAAATTAATTAAAGATGTTCACACAAAAATGGCCGCAAATGGACTTTATGCGATTTTTTATAATTTGTTCTCTGACTATAGATGATTGGTTCGGGAAATGATATTATTTAGTTACTAACCTCCGACAAGTGACCTTAGCCTGTTAGCCATATAACATGTAATCGACTCATTCCCACTGATGTAATGAAACATCATTACCCAGAACAATCAGAGTTATCCTCCCGTCACTAGCCCACTAGGTGGCGTGACCTGTCATCCAATTAGATCCATTCACATTACAGAGTCGGTATTGTGCAGACGTGTTTCTGTATCTCTCCCGATTGTATTGAGCTTTTTAACGTGTTTTGTTGTTTGTTGACTTACTGTATTCTTGTTCCTTTTCCCTTTTGGTCTGTCTATCTGTCTCTTTGCAGGGTATTCAGCCCCCGTGGTGGAATACTGTGTATTGAGAGTTTTTAGTTGACACAGCGTGGTGTCAACTTAGTGGCAGGCTGTAGCACGTGCTGTCGATTCGCTCGTGCTGCACGTGCTAGGCGAGCGACGGGCCGTCGCTCTCTCTATCTCCTTGTCGCGCACGCTTCGCCTGGGGCGAGGCGCTTGTTGCCGGTGGGGTGGGACTGACGCTTGCGCTACCCACGCGCTTAGTGTCTCGTGCGCTTGCTGGCGCAGAGATTGGACAGGCGCTTGCGCTTGGTGTCTCTTGCGCTTGCTAGCGCTAGGATTGGACAGGCGCCTTCGCTTGGTGTCTCGTCGCGGGTGACTCGCGCTCCTCTAGCGCTAGAGTTGGACAGGTTCACGCGCTTGGTGGATCGGCGCTTACTGTCGCCTGGATTGGACAGTCGCTTGCACTTGTCGCGCTTGGTGCTTCGGGCGCTTGCCAGTTGGACGTGCGCTTGCTTGAGTGTTTGGTTGGACGTGTGCTTGTGCGATCGGGCCCCCGCCTCGCCTTTGTGTCTATCGCTCTTGGTCTCAGGGGAGTTTCCCGCCGAGGGAAGCGGCTGAGCGTAGAGTCGACTGACACGTTGGGCCGGGTGCGTGCCAGTCGTGCAGGTTCACAGGACAGCTGAGTGCTCGCTTGCGTGTCTGAGTGGTTTAGCGCTAGACGCTCAAGTGTTGGCTGGTCGCTTGTGACTGTTGGATCGACGCGCGGCAGACGCCCTCCCCTTGCCTAGTTGCTGTCTCGTCTGTGTCGCAGGCTTGAGCGGCATGGACTTAATCCCTTGCGACACCGCATCCCCGTACGCGGGGTTCTGCGGGCGCTGCGGAGCGCGGAAGTCGGCAAGCTACGACCCTCACGTGGTCTGTCGCCTGTGCAGGAATACCTGCCCGGAGGATAATCGGTGCGTCGAGTGCGCCGACCTCACCTGGGAGCAGCACAAGCGTTACCGCTCTTCCATCCAGAAGAGTGAGTCGCAACAGCGCTCCAGGAAGGCCAGACGCCCCACCCCGGGTGCGTCTTTCGCCACAGGCACCGCGCGAGGGTCGCCTGACCGCTCGGACCTCATCATCACCGAGGACGCCGGCGAGTTTGACTTCCCGTCCTCCCTGGCGTCGGACGTGGGGTTCGTGCGCTCGGACCAGTCTCTACGTGACCCTCTGGGTCTTGAACGTGTGCCCGACGCTTCCCCCCCGCGGGGTTCGTCTCCCGATGGGCACACCTCATTCACAGACGCCTCCCCACGGCGCGGGGGGCGTCGGAAGAAGGTGAAGAAGGCTAAGAAGCGTTCCAAGGCGCCCACGCCTCCTCCCCTCGACCACAATGCGTTTAAGGACGATGTCCTTGCGTCCGTCAGATCAATGTTGAGGGAATTCGCTTCGAATGACCCTCAGGATCGGCGCGAGGCTGTCGTTCCTTCGGCGCCTCCCGCTAGGAAAGGGCGTCGTGTGACTTTAGTGTCACCCCCCTCCTCGCTGCCCGACACGTCTGTGCCTTCCTCGCCAGAGCGCCAGGTGGAGGACAGAACCGAAGGGGGTTCCCCCTCTCGTGTTCCTCCGTTGTCCTCGGCTGGCGGCAATCGCGAGGAGGAGGCGCCGGATCAGGCGGAGAGGATGGCAGCCATTGCTGACTGGTGCCAGGTAACCTTGCAGGAGGTGGATGAGGAGTGCTCATACTCCAAGCAGGCCCGCCTCGAAACCTTTTGTCAGGAGGAGGAGGTGGTGAACCCCCGCAGCGTGCGGTTCCCGCCTCACCGCCTCCTCCTGGCAGCTGGGAAGGATTTCGACACTCACGTGTCATCAGCGGCGCCGGGCCGTCTTGTCCCGCCTTTGGTGATCTCAGATCGTCAAAGGGCGGGGCTCCCGGTCGCCTCTTCACCCATAATGCTTTCTCCTCCCGCCTTGGATGAGGACATCAGGCGCGTGGCAGCTCCAGGAGTCGGGCACTCGATCTCCGACGGCCACTTGTCCCACCTGGACAAGGAGGCTAGGAGTATCCTGGGCATGGCAAACTCAGTCGCCCACTCCTGCCAGGCCATGGCCGCCTTCTCCAAGGAGGCGGGGATGGAGAAAGGTGCGAAGGCACTGTACAGAGGGTTCGGTTCCGTGGCAGGGAACCTAGCCCAAATTATGCTGAGTGCCTCCCGCATCTCGGCGGGAGTCACCAACCTGAGACGAGACGGGTTCCTCTCGCGCACCAATCTCCCGGCGGAGATGCGCACCCGTCTTAGGAATGCTCGGGGAGCGTCGCCGACGCTCTTCGACGGACAGGTGGCAGAAGCTCTGCGACACCGCCAGGAGACCCAGCAACAGGAACTGACCAACCGCCTGGCAGCGGGAGGCGGCAGGGTCTCCTCGGCGGTAACAACGCCGAAGAAGCGCAAGGGTGGCGCGGCGCAATCCCCCTCCGGCTCTAAGACCGGGGGGGTTTCCTTTCGGGAGGGGGGCCGGCCAGGCAGGAGTCGCAGCGACTTCAACGCCGGCCCCTCGCCCAAAAGGACACCCAACAAGTCACAGCGTGGCAAAGGACGCGGCTATGGAGGTACTCCCAAGAAGCGGTGACTTCTGGGAGCCTCCTCGCCTGCCGCCGGCAGTAGTGTCGGTACAGGACGGGCCAGTGGGAGGCCGCCTTTCAATGTTTGTCGCCAACTGGAGACAGTTGGACTTGGACGAGTACGTCTGTCAGATCTTGGAGCGCGGGTTTCGTATACCCGTACACACCCGCCCCCCTTTAACTTGTTCGCCAGTGGAGCGCCCGCTAGAGCCGGAACGGCTCGCGCTGACACTGGAACAAGTGGAGATCCTAATCTCCAAGGAGGCGGTGAGCGAGCTTCCGCTCCAGGATCTGACACCGGGGTTTTACTCTCCAGTGTTTGTGAGACCGAAAAAGGACCCGAAAAAATGGCGGCTGATTCACGACATGAAACAGTTCAACCGCTCCTACCTCGAGCGGCCGCCATATTTTCGGCTCTTGACCGTGCGGTCTATCATGCGGTTACTACAACCATACAGCCGCATGGTGTCGTTGGACCTCCAGGACGCGTACTTGCACATCCCAATCTGCCCCGCGGATTGCAAGTACCTCCGATTCGTCCTGGCGGGTCGCCACTTTCAGTGGAACGTCTTGCCGTTCGGGATTTCGACAGCGCCATGGCTGTTCACTCGGGTGACCCAGCCTATCGTCCAGTTCCTTCACAGGCACGACATCCAGTTCGCGATGTATCTGGACGACGGGTTCGGGAGCCACTGCTCCCCGTCAGCTCTGGCCAGGCAAAGGGACTTTGTGATCGCTCTGTTCAGGCGCCTGGGTTGGCTTGTCAACCTAGACAAGTCGGACCTAGTACCGACGACGTCTCTCGTCTTCCTAGGCGTCTTACTGGACACGACTCAGGACAAGGCCTTTGTCACGGAAGAGCGGATGGGGCGCTACAGGGAACTCCTAGCGCAGGCGTGTCGCGGGCCTCTCTCGCTCCGACAGTGGCAACGCCTCCTAGGGTTCTTGACCTCAGCTCAAGATTACACGAGGAGGGGGAGGCTCCACCTCCGCCCGCTTCAGGTAGTGCTGAATGGGCACGTGCGGGAGGTATCCTGCGGCCATCACATCAGGATGCCGCAGGACCTCATTCACCACCTCCAATGGTGGCAGGACGGAAGCAATGTCTTGGCGGGGGTGCCCCTCCGGCAACCCCCCGCCGGGAGCCAGCTGTATGTGGACGCCTCTACGCAGGGGTGGGGCGCGCACCTGGGGATCGAGCAGGCGGCAGGCGTGTGGTCGCCGGCGCAAGCCGGACGTCACATCAACTTCTTGGAGTTGGATCGAGAGGATCGACCAAAGCGGGATCACTCTTACAGCTGGTGATGGAGCTGTTTCAACTGGTAGACAATCTCAACATCTCAATCAGAGCGGTGCACATCCCGGGAGCAAAGAACGTCCTTGCGGACGCTCTCTCTCGCCCGGACAAACCTCCTTCTACGGAGTGGATGTTGCACTCTCGAGTGTTCGAGGCGATCTGTCTCCAGTTCGGGAGGCCGCATGTCGACCTCTTCGCGACACGGCTCAATCACCAGCTGCCGGTATACGTGTCCCCCGTACCCGACCCCCTGGCATGGGGATTAGACGCGCTCGCGTTAGGATGGGAGGGGATGGACGCTTACGCTTTTCCCCCCCCTGCCATTCTGACTCGGGTGGTAGCAAAAATCCAGGAGACGAGAGTGCTACGTCTGCTCCTGGTCGCACCGATGTGGCCGGCGAGGCCCTGGTACGTCCCCCTTCGGAGGCTCTGCGCTCAGGAGCCGGTTCCCTTACCGACCAGGTGGGACCTTCTCAGGAGCAACCCGAGCAAACGGGTGCACGAGAACCCGCAGGTTCTTCATCTGCACGCTTGGGTTGTCTCCAAGACGGGATGAGGAGCGCAGGATTTTCGGAGGCGGTAGCCAGCGCGGTGGCAACCTCGCAGCGGTCATCCACGCGTAAGCTGTATGACTTTCAATGGGCTTCTTTTATGACCTTTTGCGAAGGGAAGGGGTTCGATGTGCGCACGATAACGGTGCCCCAGGTCGCGGATTACCTGGTCCACCTACGCACAGTGAGGGGGCTTAAGGCCTCCTCCATCAACACGAACCTCGCGGCCATTATGTCCGTCCTTCGCAAGAAGGATCCGGGATTGGATATCTCGGTCCTAAAGGAGCTCATTAGGACATACAGAAACGTGGATGGCCGCCACAAACTGAGACCGCCAGAATGGGATCTGGCAATAGTGTTGAATCACCTCAAATCTGAGCACTACGAGCCGCTGACGGACACGACGCTGCTGCGTCTGACCATTAAGACGTGCTTCTTGGTGGCAATGGGGTCAGCGGCTAGGATATCAGAGTTGCATGCTCTGCAAGCTGATTTGCTCAGGTTTGAGGTGAGAGATGGAGGGTCAGCGACCTTGGGACTGGCGCCAGACTTCCTGTGCAAGAACCAAGGCGCTGACGAACGTGGGAGGACCTTCACACTGCCGTCAATCTCCCCGGCTATCGAGCCGACGGACGAGCGGGAACGTCTCCTCTGTCCCGTGCGCGCTTTACGCGTCTATGTGGAGAAGACGCGGACACTGAGACAGGGGAGGCGCAGGCTCTTTTTGCCCCACTCCCAGACGAGCTCAAAGGAGATTGACAAGAGGCAGTTGGGGGTCTACCTCAGGTCTGCGGTGGTGGACGCCTACAAGGCGGCCGGGCTGCCGGCGCCGGCGCGGACCAACCCACACGAGATCAGGGCCATATCGGCGACTATGGCCCTTCACAGCAATCTGTCAGTGGCGGACATCATGGCCGGCTGCTTCTGGAAGTCGGGCTTGGTGTTCGCCAACCACTATCTGCGCGATGTCTCCACGGAGGACCTGGAGGGCGTAGCCCGTCTAGGGGTGCAGGTATTTGCACAGCAGCGGACCACGGGGGCTCCCCCGGGTAGGGGGCGCAACCATCCACGATGATGACGCCTCACTCGTCGAGGTGGACATCTTACGCTTTGAAATAAAATTCTTTTATTTTAACAGTTTATAGTGTTTTGTGGTGTTTTAATTAGGGGTCGTCGACCTCGAGGAGTCAGACAATGGCCCATTTAGAACGGTCGCTCGCTGGGTCGCCGATCCTCAGATCAATCTTGAGAGTTATCGCTGAACGCGACGAATGCTACCCGCCACCTACAGTGGTATCAGGCTAAGGTCACTTGTCGGAGGTTAGTAACTAAATAATAGTACGTTTTTGATTAAACGTCATTATTTTTACTTACCGTAGACAAGTGACCGTCGTCACTCCCGCCCGCCTCCCCTCTTACGTATCCGTCGTTAATTGGGACTCCTAGGTAATGTGAATGAATCTAATTGGATGACAGGTCACGCCACCTAGTGGGCTAGTGACGGGAGGATAACTCTGATTGTTCTGGGTAATGATGTTTCATTACATCAGTGGGAATGAGTCGATTACATGTTATATGGCTAACAGGCTAAGGTCACTTGTCTACGGTAAGTAAAAATAATGACGTTTAATCAAAAACGTACTATTTTATCGCAATAGTGCATTTAGAATTAACATACATTTATCACCAAAAAAAAAAATGAAAATATAAAATTATCAAAAAAACGTGCTACTGCCCCTCTTAAAGATGTTTGTCAATTGCAAATTCGACCAAAATAAACTATTAACTTTCAACTAACAAAATAATGTATAGAAAAAAGTTAAAGACTTGAACATGATTGTTCAAGAATAACCAAATTTAATGATAAATCGTTTATGACATAAATATATATGAGTATAAAAATACTATCTGATATGAAATTAAAGAGAATAGATGATACAATATGAATTGAAGTAGTTCTCTTTGTAAATCATGTCGATTCAACAAATATAGAATTGAGAGGATTGTGTACCAAATATTGTGATATAACATTCATATCTGAAATATGACGTAAATAAAAACATAATCTGTGATCTAATTTGATGTTAACAAGTACAATACCATAACAGAACGTTTTTTTCTCTCTGGTAAATCGCCAATGAACTATCTTTAGAAACTTAGAAACTTAAGTACTTTATGATTGCTTTGTCGCCTTTTTCATATTCAATCTATTTTTGTTGAATCATTTGGGTGGGGTAGGTCGTAGGACTATTCGTTATGATGTTCTTTGCTTTCGTATCTTATTCATATATCAATTTTAAAATATATTAGGACATACATTTTTTCTACCATATACGCACAGACGATTCTACTACGTTGAGTGATTTAATAATCTGCATTATTGATATTCATTTCAAATTGCATGTAATTTGAGGCTGATACCAGAGAATGATTAATATGTTATATGCCATTAAGTTGATTATTTATCCAAAATGATAAATAAATTAGAGACATAAAATAATTTTGCAGCGTAAAACGCTATCTATTAACGCTGAATCTATTAACTTGACAGTGTCATTACACAAGTCAATCATCCATAGTCAGAGGACAAAGTATAGAGACTCACATACAATCCATTGGCGGCCATTTTGTGTGAACACCTTTAATTCATTTTGTGTAAGAAAAAGGAATCGCATGACAAAACTTTACGTTATTTATTTGAATTAGTACTGCTTCATTTAGTTTTAATACATTGTCTTTAATTGGAAAAATTAATTTCATTTTCCTGACATCACCTCATATTCCCCCAAAAACGTGCTACTGTCCCTTTAAATACCAGGTATGCATTACTTACTTGTCATCTTTTCCAAAACCGCCATGTGTAACGAAGATATACAAGCGTCTAATGACGTCACCTTCAGCAGTTTCAGCCCTTACATAAAATCGGCATCAAAGCGTGTCCATTAATGGGAAGGTGAAACATCTGTGAGTCGTGCAATCGTTGACAAGTTTATCGTTCTTGTCTCGAATGAAAGGAGTCATGTGTCAATGTTAAATGACGATCAATAAGGTAGTCTATTAGCTCTGATTACATTTGTCTACGCTAACTAGAGTATATACATGTACAAATATTAAATTTTTAGACATTAATATTTTGGCAACGGTGTTTGGTGGTTTAAAGGGACAGTAGCACGTTTTTAGGGGGAATATAAGGTGATGTCGGGAAAATGAAAATTAATAGAACCAATTGAAAGACAATGTATTTAAACTAAATGGATCAGTAATTCTTCAAAAATATAATATAAAATTTACCCATGCTATACCTTTTTCTTACACAAAATGAATTTAAGGTGTTCACACAAAATGGCCGCCAATTGATTTTATGTAAATCGTCATATTTTGTCCTCTCACTATGGATGATTGGTTTGCGTAAAGAGATTTTTGACGCTATCAAAATAATACATTTAGCATTAACTTACAATTATCAGTGAACATTTTAAAATATAAAATTATCAAAAAACGTGCTACTGCCCCTTTAAAGGGATTTTTTTACTAACAGGTTGACCAACAATGATAGTGACCCTTTTGCAATTTTTTTCGAAAATGAATAATTATTGCTCAATATGAATTTAAATATAAAGTTTGCAATTATATAATTGTCAACTTAACGGAAAGCATCAATACATGATTGTTTTCGATATTTCATTTTAAGAATGTTTAAGTTTCTCCTGGTTGTCAGTTTACCCGCAATCGATAGGGCAACCGTTACTGTTCTCAAAATGTGTTTTATTAGCGGAATGTTGCACACTTTATAGAACTTGTATTACACTACACGATATTTGTTACTTTATTAATGCTCTCTTTAACTTTGTTGTTGAGTGCTTCAGCTGTTGAAAAAATTTAAAAGCCATCAGGATAGTATTGAAAATGAAAAAGAAAAGTTGCTCACATCTTGATATGGAATGTACATGATGAATTGGAGATTGTTTAAGAATTGAATGTCAGTTTGTGTGCTTGCACTGGAAAATGAACGATGTCAAAGCTACATTCAAACTCGTGTGAACCGAGCGAACTTGCGTACCCAATATTGATCTCATGTAAAATGTATCAAGCAACTGTAAATGCATTTCGTTCCGTTCGATCAGATCCATTTTTAAGTCTTACAACTGATCTAAAGCAAATGATAAGATGAATGTTTTTCACGTCAAAATATATTTCTTGGTTGATAAAATATGATTTAAGTTTCTTTGGTAATATATACTAAAGATTTATTAAATAACATTTGATTTGATGATGGATGGAGAATTAAAATAGTTCCGGTGAATGTTCACACGACCTGAAAACGTTCACACAAGTATGAACGTTTTTTTTGTGAGTTCATGAGAAATGAATCGATGAAACTTCGATCACATGATCATGCCCTCGACCAATTAACGTTCGGGGATATGTGTAAACTTCAGAGTGTGAAATTATATGGCTTTAAATCCTTGTAAAAAAGATTGTTCACGAAAGGGCTTGTTGAAGATACCAGTGCATGTTCAGTAACTTGTCGTGAAGCAGAATTCAAAATTTACTCACATAAATACATGATTTAACAAAACTGTGTCTTTTTCGTGATGTATATTCAGATGACATTTTCTTCAGGAATTTACAAATACATAAGAGGTAAATATTTATTTTCTATATTTTGATTATTCATTTGTATTTCAATTTTGATTTTGCACCTCGTTAGTTTGATAAGAATCATTTTTAATCAAACTATCTTGAATTCAAATTCATTATCCCACATTGTGGCTTTTCTCTCTTTCTCTTATGCTCTGCGGTCGAGGTTAATATTCAGACTACAATCGTATTATACCAGGTACCCACTAATACTGCTGGATGTGAACAGGTAGGCTTCGAACAAGGTCACTTACCCAGGGTGGTGCCATCAGTCTTTCACTCATGCCTCAGTGTATAACTGTACTAAATGTTTATAAAACTAAGATACAAAAAGTAGTTAATTTCTTTCATGACAACATGATATAACTGGTTGTATGAGATTTTTCATATGCAATAGAAGCCTTTGACACAGTTTGATTAAATGTTCACCAAATATATATTTTACCAAAATATACCTAATTGCTTTTTAAAGCGAGGTCAACCATTTGAAATTTTTATATCAAACGTTGATTAGCACGATTAATGTCTGATCAATTTCTACAAATAACGAGTTTTTGAAAAATACAATTAGCTAGAGTCTCAAATCAAATGAACAGAGATAAATATATTCATTGGTTTACTCTGTAGAAATTAATTTTGTAATTATTAGAAAGAATACATAAACGCAGTTAGTTTAACTTATCTATCTAATTCTATATCTAATGCTGAACAGTATTGTAGTTAAATCCAATTAAAAACTATGATTTCAATCCTTATTTCACGAAAGATATGTTCTTGTGTTCTTTGTCATTTAAACGACAGTGAATTTTTCACAAAACTTGTTCTGTTCTGTTTCACTTCAGGTTATCGTAAATTTCAAATAAGTTCAAATTGCATATTCATGCCAAATAAGTTACAATAACTTGTAATCAATAACAGTCAAGGAACTACATTATAAACGAAAATAATTACTTATATATTATATACCTTAACAGTACATGTTAGCAGTTCGAAATCAAACTATTTGTTTTGAGTTTTCTTAAGAACCTTATGCATGCCAAACATTGGACTATTGATTTCTTAACTTTAAAGATATCATTTTAAATTTGATATAATTTAAATACAATTAATATAATATATTAGTATATATTATTATACATATATCATATAGGGACGGGACTTGAACATTTGTTCACTATATCCGAGTGTTCGCTATATCCGTGTTCGCTATATCCGTGTTCTACTGTATTTAAATATAATAATGTTGATTTCTTCCATCACAGTTTCCCAGAAATGGTCTTTATCGAACTATTCACTATAATGAATTTTCCATTTCCCAAGACACCACATCATCGTTTTGAACATCAACAATATAACATCATGTGAATTTTATTTTTAACCTCTGCTATGCTTGTGCCACCAAAGCTCAATACAGAAACGCAATCGCTTTCAATGTTTGATCACAATATGCCAGTAAGGTATTTGTCATTCCTTTTGATACATTTACACCATAAGCACATTTACAATGATACTTCAAGGAAAATTACAAGTTTTCTTTAAGTCTTTATATTCATTATAAGTTTTATACTCATCAAACATACCAACCGGAATTTCTTTCTTTCTATTAAAACAAGTTTTCAAAATAAACATTAACGTGCTCACGCCTCGACATATCGTCCAGTTTGGACTGTAACTTTGGAGTTTACACCTTTTATTATATGATCAGTGATGGGTTTAATCAGTTAAATAAACTGTCTATCAGGCAACAGTGACGATATTTTATATATTCACTGTGACCAGTGACGATATATTATATCGACACTGGTCATGTGCCGGAACTACGTGCAGCCATGTGAACATAAGTGGTTAACTTTCCAGTTTTAAAGTCATCTTAATTACATATTTCATTAAAAAATCATATAATAAATAGAATACTTAATGTTGTTTTCCAAATACCAGGTTTATTTCATCGAGTGTCATGGGTAAAGTTGATATTTCACGAGTGGCGCACTATACTCAACAAAATAGCATTAATACTTCTCAAAAGAATAACGTTTGATTAAAAATGGAAACATGATCACTTTCACTTATATGTATCTTGAACAACTATAGTTTACTTGATAGAGTGTCCTTGTGTATAAATTGAGTTAAAGCAACACACATCCTATATCGATAAACCAGATATTGTCATATATGGCACATTGAAAATTTGTGCTTGATGTATCTCTACCCCTCCAACATTCTAGAGACCTTTAGCTACAATTCAGAAAGCCAAAAACAACCAACGGCTAATACTGCTTAAAAAATAGAACGTTTCTTCGTTAATCTTCATTTATCTCGTGGTTTTGTGAGAATTTTGTTCGTTTGATAGTGTAAAAAATGAAGAGTAAGATATCTTTCAAATAATTAAAAAGATGAACTAAATATTTTGGTAAGGAATGAACCATAAATTCAAATAATTAAAAAAATAAAGTAAATGTTTTGGTAAGGTATGAACCATGAATGGTACACGCGGTTACTGACCGTTCATGATGTTATTTACGCTTTGATGTAAAAGAAGTTGAAAATATCTTAAAAACAGACAACAGGATGTTATCAACACTTTACAATAACAAAAGCAACCGTATAGGTGATATTTATAAAACAGGTTGTTATAAACACTTTAGAGGGGTAGTAGCACGTTTTTGAAAATTCATATTTTCGCAATTTTTCGCTGATAATTGTACGTTAATGCTAAATTTATTGTTTTGATAGTGTCAACACTCTTAATACACAAACCAATCATCCATAGTCAGAGAATATTTTATAAAGATTCACATAAAATCCATCGACGGCCATTTTTGTTTGAACATCTTTTATTCATTTGTTTGTTAGAAAAAGGAATCGCATGGCTGAACTTTATACATTTGATTTATTACCTGTTAATTCCGTTTTAAATGCATTGTCGTTCACTTTGGACCATTTATTTTCATTTTCCTGACATCACTTTATGTTCCTCCTAAAAACGTGCTACTGCCCAATCAAAATACAAGAAACAAACATTTAAGAGTTATTGAGAAAACCGAACTGATCTTAACCTGTTATTTCAAATTAAACGTGCAATTGTTATTCAGGAATAAACTTCGTGTGATTTGATTGGAATAAAATAAAAAAAAACCACACGTAGTACAAATATTGTCAATGCTATCATTGTAGACAATTGCTTACGAAGAAGTGATTTGAACTTCCTTATAATCTACAAGTACATTGTAAATAAAAATGTCAATTATATATAAACAAGATTACAAATATACATCTTGTGCATTTGATTTAATTTCGATCTGCCCAAAAAGTGCAACTATAGAAACAGAAAGGTTGGATTTACGAAAAGAATATGTTTTAATTAGGATATACCTAAGAGATCTACAATTCTTACTGCAGGCTCAGAACACGTACGAAGGTACACAGACTCCTGGTTTCTCTTCAATCTATAGCAAATCTAATCTAATCTGTTAAAAAGTTTCTTCCAAAAAAGACATTTCTTAGGGCTAATAAATGTGAGACGAACTGTCAGACTTATAATTTAATTCAAATTTCACTTATTCAAAAGATAAAAAAGTAAAATATCGCCTATATAATTAATCGGTAAAAAATAATTTAAAAACTCCAAACAATTGAGAACCAAAATATCAAGATATATATTGGATTACTTTCTCGGGGCTTATTTCACTTTCTAGTTTACCCCAAAAGTATTATTCTAACTTAAGGTATATTTAAAAATTTTGTTGAATTTAAAATTTAAAAATGAAGTGATATTATCAACAAGTTACCTCTGTAAATTGTCCACATGAAATTACACATGGCCATGACACATATTGCCTACATTTATTCCGGTACACCGGTACCATGAATAGAATAAATATAAATTATATCATGTTTAGGAATTTACATTTAATCTCATTCAAAAATAGTAAATTATGTATTAGGTAATTACCTGTGGTATTCATTTGTGACAAGTACTATCCATTAACAGAACAACATCAATTTTCAGGTATTCAAGGTTTGACAAGGATAATTAGTAATTCTATTAGATTCAGATTGTTATTGATCATAAAACACATTCTTTATAATATGTGTTCAACAAGGGGCAACCAATTTGTAATTCTTATCTGAATGAAGAAAATATTTTAAAAAGGCGAATTCATTAAAAACCGTGAAAGTCATTGGTTATTCATAGACCTTTAATTTACAGTTAAGCAAACTGACAAAGGACAATCCTAGATTCCTCTTTTCTATTATTATTCATATTGTTATACCCTTCCAGGACATAAATATTTTGTTTATAGCGCAGTTTCCTTTGAGGTGTTTAATATAGAACAAGAACTACCATTGAAACGCGGCACGTTGACATGATATATATGTATATAGTAATACATGTACAATCTGTATAAAAACATATAACGTTGTTTGTGTCTGGAATAAATGAACTTGTGAGGCTTGTGGATAGCCGATTGGTTTTAGTATTTGTAGTTTTTCTTCAATGGGAAAGTGTTATATATAGTAAGTGTACATGCATACTACATGTAAATATAATTCAACATTTAATATACCATAGAAAACTGCCCGTCCATTAGAAGCCATTGGCAAAGCTTTAAGATTTACCATTATGAATAGCATTGTCAAAAACGCTAAACTAAAATAAGATATCTTTTTCGATCGTATCACTGGCTTCAACATAATTTGCTTCAAAGCCGGACGGAATGCTTTTAGTCTCCTTAACGTGAAATTCGTATTTTTTCATTTTATGTTTCCATGGTTCTTTAAATCTTACCAGTTCTCAGAAAATTCATTGTAACTTTTAAACCAAAATTCGCTGACAAACATAGCTTGCTCTAATAGAGCGTATCGAAAACAGGGTTCAAACGTTTTAACGTTCCGATATATCAAAACATTAAACAACATGTAACCCCGAGGGGGTACACAATGCAGAAATGGATACATAAAGATATATTGAGATAATATCGATATTTTGTTTGTTCAAAAACATGCGCAAAATAGTCATTTAATGACTTTGAAAACAAACATCATATTTTCAGTCTGTAAAACTTCTCTCAGCCAATCATAACCTGCCACATCACATCGCCCTTTCTCGCCAAACTGGTCAGGCTATTGCTATTGTTTACAGTATTGAGTCAAGCGGTCACTTACTTACTTGGCGTATAATTACTATACAAACAAAGAAAACAACTTTCCAGTATGACGGTTAGTTAGTGAGACATATAATGAAGACATTTACGTATTTTGGTTGAATCTTTTTGACTGTTGATAGCTGAATCACGGCTTCTGCAGAGGGATCTAAAGTCAATTCATCAATGAGACTACATGGTATGTCGTAGCCCTGTCATAGAACTATGTTTCGCATATCTATTTTTAAAAAAGAAACGGGGTATATGTTTATATTTATGCCGCTCCCTAACAAAATAGTGACGTAACGTAAACATGGACAGATCAGTACACATATTATATACAGTGACAGTATTGAAACAACGATTTTCGAAAACATACAACAAAGCAATTAAATGCTAAGGTTATATCTTCATTAATGGTATAAACATAAGGATATTTCATCAAGGCAAAATCTTAATATTCAATCATGTTTTGAAAATCTCTTAAATATTACGGTATAGTTATGTTTTGAATTTAGTAGTCCTAAGTTTACATTTTGTGATGAGTGGTCAGATAAAATTGAAGACAAATTAAACAAGTTTGTGAAATGTTTTAAGGAACTTATGAATAATCCTGAAGTAATTTTATATAATCTGAATGAGGTTTTGCTATATACACACTACGAAATATTCGGAAAGAGAGTCATTGAGGCATCATGTCATGAAATTGTATTAAGTTCGCAATACAAGGATATTCAGGATATACACCTTTTGACACCATGTTTCATCATGTCTTGAGCGTTTCTCAATCAAATAAAGAAACAATGTTAGTTTACAAAGCGACAACTCATCAGCGTAAAATAAATACCCTTCTATATCTTTGTTTGAGATAATGTTATTTTAAATTTTAAATATTTGTAAACTTCTAACGCAAACAACTGCTTGAAATAACAAATATGTATACATATAAGTTTGAATGCACAAAGTTTAGTTTACATATCATGTGACCAAAGCCTACCTTTTTGAAGTCACTGTAAACGCAAAATACTCCATATCATGTGTACTGAATGTGTTCATCTCTAGACAGATGCAATGCATATGATAAATTCTAAATGTTTAATTTTTGATTGGATCTAGTTTGTCTTATTGTTGACCAATGGATGAATATCGCTTTGACAACTGGGCGTGTCATAGATGGGCAGACATGCTTGATCTCTAAAACAACATCCCCTAATTCTTGTAACAACATTGTCAAAGAGTGTGAAATATCCCAAGCGCGACTCCCTAGGCCTGTAATTACACAATCAGTTACGATGTGCCATAACTGTTTAATTACTACTCTGTTTTATTGCCGGACAGATGAAGCTTCTAAATCGTGCTAAAACATGTTTATTCTGTTTATTTACCACCATTGTCTGTTATATTTACATTGATTAGGCCCATTTCCGTTCTGTATATGATGTAATAATACACAATCTGTAAAACTTCTCTCAGCCAATCATAACCGGCCACATCACATCGCCCTTTCTCGCATGCGCAGTAAAGGCAATATCGTTCACCCGGTAGAATCCCTTTTCAGACTGTCAAATTGAGAAGCCTAAAATTTTCGTACTTTGAAGGGCGTTATCTTTGTTATTAGAGGACCGATGAAAACGTTTTTTGGTGTTTTTTTAAGTTGACAATGTTTTCTGTACATATTTGCCAATTAACATGGACAAAATTATGAGGTTTCTTGTTGTTTAAAGGGGCAGTAGCTCGTTTTATTGGGAATTGAGAGGATGTCAGGAAAACTAAAATAAATTGTTCAAATTGAAAGACAATGTATTTAAACTAAATGAAGCAGTAATAAATAAAACATAAAATGTAAAGAGTTAAAGGTGTTCACACAATAATGACCGCCAATGAACTTCACGTGAATCTGTATCATTTGTTCTCTGACTAAGGATGATTGGTTTGAGTAATGAAATTTTTGACACTATCAAGATAATACATTTAGCATTGACATACACTTATCAGTAAAATGAAAATAAAATTTAAAAAAACAACGTGCTACTGCCCCTTTAATATCTTGCTTGTGTCAAGTTCGTACTGTGTCGAGTAAAATGATGTAAATGTATACATTATTGATTTATTTAATAAAGTATGTGTCACATTAGCTGATATCTTCCGTCTCTTTACACAAACATAAAATATAATAAATATTTTCTGTCATCACTTGGAATTTGAATCATCCTTTGTCCTTTATCATTAATAGTTAATGCAATTTTGATGAACTTCTTGTTGACGAACAGCCTTTTGGAGTAGACAAAGGAAACAATTATTGATGTGAGCTGATGGCAAAGAATGAGTCAATTTATCGAGGGTCCTTGCTTCAGGGTTTACAATCTTAAAGATTTCGTTCACAAATTGAACTCGGGAGAACTCTTGCAATAAGATGAAACAATTGACAAGAGACAAGTATGTTTGGTCTTTCAAACTCTTTTTAATTGAGTAATTTGCAATCATATTGGTTTTAAGGATATCAATTAAATTCAATTGACGGTATATATTAAAAAATTATGATAGATATTATAGACATAAATGTAAAAACAGTATAATATGTAAAAATAAGAAAGGTGTTGTAGTCTTTAGTCCGTTCTATGAACGGTTTTGCTAACAATGGTTCTCCTGCTCAGTTGTAAGATTTGTAGACTAATCCCAGTTTCAATTTCTTGTCATGGCGCAGATTCCACCATGTCACGCATTGTCTACATGTGATATGGATAGGCAAGTAAGGGTATTTCTTCAAAATTCTTCATGTTTTTGCAATTACCTTATGAAATATAAAACTGAAAAAAAATGAAGTTACTTAAAGATATGTATATATAAAGACGATTGAATATTTCCAATAAAATTTTGAATCCCTTCTTTGTGATTAAATGGCTATTAAAAATGGTATTACTGTAGTTAAATCATAAACCTACACGTTTTAAGATCAAGATTAAGACTCATCAATCACCATCAATCATCCCAATAGTCATGAATATATATTATTATGAAATAGTAATATAAACATATTTTAACTCATTCATAGCAAATTATGTTACTGATGCGAAATAAAACAATAACAGAGTTCCAACTATAGATATTCTCTCTCTGTGAAGCTGGGGTGACAACAGATCTCCGTTCAATAGTTATGTCAATTTGCTTCAGAGCGTATTGGTCTCATGAAATTAAGGATTTCATTCCTCGAATTATAGACATGCATATATGTTTCTCAAATTCCGTATGGGCAGTAAATTGGTAGGATTATTATCGGAAATTTTTGAGTAATGTTGATCCCAATTGAAAAATGGAACTTTGACTTAGTTGTGGATCCTGCATTATCATACATGAACTTGTATAGTTCCTGGAAAACATGTTATCTTGTTTTTGTCCCGTTTTATATTTCAATTTCTAGGATTTTCGTTTGGGGGTTGCGCCCATTGGGTGTCGCAAGCGCAAAGATTAAAATGAATTTTTGATCTACATTTGGAACTCTCTTGGGAAGGGGGGAAGGGTGCACCCACCCCCCCCCCCCCCCCCCCCCCCCCCCCCGGATCCGCCAATGAAGCCCGTCTGAACAGTACTTTATTTCATGAGCTGAGGCAACTAACCTTGCCGATATTCTAGACTAAAGATGGCTCACCTAATTATTTGCTCCGGGCCTGAATGACCAACTACGTCAATCTGAGCATTTGACATTGATCATAATATGTTACAGTTAAAAGCATGTTTTGATTTCAAAAAGTCCTTGGCTACTTCAAGGGAAATGTGTAGGTTGATAGATATTTCTATTTTCAAATCACTGAACATCTTTCCTTATCCTGCCAGACACTGTCATATATAAATGTCTAGTGCGTCATCCCTATGCTTCAACAGACACAGTCATATTGACATTATTGTGTGACAGTAAACCGCTTACCGCTACATTTGCAATATTAACTCCCACAGGTGACATATGTAGTATCCATTCACATTACTGGGGTCAAAATATATAGTTATCCTGTCCCCCTGGACAAGGTGATGACGTCATGATACATCGCATACCACATAAAATATTTTTATTGTTGAAAATTATTTTGAATTTAAACCAGTCTTTCTCTGTCAAAGATCATACCAATTCAAAAGATAAAGTATTGCACAGGAGAAACGTGATGACGGACCAATGGACTGACAGAAGTAATCCTCCTCTCCGATATCTAATTAGTACGATATGTTGGTTATATAACAATATTCGAATAAAAGTCAACATAGACAACGAGTCATTCCTACTATCACTTGTTCGGATTTATGAATATCAGTTCCGATAAAAATAATTTCAGCACGAAAAGACACATTGTATCAGGAAATATATTAAGTGACAATTTCTAAGCAGGAACAGATGCAGATACTGACTGGTACTCACAGCCTTTGAACGTTCACTACCACATAAATCAACATCTCGTCTTATCATGCTTCATGCTTCACTGACCACGTTCTACACATTAACTAGAATACAACTTCAGGACCTTAGACTCCTTGTAAAGTTTAAAGAGGTACTCCACGATTTTCCCCAAATTTATTTCAAGTTTAGTACGAACCTTCATACCAAATTTGATGATGATAAAATCTCACATTTTCGTCCAAAATGCCAAATATACAATACAAACGTTTTTCAATGACAATCTTAAAATCTTTATACCTCTATAGTTAATGTTACCGTTGCCAACAGTTCCCAATTGAAATCAATACTTGTTACATAGTATATACCTTTGAAACATGAACAACACGTGGAATTCTGAATGCCTTAGACAAGTTTCAAAGTTACGTCTTCATTCGTCCCTTTTGTCACTGTACAACGTAAAGAAGCTTTACAATGACACTTTTTCAGAAACAGCAGATACTTCTTCATCCAATAACACTTTTGATAAAATTTGGCATATGCAACCTTAAGAACTCACGAAGGGGCTCTTTAAAATGTCATAAAAGCCCAAGGACTGTTCAGAGTTTACGTTGAATGTAAGTAACAATTTCTAAGCAAGAATGGTTGCAGATACTGACCTGGTATCCGCTTCTTCGGAACGTCCATTAACACATAAATCATCATCTCGTCTTAGCATGCTTCACATGGTCTCGAAAAGAACCCAAACTCCCGGAATGGCTCTTTAAAGGGACTGTAGCACGTTTTTAGGGGGAATATAAGGTGATGTCAGGAAATTAACGGTTCCAATTGAAAGACAGTGTATTTAAACTAAATGGAGCAGTAATAATTCAAATATATAACGTTAAGTTTAGCCATGCAATTCCTTTTTCTTTCACAACATGAATTAAAGGTGTTCACATAAAATGGCCGCCAATGGATTTTAGGTGAATCTTCATACTTTGTCCTCTGATTGTGGATGATTGGCTTGTGTAATGTGATTTTTGACACTGTCAAATTAATACATTTAGCATTAACTTGCAATTTTCAGTGACAATTTTGAAATATAAAATTATCCAAAAATGTGCTACTGCCCCTTTAAAATGTTATGTAAGCCCCAGGACTGTTCAGGGAGGGCTCTGGCTGACGAACACCAGAACCCTCCATCATGATGTGCAAACAAGGATTAATGCCCATTGAAATGCACAGCCAATCTGATTTTCAATAATTGCCTAGCGGACACGCTGCTCTATCTTAATTAATCGGTCTTCCTTGGACGTAAATCAGAGCCTATAGCAGACCTCACAAGGGTGTGATGACAATTTGGATGTATCAATATTAAGCTTGTGATGGAACCTCAACTCTTACCATTGCATATGCTATCTTGGATTCTGACCGAAGGATCACCATGTTTGCATGTGTAAAAGAAACGTCTTAGATCGTCTGGTCACTGATGCTGGATTTCAAAGTTTGGCATGGTTAAATAACAGATATTTGTGAAACCCCGATATTCTTAGTTTCGATTTTTATTCCATATGTACTCTCAGAGAAACAAATCTGCATATTTAGATTGACTAATGTAATGTAATCTAGACCTGTTGATCATTCATAAAGGATTTTGAAGAGAAAAATATTGAATAGTGTTTTCGAAATTTTTACCCCTGTGCATTCATCGATTTGCAAAATTGGTACGATCAATTGTTGAGTATGACATTCGAAAACGTAAACAGAATATGAATATTCACTTTTGAAAGTAAAATCAAACATTAGCCGTTTCATTTCGCATTGCCAGGATGCCTTAAATTACATGATATTTGCAATACAATACCAAGGTGAATGGACAAAGTGACCTTAGTGGGTAAAGCCCGATCGGTGTACGTAAATGCCTATTTATGGTGAAATTGTTTATTCATTTCAGCAAATGATATCCGCTTAGCCTGTTTTTCACAAATTATCTGATGTATGTGCGGGGTTATTGATATACAATTTAAAAAGTCTTTTGCAATTATAATTCTGACGTTAGTAGAATAAACTGCTATCAAATCAAGTTTATTGAATTTGACCCCCTTATAGACACGTGTAATGGCAGATTCAATCCTAATTACCTAAGTCGTTGCCATGGTTTTATCAGTAAAATTACTGAAAACTGATCGGTATATCGCACCATTCTCTTGACAGGGTGTACAAGGAGCGAGCACAATGCCAGCTTTAAAACTTGAGAATTTTCAGAAGGAAAATGGACAAGAGGGAATAAATCCTATCAAATCGTAAGTAATTATAATTGATGATTATATGAAACGCTTGGCCTCTCCTGCTTTTCAGGGATAATTTTTTTTTCTTCATGGCGCACCTTTTTAAGATATTTTGTCAAAAGAGGTTACCAAGAATATGACAGATATTGTAGTTTTCAAACAATATCTATCTAATAGTATCTCAAACATTACTTTGAATAGAATATTTAGCAATGTATACAATGTTTGACACTTTGCCAATTCTCTGAAACTTTACTCTTAAACTTTTAAACTTAATTAAGCAGTAAAAATCGAGTACATGTCATACATTTCCGCTTTAAAATTGTTTACTGTTTATATGTTACAAGAAATATAGTTCAAAATATTCGAGCTTCCAAAATCGTATCATGAAGACGAATTGACGGTCTTCCACAATTGCAGCGTTGTTGATACTTCGAAGGAGACTGTTTTATTATCAACTTTTCCTTCCGTGTGATTTCCTGAAATTAGTTGACACATGGAGAAAATGCAATGTTTCACAAAATAAAAAATCAAACGGTTTTAAATGAAATATTATTGGAATGTTTAAACGATATATGGACAAATGAACGAGAGCGTTTTTTTCGAAAATTTCAATTGCAAGTAAAGATGAGTGAGTGAGTTATTGTTAGCAACTAAAGGTACATAAGATACAGAATTAACATAGAAGTACAGATTCATCACTTCATCATATTTGTATACAGCTTAAATATTTCAGGTTTTAAAAAATTATTATTTAATTAATTGTTTGAATGACCAGAGAATATAATTTCTCTTTTGAATGGATCGTTCAGCGGTCCCTGTATAGATCGGTCCTATAAAACAAGGGGAATACTCTCAAAGCAAAATTAAAAAGCATCATGGGGTTTAAAGGGGCAGTAGCACGTTTTTAGGGGGAATATAAGGTGATGTCAGGAAAATGAAAATTAATGGTTCCAATTGAAAGACAATGCATTTCAACTAAATGGTGCAGTAATAATTCAAATATATAACGTAAAGTTTAGCTATGCGATTCCTTTTTTTACACAAAATGAATTAAAGGTGTTCACAAAAAAATGGCCGCCAATGGATTTTATGTGAATCTTCATACTTTGTCCTCTCACTATGGATGATTGGCTTATGAAATGAGATTTTTGACACTGTAAACATAATACATTTATCATTAACTTACAATCATCAGTGAAAAATTTAAAATATAAAATTGTCAAAAAACGTGCTACTGCCCCTTTGAGGAACATCTCACTGTCCAGGGACCCGTTCCACAAAACACTAACGTAAGTCTACACTCAATTGCATCAATGTCAAAGAATAGGTTTCAATGGACCCTAGATGTACGACTGTGGAGCGGTACACAATGGGAGACAGATTCGCCTCACCAGATACCTTTTTGTACTTGGAAGCGTTCCTTGAATCGAAGATGTCCACGAGACCAGTGGACAGAGGACTGTGACGTCACGGAGGTGTCAGGTCATGTATCTGTCTCTCACACTGACAACCTGCCTCTTGGGAGTCCGGGCTACATGGCCCGTAATGCAAAATCCCTTTCTTCTTAAGTAGTGAATGAAGTTAAGGAAAACTACACCATTCTTTGAAGACTACAGCACGATCTGAAACCCTTTGGTTGAACAAACACGCTTTTGTTAAAGAGACGTAAAAGTGTTTGGTTATCACTTCATTTTAATGCATTCTGAAATTGAGAATATTTTCAAATTATGGATATAATTTTAACATGTTTTCAGTTTAATATTCGCTTGTTGGTTTCAGTCTGTTGTTTAACATGAGGTCAGGTGAAATTCAAAGACTCAGGTCAAATACAAGAATTTATGTTACACTTATGTTAATGCAGTTGTATAGCATCTAATATCGAGCTAAATTGATCCTAAATGGTGATGTAAATGTTTTCGTCTCAATTGTTTAAATTAATACCCCTTATATCGTACAGTTTATGCTGCTTCTTGGCAAAAAGGTTAGGTTTCGTGAAACCGAAAACATTGCCCCGTAAACAACGAGTTATTTGACCCGTTGCATGTATGGTAAACATATGTTTCGATAATATTACATTTCTCGGATAAGTTGTTAGGAAGTTGTAGCAGTGTTAACTTGGTTCAACAGATAACAACATACTCTGCATACGTTTATGTTCATGGATTGTGTTCTAAATCGACAACTTGTAACAAAACATTTTACTTTTTGACAAACAATACATATAATTCCATACACAGGAATATGAATATGGTGATGGTTAATGGTGGTTAACACAATGGTTACTCATAGCATGAATAACGTTATCATACTAAGCACATACAAAATTTGATGTGCTTAACAATACATATTACCTCATCCTTCTTGTACCATTAATGAATGTATCGGCTGTACATTGCCTGTACATAAATTTATATTGTTTGTTGTATAAATGTAAATATATATTGTACCTCATACTGCAGTTCGCAGTTCGTGTAAATAATGTTCTGTTCAGCTTACAATAATACAATAGTAAACGAGGATAAATTAAGGGTTATGTGGAATATGTTTGCAATAGCTACAATAATAAAAGGATCATTTATTCCACATCCTTTACAATTACACCTACATTATTCATAGTTAGAATATAACAACGTATGTTAAAGCTCATTCTTTCATCTAAAAGTCTCATAAAAGGTGTAACAAAGTTAAGAATATATTAATAGTTCATATATACAAAATGGCGATTACGACCACCAGGGGATGTTGCCGAGGTAGATCCAATCTAAACATAATCAGTTGGGTTCACACTATCTATATGCTAAGTTTCACGCTTTTAACCCAAAGTGCATGATTCTACCAAAAATTCTTCCTTAACCGCTCCACTAATACAATGGCCCTGCACAATGATAACAGTTACATATCAAAAGCATTGTAAAGTTTCGTTTTTCTTCAATCCTAACCAACGCCACCAACAAATCATCCTGCTACATCAGCGTATATGTCTCCGCTAATGCTACAACCTATCCCCTGATATCCTCCTATAGTCTTCTGTCGTATCGCTATATATAGCAAACCAATCAAATGATGCCCTTTCAGCGATAGCGGCAAACTAGTTTCTTGGCTTCGTTCCGCGTGCTCACCTCGTGATTCAAATTAACCAATAGGAGTGCTATTAGATAATAAATCTGATTCTCATTGCAGTCTCCCGCTAAGCTCCAAATCACGCGCTCTTAGATTTCCACGTGCGACATCACTAGACAACAGTGTATGGAGTTCGAAATAGTTTGACTGAAAACAGACAGGCTATAAATAGCGCTGAGCATCCACCCGTCAGCAATACGACATAAGACTATAGGAGGATATCAGGGGATAGGTTGTAGCATTAGCGGAGACATATACGCTGATGTAGCAGGATGTCAACAAATCTGACACTGAAACAATAGGACATATGCAAACCTTGTGCACTTCGGGAAATTTCGAAGTAGTTGATAAGGGTAGTTATAAAGGGTACCGTCGATCAGATCATTAAGATATCCTTTCACAACTTCCAAATATAACATGATATATTCTGGAAGAGAAGAAAGAATATATGCTTTGGTTATAAAATTTACCTTGAATAAAATTAACCTCAAAATAAAATTTTGATATTCAATTTAATTAAGTGGTTCTCTTTTGCTGATTATATTTGACTGCTGTAATTAAAGCAGACCCTAATATTTGAGCTGATACTTTTTTGACTTTTGTTGCGGAGCTTTTTTAATAGTCCAAATATACATCTATGAGCATTTGTTTACTCGAAGCTATTTCCATTCAATCAATATTTTATAGAATTTGTTATTTTTAATTCAAAATTGAATGATTGTTCATTACAGTACATACATGCAGATGTGTACCCAAGTTTGTCCACAGACTGACAAAGGATCACCAGTTGTCAATGTGTAAAATAACCCATATTTTGGGATCGAATATTTACTGTTGTAGAATTTCTTATTTTGGCATGGTTAAATAGACGAATTGGGTCATACTTTTAAAATTCTGACATTCTTAAATTTGATTAAATATTCTATATAAACTATCGGAGAAACAAGTCAGTATATTTATATTGAATTAGTGCAGAAGAAGAAATATAACTCAAACACAAAGCTGTTGTCAGTTCATGAAAGATTTTGAAGAGAAAAATTGAAATGGTGTTTTCGAAATTTGACCCCTATTCACCTCCTTAATGTTCCTGCCCTAAATGTTACGGTTAACTGTTAGGTATGATGTACGATTATTTAAACGCAAAATCAGTCTTTGACTTATGTAATGAGTTTTTGCAAAGCTAGGATTCCTCAAAGACATTCCAAATAACATATATTTGCACTACATTCGCAGGGAACTGAATAAACTTTGGATTCGCATTTGTATGTTGTATTTCATTCATCTTTAATGATACTGGGACGACAACCATAGTTTTGGCTTTTAAATTTGAGAGAAAAATCAAATTAATCGTTAATTCCAAGAGCAATTCAAGCAACATTCGATCTAGAACATCTTCTTTCACCATTGTAACGCATTAAATGGGCATTAGCACGTTTTTTGAAAATTTCATATTTAAATTTTTTTCACTGAAAAGTGTATGTTTATGTTAAATGTATTATTTTGATAGTCTCTAAAATCTCATAACACAAATCAATCATCCATAGTCAGAGGACAAAGTATAAAGATTCACATAAAATCCATTGGCGGTCATTTTGTGTGAACACCTTTAATCCAGTTTGTGTTAGAAAAAGGAATCGAATGGCTAAACTTTACATTATACATTTGAATTATTACTGCTTCACTAAGTTTAAATACGTTGTCTTTCAATTGGAAGCATTTATTTTCATTTTCCTGACACCACCTCATATTCCCCCTAAAAATGTGCTACTGCCCCATTTAATATCTTAATCGTATGAAACAGTAAGCATATATGATCCTAAATGTCGTAATTTTCTAAATATAGAAGTAGTATTCAAACGAAGGTTTTAAGTCGGCCTCCTTCATTACAGTACAATTGCTGTCTGTCGCCTACGACTTTGTCTTTAAATCTATATAATTGTTGAATGTGCTGTGGATAATCATGCGCTTATTTTACATTGCATATTGGACAGGGAAATTAACTCACAGCATGTTGTATATTCAAATCTATAATATAAACCCACTCATACTTATCAACAATATCAAAAATATCATATCGCGAACATGTGGAATTATTAATTAACAGGGATGCATGTTTCCATTATACATTTGCTCTGGCTTTCATTGATAATCCGTTCCATATTATGTTCAAAATTTATCCATTTAGTTTTTTGTAAAATACTTAATGTTAATATAAATAAGTGAAACCCGAGCTCATACTTTGACTATGGGCGGTGCTCCCACCACGTGTTTGGCAGTTGAAACGTGGCTTTTTGTTTAAGAACCATGTTTTTCAATCCTTCGATCAACTACAAGTTGATGTTTTCTGATCTTGACGGAGTTTCAAAAGTTTCAAACTCCACCACGTGACTTATGTATTTAAGACCTAAATTTTGCAAAGCACGTTGCAGCTTGCATTTAATAAAATTGCAAACGACAAGTGTATTTTTTCGTTAGGTACACAAGCGCCTGGCAATAATGAGAGATGTCACTTTAATCCTAGCATCTCTTAAGGCTAAAAGCAATGCAGTCTCCACAAAAGTTCATTGTTGTGTTTTGTCGCCGACACAAACTTGGTCGATAATTATTAGCTAGCTAGGAACACCTTTTCCTGACATTGTTTATCTTGAGGAATCATGGATGTTGTTTCAGAGCGAAGAATTACCTTGTGTGTACACGACTGTACTGTATGTGAGTCCGTGTGGCGAAGTCACCAGGGCAGGCGTGTTTCAGTATTGATTGCACGGCGTACGGAGCCTATTGTGCTATTTGCCATATCGTTCGTTTAAGATCACTGCTCGTGAAATAAAAGTCCGATCGCGTTGGAGCGGCTGCCATTCCATAACAGTAAGGCTCGTCTGCATTGTCCGCGGAAAATTCAATTTACTAATGGGCTCTTGGGAACGGTAGGGCTTTCATGGCGATGTGGCATTAACAAGACCAGCTAGCGGGGGGACCCGTGTGCGCATATGACGACATCCATTGCTTAGCTAAAGAAGCCACATCCGACTAAATTATTCAAAAGTCAATCTTGTCCCTGATTGGTTGTTGGGGCCCAGGTATATCGTCTGCTCAAATGCTTCTATGGCGAATGCGCGTGTCCATGTAGCAAGGCCTTTTTGATCAGTTGTCTCTGTCGGTGCAGGCTGCAGGCGTGGACGTGCTTTTAGGAAGCGTTGTGAGAAACTTAATGTGACGGGTAACGGAATTGGAGAAATATTACTTCCAACGGAGTAGAACACATTGGTCTGGTTCCTCTAGAACCAAAAAAGACCAAGATGCCATTCGGAAATTTTGAAAACCTTAAAGGAAAGGTGTTACAGCCCCCTAAGGATGCTGCCCATTTGGCAAAAATGTCCTTTCAAAGGTAAGGATCAAATCCTAAACCCTCAAAGTTTCTCAAAAAACTTTCCTCAAACTTTGCCCGGCTCCGGGACTCCCAACTTTCGTGCTGTTGAGTCCATGCCTATAGACGTTGTCATTTCAAAGGTTTCGTGACGGTTTCGTTTGTTATTCATGTTTCCTTTTTCATCCTTTCAATTGATCCTTTATAGTTAAAACCTCATAAAGGAAACAAAAACTTTATCTGTGCGATGATATTCGTTTCAGGAATGGTAATTACAATGAGCTTAGTTCAATGTTCATGTTCACACACATCGGAATCATGGTGGCGTTATTCACAAGTTTTGATACATTTCTAAGATAACCTTTTTGATTTTGTGGTCTACCTGTCAATATAAGACAGGTGAAACACGTCCAGGTAAAGTATTCCATGATTATCACAGAGACGCTTAGCATTTCCAAGTACAACAGAGGATATCTACTTAAACATTGGAAATGCGAAGTAGTTCAAAACCTTTTAGGAATGTTACGCTATTTAAAACTAAATAACATTCTAATATCCAAGGAATACTTAAAGCGATTCAAACATTATTTTTTACTAAAACTAATCTACGATAATAGCATGGATATTATAAAAATACGTATATGTGTGTGTTTCATTCATCAAATAGTGAGCATCCGTTTTTTAAAGACAAAATTTTACATCTACCTTAAGTATGCTTTCAAATGTCAAACCCGTTGTCATAGAAACAAGTATTTCCGATGTCTATCTGGAGCATATAAAATATATCTCTTGTAACGTAGAAGGTTGTTTCTATTTAGTTTTGAGTTTCAGCAAATTAAAATTAGCGATTTCAGATTCTAGTTTTCTAGTAAATATCGCCGTTACATGTGAATCTGAGACCATTTTAATATTGGTGGCGATTAATTACGAGAGTGTCTATAAGAAGTGTTATATATATCTAGAAAATATCAAATGGATCACGTTACCTTTCTTAAATTTAAATTTGTTGGAAGATGAAACTATTGAAACTTAATATTAGAACTTAAACTTCATTTTCATTTCATATCATTGTCTCTGGTGTGGAAAACACGATTTTTATAATTTTTTTTGTTCTATAAATCTGAGTCACATTGTTCTATCTGTTCAATATCTGAATTGCATTTATCTCTTTCAATGTGAGGTTTGATTACCTAATTTTCTATATGAAATATTTTTTACTTTGATGGATATTCATACTCGCGTTCTGTCTTCGTGTGTACTGAACTCAAATAATAAAAACAAAGGATTAAGCCGGTTGCCACCATGGGTGATACGTACTTAAATATTGAGATTACTTTTATAGGTATGGTAAATTTTAAAATCAAGTTTTGAACCTTTAATAGTTTATCAGGTACACAAATAGATACATCGTCATGATAATTTGAACGTTCAACTTTTAGTTTTTTTAAATTTGAAAGTGATCGAATCTTGCAATTTAATAAGTCTCATGTATGATCCAGAAAAACATCAAACGTCAATATCGGCGTCAATATTTTTTTGATTATGGACTAGAACAGGAGAAATTACTTTATAATTAACGTTAAACTTAGTAGATGCATGGTCTCTTATTCTACTTCTACTCAATGATACTAATTATTTCAAATCAAACTGTAACTACTATTTTAACAACCTATTTCATCGGCATTGCATGAAAATAGACATACCACTTTTTATTAGGTTCTGTATCATTTACAATCGTGATCTTAGCAAATAAGATTTGAAAATACATCTTCTTTCGGTTTATAATAGATATAAGTTTGGTTGATAGATTTCAAAGTAAAAAAAGAAAATGATTTCAAGCATTTACATCCGTGCTAACGTGAAAGATCCATAAACCACGTCTCTCTCAAATGAATCATCCTTTTCTAGTATTAGATTCTAAATGAAGCTATGAATTACCACTTGATACGGAATTATTTCTAACTTCGGCGTCAAGCGAACATCTTTGACTTTTATAGCATTTTGTATAACTACCTTGGCGTGAGTTGAAATATCATTGGTATAAAAGATGCGATCATTTGAATTACCTGAGAATTACCACTTATTATTAGTTCTTAAAGTGACAATGTGGGAAACATCAATTTCTATTTGTAATATACAATATCTGTATAAGTATACTTAGATGGAGCTGATATCACCCTAGAACTCGTTTTAATACCATTTCTAATTCTGGTATACTATCATATTTTAATTATATCGGATAGGGTTTATTAATAAAGTCAGTTAAGAAAGTGTTTGTGAAATGGCAGATAACGGATTTCTCATTCCAATGTCTTCAATCATTTTGGAACTGTATTTAGTGTGATTAAATCGGAAATAAAATGACATTTGAATAATTAGAAAGGAAGAATGTCATAATGAGAAGCGATCATCTCCTTCAATAACTGAAATCCACCACCAAATTCATCATTCGTTTAATTTTTCGCTTGACTGAATTTGCTGTTGTGTATGTTGGCTTGTTTCATTAACCGTGTCTTCCGCCATATCAGGAAATTATTAGCGATATAAATTTCGCTTACTTAAATGAACTGTCCGAATGGGGAATATGAAACACAATTCAAGTTCATGACACCTAAATGATTCAAAATGGAAACAGAGATTCTTTTTGGGATTCAAAATATTGACAACTTGAAATTTGAATATCGTTATAATGTTTGTTAAAAGTTGTAAACGAATCACGCAAATTCGCTATTAGAACTGACAATCCAGATTAACACAAACTAAAATATCTTTTGAAATTCAATAATTTAAAACTCAATAACTGTGCAGTTGTATGAATTTGCTTTTTAAACTTAAAAATCAATGACAACATATGATGTCCTCTGTCAAGGAATTAGACTTTCCGGAGTAAATTTGAACAAATTCATGCAAAAATCAATAATGGTAAGGGTATAATTAGCAAGATTCTGTTTTGGTCATGAAAATTAAAAATTAATTTTTAGATGAGTGTAAATTTAGAAACTCTACGCCTAGAATGAACGTTTATCCTACTGATATTGCGAGTCAACTGCTGTAATGGTAAGGGTATAATTAGCAAGATTCTGTTTTGGTCATGAAAATTAAAAATTAAATTTTAGATGAGTGTAAATTTAGAAACTCTACGACTGGAATGATAACGTTTATTCTCTACTGACATTGCGAGTCAACTGCTCATGAAATACGTATCCAGATACCCGATAAAAAGCCACTGTCAATTCCATTGACGTCAAAGGGCTTATCAAATATTAACGTAAAAGACAATTAAGAGAAGGGTTCATTTAACCACTTGCCAGGCATGGAACCGTATATATATATAACACTCTTGGAGGTAGTCATGGTTTCCACCCTCTTGGGACCCGCTTATTCAATAGCCTCACGATGCGGGATAGTATGGATCATATACAAAAGCTCAAAAACAACTCCTGCGCTTGGGTTAGGTTCATCCCGATCAAATGATATTCACGAATTTTGATCATGACCACTTGCATGAGATTGCTGCTGTTTGAACATTATTTGCATATTCATCAACAGATTTTGTATTAGGATTTAGCTGCTGACATACGCCCTTGGTATCGTTAGACGATAAGCTCGATATCATTCCCTGTAGAACTTAACTGGAACTGTATCAAGTTAGAGTAATCAGAATAATATGCAATTGCCCGTTTGAAGAACAATTTAGATTTCGCATCGGGATAATGGTGGACGCAATCACACAAATTTACGTTTTGACGCTAATCACAGCCTAGCGTGTACATTAGTTCCATATCTTCACTCATAAAATTGTCAAAAACTAATAGAAGGTAATGCTTCGGCGACTTCCCTTCACTCTTGGAAATTAGTCGTAAAACAATTTCATTTTTTTCGCTATGGAAATGTTAAACGCCCTGCAATCACCTCAATTTGCTAGATTTTTTAAACCACCCATTCACTGGAATACGTCAATCGATTGGGAAAATAACAGGTTCGATCCTAGGCGACATTTTGCAAAGATGTTTACAGAGGCGTCACATTATCTGATAAAAAGCGCTTATTTTAGAAGCCACACTCTTTAGATAGCGCCGTCTCGCTTAACTCGGGATGAAATTTGTCTTAAGTCTTTCCGTCAACTGGCTCTGTAGTCAGTTATTAAAGGGTAGGCGGGGAAAGCTCTGACTGAAAAGATGAATATATTTAGAAGTTATCGTATAAATTTACAACTTTGAAATAATGGATACAAATCTGTAATTATTGAAGTCTTAAAACATATAAATAGAACACAAAATACCTTGAATAAGTCAAAAGTTTTCGTGAAGACTTTAGATTAAAAGGTTACATACATCGTATGATAGCATTGGAATGTCTAAGCGTATTGGAGAATTGGTCCCAAAATTTATCGAGAAAACAATTTTAAAAACAAAACATTTTGTGTATTATTATTGATGATTTGAAAGCTTCGTTAACATTGCTGTGTAGTGTCAAGTTGCCGCACGTGTTGTATGATCCTCAGGGAGATGAACTAAAAAAAGGATAATTGCCATAAATGATATCAGATGATGCATTTAAGCAACAAAGTATGATATTAGTGTTACAAAATATCTAAATATATTCATGCATATCGATACAGATGTTACAATTCAGGAAAAGAATCTCCACTTTACTGAACTTTGTTTTTGTAAGTTGTTTTATATAGTAAGTTTGTAGTGAATGTCTAAATTGTGATGGTATTTTGACACATTTTTCAATAGTTGAAAGTATTAAATTCAAAATATTCCTATGTTTTTATGTGAGTTTCTTTCAGACACACTTATCACTTAAGCAATATGTTGTGTCTATCATATCAAATTTACAGTTAAAATAAAATAGAAACATTAAATATAATCAAATGTTATAAAAGAGAAACTTCATATTCAAGTTCATTATTTTTATTTTTCTAAGATCCTAAAAAGTAATTTGTCAACAAATTCCATTGTTTTTGCAAAATAATTTTTATTTTTCTAAGATCCTAAAAAGTGATTTGTCAACAAATTTCATTGTTTTTTCCATCCAAGTTAATCTAAAGTTTAAATTGGGGCTTAATGAAGTCCTTGTATTTGTCAGCTTTTCTTGTGCACGTGTGTATAATCAGATTGTGCTGATCAGAACCTCTGTGATGAACGCTCAGCTGAAGCCCACGTGTGTAGCGACCATTCACCGGGGGAAACAACACGTGTGTTTGTGACACTCCCGAGCGAACATAGCAACAAAGACGTGTCTACCATACCTAACTGTCCACACCATCCCCTTCCATTCATTAGCAGTCTCTCTTGGATTCAATGTATTTTCTAATTCATTATTCAATTATCATTTCCATATTTGGATGTTGTATTTGTCTAATGCTGACAGTAGTATTGTCTATCCTGTTTAGCCTCAATGAGTATATGATGGCGAAGACATCAGAAACCGTGAACACTTACATTCTCAAATTATCTTTGTCACTAAAATGATTATGTGCCCATTGTTAGATGTTATGTCTAGTCCAGAAAACCGTGAAGGTAGTAAGATGGGATGATTAAAGGGGCAGTAGCACGTTTTTTGATAATTTTATATTTTAAAATTTTCACTGATAATTGTAAGTTAATGCTAAATGTATTATATTGACAGTGTCAACAATCTCATTACACAAACCAATCATCCATAGTCAGAGGACAAAGTATGAAGATTCACATAAAATCCATTGGCGGCCATTTTTTGTGAACACCTTTAATTCATTTTGTGAAAGAAAAATTAATCGCATGGCTAAACTTTATATTATACGTTTGAATTATTACTGCTCAATTTAGTTTCAATACATTGTCTTTCAACTGGAACCATTTATTTACATTTTCCTGACATGACCTTATATTCCCCCAAAAACGTGCTACTGCCCCTTTAAGTCATTTGTAATTCAGTTTTATTCATTTAAAAGTTCAAACCAAGAGGGTCATCAAGTCACACCTAAAGCTCAATCTGGTCAAACCATAACTCTCTTAGGTCAAAATGTTAGCAAAAACGTTCTGCTGACGAACCTATCTTCTGCCGAAAGGGAAACATACATTAACGTTTTTGCAATTTTGCATTCAATTTCTTTGAAAACCTCTAATGCACCATTGCATGTCAACCTTGCAGAATTGAATTTCAATTGATTCAAAGATATGGTTATATTACCACAGGAAGAAAGTGTTTTACTTGAACTAAGTTCCCCTGACGGCAGAAGAACACTTTATTTTACCCGGAACATGAATTTTTAAACGTTGTCATGGAGACCGTGTTGAACGTCAGTTAGCCTCATAAACGAATTATGCTATATACACGTGGAACAATGGCTTCAAGAGAAGAATATATATTTTCAAAGACCAGTGATTGTGTGCTTTAGCTTTACATGTTCATTTCCCCGTCTATCGCCCCACACCTTATATTAACAGATATTAAAAAGGGTATTACCATTAATTTTCAATTTGAAATTATATGAACTATGATATTTCAAAGGCTTATATATTCTTTTAACACCAAAGATGTTATCTTCTTTGCACTTTATGAATACTTGAAGACATCTTGAGAAATTCTTCTTTCGACAAAAATGTTGTAAAAGAGCTTTAACAATGAAACCACCATGTTTTGCGGACGTCTTGCCACGAAGTTTTCAATTGACTACCCTGTGTTTCTCTTTCAGGCTTTAATGAGAAGTTCCTATCTGTATTTGATAAACTTTCAAAATTATGATCATGAAGATCAACTGCAACTAATGTAGGCATTTTGAAATTGAAAGTTATAAATTCAAATTGAATTTATGTTTTTCTTCCGTCAGTCACGCAGCATCACTCAATATAATGTATTACTTTTTTTTGCATCATAATGGTTATAGCAAGAAAATACAACTTATGATGTTAAATAATCATATTTCATTTGCAAGTAAGATCAGTGACACCATTTCTTTTATTCTGCTTGTTTTGTTAGAATCATTATGTTGACAATGCTTTGTAAGAAGTACATGTATATATTCGGAACAAATCGATGGGACTTCCGGGTAGACAAAATCGACCTCAATGCTATTTTCAAAGTCAGCTGCCACAATCGTCAAATTTACATATTTTCAAATCGACGTTAAGCCCGGGTGTGCTGTTTGATGAAATTGATATCCCGAAGAGATAGAAGCAGATGATCTCATCTTATATTTATAGATTACTGAAGAAAAAATATGAATTATTAAAATTGCATATTACGTATTGTGTGATTAAGGATTTTTAAAGTATGCGCTTGGTCAAGTCGATTCGTCGAGAAAAAGGTTTCGTCGGACTGTTCAAAGAACAAACAAGATTTACTGTCCGAAATGCGTTGTTCTTGTCCTGGATATGTTTTCTGTTTTGAAAAGACCAATACCAGAGATGGTATAGACGATAACTAGATATTTACAAGTCAGTATGGTCTGTTGATATGATTTTTGTGAAGTGTCATTAACACTAACTTTGGAGAGTTCTGAATCTGATTGCCAGATGTTGTAGGCCTTCGTGGTTGAGAATTGACTTATGCTATAACGGCAACATGATGACTGGCAGTCAATGCAAGCTTTTCCTGAGGCATGGTTGTGAAGCACCTTGTGCACATTCATGAAGAAGATGTTCATTTCATTAGACTGACAGCGAATGCAGGTCTTCCTGAGTGTGATGAATCTTTGCTCAGTATTGCTCACATACCAACATCATGAACACAATTCTACCTATGATTGCTTGATGGTGAAGCTTGGTTGGTAAGGACCACGAGTCCATGGGCCAATACATTAAGACAGTTCTACATCAGATTTTCAGCCAATGAATCACTTGTATGTTGAGTTCTTTTGTGCTTGTACAGATAAAAAATGTCTGCACAATGACCAACAGCACGAGATCTACATTTGATAGCTTGCTGATGCAGCTGTCGTTCTGTGTACGTAATCTTGAAGGCCCATTATCAAATGTTGACAAATTGTCAAGATTGGTTAAGCAAGGCAATATCATCCATTGTTTGGTTTACCATTCTTCATGTCTTGGAATATTACTGAATAGCTGATTTCTTTGAGAGGCATTTTAGAAGTTGGAGTGACAATAATGCAGAGGAATATATGAATGAGAACGAAACAAGAATCTGCCGAGCACGACACAAGAATCTGTGTCGAAACGTCGAATACAATGAACAAAGAAGCTGTCATCCATATATTCCTCTGCATTATTGAATAGCTGATCTTGACTTCAATCGCTGATATTTCACTGATGGCAAATGCGAATTATAGGCAATGTTCAGAACCAAGCCATACTCAGTACATCGCTATAATTTAAAAGTTTCGTGATTTGACAATTAGTGTAACATTGTTCCCCAAGGGTGCAATCAATTTCCCTGATAATACATAAAAAGTTCAATTTATACTTAATGAATATTCCTGTCATTCATGAAATCTTCCCCTAGGAAATGAAAACTATATCAAACTTATTATTTATTTTATATAATCCATTTATCAAGAATATTTTTTACAGTCTTATAAACAAAATACACACTTTAAGATATCATTTTGACGAAAGTGTCCGATTACTTTCACTTTAACAGAGTTATTTTATGTTATTGAATGACGAACTATAGATGAGTCAATGTTATTTGTAATACTAAAAGTGTCATTGTTAATGTGCCAACACTCTAATAGACGAAATCAAAATTAACTGTCCCTTCATTGAACGAACCAAAACTGCTCACATCCCTTCCTATTCAGAGGTCTGACCAAGGGTCTGTGTTTGCAGTCAGGGAAACGTTGTTTACATTTGACCACCAATCATGGCGGCCCACGGATATGAAGGTAACTTCCTTCCCAATACAAAGAATATGTGAGAAGTTTAATACTCAATTCCGTTCTAAGGACTTCCTTAAAGGCAGCGTTTCTTTGGAAATACTAAGTGATAACTACGTACGTCAGAGCTATAATAAAGGAGTTCTACTTAACATTGTGATAAGTATTTTCGGATCATATGTAGACGTACTCACTTGTGTTTCAATCAGACAATCGTCTGTCATCGCCTCTAGTCTCCTTGAAATCAAATTAAATACAATTGTAGCATAATTATTGCATTGTGACCTTCACCTCCAGACACGTATTAACCTCGTTCTCGTTTCAATAACTTCCGCCTCTTAGACAATACCCCGGTTTTATGTCGCGTGGTCGTGATTATTTATATCACTTATATGAAGAGATATAGAATGTGTCATTCCTGTTACTATTCACGAATGTTTGTTTACTAAATATTCTCTTTATGGATGTTTTTTTAATAATCAGCTTGACCCTAGATTCCATGAGTTCCCCTCGGGGTGCTTTGATGACCAAGCTCACATTGTTACCATGGCAAACTTCACACCAGCTTTCAACCGGTACAAATAGTTTAGAAATAATAATCCTATTCATTGGATGCACTTCGTGATATTAATTATCCATCCCGAACATGAAATCAATAATCATAATGCGACCGTATTATCTGTTATCAAAATGTTTGCTAGTCTCTCTATGAAGACTGTAATGGTGGTTTAATCCCATTGGGTGCGATTTGGCTATACACCGATTTCATCTGAGAGCATTATCAAAGCTCATAACAGTATTATCTCCCCCACACCCTACGATTTGTCAATATAAGCCTATCATTTCTGAATATGCGATTTGTCACCAGTCACCATTATTTGTCACCATGTGTCTAATGTTGATGTGTTGTGAAATGTCCCTTGAACCTCTGAATAAAAGCTTTCTGTCAATGAAAAAACATCTAAATACTGTTAGGCGGATTGCATTCTCACAAAGCATGCATGAAGTTATCGATATAATGCATAAAGCCATTAGCTGAGAGCAAAGCCCGAACGTGGGTAAGGAAATTAAGGTTTGAAGTGAATTACACATAGACTATAGATGTTAGGCAGGAATATGGGCATTGATTAACTGTGTATATGAATAGACCTGTGTTAAGGCTTGGATTACTAAATCACAGCGTGAGTGGACATTATGACATTGTTTGATTTCAATACATTCTGATTCAAGGTATACCATCATTTAATACAGCGGAAACTCGATATATTATTCTCATTATTCAGCATACGTTTGTTCGTGGATATGTTGTTGCGTAGGATTACAAACATGTACTCAATACAAGGTTTTGTTTGTTTCAACGTTGCATAGCAAAATGAAGAAAGAGCTTTTTGATCTCCATCCTGTTGGATCTTGATCTTTTATGTTTTAGGATATACCTTTAGGGACATGATTTTAAAGTAGTTTGTTTCAAGCACTTCAGGTAAATCGTCGTCTGATATGTTTGCAACTTCTTAATAATTTCTTTAATGAGCATATCCAGTATCCTATTTATGAATGTTCAACCATTTAAGTTATTTGCAGTTAGGATTCAATGATAGTTTGAACTTGGAAAGTGACCAAATGACCAATTGATGCAATGAACAATCCATAGGGGTCCCCTGATATGTGACCTCAGAGAGGTTAGACACAAATTCGTAAACTAGATATAACACTAGAAAATATCTCATGAACTTTGGCACCAATATAACCTGAATCATATTGCGTATCATATTCCAAGTATACTAGATAAATTTTATTCAAATACATGACAAACTGAAAAGAGACTGGAGTCTCAATGGTATTGCAACGGATTTGTTACACTTATATGTCAACATATACATTTTTCATTTCATTTCATATTGATATGTTTGCATTATGGGTAATGACTAGCGGTTTGTATAAACAATTGAATATTCAGTTGCAACTTTTTAAGTAAATGGGAGTCAAAAACAGTCATAACTTATCAAAGTTTTAACTTTTCAATCTTAACTTTACGAACTGCGAAATATCGAAGTTTATATATACAGATAAAATCATATCATTTCAATTGCCAATGTTTAAAATGTAGGCCTCAAGTACAGATATGACTTGCGTACGAGCCCAAGTACGACATGAATCATAAATGAGGCCATATGGTCTGAGAGCACGAAACTGTATTGAGGATGCTGTGACATGCCATTCATTATCAAAGAGACACCGCTAATTAATTATCTAAAATTACTCTGGACCACAAAGATGGCGGGACAGAAGCGGACTATGTGCAGACTTAACGGTCGGATGTTCATGATGAAAAGGTCAAAGAGTGTGATTGTGCCAGCCAGTTCAAGATGGCACATTGTGACGTCACAGTCACGCTCATCTTCATATCTGATGGTCCCTTTGGGATTACCTTTCCTGTATAGTAGTGCTTCACCTTCCGTGGTTTGTTTACGATGAAAAGGTTGTAGATGCGCTGAATGGATGTGTAGATATAAGTAAGGTTCAATCGTTGATAAGACAAAAGAACTCATGGATCTTCAACAATCCGATTGAAGTTAAAGAGCGAATCAGTTTGTATAAACAATACTAATGTTATTACTTTCTAATGATTAAATATCATCCTGGGATATAAGGACACTCTTTTAATACAGAAAGGTGAAGATAGGTTGTTCTGAGTACCAAAAGGGCAATGGCGGCAATAGCTCATATAGATTAGATAATGTTTAATATCGTTACACAAGTAATATCGCAACTAAGATAACCTATGTTTTAATCGTTGACATAAGTCGAGTGAGTGTGTCACCCTTGAACTTTATGCAAGAAGATTTTAATGACATATCTTTTATAATCAAAAAACGAAGTTTCCGATTGTTCCCATGGTACTAAAGAACTTATGTTGTGAAACTTAAGTATTTTGCTTCTTAAGACATCTCATCGTAAAGATTATTTCACTTGTTGATCGTAATAACATTAACATGCTTTTAAAGCCAGACTTTATAGCACTTTTCTATTACCCGAAAAGGTTGTGATATTAAATTTAATAATAAGCGGGGTCAAAATCATCTTATGTTTTAAAAATTGCAATTCCGTTGTCAATAATGAAAGAGTGTTAAATTGTTAATTGTTTTCCTGTTCATTAATGTCATTATCTAAATTGGATAGCTTAGAGCGACAGCAGATCTTCCTTTCTCTATCCAAATCTCGTACATTCTCATTTCTTAAATGTCATTTATGGTCATATAAACGTGCATGGCCCCAAATGTTTCAATGATCTCCAAATATCGAATGACATCTTAATCTATTTCTCGAAAAACATATTCATATAGAAAATACTACAATCATACGTTTATATAATTGACATATACTTATCATTTATTTCCCCCAATAGTGCAAATCATATATGAGACGTGTCACGTACTCTTGTTAAAATGGCCTTCAGAATAAAGTGATTCGATTGCTCAACCATTTGTCATTTGCTCTTTGAAGCTTTGCAATCCTGTAATACGAACGTGTGGCCTAAATTGCAAGCAGGATAATATTTCTGAAGTCTGTCAACTGACCTTCACTTCGATGACAAATATCTCACTATTAGAATCTAATGCTTCACATTATTAAGAACGTTGAATAACATAATATTACTCCACACAACGTTGGATAAACGTTAACTGTTTGATTTCAAATGACGACTTAACGGGAACATTAACACATTATAAGCAATAGACGCTTTGTATGTAAAGTCAAGTATTGTCGGAGATCTGCCCTACGTATTCCATGTGTTATTGGTGTTATACAACAAGTACAGACCAATTAGACCAATAAGTTAAGTGGATTAAATACAAACAATTATGGATGATAGTTGATAATAGATATGCTTCTCTACTTCTAGTTTTGAATAATTTATTTTGGGTTAGGATTGAAGTGTTTGATAACCCTCTGTGCTAATGTCAAAATGGCGACAGTTCCTAAAGTCTTGCCATATGTTTACCCTGGAGACAGTGTTACCCGAACACTCTAGTTTCAGTTTTCAATTATCCTAAATATGTCATGAGGTCATTAACGTAAATCCGCTTTTGACAAAGTTCAAACCTTCATGACATACAGCCCATTTCTGCATCAGCGTCTAGAAACTTGTCGTCTGCTCTTTTTTTTGCCCTAAGACCTCTCATCATGTAGTACAAGTCTTACCAACGGACCAAGGGCCTCTCCGCTTATTAGCTTAATTTGAACCTTGCAGTGTGTTAAGGCGGATGTTAGATGACTTTCGGCCCAAACAACGTTCGTTGCCTTAGAATTCATAATGGCAATTATCTCGATCGTAGGAACTCAGAGAGCTCCACGGGCGAAAGAATAATTGCTTTGAAGCTATTCACATCACAATAAGATACACAAGTGCGCCACTCTTCCCAGTGATTAATTAGGTAAAATCATGCAGTTTAAGACGACCTTTCTAAGATTTCCTTGTGTTATCACAGTAATCAAGACACCGTGAGACGAGGTGCATTAGGTTCCATAGAAGCTATCGATGAACCAGCGGACAAGGCACGGCTTGGCAACTCCAGTGTCACATCTTGGCCTTAAGAAACCAACGAAACGTCCAGCTTGATAACCGGCGTCATCTCCCTAATCTAACATGCGTGAAGACGACAGTGTCGTCTGCGTTATCGTCTGTGTTTGACCGGTCGCATTGTCTTTGTTGCCAAGTTGATGTGTCGTCTGCTCGGCCTGGATTTGGAAGAATCCTCTTAACTTGGCCGACGTCTTCCATTGTGACAGCCGCCCGAGCTTGGTAATCTGTCATCACAGTTTTCACGGCTGAAATTACCCGGTGATTATTTGGGCTTCTCAGAAGAAAAGAGACTTTGAAACGGAGGGTGCAGAGATGGGCCTCCTTGGCCTGCGATTGACGGATGTTTAATGAGAGGATTTGTCGTGATGCTGTCAAGAAATGAGGCATAACGTCACATCCTGTCAGCGCCGAGGAAATGATTATGAATCGTCCTCAGTTATTGCCTTTACATGCTTCAAAAGAGGCAGTTTAGATCTTCGGGCCCGGTTATGGTCTCGTCAAAACTATAATGCGTTTGTCTTCACACCGACTGAGCGGAGGTTTAGGAGCTACTTCTCACATCGGCGAGATGGAATGCTTTGAGACAGTGCCATATTATGCCTCTTGCATCACGCACTTAACCTCTATCCCTAAACTTTAACGCATGAGAGTAAAACATTTAATGATGCAGTTTATAAGATTATGGAATGTGAATGCATATCCGACAATGACGAGATTGAATGCTTTGAGACAATTTCATATTATGCCTCTTGCATCACACACTTATCCTTTATCCCTAGACGTTTATGCATGAGGATAAAAACACTTAGTAATGATGCAGTTCATATGATTATGGAATGTAAATGGATATCCGACAATGACGAGATGGAATGCTTTGAGACAATTTCACATTATGCCTCTTGCATCACACATTTAACCTTTTATGCATGAGGATAGAAATACTTAGTAATGATGCAGTTCATAAGATAATGGAATGAAAATGCATATCAAACAATGACGAGATGGAATGCTTTGAGACAATTTCATATCATGCCTCTTGCATCACACTGATTCACACACTTGACCTTTATCCCTAGATTTTATGCATGAGGGTAGAAACACCTAGTAATGATGCAGTTTATATGATTATGGAATGAAAATGCATACCAAACAAAGGAAACATATATGACTGAAGAGATATTTTACTTTTGTGTAGGAAGTTATGGAATACAATTATGATAACTAATATATCTTAAACTCAATTCATTCGAGACGTTGTATTTAGATGAGTTTTGATTTTAAGTTGAAGATATGAAACCATCCTTTATAATATATGCCGCTCTTCAAAGTGCACTTAGAAAGTATACTAAGATGTAGAAAACTTATGTTGAAATATCACTTTTTCGCAATATTGTTACTTATTAAATTGTAACTGTCTCTAAAATGTCTACGACATTATAGAAATGGCATCAAATGTAGGTTTTAGAATTGTGAAACTTGACTGCGTGATTGAATAACATGATTTTCAATATGGTCATAGTCACGAAACATATGTAATTTTGGAAGATGATTAATGACATATCTATACAGAAATAAGGCAAGGGGCATACTTTTCAGATCAAACTACATTGTTGTGTGAGCTTACAACATTAGGTAAAGGGATCATATAATCACTTATTATAATGATACATACATTCATAGTTTTGAGGTTAATTATTCCTCGTGGACCAGGATACGACTTCATAGAATTTTTAGACCAAGGTTTAAAGGGGCAGTAGCACTTTTTTAAAATTATTTTATATTTTAAAATTTTCACTGAAAATTGTAAGTTTTTGCTAAATGTATTATATTGACAGTGTCAACAATCTCAATACACAAGCCAGTCATCCATAGTCAGAGGGCAAAGTATAAAGATTCACATGAAATCCATCGGCGGCCATTTTTTGTGTGAACACCTTTAATTCATTTTGAGTAAGAAAAATGAAGCGCATTGCTAACTTTATGTTATATATTTGAATTTAAGCTGCTCATTTTAGTTTAAATACATTGTCTTTCAATTGGAACCATTTATTTTAATTTTCCTGACATCACCTCATGTCCCCCCTAAAACGTGCTACTGCCTCTTTAATGGCTTTATGAAACAGGTATGGTATTACACACGATAAATGTCATGTAAGGTCATGCGGGAGAGAGAAACTATATCACTGTTATGAAGTTGTTAAGTGGTAAACGTGTTGGCCTCTGACTGCTTAGGCCCGGTTTAATTGAAGACCCCAAACATTTGTTACACTGTGTCACTGGAAAGGCACTTCATCCACATTGCAATCAATCCAACCAGCTGTATAAATGGATTTCTGGGTAATTATGTCAACAAGGTCACACCATGAACCAATACCCTTGCCCAAGTATTAATTACAACGGACAAGCAGGTATAGATTAATGCAACATAAGTTGACTTGTTTAGAGTCTCACTACAAGAAGCTTCGTCTTCTGATCTTGATGTACGTGTGTTTTATCTTAGGCCAACTGTGTGCCTAGGGCCAAATGCGTGAGTTTTATTGTCGCTTCCATGTTTTAGCACGTTTCCAAGATCGGTGTTGCAGTTGAAAGTTGCAACGATAGCTGTGTGGAGTTGTAAATGGTTATTGTTCCGTACTTTCTTATATGTTGTCATGGCACGCAAACAAAGTCTTAGCGAACACATCAGCGATTCTTTGAAGTTATCGATCACGTTGGCTCATCAGCAATATAATGCACGACCAATCTAGCCGAGATTTGTAAAGATGTAATGTTGGTTTTAGCTCTGATTTACGAGGGGTGTCCTTAAAAGGATATAATGCAGACATAGAAGGGCGTATCGACCAAGGTGGGCCATAATATCTTGAAGTATTTTGTCAGACAACTGGATGGTTCCGAACCCGTCTTCTGAAGCGACGCACGATACTGTATATGGAAGGTGGACAACACTTTAGAACAGCGTGAAGTGGAACACATATGATTAGCAAAATGTTGTTTTACAACTTTTAAAGTCCAATAAGTTGAGAAATGCTTTCTCTTCCACCTAGAATAGTTGTAAAATTAAGCCAGATGCAATAAGTTAATGAAAAGATGGAAACTAACATAGAAATGGGACCGTTTAAAGGGGCAGTTGCACGTTTTTAGGGGGAATATAAGGTGATGTTAGGAAAATGAAAATTAATGATTTCAATTGAAAGACAATGTATTTAAACTAAATGGAGCAGTAATAATTCCAATATATAACGTAAAGTTTAGCCATGCGATTCCCTTTCTTACAAAAAATGAATTAAAGGTGTTCACAAAAAAATGGCCGCCAATGGATTTTATGTGAATATTCATTCATTGTCCTCTGATTATGGATGATTGACTTCTGTAATGAGATTTTTGACACTGTCAAAATAATACATTTAGCATTCACTTACAATTATCAGTGAGAAATTCAAATTATAAAATTATCAAAAACTTGCTACTGCCCCTTTAAAAATGATAGTTGTTGATAAACAAGTTCTTAGGTTGCCTAAAATAACGTTTTCGCCTCCCAATCGAAATAATTCTGAATGAAAAGCAGATGACGAAACAAAGATTTACATTGAGAAGTCGAACACATATAAGAATAGTTCAAAATTTCATAACACCTTTTTCGTGTTAAGAATGGTTCAGTAATATACGCTTACTCTTTTTAGTCGAACTAAGTCTGAACAAGTACCAGATACTTTACTTAAAGGTTAAATGATGTCTAGATGTTTATTTTGAAACAATTTTCAATACGTTTTCATGATGTCTTCGTAGGTGCCAAGAACATATGAATTAGGATGCTCTTTCCTTAACCTCGAAAGTAATTCTGAAAATATTAACACCACATGCGTTAAGTGCTGTACATATAGGCGCATAAAAATCTGAACTTAGAAAAATCAAACTATTGCATAACATATATTTGGTGACAAATCATGACGTATGGGGAACAAATATTTTATTTTACTAACTTTAAAAAGCACTATACTTAAAAAGCTTCTGAAAAGAACAATTCTTGGTACGCATGAACGCAAATAAAAGCTCTCTTTGCAAGAAGATTTATGATGAATTTTATCGTGTAAATTCGAATCTTTCGACCACGAGATTGATATATTGTTGACAAAATCAATATTTAACAAATATGTTATGCTATGATGATATGTTTAGGATTTGAGCTATCTAATTAATACCTGATACCAGATAACTTACAATCCCTTAAAGAACATGCTCTTTATTTTTACAAAGCTTATTCCCGTGAACAGCTGTATTGATCAAGTATAATAATGATCTCCAAACTAGCTCATTGTATATAGCCTACTGTCAATAAAAAAACAAAGATTAGGTTTCTCTTGGCATTAACATGATTAAAGTTTCACAAATCATTCCAGCAGCTACTAAATGACCTACATTAAGGACATTTGCCCGTAAATGCCAGACCAGTGATTTCAACGTCCTTCTACTTGCAACACGGTCAACTAAAAGACCAATGCAAATGGTACACAACCAGACAGTATTAGGAAAACACTATACTGAAGCAGAAACCTTTAAATTTTGTATTTTTGGGCTTAATAACGAAGAGATAAACTGGTTCGCCATTAGAAGCGCTAATGCTTTAGTCTAGTCACTGCTATTTTTATGCCCCCGAATCGGAGATCCCGGGGGTATATTGTTTTTCACCTGTCCGTCTGTCCGTCTGTCCACAAAAACTTTAACCTTGGTCATAACTTTTGATTGGTCAGAGCTAGGTCTTTGATACTTGACATATGGATCACTTGTGATGAGACCTTTCAGATGACACCATGACATTTGACCTTGTGACCTTGACCTTGACACAGCGAGCAGGATGCATCCGGGGGCATTCGTGTTTCACAAACACATCTTGTTCAACTTTCTTTATATTCATTTGGATTATACTTTACTGGAACCATAGACGTCTAGTAGCGTCCTTGTTGTGTTCGTATGCCCACTGAAGGTCTCAAGAGGTTTGCGGAGTAAGCATTTGTATAAACATTTAAGTTTGGTTGCATATCAAGCAACATCCAGGGAATTTGTGCAATATGTACTTACCTTAAATCCTGAATTAACAACTTTGATTGATAGATTGAAAAAAGGGAAGGAGATCGCTTTAAAGCTCCTTTTAAGAATATATGTTATTTCAGTACAAATATAGGATGTGGAAATAGTCTGATTAAAATATGGGAAAAATGTTCACGTGATACCGAATATCTTGGTACTATCTTGAAACTTCATAATTCAATAACAAATATAATGTTTTGGCCTGTTTTACATACATTTCAGTATAAATGTAAGCGTGACACTTGATTATAACTGTTTTATACACGATTTGTGAAATTCAGAAATATTAATTACGAAATGTGGAAGGAAAATATGGAATTCGCTTTTTTAATACTGTAAACCCTCTGATAACTGTTACTAAACTATTTTTTGGGTAACCTTGCGATGCAGGAAATATGTGAGTCAATTATTCTTTTATCAAAACCAATCACATAATTTGCACAAAAAATTATATTATTTTGTCCTTACACTTTTTATATCATCAAACGAAAAAAGTTAATCTCAAGATATTAATATCTTATAATGGATGACAGTGAAGATATTCAGGGATTTGTAACGTCAAACAAATTTCAATTCAAACCTCATCTCATTTATTCATCAGCACACATGAAACAAAAAACCTGGTTTATTCAATGCCTAATCCATATTTCTTGCTATCCTAAAGTTCACATCCCATCTTTGCCACATTCTGATATGCAAGAACGACTTCATCAAAACGCCACTGAGAGGAGATCTTGAGTTTTCCAAGAATCAATTTCCCGGTCTCTCATGGGAGGTGTGCCGGCACCAGACGACCAATGGATGGCCATTTCTCAGAGCAAGATTAACAGTACTGACAATATCAATTAACATGTGCTCGACGCACCTTGTCAGGTCCGGCAACTCCAGAGTCCCTGGACGAGGTTCTGCAGCTCCCGAGACGGGTCCGAGGCCCGCAATTGATCCGGTTTGTTCCGCAGTTTGGAAATGGTTTAACAACACCGACAGAGACAAAGAATAAGTGATAAATAGTGTAGTCTGGAGCCGACGTGGGGGTTGAGGTTTCTGCAAGGGCTTCTGGAACCCTTATCTCGTTAGGTGTCAGGCTTCTCCCGCTTAAATTAACATGTCTGAATAAGTCTGGACGCTACTCCTGATGTCGGTCTGAATTCTGATTCTGAATAGTTTCAGGTGGTGGTTCATGAGTTGTTGCGAAGATAATCGGAAACTTAGTTACTTTTGTGAAATATACATAAGACTTATAACACGTGTAAGATTCGAGTCAACGTCGTCGATTATATTCACGTAGGCAGATCAACTGACAGGCAAACATGAAACTGCTAAGAATATTCTTGTTGTAGATGTTACAACCAAGTAAACGTAAACTGTCATGTTAACTTATATAAAAAAGGTTTTGTTCTTCTATTGGGCAACATGTGTTCAAATGCAGTTTCAATCTTTTCTAGAATAATTGTTTTAAAAGCGTCTTTCAAAAGAATTCCTAGTATAAAGATGTTGGTGAAATTGTACACCAAGTCGTCAGCGTTTGATAATTGTTTTGGCTTTTACACAATTTTTACCTAACCTTGTTTCGTGCATCTTGCATTTCTTAAATACCATCTTCATAGACTGAAGCACATTTACAAACTGTACACGCCTATGAATTCGCAAAAATATCTTCTTAAAGGAATGACGATAAAGAAAACAATTGCGGATATGATAACCCAGATTATGTATTTGACCAAGTCATTAATAAAAATAAGGTGATTGACTTGTGAGAGTAAATAAATAAGACATTGGCCGCACTGGGAGTCTATCATTAGCTACAGACCTGAGTTGTTGGTTTCGTGTAAATACAGGAATTGATTATTAAAGGGATGGGGGATTGAGCCTTGCCGTGAAGTGCCAAAATATTGACGACTCCCCAAGAAAGCGGCCCTAAGTGTAGCATACTCTGACACCGATAAGGGAAGTATCGGTATTTAGATTAGGTCAGCACGGATAAGGCGATGATTAGGCTGGCTGTCAGTTTCAATCGATGTCCAACAAAATGACTGATTTGATGACTTTTGTGTTACTTAAGAGATGTAATAAGTAATAAATAGATAAATCCTTGTAAATCTACTTTTCTAATTTTGCCGTTCATGAACCACACAAGTAATGGTACAGTGTCAGTTTAGTTGCAATAAAATGTTTCAATTTGACAATCGTAATGTTTATAATAGTATTGTCGTCAGTGGAATTAAGTCAAAGTGTTTGTATTGTCTGTCAATGTTACAATGCAATGGTTCATAAACGGTTCGTACTCATTGCGTTAGGCATGTTGTACTATTGTTTATGTTTGTTATATGACCTTACTCACTCACTAACTAAAAGATGGCAGGCAAAATGTTATAACAATTAATAATATCGATATTATTTAAAAAGTGACACAAATATGTCCGAAAAGAGCTTTTTGTCACCTTAACCAATAACTGGTACATCGTGATTTTAAAGAATACATTTAAGTTCTTTAGTATCGACTGTCCCTGTATTTGCAATTGTTTTGCATTCTTAGACAGAAAATCAATTTTCGTTGCTGCCTATTGTTTCAGAATATGCAAAAAAGGTGGTTCATTTCAATTCTCTATAGAATCGTATGTAAATTTTATCAGTGGTTAGATCTACGTCCAAAGAATGACAATTTTCACTTCATTTTCACTTCAACGGAAACAGGAAAACAAATTGTAATTCAATAGATATTGTAATTTCCAACGCATGTTTAGAATAGTTACTGTAATAACAGGCTGTCGCTATAACTTCTGTTTTTTTATGTGTTATCATGTTTATGTAAGACCCTTAGCTCAAAGACAAACTGTTTACAAGTAAAACAAATTACAGGGATCTTTTGTTTAGAAAATGATATAAAGTAGCTACTGTTAACATCATTCTGATACTCGACCATTTAATGAGAGACTCCATTTCTGTGATCTCTCATACCTGTCCTGTTTCATTAAAACATGAACGTCGCCTCCACGTTTAAATATAAAAAATTGATTAAATTAAACCAGAGGTGAAACAGTAAGACTTCGGCATTGACTATTATCTTTAAAGCTTAAAAATGTCCCATCATATACGCTCATGTAAAGTTTTAATGCACGAAATATGATTAACTATAAGTCCCCTTCTTTGGTACAACCCGTCATTACGGCCATCAGTTAGGTGTTGTCTGTTGCAGATAACCAAAGGCTATCGATCATGATATTAGACTGTTATGTTACTCATTACACTGTATTAGAAAGGGCGCTCCGGGTTGGTCAATCTTTAACTCTAACATGCTCATCAGGGTTCCTATCTGCAACTTTCGTCGCCCCTAGCTTGACGAGGGTTAATGAAACAAGTTCTTGTGCGAGGTGGCCTGGTAACCATCAGCGGGCATAATTGATTAGGGGAGGGAAACACCCGCTCTAAATTAAATAACTCTACTCTATCTAAATGAAATTTCCTTAGTCCTCTACCTCGGCGGCGGATCGGGCCTAATCCACAGCCACGGGCTTCTTGTTAATTATTTATCGCTGTGTGGGTTTCGGCTAAGGAAACTCGCGTACCATCAGGCGGAACGATATCTTTGGGAAGGTGTGAGCGGGCAATGTGTTGCTATTGATTTGATTGTATCTCAACGTCTTCGTCATTGGTGAAATCTTGTCAAGTGTCCCAGGATGATTTTGTTTGCTGAAAGTTCAATTGAATTAAAATTGTCAGACGTTAGTTTTAATGAATGTTCTTTCTTTTATGTATCCATTTGTTTTAAAAACTTTTAAGTGGTTTAGGAACCGAGTTTGGTTTCGTCGTACTTTCATCAAGGTCTTGAACTGCTTAAAAGCATTGTCTAAATTGGGTTCTTGGACCTTGGACTTGGAAGTTATTTATGACTTGTGGGTTGTCTTCTACACTAGGACAGTTTGGAAATTCATACATGTATATTCTTACTTATACGAAATATAAAATGTATCATAACTGTGGATTTCGAGATAAAATCACTGTGTAATTTTCATGCAAATAAAACTTAAGCTGAAGATCAGAATTTCAAAATATGATTCCAAAAACGATCTTTGTATATATATATATAGATCTTTCTTTATGTATTAAATATCTCATTGAAAGTTTCTTCCCTTTAAAAGAAACACATGGACACATCCAATGGTGAATTACTTCAGTAAGCGTGTTGATGGCATGCATTTACGATAGGAATAAGAAAATCGGAATTTCAAAATATGATTCCTAACATGATCTTTGTGTATATAGATATTTCTTTAGGTATTAAAAAATCTCATTGAAAGCGTCTTCCCTTGAGAAAAAAATGGACACAGCCAAGGGCGAAATAATTCAGTAAGCGTGTTGATGGCATGCTTTTACGATGAGAATACATTATTCAAGCGAATTTCTATTTCTTCCTCTGGAGCAAGTTTACCGCTGCTTACACCCGATACACCGTCATGATAGCATCCCTTGGGTATACACGCATCCATCCCGGCTTGTCAGAATGAATTATTCAAAGGAAATTGACACTCCTTAAATTGCATTTTCGATAAATGTAAATTGCTCTCCAATGCCCTACCACATCAACATTGCATTACGTTGTTGTAAAAAAGTTTTTTTTTGTCTGCTTTAAAAGAAAATGAGTTAATACCAGTTTTTGTGATTTAGACTTAGTGACGTCAATTGAAATGTTTTGCTTTGTCTTTATTCAATTTCGTTTTCGTTCTTACATGTAGTAATATGATTAAAACTGAGTTCGAAACAAAAAACTTTCATCGTGTTATGCATTATCGGTGGTTTTCAGTCACTTTGAAGATAGTGCCATGCCGATTTATAAGTAACAATTGAAGATTTTTACATTACCTGCATGGATTCTACACATAGAATTCAAAATTGTTATTTCATTCACCCCACTCGCAAAAAAACCCACACACAAAATGTAAGTATATTGTTCTCGTATTGAAGAGATTAAATTGTTCTCAGATTTATTCGTCATGCTCATAAATGACTAGAATGATCTCAAATGACTAATTGTCGTCTCATAGGTGTGAGTAATATAACCTGTGGTCTCTTAATATTTCAAGCTGAACAGATAAAGCCGTGTATGTTTCCTTTATCATAGCTTATCTCGTTTCGTAAAAATGATCTCAGATGACTCAATAGTCATCAGTGTGAGAAGAAGACCTGTGAAATATCAAAGGTGTGTTTCAAAGGTTATATTATAAGTTATACCATTCAGAGGCGGGGTGCACGGGGAGATATCCGCCTCAAGCTTGGTGTTTTGCGACGAGCCGAAGGCGAGTTGCATAACACCAAGCGAGCTATAATAGTCATACAATAGTCATCAGTGTGAGAAGAAGACCTGTGAAATATAAAATGTGTGTTTCAAAGGTTATATAATAAGTTATTTAGGTCACGTGGACCAATCAGAGATCGAGATTCTTACATGAGATAGGATAAAACCGTTTATTGCTTCAGTGCAATAATAAGGTTGATTATATATTTTTTGGAAAAAAATACGTATCTCAAATATTTTATATTAGGAGGAAGATATGAAAACCCATCGTACTATGTTGTAAAACAACTATTAATAACTCATTAAATTCTTTATTTAAGTGACGTCATCCACATAAAAGTTGAACACCATAATTTCTAAAACCATCTCGTATTTGACTGCAACATGCAAAGAAATAATATAGATGTATATATATAAATTTACAACAATGACTGAATACAATTAAATAATTAAAACAAGTTAAATAGGTTTTGTGAAACTTTTTTCGTCAATAAAGTTGAAAAGAAAGTTTGGCTGACATTCAAAAAATGAAGATGCTTTAAATATTCAAGCTAAACTGTACTGACGTTATTTTCTATTTAAGGAGCCTTCAGATTCTGTAATAGCATAGAGGTGTTAGCCTTGCAATAGACGATGGTCATTTCTGAAATATTGCTTCTGTGATATCACCTCCTTTTTCAGATGAAACTATGGCACGCTAACTCTTGGCACCTTTCCTAAATATCAAAGACGAACGCCAACCTTCTCTGGCACCATCTGGATTAACTTTGCCCGTGCTAAAAGTAATCGGATAAGCGAAATTAACTCCGCTGAGCGTCCTTTCTGAAAGCGAGGCTCTTCACACCTGGTTCTCTAACGTATCTCTTTAGTGTATGAGCTAATAGTTCTACAGTGGAGTGCTTGCGCTTTGATTCCGAATTCCTTGAAAGACGAAAGTAGCTCTCAAATTACATTTACAATTAAGCTTCAGTTCACTCAGCGTTCTGGACCAAGTTCGACATTCAGACTCTAAACTTCGACATTTAAGAATGTTTCATTTATAATGCATAATGATTATACAATAACTGTCTTATCGCTTGTGAACGCGCCAATGAAAGGTATTGTTCTATGGACAATGTCCTCGAAAAGGTCTTTCCTTTTAAAACTCTTTACTTTGTTCTCAGCCATTATCCAAGTACTTTTGTACAACGGTCTTGGGTTGACAAGTGTTTTGTCATGGAAATGTCATACCGATTGACGTCATATTAAGTACTGTCGAATAGGATAGAGTAGATTCCAACATAGCATGCTCTTCATGGTTAATGTCTAATGTGCTGCTGCTTCTTTGTTAACCCTAAACTCTACGAAAGGGTTCAGTATATCTCTGTTTTGATAGGGGTTGGGGACCGTTCAAGGTTCTATGAACTTCTTAACCATTTTTTAAAGATTGTTTGCCTTCTTACCTATATTGGGCCAACCTATGGCTGACATTTTGTCATAGTCCATTCACTCTCTCCTTCACCTGCAGGACTGATAACTTGCCTAGTATTATCGCGATTGATGAAACGTTTCAGTTGAAAAAAATCCCTTAAGGCAAGTAATACATTGATAAGACATTGGTAAACAACGGAAACGTGGCTTAAGTTCGAATGATTGCAATTGATGGTAACAATTTTAGTTTAAAGAGAATGTGCTTGCCCTTTTTGAACCGGAAAACCAAAGTACTCACAAAAGCATTACTTAATCTGTTTTGCTCTCCTATAAAATGCAAGGAATGTGTTTATCAGTTCGTCCTAAGAATAATTGTATGCATGATAAACTGCACATAGGAAATGATGATTAATAATGTAAGGACTCATCACCCCAGTTCAACTGGGCCGCCATCTTATATACAATTAATGCCTCATCGTCCTTATCAACCCAACGTTATTAGAAAGCTGAAATACTTCATTCAGAAATAAATTAATTAAAAAAAATCCATCTTATTTTCATTTTAATTTTCGTGTTCGCCAAACGAGAGAAATACATCGACGCGCTACACTAATATCGATTATAGAATCACATTGCTCATTTCAAGTTATCATTATTTCAAGATTCGAGTACAACCAAATCGTCATTCTGGGAATGAAATCACTTAACTGCTTGATTGATTTTCTCTCAAGTACTCATCAAAGTTGTCAAGACAAAAATTCTCAGGACATTGCTTGACACCAAGGCATGACTTTGCATGCTGTGGCATACACTGATATCCTGGTATAACGGTATTCTTTTGTGAGGTTTGCATGCATCACGTGATGTTTCACAACGATGAGGCTATTGTTGTTATTCGGTTAGGCATCCTACTTTAGATTTAGAAAAAAAATATTTTTTGAATTAGTTATCGCTCATTGTTTATATTGAACAAATATTTCAATGTGGTTCTTTCGTGTGAACATTACATTCGAAATGGTATATTTGCCTTTTTTAAAGGACAAAAGAAATGTGTTGATCATAAAGAGTAAATTTTCTTATTAATATTTATTTTGAAATTGTTTATCATGGAAAATGTTTTTACTTCTCTTTGAATGCCATTTATATCTTTCTTAGAGTTAATGAGAAATATTGATTTTCGAGATAACAAGAATCGAATCAGAAAAAGTAAAATGTTTGAATTGGGTTTGAATTTATACGATTACATTGTATCCTATGAATAAGAGAACTTTCATCTTTAGTAAATGTAGAATGAGGCCTTAGGTACCCAATGTTTGTGGCACTAACATTGGAAAGAAATCACTTTCGAAGATATGCTCGGGAAAATGACTGTAGCAATTTATAGGAAAGCCATACTTTTTGATTAGCTTAAGAAAGTACAACCGCACCAAAATATCTTGAAGATATATTACACTTTTTTTTCAAACCTATTTGTCAAATATGTTGTGGTATATAATACGTCATTAGTTTCTGACTATCTGTCATTATCGATTTTGAAAGTTCTTCCATTTTACCTGATAGTAAAAGAAAGACATTTTCATAAGCCTGAAATATAGATATCATGAGGGTCACTATGCTCTCATTTACCGAAATCAATATTGTTCTGAAACTTCTTTTAAAACAAATTTCATGCAAAGATTTCCGAAGGAACCAAAGGTGAATTCTTAAATCTAATAACTAATTGTTTTCTATGGTACAAAGATTTCGGTGACAAAGTAATTTCAAACTTAGAGATTAAATGTTAACTCATTATACGTGGTGATATGCTGTTTAAATGTTCATTTTGATGTTCTCATAAAAGTATTAGGTCTATAAGACTGCCTCAGAACAAAAGCTTGAATGAATTGTGCTGACGAAACATTTGCGGTTATTTAGCGACTACTTATCTATGAAATAAATATTCTGTCCAACATTGAAATCAATATTTTAAAATGTCTTACTAAGCCGTGTAATGCTCAGGGACTTTTATTATTTTGAATAATATCTGTTTTTAAACTATAAACTGATTATGCTTAAACGTAGAAACAGTATCAATTATAAAAAAACACTTGTAGCCATTTTGTGTGAACACCTTTTGTTCATTAGCTAGGTAAATTGATGCTCGTAACTGAACATGATACCATCGTTTTAGAAAGGATTCTTTTATCTAAATATATTGTCTTGCAATTGAAAACATATGTTTTTCGTGAAATCAGTAACCGTAAAACCGTCCTAGAATTTTAAGAATTACAGAATCGACTTTACTAGGGAGTGTAGTAATTCTGCTGACAAAGCACTTTCAGAAATCTCAGCTTTTCCTAATCAGCCTTCTCATCGATATTTAATCACTCTCGTGACGTTGCATCATTGCCAGTTTATAATCACGAAATTAATTAACCCCCGGTAATCATTTATTGATCTGCGAGCCGTGGAATGGCCGGCGATTGTTTGCCTGGAATGACACCCAGGCCTTATCTGCCTAGTTCCACATTGAGACCAATGTTCACTTTACTAACTTTGAAATAGCTGGCTGACATTTATTAACTGGGATACCATTTGGATGAAGGGTTTTAAACGGTGATTTTATATTCAATCATATTTTATTTCATGTCTTCCTAGTTCTTGATGGCTGAAGTATTGGTATATGATGCGTAAGAATAAATGTTGTCGTTGGTTCATATGGTGTTTGAACAGTGATAATGTTTTTGCTTACATTTGAGTTTTTATCGACATTCTGGACAATGAGCTGTTGAAGAATGATGTGGCCAAACTGCTTTATTCTAGAAAGGGAGACGTTTAAATGCTTGAAAACTACATGTTATATGATGTTATATGACCTCTTCTGATAACAATAATACTAAAGAAGTGATGTATTCATTTTTACACTCATTAACCTTTACTACACTTACTAAGTCATTCTATGGTGACAATCAATTGATATACTGATGCAAGGAAAAAGCATTGCATGCACTCTGAGTTTCATTCAGTTAGTGTGGTAAGATGATGTACTATTTTATAGAAGTGATTACTATATAGGTTAAAATTAGATGCTTATATAAAACTGAAAAATGGGTTCTAATAGTGTAGCAAATGTATGCTTTTATTCTTGCGCTTAATAAGACACATAACTAATTCGTTTATACATCAATATTTTAATTTCAGCAAAGTAAAGGTGTTTGATTGTTAATAATAGGATTTTAGTATTATTAGATTTTGAATTGCATTCTTCATTTTAAATAGATTTAGATACGCATTTATAAATATACATCTTGAACCACAGGTTTTTCTCAGGTCCATCAAAATCAATATAAGCCTTTAATAACTAATAAACCTTCTGATTTATAATTGCAATTCCCATTCTCCTAACAACCGTCAACCATCATCCGACTCCGGTTCAAAATTACTTAATAACCGGCAACATTTTACCTGAATGGTTTCCTGTCAAGTTCATAATGCCCTACAAACATTTATGAAATATCTGCTATTTTCATTTCATTAAATGAAAGACACATTAATTGATTTAACGAACTCCAAGCACCTGACCCCAAGCTCAGGTGGAATAGCTTTTAGACTAATCTGAACAGGGGATTCCGCACACGGTCTCAGATGTGCCTCCGACACTGCCTCCGAGTTTAGAGAGGAGCGCGTCTCCAATAGGAGACCAGTTAAACACGCGCAGGAGAGGACCTCTTGTCTTGCTGACATCGAGAGAACAACTAATTGATTAATGTCCCGAAAAGAAATCCATTTATCTTCAAATTATGTGTCCTCAGACCAATAAAAAACGTCTCTAAGTTAACCAATAATGACTCCATTTCCTTTGCATTGAGAATGGCTTTTTCTGATGTAGTTGTTTGCTTTTTTCATTTTCTGAATTTACTTTTTGTAATTTTGTTTGAATTTGAGAAATGGGACGTAAATGAACATTATATCATTCCACGTCTCGAAGGAAAAAGGGCACAGGAGAATAAAATGCTCTCTTCACGAGTGAAAATATAATCTTCTTCCTCGAAAGATAGAGCATTTACCTCATTTGAAAATAAGCTTCTTCGACTTTTAATTAATTATTAACAATGTGAGATGTTCTTAAATCGATACGATACTAATCGGAGATCATTCTTTCCCACTAGTTTGTCCGACAACGATAGTATTGCATATCTGACTTATAGAATCGTATCCAAGAACATATTATTGAAGGACATCTTTGTCTATACAGATGAATATAATGCCATCATACCTTAATATCACATTTTTAACATAATTAAAAAGAGATATTCGTGTTTTAGAAAACACTTCTTTCAAATGCAAATCCGAAATTGATTTATTTATCCATACGGAAAATTTATCCATACGGCATCCAAACATACAATTTCGTTTTCTAACATGCATTTTGTAACTTAGAAGTATCCTCGTAAAATGGAATATACCTTGGTTTTTGAAAAGTATACGTATATATCAATCTTGTACTGAAACATTGTTATTTATGGGACAAACATATCATCAAACGAAAACTCATCCATTAGCAATGTGAGTGAATGCAACTTGACAAGTATATGAATATTAATGACTGTTTTAATGAATGTTTTCTGTCGCGATTAGTCGTAGTTTCACAGTCATATATGATACTTTCACATATGGCATCCATTAGGAAAGTAATAGAGGATCTCTGTAACCATATTTAATATCTACAGTATACAAACAAGGATGCTATCTCTGTGTAGGTGTAATCATATTCAATGTCTACAGTATATAAACAAAGACGCTTTCTCTGTGTAGGTGTAATCATATTCAATGTCTACAGTATATAAACAAAGGTGCTACCTTTGTGTAGGTGTAACCATATTCAATGTCTACAGTATATAAACAAAGGTGCTACCTTTGTGTAGGTGTAACCATATTTAATGTCTACAGTATATAAACAAAGACGCTACCTCTGTGTAGGTGTAATCATATTTAATGTCTTCAGTAAACACCCATCAGTCTTAACGTTATCATTTAGAAACGTATTTTAACTTAACCGTACGTTAACCTACAATCTTGTCAATTACGAAAGTATAGGAAATAAATACATCTTTGTAAGTGTATTATATGTTAAAGTAGTCTTGTAGGCCACAACAATGGTTAGTAGTTGTTTGATCAAAATGTACTTGAATACAATCGAATCTAAGTTGGCAATTTTAACGAAAATAGATAGATTGATAACGAAAACCTCATCAAGACCACACTATTATCTACCACACGATATTAAGTAGTCAGACATATTTTCATTCATTGTGAAAACTTATTTGGTAAACTTACCACAAGTGCGGGAGTTTTCGCGAGAACAAGGTTCTAATTACAGAATAAGAGACACTTAAGACAGAAAACTATTCTAAGAATCCAATATCAATATGTGTTACTGATAACTAACACTGGCGAAGTCTACATCTACATTACCAGGCATCAATTTCAAATAAGTTCAAAAAGGTATTCCAGTCCATTATTCTTATGCTTAACATATAATGTATTTGCTCTATCAGCCTTGTTCTAACAGCCAATGGATTGGGTATACAGTATCATGGTCACTACGTGGGAAGTCATAAATAGATGACAATAGATTCTTTATATTGTAAATATTGACAAAGCTTTCCAGTTGAATCTGTTTCAGCAAACATTAACCGCTATGCCCAGAGCCGCTACAGATCTCAAATCTGGCTTGCGAAGTCAGAATGGTTGAAGATTGATCAAGCAAACATAATGCTTGCCCAAGCAAAAGCATGTCTTTTCTCAAGTGACAGGCGAAACTAGTCGATAAAAGAGTCGCTAACAGTCCATTAACTGTGAATTGAAAAGATAGATCGATTTTTGCAAGACATTTAACATAAATGCGTTACTTACAAAACCATTAGAAGAAATGTGTTTGTTTTGAGCATATGCATTTATTCATCATGGATTTATTATCTTAAACTCTTCTTTATTCGAGGCGGATATCGTCAGAGTGTTGGCACTTCCGGTTACAAAGGTAATTGCTCCGCGACGTACTACTTTCTTTCCCTTCTCAATTACTCCCGTGTTTCGCTGGGCAACGAGTGCATACTTCCGCGACATGAAAGCAATAAAGTGGAACTACAGCTTTCTCACTGAGACGAGATGATACTTGAAGCGAAATCCCGTCATGTAGGGAACTTCTTTTTATGTCGCATCCACTTAACAGCGTGTTTCGACATTTTAAAACTTTTCAACAAAAAAATCAAAGTGGGTTCAGGTCACGTGTATTGACAGTAAACATTGATATAACTAACAACATCAGCTGCGGTGGGGATTTGAAAGATGATTGGAATAAGGGAACGACATTTATTTTGAAACATGTATGATCCATGTCTTTAGAAACATTAACACGAGCATCACGGACTATTTAGGGTTATTATTTATTTATATATTTATTTATATCTTTCAATGGCTTGTATCATATTTACTATTTATGTATTTCGAATGAAAAGTATTTGGTTTAAAAGAAGTATTGTGTTAAGAAACATTAATTACTGGATTTTATGGCAAAGTGATGAGAAAAAAATCTTTTCCTTGGTGTTCTCTTAGCTCGTTTAAGGTTTTAATTTTTTTTCTCTGAAAAATGGAAAATTAACTTTTAAAAGGTTAAATATGTTTATTGGCTCTACACAATTTGATGCAAATGCCCTACTAACTGCATATTAATCTCTGATTCAAGTATGCTAATCCTTCTTTCGTTTGATAGTTGCCTTCCTGTTTTTTAGGATTACAGTTTCTCTTTGGTCGACGAAAAGTGATATATAAGATCCGAAAAATAGTAAAACCATACTAGGTTAATGTATCATTTTTGTCTCCTGAACATTCATTACCTTACTAGAAGGTATGTAAACTCAAAGTCACAAACACACTTTTCCGAAATTTCAGTAGTGTAACTTTTAAGTTTTAAACTTTCATTGCTTGTAATATAAACTTCAAAAATTTCTAAAACGCTTCTCGTCGCATTTTTATTCTTGTCTTTCAAAACGTTAATTACCTGATTTTATTGCAAAAGGATTAGACTCAAATATCCTTTTCCTTCAATGTCCGCCTTGCTGGCTTTTAACGCGGGATCAAACACGAGGTTTATTATTGGTCGAAGTGCATGCCGGGATATTTGACAGGCGCGATTTGCGGACCAGCTCATAACGTCAGAAGAACACACAGGAGCCCGGTGGTTCCATTATGTAGACAATGTTGGTCCCTAATAGCTTGTTTGTTTGCTTGTGGACTTGAATGACTTCCTTACCTTGTTCACTGTTTATATCATACAGTAATAAAAGGTAGGCAGACTTCAAAGGGACGTCATTATCTGAGTATATGTGGAGAGGATGTTAAATATTTGATGGCCATCTGAACCAAAGTTTTAATGCGTCTATGATGAGGGATAATTAACCACAGTTTCTAACAATGTTTTTATAAGGAACCACTAATAAGGAAAATATTATGTTTTGTAAAATGTTATGATAATATGTGAGTGGGTGAATTTGAATTATGTACAGCTGATGGTTTTTCTTCAGAATAATAGTAACTATATATGACAAAGTTGCAGTAACTCTTTTAATAACAAACGTTTTGAGTTTGAAACAAGCCAACCATTCTAAAGCTCATCGAGAATGCGATCTCGAAAATCAATTCTTTATTGAAACATTTTATAAAATCATTAATTTTTTTAGATCGTTGCTTTTATCATAACATTGGCTCTGGATGAAAAACCGATGAGACACCATAATGTCAACATTTAAAGAGACCAAGTCGTGTATCCGTTTACGCATTTTACTGCATTCTGTAAAAGCTTTTATCGGCAGCTTTTCTCATCATGTAGACTGGTTAAATCGATATCTACTCCATCTATCGATGTCTATATGAGACTGAAACATTGTTGACCGAATTCCATTAAGTCATCTGAGTTAGATAAATGTCTCGCATACATTGTTACGCTTTTGGCTTTTCCATAGAGTGTTGTTATTAACATAGTCAACTCTTTAGCCTATTTTTGTCACCCATATTCTTTATCAAAATGAGACGAATATCTTGAAAAGCGAAATCTACCGTTTCATCAGGTGATGATGAATTCTAATACTGATGTTGTACATTGAGTTTGAAGCTTCTAGAACATCACCCCAGAAGCAGAACATCACTGAGCATTAATTTTGAAATTGAAATATGTAATAATTCCTTTTGTATTTTTAAATTCTTTTTTAAAAACAAACGTGTCATTTGCTTTACACCGTTTGCAATTAAGCTTACGAATTTTATTAATCTTCTGAAACATTGTGATGCATGTGACATTCTGCACATTAAATCAAATTCCATCGAATATGGAATCTCATGGAACAAATAAACTTCATGACAACTTTCATTAAAACAATAATCAAATCAATAACCCATATATGTAAGTCTATTCCATCATACTGGAAAGTCGAAGCACCAAACCTCAATCATACTAAAGGATAAAAATTAATGATATATGAAAAATTGTCATTTGCTGTTATTCCTCGAACATATTTACACAAACGTCTAATTAAAAACAATATTATCAGACGAACTTTGGGTCTCAAAGGATATGGTTTCGGTGTAACTGGTGTCGGTTTAGTAGTGGATTTACCACATCCTATTACGATATGATAAATCCATCAGATGTACTCCCTTGCTTCCAGCTTAGGCTGGATGTGTCTAATAAGTAAGGGCGCCATAAGCTTCTTTGAGTAAACCCTTTGATCACCCCGAGGCGTGAACACATTCTAATCAAGCCCATGCCTGAAGCTGTGATTCCATACTGATACTGAACTAGGGTTGACAATCACAGGGAATAACCGTATTCACTTGTCAAGAATACCCTGACATTGCTCCAGTCGTCCCGTAAGCTTACACGTTCTAGAAGATCAGATTGTTCAGAACCTTGTAGAAGTAAAATGAAAAACATTGAAAGCGTTAAGAAAGTTGAGAAGGTTAAGTGTCAGTTTAGTTTAGATTGAGACACTTTCATTTAAATGTCAGAATTAGCTCTGAAATGAAAGTCAAAATGCTATGATTGACATTTTGTGCAGACAGCAATTTCTTAGCTCCATTTCAAGACCGATTAAAATCTCTTGAGGTGAATGCAGGATTTCAGATTTCATAAAATAACGATACAGATATAAGAAACTTCAAATTTGATACAGGCGTCCAGACACATCCATCTATCACCCAAGCCTCATATTGCAAAGTAAGGACTCTCAGTCCTGAATGCAAGTCATCTCATACCAATCCTTTCTACAAACTGTCACAATCCTATAAAGTAAATTGATTTTACATAGTTTAATCATCGGGTACATTTCAAGGACTGTTGGGTCCAGATATTGATATGGCAACTGACAAATGGATGAAAATGTCGATTTTGTACCGACAACGAGTTTTGAGTAATCAAGTATTAAATAACAGAGATGTTTCCAGGCGAACGATATGCTCGCCGTCTTCCGAGGCAGTCTCTATTGCAATTGCTACGATGGCTTCCAAGCATCTCCAAACTGTCAATAATCTGCTATTGATTTGTTCCCGGGTTTATTGCAATGTACAGAGATTTTCCTCCTTTCATTCGAATACAATGCGCTTTTTGTACAAGCATCGGCCTTATGAGCCGTGAATAAACAAACAAGGCGGGGACAAACATGTAGTATGAGTATATTGATGTATGTTGTCTCACCAAGGCTTAGTTTAAACCTCTGAAAAACAAACCTGAGCATGGGGCATTATAACATAGGGAACTGTAACCCTGGTCTATAGTGGATATTGACAATCCTTCCACTAGGAGATGGAAACCGATAGAGCCTTAGGCTGACATTCAAAAGCCATTTCATTTATTTGCATTAGTCGTTTTTGTCTGTCAGTGAAATTAATCAAAGGATATTAGAGCACAATTGCACATAGAAGATGGCATTCCTACAGAAGATTTCAATTTCACTAACACACTAGGTCAACCGTTTTGTTGGTGAGTTGGACACTTGCAGAGGAGAATCTTAAATGAAAGCGTCATTGCTTCCTACTTGGACAATGAACGCCTCGTCTTAAAGGATTAGATGACAGTTTTAGTCGTCTAGAGTCACGAGTTTGATAGGCTGAGCATTTTCATCAAGGTAAAAGCAACATTAAGCCCGGTGAGTTACGGCAAGGGGACGTGATGCAGCAGGTCTCAGTCCTGGTTTATGATACATTTCTACTCGACCTATAGCAATGAACTCAACGGTTGTTCAAACCAGAACTTAGTTTATTGTTGCTGAGTGTAAAGTACTTAATGGCAATGCCAGTCGAAACATTTAGAAGAATACAATTTCCAACGTTTATTCCAACTCGGAAGTAGTAATTATCATTTTATCGTTAAGGTTTATAAGGTGTAGAAGATACTTTAAATCAAAATATAGATATTAGACAATGAGAACGTCAACGTTTTTGTGACTCAAGATAGTTTGTTGTCACATGTAGCTCATTATTGTTAAGGTTTGGAAGAATTCGATAATTAATAGTAAGACGTAGCTACCCTATTACTCAAAATAAAACGTTTAATTTATTATTTTCATTATCAACATTTCGCTTTTGATTACTTTCAAAGTATCAAATCAAGTGAACTAAGGTGGCCTTACTCACATAATTATTCTATAAATACGACTATAGACAATTGCAACAATATTATGCTCTCCGCGTTATGTTTTCTTTTGGTAAGATCAACTTTCCAAAGCATTTCATTGTAAAACATTCACTTACCAATGACATCCTTTAGAACCAATTGCTTAATCATGTATTACTAAGATGGCCCTCTACATACATTATTTTATAAGTCAGTCTTGAAACAGTTGAAACAATATTTGTCTGTGCAAGACTTTTTTCATCGAGTAAGATGAAACATTGCTTATACGACAATCATTCAACCATTGCGTCAAACTGTGGCCTTACAGTACTAAATATGCGAATAGCGCTATGACATATTTATTGATCAACTGTGACATCTCTACATACAGTACCCATATTTCAAGAATATCACATGAATTGTTCCCAACGTTATAAATCTCGTCCTTGCTATAATGTTATGGGTATTTTATTTAGTCAGGGCAAGATAGGAGACCTTCTCTGTGGAAAAGCCATATTGAAGACATCAAATAGGATTCACCTTCTGTGTTCATCGTTCCGTTGACCATAAACAGGTCCAGAAGCCGTGTTATGATTCACCAGAGACTGCTATGAACTTGTGTTAAGTGAATATTTCATTTTATAAAGGGGAGAATCACTTTTATGATGATTAAAAGAATGCTTCGGTGATTTAATGAAACACATATGATCGATAAAAATGTATTCGTAAATTGTCAAGTCTGCATATTTGTATAACACTGTGCACTGTATCTTACTCTTTGAGTTTTCTGAATCAATACGAAATAACTGTTTTTTTAGATTTTCTGGATAACAAGGTTTTCTGTTTGATCAAACGCTTACTACTATATAATCTAACGTACATATTTTGTTTGTAAATGGAACCAGACATTGATATATGATATATTGATGATAGTTGATGTCAGAAACCAAATAATAATCATCAAAAGTGTGATATTACAGATTAGAAAATTAAGTGAAATCCATGAATAGAATATCATATGAATTTCGCTAGTATTAAACCTATGAATATCATCTAGATAATACACTTATAATCTTTCAGTACTATATAGTTCACTTTTGTAATAAAAGTAATTTTCAAAACGATTAATATTCTTCCAGCAATCAATTCATTACTCAAACGTTCATTTTAATCAAGTAAATATAGAGGTATTGTTTTGTCTTACGCAATATAGATACTACATCATGTGTTTATCATATCAATCTTTTCATATCTTCATAGCAGAACACAGATTGCATTGCCAATACATTGGTTGTGATGTTGTGTAGGACAGGAAAGGTTTTCGATATTAGAACTTTTCTAATTTCAGAACTCAAAAGAATTCATTTTATGGAAATATCAAAACACGACGTTCTCAAAGAAATATTCAACAGAAACATTCAAATCGTGTAAAAAGGAAAATATTAATTTTATAAAAAAAATGATAAATTCCAGAATTCAAAATCATGAGATATAAATATTCTCAGCTGCTAACGGACCTTGATCGTGCAAATTAGGTCCCATGAGTATCTGTTTCCTCGCCAAACGTGCAATGGCTAGAATAAGCACATCTACATGACAAAACTTTTGACTGGCCTCATCCTTCATCCGGGTCATCAGCAGACAAACATTGCTTATTTTCTGCTCTTCATCTTGTGGGAAAAGATCTCGAGCTGTTAATTTGCAAGAAAACCCCATCTGGGAAAATGCTTGGAAAAAAAGTCAATACCTTAATGTTTCAATGTGCAAAGCTTTTTGTTGTGGTTGTTATATATCTGGAAAAGGTTAGTTTTGATGGATATGCAAATATGGTTCCTCGTGTATATTTTAGAATGATATTTGAAAATCAATAAACTCTCTTTGTTTCCTTGTTTTATTCCAACCTTTATGCTGCGGTATTTTTAATAACGATACGTGCATCTGGAAAGATTCTTTGAATCACTATTTCAATAACAAGAAAAGCTTTCTTCCTACTCCGAACTATTTTAAGTGCATTTACAAAATGAAGATGCTTTCCTGTGAACTGAGATCTGACTTTGATCTTTCTGCAAAACATTTTGATATCGCCTAATTGGGAAATCGTATTTCGCAACATGTTTCATATTTTTTGTTTGCACATAATGTGTAGAAAGCTTCCATGTAACCGAGGAGACACATTTGACACTACAATTTAATTTCCTTTGACAGAATTGTCTTTTATCTTGGCCATACACAGAATTCCACGTTTCTTATGCAAATAGAAGTCTAATATTGTTCCTTTGTTATTCCAAATGTATTCATGTGTGTGCTTGTTGAAATGCTGTTTCAAAATCTTTTTCTTTGAATTGGATTAAAATGATAAAGAAATGTAGAATGTTTTGAGCTATGATTTCAAAATTGTTTTAACATAAAATCAGAATAATGAAGAATCTCTTAAAGTTACTGACAAGCTTTAAATTCCTACTAAAAGCTTTTCTAAAGTTAGGTCCACAAACAACATAATACCTTTTCAGAAACTAATCTGTTTCAATTGAAATACGAATCACCTTTCATATCCTTGGTTTCCATGACAACCGGTGAAATATTATCAGAAAGTATTTCTTGGAATGTAAAAAATATCAGCGATAATGGCTTCCATGACATTTATGAATTATATACAAAGTAGATCGGTATGGCATTGTTAAGTGCTTAACGGAAATAGTCATGTACATAATGAAGGAACAGGAAGTCCGGTAAAGCTGTATTAGACGTCTATGTGTCATTTAGTGTCGCTTCCTTCGCTTTTCAGTCTCGTGGACTGCTTAACCCTTCTAGGCAGACCTACAAGGTCCTCTTTGTAGACGTACAACGTTACGGGGTTAATCAATATGGTTGATAATTGTGTGTGTGAAACGAACTGCTTAACCCTAGATCGTTTCTTAATATGTAACTTGATGAGGGGTAGCGTAATGGAGTTAATAAATAGGCCGGTTATTTTCATGAGAGCTTAACCCTTATCTTGACATGTAAATAGTAGGGGATACATGTAGCATAATGGGGTTAAGAATTGGTGAGATCTTTTTTTTGCGTGAAACGAATTCCTAACCCTTATCCTGACATGTAAATAGTAGGGGGTAGCATAATGGGGTTAAGAATTGGTGGGATCTTTTTTTGCGTGAAACGAATTCCTTAACCTTTATCCTGACATGTAAATAATAGTCTGATGGAGTTGATGATCGGTCGGATATTGTTTGTGAGAGAAACTGTCGTATCCTTAATCTGATACATCTATATTGGAGTGAGTGAGAGAGTTAGTGCTTAACGCCGCTTGGGCAATATTCCAGCAATTGGATCTACTTGATGGACAACACGGTTGATAAATGGGTAGATATGTTTTGTTAGAGGTAAACTGTTGGTGCTTATTTCCGGGTCCGCTTGAGAGGAGAATAGCGTGGTTGGGTTAATGAATTTGATGGATATTTTTGTGACAGTCATTCCTTACCCATATTTTGACACATGCATGGTAGAAGGGTGACAAGAGTATGGATTTGGGTGAATATGTGACAGATGATCTGCTTGTAATAAGCCCTTAATCTGACATATTTGTAGAGGAGTAACGTAGAAGGGCTTATAAATTGGTTTGCTATATTCCATGACAAGAACAGTTTACCTCTTCATCCGATTGGTCGAAATGTTAACGATGAGATAAAGTTTCGAGTTTGTGAATTACCTTTAAATTGGAGATTGTAGCCGCGAGGGTAGAATTAGAAGCGGGATGCTATAATAGGGAATATTTTAACTATGGTTTTAAGAGATCTTCTGTCAATATCTTAAAGAGTTATTCTTGTCTTATTATTAGGTATTTACACAGAATATTGAGATATCGTTCGTAAGAATATATTTTGAATAATGTGATGCGAATACAAAACGTAAGTGCATACATACCTGTTTTATCCTAGCAACTATTAGGAATCTATATCCATGTAATTGTGGTCTTGAATTCCAACCATAACGTATCACGTACAATATTAATCATCATCAGTCCTAATACAATTATCATAACAGACCGGTAATGATAATGATATTAATGTTATCACGATTTTATAAAAATGTATGGGTTTGTAATAGAAGAGAAAGAGTCATAATTCCCTACGTGCTTCCATCATGACGTTGGATCGCTGATTTATTTGATATATCCCTACAAACTGCCCGTAGTCATGAGGAGGACAGTTACGCTGTCATAGGCCTAGTTGCTTTATAAACACTGCCATCAATCACAGGGGATACCTCGTACTCTGCTGTTGATATAATCGTATTGAAAGACAAATATTTGTCCAAGTGTAAGGGGATATTGGACCAAGTGGATTCTTTCATAGGAGAATCTAAACGCATTATATCGAGCCGGCGAATATGCAACTACAAACATAACAGAGAGAGTTCGTTGGAACGTGAAATACACTGGGAGCGGCTGTGTTTGTGTTGCAATGTCGTGTTTGTGTACTATGAAAACTTCTCATGGTTTCTGCCGGTCTAATTGGGAAACAACTAAGCGTGTGACACGGCCGTTGATTGAGTACACGACTTAATTGTCTATCCGATCATTATCGATTTATTGACATCGGGGATTTGAATCTCCGATGATAATTTCATCATCATCCTTCTTTTATCATTGAGTATTGCCATACTGCCTATTCTCTCGCCCCATACTTAACGTTAGGTTTTATCTAAAAAAATTTTTTCGAAAATAATTATCATTGCAGACAAACGATTAAATGTTACGTAAAGGACCATCATTTGCCTATGTCAATTCAACGTTCAACCTAGTTCAGTCTATCTAACAGAATAAGTTGTATAATTTCTTATTCATTCTATTTACTTATCTAAGATCTTTTAGTGTGATTTCATTGTCAACATTCCATTTGCTCCTCTGGATAGGTCTGTTCATCATTAACTAATGTGTTACCCTTATCATTATCATTATCATCATTATCGTTATCCATACATAAATGGAAAACGATCTAGGGTATGTTTGAAGATTAAGTTTCAGAGCTTATGTTTCTTCTTCTTGCGGGTTATGCTTATTAAAATGGACCTCATTCTGAGAAATCAAAAATCAAAATTGAGATACGCGATCCCAGTGAAGAGTTTTATGAAACCTTTGTAGGGATCAAAAGTCTGTTTTTTCCCCCATTTAATGCAGAAAATGTGAGCTAAACAGAGAAGGAGTTTACAGAAATTTTTTATTATTCCAATGAAATCAAATCAAGCTTTTCGCAGTGTACCATATTTAGTAATGTTGGAAAACTGTACTTCTTAGGTCGATTCGTAATCGTAAAATGTTCGTTATTTTCTAATTAATATTTCACCTATAGCTGTTTTGTTGTCAAATGAAGTTTAGTAAAGGAACGTTATTACATGAATGTGTTTCAATTATCGTGACATTCTCTCCACTAATAAGGTACATCAACATTCTTCCTGTCATCATCTGCTACTAGTTAGTAAATAAAACTTATGAATATTTTCTCACGGTTGGTTGAATGTTGTTATATGTGACACAATGTCTAATACTTCATTATCCGGTTAAATTTGTTATGGCACTGTCCGTGAAATAAGTTCAAATATGATATCAATTAATATGGAAATGACAACTATTCATAGAAAAGATTGTGGAATGAAGAATGGTTTATATAGTACAAGGCGATTTTCATTAAAGATAACATTGCACATTTAATATTTACATTGTGTGTAGGTGTACATTTGTATGCAATGAAAGCACACATAATTGCCCAGACCGTATATTTACTTATACCGAAACGTCGCGTTCTAGTGAATAAAAAAGTTGGATATCTATAAAATCTTGTGCTGTATTACCTTATAACTTCTAGAATGCAACTCAAACATTATGATGAACTTTTGTAACCTTAATCACATTATATTGAGATTATTACCAGTGTAAGTGTGTCATATGATTTTTACGAAACGAGTGTGAATTTTTTTATTGCCCATGCCCGAGAGAGATCGAGGGTTGTACACAAATCTGCACGAGTTTTGTAAAAGTCAAATGACACACATCCGAGGGTAATAATTTCTTTATTACCGATTCCATTCCATTTTACCATCTTAGAAGTATCCAAGAAACGGGCCGCTTCCCTTGCTACACTCGGCTACAGTGACGTCACGAACAAAGGTGTTATGACGTCACAAGCGAAATAATACGGAACCCGCGCTACAACAATCGTTGCTAGGCAAAAGTGATATGTGCACTTGTGCTCATATTGAAAATATGTTACTACTTATTTTCAACCATATGGGTAATAAATATCTTAATTCTCTAAATGGATTTTTTGTCACAAGATGTTATATACAGACATTTTGCGTGCAACCATGGACACAGTGTCGAGTCTTTCTGCATGGAATGAGACTATTTTCCAGCAAAGTTTAACGATCACGACAGATAAAGAGTTTTAATCTGGAAACGTCCACGCTTGACTTCTCACTCGTGTTACAGCCCTGCCGTGAGATGCGTTACGGTGGTGACATTAAACCAAACCTCGCACATCCAATCAAAATAATCACTTTCTGCTATTTCTTCCTTGAAATCCTTTGAAACATGTCATGTTTGACGTTTCAGTCATTTCTTTCCGTTCCACCTAGGCTTTACCAAGCAAACATTGACATTTGGAAAGATAGCCACGATGAGTTTGACAGCGCTTAGAAGTCACGCAAGGACACGACAATATTTTGTTTTGTTATATCATAGTGTGTCTTGTCTTGTCCAGTGTTCAGTCATACCTTTTTCTGTCGTTTCCGGGTTTCGTTTTATTTTATAAAATGTCAATGTTTTACTGTTTTTCATGTTACAGATATGACAAGTTTTAATGTCAAATTGTTGTCTATCAATTGTAGTTCCAACAGATCGTGGTTTGAAAATATCATTATCATGTAAGAGTCCAAAGTCAAGGTAAAGAGAAAATATATAAAAAAGTACAAATGGCAACAAATTCAGCTCTGAATACATTGGTTGTTTACCATCTAAGAAAATCAAGAAACATATGATTGCATTCATTGACTGTCTGCATTGGTATGAATTTACTTGTAATGTCGTTATATTTATGGCTGAATATATGAATTAAATGTTCAGAATTGAAGCATTGAAGTAATTTGTGCATTAGACGGCTTGATATCAGGATGTATGACTCTTTGATAGCTGTGCGTCAATCATAACCGGTGTTATTGAATGACATCGTGTCTACCTGTCTTTTGACTGAAAAAGGAGTTTGAAAATATTAGTTATCATCTAATCGATTGTCATTTTGAACACTGAACAGATGTTAAGAGGCTCTTTATTCAGTCTTAGCAAACTATTACTATTTGTTGTTGCTATTGACATTGACAACTAAAGTTCACATTGTCCCATGATCATATTATAAATAAGGTTATCTTTCAGAAGGGAGGGAGGATACTAATAACGAGAAATAAAGATACAGAACATACCATTAGAGTGAAAACTACTTAATGTTAAGACGCATTTAGAAACTAGTTTTGAGATATATTGTATTAGAAATAGCTTTAAGAAATTTAGATTTACGTCCAAGTTGATGAAGATTTCTCACCGGAGGAAATGAAGATATGTGAAAAAAGGTTAGAAATCAGCATACCATCATATAAAATGATACACTGTTTCATAAAATTAACCGTGTGCTCTCGATAAGAAAGGATAAGCTTACCAGTAATATCTATGTGTCATTGCTGCTTGTCAGTGACTAACTGATATTATAAATGTCTCACAATTTACAAATTGAATCTGGTATAGGATATATCATGATGGGAGTTAATTACATTGAGTTTTTGAAAATTTGAAAAAAGAAGAGGTAGAAATAGGAAATAAGGCGTTGTTTACATCATTTAGGTTTTCGATGCGATTAAAATTTACATCACAGAAAAGGCAGGTTTTAGGAAAATACTTTCTTTTAAAAATACACAAGAATGCACCTGGTGACTTAGTAAAAATAAACCAAGAACATCATGTTCTCACAATAAAATAAATTGTTTTCCAGAAGGCCTTGTGAATCTCTAATATTAATTTCTACTTAAAAACAAAGTACACTTTATCATTACGTGATCTGTAAGACAATCCATTTAAAACGTCATCAAATGACAGTGCCAAGGTATCAACACTCAGGTGCAGTAATGCCTGTAATGACCAAGGTCGTTGTGGAGAGGTTGAATATCAGAGACTGACGTTATCAACAGAACTCTTCTCATTATTGACGATTGTTTCAGCTCTATATAAGGCTTCTTTAGCTGCTGCCAACCTGATCTCCTTTAAGTAATGTATTCTTCTCAACGACATAATAAGAGGCTTGCTGCAAACCTCTTTGCAGGGTTAAAACTAGCGCCTGAGCTGTGACAATTTGCATTGATAGCGGAAAGATAGCGTGATGTCATCCACGTCGCTTTGTCTTGCCATACATGCCAATAGGTCTTAGATCGCGGTTATCCTTATCTAAATGCTGTTGGCCTTGGAAGTATGGTCTGACAGAAATGGTATGACGTGAATGATGAATGGCGGAACAAAAGGCTGAAATTAGCTCCACGGGAATACGACGAAGCTCACTTCCTCATAGGTGATAATGCTGTGCTTCTTGCGTTCTGAAAGCTCTATTAGAAACTCGTATTTCAGTGTCGGGGTGGTGAGTGGAGCCCCCAATTTTAAAATTACACGGAGAAATGTACAGAATGAACCCTGTTAGGGAAATAGCTCTTAATAGGGGGTGTTGGTATGTGTCCCATTCCCTCAAAACCGTATCCCTTGATCCGCCACCTATTTGAATATATAACTTGTTTCATAATTTAAATAATCAAATAATAATTAAATGCAAGATGTTTGATAGATTTGGACTTCTTGAATAAACTTGCTAAAAACCATGTAACACCTGAGAATTACTAAACGTTAGTATATTACATCGTGCTTGTTTAGGAGTCTTGATGTTTGTCCAACTCCCTTTAAAATCCTTTCCCTGGATCCGCCACCTATTTGAATACATAACTTGTTTCATTACTATTAATTTGAAATGTTGAATAGGTTTTGACATTTTGAATAAACATATTGATATAAGAACATCTGAGATTTACTAAACTTTAGTATATTACATCGTGCTTGTTAAGGTGTACGAACATCTGATGGTATTCTGTGCATGAAGGGAAAACCAAAACGTCATGATAGCATAGTTATACATATGTTTACAACAAATGAATTAGAGGAATACTGACTAATACATGACCGACTGCAAAATAATTAAAAATTAAAAATTAAAGATTAAAGATTAGATACAGATATGCAAACTGAAAAATCAAGTGATTCTAAGATACAAGCAAGTAAAAACGTATGATTGATTATACAATAAATTTGACAAACTGCATTTAAATAAAAAAAATCAGATGCAAGCGAGTTAAAATGTATGATCAATATATAAATCTGTGCATATCTCGAATCGTTTGCATGCAATTAAATAAACAGTAAGATGAAGTTTCTCAACAAAACTTTATTCCTTCTCCTTTGGTCTTGTAGTTTGCCGGTCCCTTTAAGAGGTACGTGCAAGGAGAATGTTAATAGGCCAGATATTGCTTCTTCCCTTGATCGATAAAGTGAAACACGAGAAGTCTGTTTCATTGCTTGGCTTGGTCTGTTCGTCTCCGAAACGATCAACTGATAACGTTAAACCCTTTCATGATGGCCATTTGTGGTCGGCAATGTAACCTTAGTGCTTGTCGTTCTTCAGACGGAAGAACCGTAGGGATTTTGATGCAATAAACATTAAAGTTAGGTTTTGAAGTGCCATCGTTACGTTATAGACGGTTAAGTCCTTCTCCTCGAAACTATAGCCGATTAAGTTTGCTGGTCATTATAAGAACAGGTAAACAAATGATACGATGGATTCGATCAAGAAATCATTTATTGAAATTTAATGATAGTTTTAATACTTGTTGTGTTCAGCACCATGGTAAAAGCTTTGGAGGAAAAATCGTATTTAATTTGAAATTTAATTATCAGAAATAATGTTTTTACAAAAGCACTTACAAAAGTGTTAATATTTTAAACTGTCATATACACTATTATGAAAACTCATTTAAAGGTATCCATTATCCTTATAATACAACTGACACAATATTTCTAAACTTTATTGATTTTAATGTGAGAGAAATTTATTTTTTGTCAGTTATCTGGAAATGGATCATAAACATACTTTGACATGAAAAATATACGCGACTAAAATTGACGCACTTAAACCGTCATGTCGTATATGGAAACATATTGATTAAACAAAAGCATCAGTGACATATTTTGAAGACAAGAAGAATTGCTTGTTCGGTATCATTTCAGCTTTAGGACATAAATAGCAGGCAAAGTAAGGTGATACACTTTAGCTGTCATGTTTTATTAACAATACATTGAGCCGTCGGGTTTTAGAATTTCATGCCGATAACAATTTAACAAAAGCTTTAGCTATGAAATAAATATAAAATCATTGTTTTCAAATGTCATTGGATATAGATTTTCTTCATATGTGAAACACGACTGATTGTATTAAGTAACCTTTTACTTATCATATGATATTACACAACAAGGAAACGAAAGCAATGAAGCTCTCAATCCGAAAATTCATAAAACCTTTCGTTACAAATTTGGTGTCCAATAATTGCTACTTTAGACAACCAAAACATCTCCTTTACGATATTCTTTAAATTCTGTTTCATGATTGATTAAATGAAAATATTGCTTGGAAAAGGAAACCAGTTTCATTGAAATGGTTCTGTTTTTGTATAGCCAACAATTCAACATCGATCACTTAGCAACATTTATATAGAAATGCAAGTTAACAATAAAGAAGTCGTACATCAACTTATCTCTAGAAAGCCAATTAAAGCAAACATATCTTTTAAGTTTGATTTCAGAAATGAAATGAAGTAATTAATCCAAAAAGCACACTTCGCATACGTTCTACTATAACCTGCTAAAAACGAAAAGGCGAAAAGATCGTTTTAACAAAGAATAAATCGTAGATCCTATTTTCTAAATGTTGACTTGAATTTGCATAATTTATAATCCAAATTGAAGTTCTATCCTTACCTCTGTGACTTAATCTGAAAGAGTTGAAATGATACCATTTGGTAAGTTGAAGTCCAAGAATAATGCAGAGGAATATATGGATGAAAACTTCTCTGTTTATTGTATGTGACGTTTCGACACATTTTCTTGTTTCGTTCACTTCTCATTCCAACTTCTAAAATGCCCCTCAAAGAAGACAACTCCAAGAGGTGAAAACACAATCGCTATAAATGATGCTTCTTTTGCAGGATGATAGGGAATAATGCAGAGGAACATATGGATGACAACTTCTTTTTACATTGCATGCGACGTTCCGAAATAACGTCATCCATATATTTCTCTGCAATTTTGTCATTCCAACTTCTAAAATGCCCCTCAAAGAAGACAACTCCAAGAGGTGAAAACACAATCTCTATAAAATGATGCTTCTTTTGCAGGATGATAGGGAATAATGCAGAGGACTATATGGATGACAACTTCTTTGTTCACTGTATGCGACGTTTTGACACGGATTTTTGTGTCCTCCGTATATTCCTCTCCATTATTGTCATTCCAACTTCTTAAATGCCCCTCAAAGAAGACAACTGCAAGAAGTTTAACACAATCTCTATAAATGATGCTTCTTTTGCAGGATGATAGGGAAGCAACAGGATGAGAAGTCCCTTGTCAAGTACGACGAGCTGGATGAAGCATATTCCGAGGAGGATGAAGCAGAAAAGTCCTCTAAACCTGGACTTGGCCTCAAGTGCAGCTGCTGCCGATGTAACTGCGCTAAGAGATACATGATAGCTCTGCTCAGCAGCGCTGGCTTTGTTCTATCATTTGGCATCCGGTGTAACCTGGGTGTCGCCATCTTGAAAATGACCAAGAACGAGAGTGCTGATTTGGACGGGGATGGGACAATTCGACAAAATGAATCGGTAATTTATTCATTTATGTTTTCGTCAGTTGATCCATTTTGCTAAAGACTTAACTCGAGATGGTCTTGATCACTGTCAAAACTTTACGGTGAAGCAGATTGGAAGTAGTGCAACTTCAGTGGGTCAAAAGAGTTGGCATAGAGTAGCTGATGAACATCAACAAGGCTAAGATAAGCCAGTGATGGGGATTGGCGCGAACTATGAATTGCGTGAAACATTGTCGATTACGAGTTGGGAGATATTATACGTTTTGTAGAACATAATGGTAAAAGTGAGCTTCCTTGTCATATGCAACATATCATTAATTTAGTAGTTTTAGCGAGGTAAGCACATGCAAAATAAGGATAAAACAAAGGAGTAAGTAGGCCAACTGCATCCATGAAGGTTAACTTGACATCAATCAACCATCTAGATTAACTAAAAACGACAAGACCAGCTACCACCAACTACAATTTTGAGTTCTTTATAAAATCTCTTATCATGTTTGACAGGAACCGGAATTCAGCTGGACGCCTGAAACAGTTGGAGTTGTGGATAGTTCCTTCTTTTGGGGCTACATCGTCACTCAGATACCCGGGGGGTACATGGCGTCCCGGCTACCAGCAAACAGGTGCGTTTCTTTCTGGTACACCGTCGATGGCAAATTATGTCCAGTTCTTGGACTATGTACAACGACACAAAGATACCCAGGGGGTAGGGGGTGGGGAAATAATGGCGCCCCGTCTACCAGCAAACAAGTGGGTTTGTTTATGGTATATGGTGATGACAAATAATGTCCAGTTCTTTGTTAATAGATATACATCGACACAAAGATACACGGACGAGGTGGGGTGTTGGATGGTTGGGGGGAAGAGAGAGCGGGAGGGGAGGGGGGTGTTAGATGAGGGTGGGATACATGGCCTCCCAACTACCAGCAAACAGGTGCGTCCGATGTTTTGTATACTATCTAGGACATGATATCAAGGATTGCGTGATTGTGAGGTTTAAAAGAATGTTTTACTTTTGAACCAATGTAAGCAGACAAACATTTGGAAATAAACGACATGGAGAGGTCATGTGTCAATAGACAGGTATGTCTCCTACGTTTGTAGAGTGTATTGGGATGTTGATAATTTTATCAATAATTGACTTTTCTTAAGGAGGACATATCTTGATAATGTCAAACAAATGTCATGAAAGGTCATGACAACCTTGTGGAAATATCAATAAATTAAAAATTCCAGCCTTTTTGTGTTTCAAATATATGTTAATGAAATACTATTACAATCATTGTATTACCTGTGAAGTATTATTTTGATAAACAGCTGCGTACCTTAAGTTTGTTCACTTACCAGTGTCTCCTAGTGCAATATCATGTATATATCCAGCATTTTCGGAAAGGAAAATTATATTGTTGCAATTTCACTCCAGAAGTTAAGATTTATTGTTTGATAACAAATACGTTTTCCTATCTATTATTTACCGTTAGACTTTAGACATTTAAATATTTGATTCTACCAAAGTCATCATTAGCTTAAAATACATGAATTGTTTGTCCCTGATCTCAAGGACAATGTTATGCTTATTTTGTTCTTAGGGAGTCTTTATGACATATTTTAAACCAATTTCAATAAAATATGAATTTTCATCATGCAAACATTCGCGAAAAAACAGACCATCCAAAAATAATATAATTAACTTTACACATGGAATATAAGTGATTTGGTGTCAGTTCTGCTAAAGTTATTCAATTGACGTCAAAATTAAACCATAGTTACATGATGTTTGCACTAGGATACACTGACATAAAACAAACTAAGGGAACGCAGCTGTATACATATTACTGCGGTCGAATAATGTTTCAGTGTCTCAGCATGATTAAATCAAAGGAGAAACCGAGATCGACGTTCCCTCGAAATAGTAAACTTTTACTTGGTAAATTCGAATAAATATGTTAAAAAGATGTTTTATAATTTTAAATTGTTTTTAACATTCAAATCCTTCTTTTCAGATTATTTGGTCTTGCAATAGGAATTTCAGCGTTTTTGAATATGTTTCTTCCCGCTGCTGCCAAAGTCCACTATGGATTTGTGATTTCTGTTCGTATTTTGCAGGGATTGGTTGAGGTAAGAATAGCATTGATAAACATGTAATAGTCAATAATCTTATATATGTAAGGTCTTGGAGAATATAATTTGTATACATTTTTATAAGTTTTCATCTTCAAAATCAATATAAAGATATATAGAGAATCTCACCCAAGTGTCTTCTGATATCAAATATATCAACACAGGTTAATAAAAGTAACAAATATCCGGGGCTTGCCGAGGATATTTTACTTTTATCAACGAGTTACTGAAGATGTAAAACGTTTGTGATGTCATGTATTTTCTGATTACAGGGCATTGTTCAAAATCTACTGTCAAAGCGATATCTCCTAGAACACAGTTTTGGATGATAAATAAATGTGTACACATAATCGAGTGAAATGGGTATAGTTGGTATTTGCAATAGAAACGCAGCAAGGAGTGGGGAGAGTAATTTCACTGCAAAAAAATAATTCTATGAAATGATATTAAAAGAGGTATATTTATTAGAAATTTTATACTATTTATTTTGATAAAAAAATCTTTTAAATATAATGCCTGTTTAAAACGTGATAAATTGAAATTTGATTTGTAACGATTTATGTTTTTAATTCAATGTGTATTACGGTCTATCTAATTAGCTCCACATATGAAATTTGTTCGGTATTGTTTGTCACGTTGATCTCAGGTTAATAGGAACTTAAAGATATAACGTTTATGATGATATTGATTACAAATTTAATCCCTCCATGACATTTACAAAAAAAAAGAATACAGATTTGTAAATACCAAGGCTATGATAAGAAGCAGAAAATGAGATACTAACGTAGGCGCTCACGATTTTATCGTTTGTGATTATTGCAAAATAAACTTTCTAAACTTTCTTTTAACTCTTTTTATGTTCAAGCAAGATTTAATTTCGCTGATAAGAGTGAAGTTATCACTAATGAAGAAAGTTGATATCTATCAACCAATCTAAATAAATTTAGATCAACAGATTTTATATTTTGTCATTGTTGCTCTAAATTTATTTAGATTGTCTATCAATAATCGTACTTAATGAACAGATACCCTTATATTCTCCTGCTCCAAGTGAATGGGCGATTTGTCTAAATTAATACAAAGGAAGCTATATATCAACCCCCAAGAGGAGTTATAGCATCAATGTTTATACAGTGAAAATGAACCTAGGTATATTTTCTATCTCACTAGTGACGACACCTTAAAATCATCATAATCAAGGTTCCCTTTACTGAAAAACAACACGTTATGGTATCAAAGATAATCTGCAGTTGATTGTCCAATATATTATAGTGCAAATTGAAAATAGGTATACAAATGTAACATATGTCTTATTCTCCTTATGCTTATTTGTACATTTTGTTATTGCAATACGATAATTCGTCTAATTCCACATAACTTTGTATAAGGTAGACATTCTGAAACTTGTTGAAGTATTGTAATATTCTTTAATCAACTACTACATATCATTTTTATCCCCGAATCTTCAGTTGATTGTCCAGATATTATAGTGCCAAATGTATATAATTATACAAATGTTACATATATTCTCCTTATGCTTATTCCTATTATAGATTTTATTATTGCAATACGATAATTCGTCTAATTCCACATAACTTTGTATAAGGTAGACATTCTGAAACTTATTGAAGTATTGTACTATTCTTTAATCAAAATACTACATACCATTTTTATCCCCGAATCTTCAGTTGATTGTCCAGATATTATAGTGCCAAATGTATATAATTATACAAATGTTACATATATTCTCCTTATGCTTATTCCTATTATAGATTTCATTATTGCAATACGATAATTCGTCTAATTCCACATAACTTTGTATAAGGTAGACATTCTGAAACTTGTTGAAGTATTTACTATTCTTTAATCAACTACTACATACCATGTTTATCTACCAGGGAGTGACATATCCAGCTTGCCACGGAATCTGGAGACACTGGGCCCCGCCCTTAGAGAGATCCATGTTAGCAACTATCTCATTTTGTGGTAAGTAAGGTCTAACTACAACTCTCATGTTATCATAATATTGACAATCGGATATTCATGGTGCCCCAATGGCACCTTCAGAAGATATAGAGCATCAAAATAAGGGTCTTTGAATTCTAACCGACCAGAAGGGAAGCAACTACTCCCGTTGTTTGTTGTATTTTTGTATGAAGCCGACGGGAGTCAAACCGCGATTTCCGGTTGATGAGCGACTGCTTTCATCCACAGTACTAACTTCAATAATTACCCGCTGATAATGCATCATCGGAACTTATTAGACTGTGTACTTTCCACCTACGATAACTGTCAATATCCAAACAGGTTAACGTTGTAAATGTTGACTCGAGAAGAATGTTCAATTGTACCGAACATAGTCCTAAGGCTTCCTTGGCAAACAATTAAAAAGGATTGAAACTTAATAAAATATTTGAGATGGTTAATGCAGGATTGTTCCTTGTTATATCATTTTGTTCACTTCTGTAACTCAATTTAAGGAAATGGTATTCTGTAGTGAGAACGCTTCAATTGTAACCTGTACGAGTTTATTATAACTTTCGTTATTTGCGGTTGGTTTTTTTTTTTTTTTTTTTTTTTTTTTTTTTTTTTTTTTTTTTTTTTTTTTTTCAATAAATGATATTTAATTAGGTATACATACATCTCAATGATAATGTTTTCGATGAGTGTTTAAATCTACATGTAGATTCTGTATGGCAATCAATTTACTTTACTATAAAAATCGTGGATATATGAATAAATAATAATTAGTGTTATAACAGAAAATATCATTCTGCCTTGTAAAGATTTACATGAAAACAATTTGTTAATACACGGTTCGAGTGTGAAAACTGAACTTAGCGATCCAGTTTCTGAGCGGGATTGTAACTCCAATCAACAGCCGTTTTACCAGATTCTTAGTTCAAAGAAAATTTATAAATCTTAACAACAATGTATTGATAGGCATTTCACACTCATAACACTGATGATTTGTTTGACTTAATGAAAGTCATTGTTATTTTTTACCGAAAGTGAGTTCATCTTTTTTTTTTTTTTTTTTTTTTTTTTTTTTTTTTTTACTCATTCATTCACCACAGTCATACACTTGCATACCTATTTTGGCTGATTCAGACTTTTTCAGTAATCATATTCTTGTATATTGCCCATTTCCTTTCAAATTCATCAAGCATAGATCTTTTACAATATCGGGACTTTTCAATAACATGATAATATTTCAATTCTCTTTTAAAGTGAATTAGAATTGGTAATTTCTTTTGTAGCTTGCATCTATAGATATGGTACTTGGCGAGTAGGATAATTAGATCAAATGTTTGTTCAGTTTTTAAAGAAGATGAACATCCAAAGAGGATCAATTCAACATGTAGATTAAAATCACCTGAGTGTGAGCAATTGAGTTTAAACCACTGTGAGAAATCATGCCAAAAACTTCTGGTTATTCTACAATTCCAGAAAAGATGAAGGATGGATTCAGGTTCCCCTCCACAGAATGTACATAAATTATCATCAACAATATGCATTTTGAACAAGAAAGTATTAACAGGGAAGATTCTGTGGAGGAGTCTGAATTGCATCCATCTTAGTTTAGGATCAAGAGTAGTTTTAAAAGGTTTAATAAATATATCATTCCAATTTCCAGAAATCAATGTTTCATCTTCCCATTTTTCTATGATCTTTAGTTTTTCATCATTTCCCTTGATTGGAAATGGTATTCTGTAGTGAGAACGCTTCAATTGTAACCTGTACGAGTTTATTATAACTTTCGTTATTTGCGGTTGGAACTCTAGGCCATCTCATGACCGAAAGGAAATCAAGTCCTATTTCAAAGTTAAAGTTAGACATTTTTAATCTAATCACAATTATATCACGAATATTCATCGAAACTATTAAATCAATGAATCTTTACAATATGAAGTATGAACTGTATAGTTGAAACAATCACATGAACTATTTATTTTCCAAAAAAATAAAGTCCTTAATATCTATTACTAGGGCATTATATTTTTTTAAATATCTAAATTAGTTTTAATTTCATGAAAATGAGAATTTGTTTATTTTGAAAAAAAATCTAAAATAGCAATTTTCAAATTCCCTTAGGTCTTTAAAGTAAAAAAGCAATTTGAGAAGGGTTAATGAAGTAAGGTTGAGTTAGACATGCCGTCTCTTCTACCTACTCAACAGTCATTATTAGACTCCACAATTTGTATTGCACTCTGGAGATATACAACTTCGTTACTCGAATTATTGTTTCGAAAGGTCAGCTCTTAAAGATACAATTTCTCCCAATTTTTATTTTGAGAGCATAATGCAATAAACAAACAATGATGACTGTTTATTCGTTTTGAAATGGAGTTAAAAAGACTCGATTATCTACCATCGTTGGTTTTAGAAGTAAGACCAAATACACGACATCTAAGCTATTGTCCTCTCCGAAGTTAGTCCGTTTAAAATTTGCAAAGATTTGATTGTATATTTTTGACATGCTGGTTCTAATTCAGGTTTATTACATATTGCAAAAACATCAAAGCAATGTTTTTAAGTTTTCAAAATGCATGCTTTTTTTATTACAAAACACATTGTTTTCCTTTTTAAATATTTTCCATAATTCTGGTATTTTGTGAAAATTTCTTAGACACTGGTAGAGCTAATCATCACGTCACCAAATATGTATCTAAAATATTAACCTTTTATTCGATGTCTTCATATAATAGAACATATATCTCAAATGTACTAGGCACTAGTATGCATGAACTGTATCCTTTCATTCGTTTTCTTTATATAATAGAACATATAAACCAAATGTACTAGGCACTAGTATGCATGGAAAGTCAACGTAATCATTACAGAACAGCACTGTTCAAGTTAACTTTGAGAACAGAGATAACGCAACGCCTACTTTCGATTTCAAATGTTAAGTTTCCGGTGGTAAATTAGTCAACACCGGCATGCATTTATTCTCTCAGACTTTCTCATTGATTTCCAGGGTCCTACGCTGGAGCGGTGCTTGGGATGCCAGTGTCTGCGATTCTCACTGAATACCTTGGATGGCAATCTGGATTTTACGTGTTCGGTAAGCTTCTCTCTACATCCGTCTCCGTGTCTTCTTCAATAAATCCAGGACGATCCAGGCGAGCTACTTGATTAGGATGTCATCACCTTGCTGCGGCCCTATTGTTAAGGCGCGCCTTCAATGTGTAATTCACTAAGTGTATTTCCCAGCGGAATGGGCCACCACGCTAAAACTGACATCCAGCCAAATGAAAGCTTAATCTGCGCTATTTTCAAGGAGACCTGTAATGTCAACAAAGGAAAGGAGAAATGAGTTGTGTGTGGTTTGGGCGGTGCTTGGAGAATGGCGTTTTTGACGGTACCAAATCAAGTGTGATCCTCTACCATCCTCCCCATTGTATTCTTTACTGGTGGTTTAACACATCGCGTGAGCCAATCGATAGATCGATACATTGCTTCTCGATTGATGATCATATCCGCTACAAGCCTGGTTGAAACCTACCTGCATAGGGCGTTAATAGAATGAACATATCGATCCTTTTACGTCAGTAATAAAGCGAAATTGAAAATTCACATTTAATTTGTTTTATAGAAAACTTGTATCAGATTATTCAAGATTGACAATGTGTTTACTGTTGCAGAATAAATCTTATCGTAACAAAATTTACACTCATGAAAGACTCCTGATGAAATCTCCACAAAACGTTGTAAATAACAATAGCCATCAGTTTCCATTTACCTTCAAGTCGGAAGAGCTGAATAGCGCTCGCTGAAATATGGCTCTGAAATTAATAAAGCGCTAAAAAATACATGAAAGGCAATAACATCTAACTGTCATTTGCAATATGAACTGTCCAGCGTAATGCCAATCATCATAAGATTTCAATGAATCACTGATGTCTAAACATGATTGAAATAAATCCCGGTTATTGGGTTTTTCTAAAGCTTCTTCCTTGATGAAAATTGCATTGCTTGTAGCAACGGTATGTTTCGTCATGTTTCGCTAAGTAAGCTTACACAGGATTTGCTCCCTATTGTTGATGTGCTTAGGGACTTATCATTGTCTACTTCGAGATTACCCACACAGAAAAGGATAAAAGCATGATGAAATATCATTACGTGACATTTATGAATATGAAAGTTATTTACATCTAGTGTCAAAACCCAATCGCTATTTGAAAACCCCCGACCTGTTCCCAGTCTATCAATGCACTTACCACTTGATAAATCATGATACATAACATGAAAGCAGGCGTATAGAATTATACAGTAAATTTACATAAACACTCCAGTAATTCTATTTATACATACTTTACAAAAATTCTCCATCCTTTTTAATTTGCTTATTCAAAAAGTAAAGTAAACTGGTTTCGATGAAATTAATATTTGGAAGCTTTATAAGACGGTGAATGTTAGACATATTCAATTTTTTTTAAAGTATGCATTTTGCGAAAATTATGATGTATGAAATATGTCCATGATGATAACAAATCTAAGTCAGGATTATAGGAGGTCAATTTCAGACATTGCCCCTAGAATCATAATTGGATACCTATCTCTCGTAAATGTAATATTTAAATCTGTATCTTTTTTAATATTTCATTTTTGGTTCACTTTTAGAGTCCATATTCTCTTTGGATGATATTATAATGAATGTGTATCGGAGTTTTATATCTGTTTAATCCCCTTTATATGTAATATGTTTATCACAAAGAGATGAAGAGATTACTACAATTATTCATAATTTTATAATATAGGTCCCCAGCGATTCAGCCAATGGGATGCGCCAAAGTTCAAGATATGATTAAAGAAAATTTAACTTCGCTAATACACATGAAGAGAACGACAACATCACTAGATATGATGTCAGAACCTATAACAGATACCAGTAAAGCTGATCTTTAGCACAGAAAAATCTAAAATATATATTTTGTTATTTCATCGATGGTAACCTTATGAGATGAGAAATCTGTAAACAATGGCAATGGTAATATTATGTAATCACCATAAAACACTTCTGCTAAAAATGAAAACCTTCTTGGCATAACAGTAAAGCTGACCTGAACAAACGACACATTAATAGATGTCAACTTCTTCATCGCTGGATGACGTTGTTACAGTGGTAAACTGGAAATACATATTTTCTATACACAGACAACGTTTCGTATTAAACTTTCAAATAGTATTTTCCTGTGGGTCATGTGGTCCATAAATATATATCTTGTTAAATTATCGATGATAACCTTGAGATGAAAGGCTGTAAAGTGACAACGATAATATCACTTTTCACCCATTGTCAAGTACCTGTTCATCCATTTTCAATTGTATTTTCCAGGCGTCCTAGGGGTAATATGGTCCTTTTTCTGGTGGTTCTTTTCCTTTGAGCGCCCTGGACTCCACCCCTCAATATCAGACGAGGAGAGGATATACATCGAAACATCCATAGGAGAAAATACATCAATCATTAATAAGGTAATGGAGCATATTGGTGTAGTGGTTAGCATGCTGGCCTCTCATGCCAATGGCCTGGGTTCGAATCTCAAACAAATTGTAACCTGAGCCTTATACTGTGTTGTGTCCCTAGGCAAGGCACTTTATCCATATTGCACTCAGTCCACCCAGCTGTTCAAATGGGTACCTGAAAACAGGATGTACGGACCTACATGGTCGCGCTTAGCGCTTGGTAGCTGCTATGAAAGTTCACGTCCTTTTAGGGTAAATATTGTGAGTAGCGCCTTGAGCATGCTATTGGATGGAAAGTGCGCGATATAAATACACAAAGTAATTATTATTATTAATCAGCAAATTACTGGAACCTCTTTGATCTGTACCAAACGCGGCATTCAAAGAACCATATGCAACGCCAATTCTAGGACAGCTGCCTTTGATTTGAAATTCTGACTAATTCAATAACATAATTTTGCTTTGTATTTTTGTATCCATTTATTTACTTAAAAACTTGTCACTGTCCCTTTTCCCATATCAGGATGCTTATTATTGTGAAAGTGATGATATTTCTGCAAGAATTTTTGACAAAGAAATTATATGAAATTAATAAAAATTAAGAGATGATCCATAATTGCAATCACAAGTGCAATCATTGTGCCGTAAAATTATACATACATGTGACTACCACTTTTGTTATTGAATTGTTAACCATTAATAATGTAAATGACTACATTTCACAGCTCTTGGACAGAGTTTAATATCCCCAAATGTACACCGCTCCTTGCTACGTTGTATGTTACATGATATCATATCCAGGATCAAATGATAACGATGTAATTATCTATTGTTACCAGATCATTATGTTGAGGAGGTATGATTAATAACCAATGAGCACAACGCAAGATGAGATAAATGATAATGATAATGACGATAACACTAATGTTCATCAAAACAGCTGCTAAACACAAGTTCAATTCATCCCAATAATTGCATTGATAAAGGGTATTTTCATACTTTTTGTCAAGGCTTTAGATAGCAGTTGTTATCATCATTTTGAAATACGTTTATTACCAATATATTTGCAATGATTTGACGTGGTATATTAATTTAATAAAAGGTGCATTGATTGGTTTAAATTACAAAATGAATATAAGCTATTGAACTGATAAAGGAATTTGGATATTAATACATATGCCCTTTGCAATAAGGGATTCAGTTTCACAATTCAACCTTTTAACATTTAAAAAAAAAGATTGTTTTACTGAACGAGTTTTCAAAGAAGCGCATAGCAATTGAAGTTTATAAGAACAGTTTGATTGGCAGAATAAGGATAGCTGTTGTTATCTACATATCGTGTATACCTACTTAATTGTATATCATTGTTTCATGATATTGGACAATCTTAACTGTTTTCAAATAGCTATCCAAAGAAAACTACAACTAGGTATTGTTAGCGTTTGCAAGACCTTAATACAATTCCCCCTTACTTGCAATTGTTGCCATCATGAAGATCTACAATAGCTAAGCTTGGATGAGTCCACCGGGAATATTACGAGAGGTATTAATAATCCATTAGGAGATAAAGCCACTCCCGTTCAACCATTGTTTCGTACGATGTTAACAATACCGTTGTTGATAAAGCTTTGCCGTCCATCGGGGTTTGAGAATAAGTGTGTCGCACCATTTGTGGTCATAGTATGAGTAAGCAGTTTACAGAATCTTATGTATATGTTTAAGTCTATGTTCAGATCAAACTAAACTTGATAAGGAATATTGTGATTTTATTTGGACTTATTTCCAAAAAACTGTTGTTTTTGGGTGGATTACCGTATTGATAAACACTTAAATCTTGCAAAAAAAGGGGAAACGATCCCATTTTATAAATCGGCATTAATTATACGAGAATTAGACAAAATGTTGGCTTACTCCTGTTTTCTAAGGTCTGTTTGTTGAATTACGCATATGAATGGGAAAAAATGTTGTTTCTATGATTGAAATGTCACTAGATGGTCACTCTGTGATCGTTGGGGAAAAACACATTATTCATAATGCCATTTTTAATATCCCCAACATTCTTTTTAAAAACAAAATTAAGAATACTGTTGTTTCTATGATTGGAATTTCATTAAATGGTCACAAGGTGATCATTAAGGAAATAACATATCATTCATAATGTCACTTTTTTTTTATTCCAACCTTTGTCAAGTATGTGAAATAATGATTTTGTTCACTTTTATAGCGTTAAATTCATACACCAAAAGCAAGGGTTAAGCGCTTGACATTCTGTTTTGACGATCTTCCACCTTTTCAATGTAAATTAATTTCTGCAGAACGTGAAAACACCATGGCTCAAGTTCTTTACGTCGATGCCCGTGTACGCCATCATGGTGGCCAACTTCTGCCGTTCATGGACCTTCTACCTTCTCATCATCAGCCAGCCCACCTACTTCCTGAAGGTCTTCGGCTTCGAGATAGACAAGGTGCGTGTTCCCATGTCTGTACGAGGAAAAATATATAACCATCAATCTATCTTGTCCTTGATCAAATACAAGACGTATTGCATACAAGACATAAAGTATCCAGTATTAATAACCTTGTCCTATTTCCAGAGCGGAACACTGTCAGCCTTACCACATCTGGTCATGGCAATCATCGTTCCCATTGGCGGACAGATCGCCGACTTCCTGCGCAGAAGGATTCTTACTACCACCTCTGTGCGCAAGATCTTCAACTGCGGAGGTAATTAAGTTTAAATGTACATTGTGTGTCATATTTTGAGGATATCTAAATCAAAAGTTCCAAGTTTGTGCATTCATAACAAAAAATGTCCCTTGGTTCATGGCGTTACAACAGGGGTCATTGATCCACAGATGTAAAGAAGGTTCCTTCATATTATGTAAATAGATTCCAATCACATTGACATTTACTGAGGATCTTCGAGACGAAAAAGAATCAGACAGGGTTGTTTGAGTAGGCTCTGAGGGCATCACCAGTGTAAGAAAGCAGATTAAAAAACGTGCCCAGTACCACGAGGAAAGGTTCGGTTCCAGTAATGTTAGCTTCGTGGAAAAGACGTTATACAGTGTTAAGTAAAGTGCATTCGCTTGATAGTCGTCTCTCCGTCGATGTTGAAAGAAACGGCGGAAGTTAACGTGTGTTATTGGGGGAGGGGTGCATGTCAAAGAGACAGCGACAGCGTTATTGTGAAAGGGTTATACATTATTATGATTTGCAGTGTACACGTAGATCGATATAGAAAGGGGTGTTGGCAGGAACCTTCTTATCCATCCCAACTGAGATGTCATGATATACTAGTCGCCTTGCATGCAGTTCTTGAGTGTTCATATGTACGAATATGTATGATTGTACCACCGTTATTCTGTGTCCATCGCTGATCGATAAGTGTTCAGGTACACAACCCACTTCCTCACAGAGCGTCCATAATATCACGAGTCCGTGAGATGAAAAAAACACTTATGAAGCAAGGAAACAGACTTGTGTGCATTACTACTAATATCATTGTGTCTGATCAGACGGTGTAGGTTATTATTTTTATTTGTTTATTATTACTTTCCTCTGTATATTTAAGTTTCATCATCCGGAACTTCCTTCCATTACATGGAACATTTACATTCTGGTAGCCAATATTTGCATACAATTCAATAACCTGTATTACTTATCTAATTCTATTGGCCAGGTTCATTGTGCACATAGTTCTCGTAGTCTGTTGCATTTTATATACCCTATAGTATATAAGCCCTGCAATGTGAAGAAAGTACATGTAGTATCTCTATAACCACAAAAGCCAGAAAGTTTCCCAAATCTTCTCCACCTGTCTGAGAGTACCTAGCAAATGAGAGGCGTGGAGGTACTTTAAGAACATTGTGTACAATGCAGACTTACCATATGATATGATAATACCTGTATTATTGAAGCAAAGATATCCATATATTTACATGAATACTCTAAACTTCCAGCATCCTGTTTTGAAGTGAAAGTGTTCAATGATATTCTTTAATTTAATTTCACCAGTTCTCTATTTCACAACTATTAAAACGAATTCCAGATTAAACCATATTTATAAATTTGTCAGCAGGATTTGTGATTTCAAACAGGAATGACGATCATATATTAATTGTTAGTTGCGTGCTTAAGATGTTAAGTTGTATCTTAACTCCTCTACCCCAACTTTTTTCTTTGTTGTGTGTCCGTAACACCATTAATATCATAGATACTTAAATGGTAAACGTGGCCTTTATGGGACAATATAGTTTTAAACTCAAACGAGTGTATCGCGCTTTGGCCATTTAAAAACGATGAGTAATTGGCAAGGATGTTATTCTGATATGGTTTTTCACATGCTTTCAGCTGTGAATTGTTGTGCCTTTCTCGAAATCCTCCACGTAATTGCCGAACTTCAAACAGGTTTTGCAGGAGTGCGAATGCTTATAAATGGTGCTAATTCGAGGTTAATTTCATCCGCTTTTCTTTGCGATGGGGCTGACTCTCATATACCCATTAATTATCTGTCATCTTATTCCGAGCAAAGAGGAATTAACAGTTTTTGAGGGCATCTGTGACCTTTGCGAAGCCGGTGTTGGCTAACAATGAGTCAAAGTTTAGATTTTTTCAATAGATGATATCGAAATCAATTATCCAAAGCCAAAGATCCTCTAAAAAGTTCTCTCAACGAATACAAGCCGAAAACAACTAGCCCATTTTTCAAATTATCATAACTGCTGTTGACATTTATTGTGTTGTTCAAAGGCTTCGAGAAATGTGAATTATTGTCGTTGTTTTTTCGTTATTTTGAAATTAAATCATGTTTTGCATTAGAAAGAATATTCTTTTTATCAAAATTTCCTGGCTTAAAATGCATTTGGTCGATATGATGTAAATGAAGCAAACAAATTAAAGCTCATATTTTAGGACAGAAATGACTGAAGAAACTACTGGAAAAGAGAAAGTTCAAACAGTATACCGAATGCAGCTTGCCAGGCAAGAGAGTAGGTTTGCCTTCACGTGATATGTCGGCACAAATGGTGTCGACCAAATGTCAGGTTCCTCAATCTTTCTTTGAAACAAGAGTCATTAACACTAATCTGAGATAAAGATCACTTTCTGAAGAACTCCCTGGGAAATATGCGACCCTCGTTGGTATTTAAGAAGCTGAAATGTTATCAATCAAAGCCAGATTAAATCCCGTGATATTACCCCAGGGATTCCAATCAATTAGTTGTATCATGTATCAATATATTGCTTGACATGCATGTCCTTAACCTACTCGATTAGCCATTGAAGTTTGATTATGGACTATGATAGTTTCAAATTTATTCTATGGAGCACAGTGGTGTTGTGGTAAGCATGCTGGCCTCTCACGCATTGCGGTGCAAAAACAACATCATACATTGTTATGTCTCTTGGGAAGGCACTTCATACACAGTGCACTCCGTCTATCAGATAACGACCAGGGTATCTGAAAAACAGGATTTACGAACCTGCACAGTCGCGCAGTTGATGTCTGTATTGAAAGTGTACTTCCTTAAGATGGCGTTCTGAACAGCTAATATGTACCTATAACTGTTCAGAGTATTGTTTTTTTCGTTCCACAACTAAAACATTTTCAGGCAAACATGATTGATTAATTGACGATAGCCGATTCAAATTTGTCGAGTAACATGACGCAGCGAGAGTTGGCCCGAATATCTGGGATATACGAATTAAAACATGGATTTCAAGAAAGACTTCGCCTGGAATTTGTCCATAGATTGCTACCGAATCAAACTTTTTTCTGTTGATGGTAACTGCAGCTTTCAGCATACAGAACTCGTTTAAAGGGGCAGTTGCACGTTTCTAAGGTATTAAATTGCATATTGGCATAAACTAGTATTCAATAATGACAATTTCAAGAAGTATGACTAAAAACATGTGACTGCTCCTTTAAACCAATTCACTTATATATACTGGCAGAATTTCTGCTGAAGTTAGATTAAGTTTATTTCAACGTTAAAATTAGACCTGAATTGTTTGACTCTTCCGTAAAGTTTTAAAACTTTTTTTGCAAGAATCCGTGATTTTCCATTGCAACAGTCGTAGCTATTTAATAATCGCAAAGAAAGGGTTTAAGAAAGGGAATATCTGTCAAGAAAGCAATCAAATTGATATCTTAAAACATTCACTCCCCAATCGAGTTGTTCCCAAGTGATGTTGAAGAATTTACTTTCTCTTCTGAGAGGGTTTGAAAGCTTGAATCGCCTTGGGAGTGTCTAGTGGCAATGACGCGCTTCAAACCTCAGCTCCTGACACAATGGAGTTCAATCCTTTTGTAAAGTCTGATATTAATCATCATTAGGCCTAATTCCGTGCCCTGTTGCTTAAGTCGCCTTCTTTGGACGTTCATCTGGTTGTGAGTGGTTGTATAAGAGCATTGAAGACATGCATGTAGAAGCTAGTAATCGGATTTAACGTTGGCGTGCTTTAGTCTCCCGATATTTCCTAGTTGCAACTTTAATCATATCAAACTCAACCGTGCGTGTTTACTCCTAAGACGCCAACTTTGAGGCATGCGCAGAACTGGACTACATCGCGCGGAGCGACACAATCAATTTTTAAAGTCAACCGCCGCCTCCATTCTCATTAAAACGAGGCTCTTCGACTCAGAACGAGGCTGCCACCAAATCTCCAATGGGTTTCCCTATCACGCCAGGGCTTAGACACGTCAAGCCCAAAGACATCAACTCGTGCTTATATCAAAGCGATAGTTTCCTGAATCAAGCTTAGCTCTCAGTAATTTAATTGAATTATTTCGTTATCGAACGAGGAGCACTAGGAAAGAGAGAATCATTCCAACTGGAGAGCCTTTAGTGGTCTATTTTTATTTGACTATCTCTGCGGGCGAGCGAGACAGAGGGATGGCTGTGTGGAAGTTTTCATACATTACCACCAGGGTGCCTTCTTTGCCTTCCTTGCGATATTCAAGTATACGACTCAGCTCTCTATCAAACTCCAGGGGTCCTGGTATGCATCAGAATAAATCTTTTGTAAAGAGGAATTTAGGAAATAATTTGCATCGGCGTTTGTCCTTCATCAAAATGGAATGAATTCTAAACTCATTCAGTAACGTTTTGTATAGTTAATTTGATAATGCGCTGAAAACACAAAAGTTGATTAACATTGAGTATCTGATTTTTTCCAATGTTGTTTTTACAGGTCTTTAATAATAGTTTTCAAGAAACACAAAACTTTCGATCTTTTGTTTGCAATGATAACAGTTAATATAAATCTCCATCTCAAAATAATCTCAAGGTCACCAAAATTTCCAGCATTAAAACGTCGACGCATTCGTCAAATATTACATGCATCAAATTAGTGGCAAATATGAAATAAATATATCCAACTTGGCCAATGACAACTGTTCCCAAAACCAAATTTACATATCCTAAAACCCATTTTACAATTTTACTATTCTCAAAAGTTTTGATTTCAAGCATTCGTTTACAGAGAGGATATGAAAATAGGATATAGACATTGTGACAGACAGACAGACAGATAATTTATTTTAGTGTAACGTTAACATTAATTATATACTACCGGATAAAAGTTACGCAACACTCTATACTTTGGTACTGTTGGAATATCATGACAAGTTTACTGAAATAATCTTTGTCAACGTGTAAAACTTTCATTGAGTGACTAAAAACGTTTTCATTTTCCCTTTAAAGGGGCAGTAGCACGTTTTTAGGGGGAATATAAGGTGATGCCTTGAAAATGAAAATTAATGGTTCCAACTGAAAGACAATGTATTTAAACTGAATGGAGCAGTAATAATTCAAATATATAATGGAAAGTTTAGCCGTGCGATTCCTTTTTCTTACAAAAAATGAATTAAAGGTGTTCACATAAAATGACCGCCAATGGAATTTATGTGAATCTTCATATTTTGTCCTCTGACTTTGAATGAATGGTTTGTGTAATTATATTTTTGACCCTATCAAAATAATACATTTAGCATTAACCTACAATTATCAGTGAAAATGTAAAAATATAAAATTATCAAAAAAGGTGCTACTGCCCCTTTAATCATACTTTGACTGAATTTCTAAGGTACTGACTGTTAACCAAAAATATTATTGTTAATGTTAGGACACTTCATAATGAACCTTTGGTTTCAGGTGTCAAAAACGACATTTATTTAGAAAAAACGGCATTAATGGATCGCATCATCTAATGTCATTCATAATACTGACTAACTATCGTCGAACTTGTATCCTTTTTTCAACAATTTATACCAAAGTGACGTTCATAAGATTTAGGAATATCGTTGTTGTTCTCTTGAGCTCATCTCATCATTCAACACTCCTCATTGAGTGAAGGGGTCATTACAGTTAAAACTTATCGGACAAAGCAACTTTAAGTGAATAGTCTTTTTCCCAGATGTTTGCGAATTTGGAGGTTCATACTGTAGGTTCTAACCAGTGACGTTTGTTAAAGTGTAGTTACTAAAAGTTGATCAGTTCACTTGACGAATAGAGTTTTTCACTAGCGGTCAAGAAAGTAAGATCAGAACGCTAATCATGGACCGTTATTGAAAAAAATAGTTTCTTTTATAAGTTTTATCCTACTCGAAACACCAATGGTTGAAAATAGCATCCTAATTACACAACTCGATAAGTCAAATACACCAAGCAATAAAAGTAACCGATTCAACCCACACTGCCCTTTGTTAATAGCACTCATAAAGTCTGTGCACATATATCAAGGAGTACTTTTTACCTGACGTTCTCAAGTGAAATGGGTAGTCTCGATATAAACTCCTCAATCACATCAATAACGTTACGTCAACGTCTCCATTAAATCTCTCCCCACGCCCCCATGTAGGTAAAATAGTGTTCTATTGACCCCATAGCCGACGGTCACCTCCAGTACATCAAAGGTATTCTTCTCTGGTAATTAGCTAACGAGATATATGCGTGTAGAGGAACGAAGTAGAAAAGGATATTGTTTGAACTGCTTCCTATTACGTATTGTTCATTGATTGGTTGAAATATGATGAGGCATGTCTAAACGAGCCCTTTATAGAGTTCCACTCGTTGGTAGCTCCTCAAACATGGAGTTTATGATCACAATATGGAGAGTAATAAGGTACACGTAAGAATATCTCTCAGTAACACTATACTACTTCATGTTTTTTTACATTAATACAGGATAAAAAGGGATATATTTATCACAGATACAGTATCAGTGTCCTCTGTCGTCACAGGGGAATGTTGAAAAACAATCTTACAGTCTTAAAGTAACATACCATTTAGGAACCCATGCAAATAAGTGATTTATTCTTTGACTCGTAAGGGTACGTAAAAAGTAAATTTTAATAGGTTTCTGATTTCTATATATATTCAGCATCGTGATAGTTGTGCATTTGGTACAGTAGCCTTTTATGCCAAAGGACTGTGTTCGAATTCCTGTGGACATTTAAAAAATTGTAACCTGTATACTGTGTTCCTGGGCAAGGCACTTTATCCACCATGCGCTCAGTCCATCCATCTGTCAAAGTGGGTACTTAAAAACTGGATTACCGCCCCTACATGGTCATACTTAGCGCTTAGTATCTGCTATGAAAGTATTATTCCTTTAGGGTGATGATTGTGAGTAGCCCCTTGAGCATGCAATTGATGGAAAGTTCGCGATGAAATACCACCATCATCATCTTCACTATCATCAGCTTCACTATCATCATAATCATCATCATCATCATCATCTTCATCATCATCTTCATCTTCACTATCATCAGCATCACTATCATCATAATCATCATCATCATCTTCATCATCATCTTCATCTCCACTATCATCAGCATCACTATCATCATAATCATCATCATAATCATCATCATCATCATCTTCATCATCATCTTCATCTTCACTATCATCAGCTTCACTATCATCATCATCATCATTAATTTTGAACTTGAGTCATATAAAGTTATGCAGGATGCATGATATTTTAGTCCTAAGCTACAAAGAAAATGATGAAGCATACCGTATTTCCTCTAATAAGCGCCGGGTCTCCAATAAGCGCCGGGCCTCTAATAAGCGCCGGGGGGTCATTGGTAGTTGAGAAAATAAGCGCCGGGCCTCTTATAAGCGCCGGGTCTCTAATAAGCGCCGGGTCCTATCCATTAGATAAATGCTCCCTCAGTAAACATTTTACATGTATTCATTGTAAAAGACGGCTTAAAGCAAACTTCAATGTTCTATGAAAGAAATAAGCGGCGGGTCTCCAATAATCGCCGGGCCTCTAATAAGCGCCGGGGGGTAAAGGGGTGCTGAAAAAATAAGCGCCCGGGCGCTTATTAGAGGAAATACGGTACTCTAGTGACCTTGTGTTGACTATCATCAAACTCTCAGATTCGATTCCAATGATAAGCACTTATAAGTGAGTGATAAAGCACTGTAAACCATGGTAGTTAAACTATAAAAAAAAAAGGGAGCATTAAAAGAAATGATAGAAAAAGATAGATGCTTGGATAACTTTGTTGCTAGTGTTTCACAATCTCATAGACAAATCCTTATACCTTTCTAAATTGTGAAATAGATAGTAGAAGTGTCTACATCATCAGAACCTCGAAATCCCCATCACTTTAAACAAACATCACATTTCCCTAAAGCACCGGTAGCAAAGAACTGAAGCGAGAAAGACATACGTAGGACAGCACTACTTCATCATAATTTTCTGGAACAAAACCCTCGTGTTAAAAAGCGATTCGACAATATGGACCGGAACGCCATTTTCCCCCCTTTCCGATCATCATTTGTCACGAACGTCCACAGTTGCAACTTCTCTCTCAGTATTTTTCCAGCTAATGAAAAGCTTTCAGAGATATATTCAACGTAGCCACAGGCGGCTTCAACGTTTAGCCTACACAGGATATTGCAGAGTGTGCTAATTTGAGTATTCTTAATTAAAGCCTGCATGAGTCTCTGAAAGAACATACAGTAAGGTGATACCGTATAATGAAGTGATGAAGCTTCTATAAGAGCTTTAAAGGCTTCTATTCATATGATATATGGAAGTGTGGTTGTGTCTTGTGTAAACATAGATATAGGGAAGTTTTATCAGTACGCCTACATACGGATGGTCCCGGCCTGAAGGGTTGTTGTGATCAAACGTGAAGAGGAAGATTATATTGACTCGGGATTGCCTGGCATTAGGCTAATTAATCTGAGAGGGAATTATCATTGCAATCTCTCCTCAATGCTTTTACCAGAAGATTGGCATTTTCCCAAAGCTTTTTTCATGTTGTAAAATCATTAACAGCTTAATGAACCATTTAGGAACTTATTTCAAAAAGTTTAAAGTCTTTTAATGATATTCGATGTTGTTTGTGACATCTTCAAATAGACGGACTCATTTGAAGGAAATTAAGCTGATAATTTAGAATTTTTTGTCGACAATTTCATCTTGTATGATCATTTTTCTAATTATACTGGGCTTTGATGGATCAGTATTCTATCAACATCTGATATTCTATTACAATCCATGCAACTTATTCATGTGTAAGCTAGCAAGACCAATCAGTAACGGAAATATAGCGAGCTTAAAATATAAATGAAATCTAGAAACGGATTATTCATTATGATCCCGTAAAAGGACAATGTCGTAGGAGTTTAAATGACGTGATCTCCATCCTTCGAGAGGATATGATATTCACTTTGAGTCTTTGGCCAAGGTGATTATCACTTTTTAGAACTCTCTCACATCAGTCTAATCTATATATTGAAACACGTGTACAATGTATTTAAGTATATATATATATATATATAGTTTTATTCATTGAGAATCATAAGGGCACGCGATAATCAACAACAATAATCAGACATATCCATCATGTCAAAAAAAGTCAATACTAGAATAAAAAAAAATTAAAAACAAAAGCTAACTGTTAATCAATTATTCATCTTTCAATTCTTTTAAAGAAGGAAGACAAAGGAAAGAAACGACAAGGAACACTCTGTCTGTATCTATATCCACGAAATGCTCATAAGAAGCCAAAAACATGATTGAATGTTTTGCAGTGCTTTCTGAATAACGATATGGCACTTGTACCCGTTTCAGTGATAGTGGTGATTTTTTAAACGTATTTGTAACCCTTTCAGACAACCGGGTATCATGTTAAAAATGTCGAAATGTGTTAACAGTTCAAAACTGGTGTTCATTTGATGAGAGTATTTCACTCCTAGTGAACCTCTCGTATATGTTGGACACCAGAATTGGCCTGGATCTTACACTTAATGACGACTTCATTTCAACACAAGCGGAAGTTGTCATCGTTTGTTCAGTAGGATTCGCTTTCCTGCAAGGATCGTTACGCTTCTGATGCACGAACTGCTGCCGAGTTTGCATAAACCAACTGACTTGTCTTAACGTTGCGCTGGATAATTCTCACGTGGCTAATATTTGTTTTGTTACAGAACCATAAATCATATTCTAATCAGCAATTATAGGACCTGTTCATAATGTTCTGTCCCAGCGGATGAAGGGACAGGGTAGATAAACACTTGTAGAAGACGTAACGACTCCCTGGAGACTACCATTAGGGCTCTGTAATAACAACAGCCCAACAGCACAATGTACTCAAACGCAGAAATTACCATAATTATTTGATAACAGTGCTTAATGTATTCAAGGGTTGGGAAGAGGTTTACTTTAGGGAGCTGATAGCCGGTCATCTGTAGTAACCAAAGGGATACGATAAGTATTATCTATTAAGAACAGCTGCCTAACGTAAGTGAATCTAAATGTATGTGCAGTTATAGATAGAGTACTTACAGAAATGGAAGTAACACAGTTAAAGATCGTTATTTACACGTATCAAAATATACAATATAAATTCAACGACTTTGGCTTATAACAAAAATGTAAAGAAGTGAAATTTTGTTAATCGGTGGAAGTAATGTGACTGTCTAAGCTTTTCGATCAACCAAATTATCATATTTGACAACCAAACTTGATTAAGTGCTGAGAGATTTTTATCCGAGGAAGTGTGTCACATGACTTTTACGAAACGAGACTGCATTATTGAATTACCAGAGCGAGAGCGAGGGTTATACACACATTTGCACGGGTTGCGTAAAAGTCATAGGATACAATGAGTATGATATTTTCTTAATTACTGGTTCTATTCCATCTATTCTCTTAGACATATCCAAAAATGGACCGTCTTTGCCATGCGGCGGTCGGCTACAGAGACGTCATAAACAATTGTTTTATGACGTCACTGACGTAAATATACGGGAAGTCGCGCTACAACAATCGTTGCTATGCAAAAGTGACATTTGCACATGTGCACATATTGAAAATATGCCACTGATTATGACTCATCATAAAGCTAATAAAATATTTTATCTCATATGACTAGGGGTAATATGCTCTGCCTTTGGCGTTAATGCTTTACAAATGAATTGTTCATCTTTACCTTAGACACGTAATAATATTTGAAGTATTGTCAGTCTGACTTGTAAATCGTTAATAAGGAAATTCAATAAGAAATATTTGTCGACCATAAGTTCTTCATATCGTTGTAATAACCACACTTTTGAAAGCTTTTTGAAAGAAAATATTATTTGAAAGTGACACCTTCAAATTTCTTTTGACTGTTAACGTCACGATTATAATTCTTTCGACATTTTACATTTTTTTCATTTATATGGTTTTATTAAAATATCATAAGTCATCGATCCGCCTGTCAGAAGTCTGCCAATTTCTCTAGAAATCAGCTTTGTGGATTTAATTCAGGTTTCCCTACATAATGTCATTTTTCTCAATATTTAAGCGGATTAGATAGCTTTATCAGCAAAAGATAATGTTAATTCTAATATCATCGAAGGAGTCTAGTTTCCTGCGAACTTGTTTCATAACAGTTCTTAATCCTCAGCAAAAAATCTCTAAAATTAATGTTAAGGTTTTATATCAAACATGTACTAGATAAACTATTAACGATTTAAAAAAATACATCAATGTGAACAAATGAATTCTGTGTTTATCCTTAAACAATCAAATGGCTTCGCAATTATGTGTATAAGTAGTGGGTGAAAGTTATATTTACGTCGAACCTGAAACACATAACTCCATATTATTTACTCATATTCTTGATCAGAGTAGTAATTAATCAACAATGTCTAATGCAAATCCCATGGAACCCTTCGTGGACGGTAATGTTTTCAAGGGACAGAAAGCAATAATAAAGAAACATATGATTGAATATGCTGAATTCAATCTTAAAACTGGTTTTCATCAAAGGATTTAGAGTACATTGTACGCTTTATATTTTCATCCTATGTACCATGCAATTATTGCGAAAATCAAACCAAGCGTTTTGAGTATAGTTTCTTCCAGGGATGACATGCATTGTTTATTTCATATTTACAAACCCTTTATTCACCTATATTCATAATAAATTGACTTACTTACTTAACTTTATTGCTTAACTTAGAACAAGCCATTCTCACGAATATTGGTATACTTTATTCAAGAGGTTGAAGTACATTAAATTCATATTTGATATTCTCAAAACGTGGAGCTATTAATTTGTCATGTTTCAAGCAATAATTGCGAAATTTGCTTTGTATATTCAAAATCCTTAAAACCTGTTCTCATCTCGTGATACATACAAGTCATTCAACGAAACAAAGTATATTTTCTGTTTCAGGTTTGGAACGGAGGCAGTGTTACTTTCCATTTTTTTATTTTTAAAACTGATATTCTTATAGTGTGATAATAAATGGACGATTCTACGAGTATTTTCTGTTTCAGGTTTTGGAACAGAGGCAGTGTTACTTTTCATGTTTTTATTTTTAAAACTGATATTGTTATAGTTTGATGATAAATGGACTTCTTCCATCCAAACAAGCCATTGTACGTGTATTTTCTGTTTCAGGTTTTGGAATGGAGGCAGTGTTTCTTCTGGGGGTCGGGTTCACGAGGAATACAGCCACCTCCATCGCCTGTCTCACTCTGGCTGTCGGATTCAGTGGATTTGCTATCTCGGGTAAGAATCCTTGGCACAGTTGGATTAGCAGACATAAATGGCTCACATCTTTCATTTGACCCACTGAAGACGTGCTGTGTTAAAAAGTATTCTACTTTCAATATACCTTTGCAAGTCGGCGGTAATGATTTTGAAGGCCTCAGCATCGTTTGATGTTCTTGTTATTCGCATCAAGTCGCTACATGGTATTTCTTCATCTAGTACATAAATACCTTATTTGTATCACGATCTGATATTTTTGTTGCTGACACAGCCGTGTTGTTATAAATATATCCTTGGAATCTGTTCTGGAAATATTTTGTTAACATCTTGTTTAAATCAGGTGCTATAACCGATTCATTCATTTTTTTGACAAATTTGTTATTCTAAGTGGAAATGGCCCATAGTCTAAACGATTATATATCTAACCATTTCCAAAGTCTCTATCTTGGTGTTTTGCTGTCATTTAAATGATATCCAGATTAAGTGGAATCGCATAAATTGTATAAGGTTCAATAAGAATAACCAACTGATTTAAAACAATATCTGTTATTTTTGTTGTGTCAATATAAACAGATATGTCCCTCAGTATCAGATTGTGAAAACTTTAACATAACCGATATTTTGGAAGACATACATCATGCCAAGTTTAAAACAGAGGTTTTAGCATCTCAGCAGGTAGCTAGAAACTGACACTACACATTACTCTACATTTAGAAGCGTACTTGTTGATCTGACTTGAATCTTTCCTATCATTAATCATTTTAATTTCATAATACAAACTTTACAATAATAATATAATATATAATATAAAACAAAAGGCAAACTTTTGATTAAGTTGATAAGATTTTTCAAATCAAATGCTGCTAGGAGATTTTGTCAAAGTCAAATTCATGTAAACTATTCTAGGATAAGTTTTCTGGCGTCTTTTCTTTGTAGTATCTAGTATCTACTTTTAACTGTTAACATATACAAAGCATATCGTATATCTAAAGACCCATACCACGACTTTTATTGAAAACCGTGTAAAAGGTTTCAAATTTGCATTATTCTGAAGAACATAAACAAGACTACCCGGATTGATCAGGGTCAAGTATGATACGGGTACATGTAAACAAGTATGTAATATATGTCTACATTGATGATTGTAATTCAAAATCCCTACCTTCCTAATCAACTGAAATAATTGGCTTTAATGTATATAAGATAATGTATCTTTAGTTTAAATGTGTGTTTTCTCGTTATTATAACAATCACGTTTATAAATAATCATTAGAAAATAAAAAGCCAAAACTAGTTCACCGATTCTTTTTAGTCCATCAATGAACCAAAAAAATGAAATTTCATAATGAGATACATGTTGTTGAAAGAAGATGTTATGACACACATTTACATGCTTATGCTGCACATATTTCTTAGGTTGTCGTAACTATGTTACAGTATTTGAAAAGACAGATGACGTCACAATGCGAATCCCAATATACCTCAACTCTCTGTAACCTAGTTTCCATTTAAATATGTTTTTTTCTTCTGCAGGTTTATGACTGATGTTAATAAGATTAAACGTGTTTGATATGTGATGTGAAAAATAATTTCCTTTGTTTGAATATCATTATATATTGCCAGAGTAATCTTACATATTGACCATTTCAAATCAGGTTTCGTAGTCATTTGAAATCAACATATTTGAAAAACATCTGAACATACCGACACCCACCTTATGACTTGATGGATTGACGCAGTTATAACAGGAACCGTCAGAATATTATTTAAGTTTCTATATAGTCCATTTAACCCTTCATTTGTAAGAAAACTGTGATCGGGATTTTCATTATTTATTAAACCTTTTCAACATTAACCATTAATTCTTTGAACAAATGAGGTGCCTTGTTAGAGATATATTAATATACGTGTCCATTGAAATGTAAAAGTACAAAATTGGCATTCCACAAATTCCTCCTTCTAGGTTGGCGGCTTATATCCATCATGCAAAGTAATTTTCAACAGCAATAGGCATTAGTATTTACAGAGCAAATAATTGAAATAGAGTTTCTAATTACACACCAGACAAGTTTTGAATGCTTATAAAAGTTCGCCGACCATGGCTTACATCTGTCACTAAAAACAAATCTATAAACATTCCCAAGTCAGATTATGGCACCGTTCGTTAAGCTGCTTTCTGCCTAATTCAACTTTTCTTTGGAGTCAAAGAAATAGTTTTTGGTTCTTATGCTAAGAATCTCTAATACCTTGGAAGTCCGTCTATTCAAAATGTTTACGCGCAACCAGAGCATATTTGCGCTAGAGCTAAGCAAAATTTAGAAACCTTTTTTTCCTTGACATGTTTAGCTACATAAAACAGAGCCCTCGACTTCAAGGAGCCAACAATTTTATCTTCCAGCTAACGCAAATTCCATACGACTCTTAAACCTCACTTTATGCTTTCCGAGCGCCATTAATTTAAGTATATGTCGAGTCGTAATAGGGGATGTGTTTAAGTTCTTCTTCGAATTCTATGTTAAAGTCTTCTTCAAATGCTATTCCAAATCACTGGCATGTTGGCCCGAGTGTGACACGCGTCTAAACCGCATGTGTTGTAGTGCTAGAAGAAGAAGAAGGCCCCTTCTAAGGATAAGAGCCTGTTTCTCTCCATAAGAGCCTGTTTCTCTGGATAAGAGTTTGTCTTCTCTGATAAGAGCATTGGGCGAGTTCAATTGCATCAACGAGTGAGGCCCCTGAGTGATGTCTAAACAGTCCACCATCCATACACTCAATTTAATGAAAATACTCCCATTTTACATTTTTCATCAAAGTTAAAAAGTTTTCTGAAGTTTCCTCCTTTCAGGAAAAATCTGCGTTTCATTAGCAAATCAATTCATGATAAGGACGTGAAAGCGGACTGGAATTTTCATAATCAGGATTTGATGGCGTTTCCACAGAGGCCGCCCAGTATCCTTGTACTCCTGGATTGACCTGGCCCACTTTACCCTTTTAAGTGAAAACTGTTTCATTGGAGTTGATTGTGAGAATGATTTTTCGCAAATATTTGCTTCTGCGGAGGGTTTAACACTATTACCCGTTAATCTGACTGTAAAGCTCTTTTTGTCAAGCGGTCTGGTGAGTGCTAGAGACGTCAGAAGGTTTCTTTGTGGACGGCCTGATGAAACATGGTGCTGATAAAACTAGGCCTCTGGTGTTAGTTGAAGGTATTAATGATCAATATAGCCCAATGGGGCTCGCTGACGGATGATAAAAGCCTTATTGAAACATACGATAGCTCAGACGGACACGTCAGGACTTCATAAACAACTTCCTGATATACACTTGCTGCTCTAGATGACAGCTTCCGGTGTTAGAGTATAGAATAGACCGTGTAATACTACTCCGGATAGAACATGATATAAGACGGTGTTGATCATAAAACCTTGATTTTGGCCTCTTGTGTAAGATCTAAATATATTTGATTGAGTACAAACTCTGAATTGACATGTGAGATCGTTAACATATAACATCGCAACGGAGAAATTAAGAACACATGATAAAGTTTAATTACTGATCCAACTTGTGATATATAGTTTGTTAGGTTATCAGTGCATGAATTCAAACATATCATTGTGTATAATAAATGATATAGCAGGCGACTTGATATTGAAAATAACATTCCATCTAAGAATGCAAAAGAGATGGTTGAGTAGGCTGTCTGATATTACATGTGAATTCACTCTTTACATGTCGTTAGATCAAATCACAAAATCACATGCAGTTCCAAATGCTTCATTATACATTAGCTGAAAAGACTGACTTAAATCCAATTCATAAAAGAACCAAATCCATTACAATCCTTAGATTGGCAAGGTATATATATAACACTATGGAATCATATGACTGAATATGAAAGCAAACCACAACACTGATAATATACAAGGAATAATATTCTTAATGATAGCAATATACACCAACCAGATGATATACGCTACAGGTATAGGATAGGAACGTCTGTCACAATATCAAGATATTCCTTTATATCCTTTCCCAGAATATGGTAGACAGAAATATCAACTGTCTTAATTCTCAAGGTATGCATTTAAAATGCTTAAAAAGACCAGCCAATATCACAGTTGAAATTTTGCACGAAGTATTATTTGAGTATAAAAATGACATAGATCAATCAAGATATTGTTATTCCTAGGAATAAGAAGAATCCTTTCCCAGAGATGTACATCTTTGTGTGGATTGAAATTTCAGATACTTTTCAAAAGGCATCAGCTTGTAAATATTGATTGAATACATATTGAACTGACATTTCTCGATCATAATATTGTTATTTCTAAGATGAAAAATCAGCTAAGTTAAAAAACATTTTCAGGAGATACACGTCGACTGACATTTCCAGATAATCTTCAAGGAGGATTTCTCATGATATTGTAATTAACCTTTCACATTACCTGACGTTCAATGTCTCGTAATATATGTTACAGAAAGTCTACAAGCCAATGTCCAGAGGCAAAATCCTTCCAGATTATGACATTGCGTTTGAAGAAATCTGCCAGGAACCTAACTTTGATTGGAATTGTCAGGAGTCATATAGAATTCCTGTGCCATTCTTTGAGAACAATAGAAAGTGTGAAAGAGTCGTTTTATCGATATTGAGCTTGTCACTTGCAATATGAAGCTACATCTCTGATCTTGACATCTCGAATAACATAGCTCGATGTTTCTGCGAGCGATCAATTGGAATGCCTCGTGTTAGTTCGGAACGGACAGATTAATTTCTCTGATATCTGGGCGATGATTAAAGATAAAAGTAGTATGTAAATACGTAGTTAAACAAAATCCTAAAATTGGGTATTTTAGATAATATTATTTCAACAAAATATTTATGTCATCTTAAGTCGCTCAATTTTATCGGGCAGATTGCATGTCCATTGCACGGTTTTCAAATATTTCCTACTTCATATTTGGCGCACAAATCGTTTGTTCTCAATGATCTCTATTTGATGTACTTTGAAGTTGAATGGCAGTTTCTTCGCATTATGTTTTTGGAAAACGTATATTAAAAGGGAATACCCGCTTATTAACAACTTTACAGAATTTGTAAGCTTAGAATTTAATCTACGTTTAAGGTTTCTTTACTGTAAAATTTCAGCTTATGAAAATATAAATTTAAGAATATTAACAAAATGCCACCAGACAAAAATTGAATATCATCCTTGACAAAGTAAAATCCTAAGAAAACCTTTTAATAACCATGCGAAATTCCTGCTTTAAGCTTTATTTTAAATGTCTTACATTGCATGATAAAGATTTATGGATGATAATTTTGGAATGTTAAATAATCAGAAGTTGAGAAGTACATACAAGGCGCCCGACACTCAATCACACTTATTAGTTGATAAGTGGTGTGAGACAAGGTGTCATAAACATTCCCTGTCTGTTTGATGTATGTCCATATTTCCCTCAATCGTGAATCAATGACGAACACGTGTTGTCTACGGGAGCCCTAAGTCTGGAGAGAATGTGATGATGATAAGTTGGATGATATTATAACCAGACTCCCCTCGTTACCCTCAATGTCATGGAAAGAAATTTATTGCCGCACAGCTTTAATTCATCATAAATTGCGATCAAACGAGAAGCATGATCAACTTGACCAAAATTGATTCTTCTGGCTAAATAAAAAGACAATTACAAGGTATCTTCAGACACATGCTTCGCGAAGCCGCCTTGTCGATTCGGGAGAACCGCCTTTGTAAGATTAGAGAGCAAAATCATAGAAGACCTATTTAACGGTTGACCAATCGCAAATTGAGGTGCCATTTTCCCAAGGGAGATAAATGCACCCTTCAATTCACTACAGTCCGGAACTGTTGTCAGATATGACGGCGTTTGGTTATGGCAGAATCTGCCGTAATACAGTTTGTTCCATCTTGGTCGAACTGTAATGCCGAAGATCCGTCATTACCTTGTCGTAGGGTATTTGATGCGTGAAATATTCCATTAGTGAAAGAGTAGCACATGTAATAGGTTGAGGACTGTCCGTGATCTTTAAGTGAGACAGTTAAGGCATGAAACAAACTAATGGTCCATGATGTTTGGGCGGAGCGATAACAAGGAGAAATCAAAGATATAATGTTATTTCATGCCTTGCATTAAACATTTAAACCTCTATTTACTAAGTTAAGACGACTTTGCGTGATCGTTTACACTTTCTTATTTTCAAATCCCGTCTAAGATGGAATAAGTATTTTACGACAGTTTGTTACTTATTTTCAAATAATGTTAATTACCTTATTGATTTTAATTTATGGAAATGTAATCAACAAAAGTTAGAAAATAATTAAAATCATAATCATTTATGAATAACATAAAAACATTACACATCTTCAACTCATCATTTTATGTTTTGTATTGAAAGTCGTGTCTCTGAAACTTGTTATCTGGAATAAAGATTAATCATAAATTTGATGACCTCACAATATTACGCATCAGTCTTTGAAGTATCAATAACTAGATTCTAATTGTTATTTACGATTAATAATATCAAAATTTAAAAAAACCTGATTCAAAATTTTGATGAGATTTGTTTAACTTGGAAGAAGCTTTGAGTGACATTTCCTTATTATTGCTTGTTTGTTCTCTCCCCATTTCATTAAGTTAAGAGTATGTATTAAGGTTCCAATTTATCTCCTGAAGTAAGTATCGACATCCCAATAATGCTATGAAGACAGTGAAAAGCACCTAATGACCACATGATGATGGGTAAAGGATGTTAATCGAGATATAAGGAGACGGAATGGAATGAGAGTACAGTTTGGTTCCTGCAAATGTAGAATCGGTATCTTTAATGACCCCTTGATGTCCTCGCTTAGCTAACGTGAATATGATACTCGGTTCTCCTCTCAATCTGATGTTGATGAACTAAACCTTTATCTTAAGCATCTTATTCGGCGTTAGATATCTGTAATGTACATGACGGAATGCAATCAACAACGCTATCAACAACATTAATCTCTACCTTCATACGCAAACCACTTAGAGGCTCAGAAATTGATTGCAGAGTTGCTGATATCAGCGAGCTTTGCTTTGATAATTACAGACAAATACGACGATCGAATATTCGATTTTGCTATTGTCTCTCGTGGTGACAGCACAGATTAACACATTACTGGTTAATAGATGCGCGTACTACATGGTTGCATGTGCACTCTTCCATAGTTTGGACTGAAAGGGTGCTATTTGACGGATTAGATGGATGTGTTCCTTCACTGTAACACAATGACGTGATTGCGGGACAAATGTTAAGCTTTGACATTCACTCAATACAGGCCGCTTGTTCTTTGCTCTTGATTCAGTAGTTACTTAAAGGGGCCGCTTAATTTAGAGACGTAGCATAGAGGAGTTGGTGATAGGGTTCGTTCAGTCGCTTTAGAACTCTTGAAAACGCCTTCGTAGTATCCTTTTAAAGAACGATTTAAAGTGCCGGTAGGCCATTATTTGGGTGTATCATATCATAAAAGTACTTCTTTTATGTTTCTGATAGAAAACATATGAAATTATTATATGATATCAGTTTGTCAAAGCAAACGAATATGTGTACTTGAGTATTATGTTTCTGTAATTATCCTCAATTCAGTAACTCATATAGATATATGATTGTTTCACAGATAACAGTACGTTTTATCAACAATTGATCTATATTCAATGGCTCATTAATCCCTTGTGCGATTTCTAGTTTAAATATTCATATGACATAATGTCATCTAATGTTTCGAACTTAATGTACTTGTCTTACATTTGAATAATTGCAATGAACCAAAAGTTATTTTTGAAAACTATCTATTTAAATTCTCTACAAATCAATATTTGAAAACTACTAGTTTTTTTCACTTGCCGCATTGATCGTCTCAGGATTAGTCATTTACCAAATAGATTAACTAGAAAACTAGATTATCAATCCGTTTCTTCAGCCTTTGGAGTGTCGATATGTAACGTATAGGTTAATATTTGGTCAACAATGTTTTTAAGCATGCATTATGCGTGAAAATGAAAGTTATGAATGAAATATCACTTTTTCCAGTATTAAACTGATATTCACATTTCGACATAGGAATCAGATGATACGTATACACTGTTAGCATTGCGTCTAAGGGATGTCTCTGAATGATTAATAAACAAGGTAAGGGAAATTGCTGATACCTGTATCCAAGAGGTGGCGAACTAAGAAATATTGCTATTGGAGGTTTTTCTGTGATAATAAAGTAAAAACATTTTTGCAAAACTCTTTTGATTGCTACCATTGATTTTAGAGACTATGACTGAGTGTTATGAGCAATTCTTAGAGTTTTTATTAAATAAACCCAAACCTCTTTTACTAATACCTTGCAATTTGACAAATCGGTGATGACCATTTGGCACATATTATGTAAATTTGTTGCTCTTTGGAACACATTCATGAAAAAGGAAGGCAAACGTTTTTTTAGATCTTATTATCATTCAATGGGAGGACCCTCTTTTACTTATACAACTATTTGGCGGAAATATTTAAGCACGTTTTTTGATAATTTTATATTTTAAAGTTTCCACTGATAATTATAAGTAAATGCTAAATGTATTATTTTGACAGTGTCAAAAATCTTATTACACAAGCCAATCATCCATAGTCAGAGGACAACGTATGAAGATTCTCATAAAATTCATTGACGGGTATTTAATGTGAACACCTTTAATTAATTTTTTGTAAGAAAAAGGAACCGCATGGCTAAACTTTACGTTGTATATTTGAAGTATTCCTGCTCCATTTAGTTTAAATACATTGTCTTTCAATTGGAACCATTAATTTTCATTTTCCTGACATCACCTTAAATCCCCCTAAAACGTGCTACTGCCTCTTTAATACCTAACGATTCTTAAGGTTATGTCGGGAATGCGGTATGTCACAACCACAACACCTACAAAAACTGTAAGACTAGACTTTCTACAACAATATATCAGGTGTGTGGGACGATACTAAACTTGTGTCATATCTTGTGTCTGTACAACCACAATAACCGTCATAGCTAGTTTTAATAAACTAGTGTCCAAAAGAAACGATACCATACAAATCGCACAATAACTCAATCCATTGCAGATTGATAAGACTAAAACATAGTTTTATCATTTCTTCAGTAGTCAACTTACTTATATGCAAAATTTCGAAACATTATCTTTTCATATTTGCGAGAAACATGTATTTAAAAAAATCATCGATCTGGAATCTCCTTAACTAGGCGAGATAGCAGGGAGAAATTGGACACTTTCGCTTGTTTTAAAACGTTCTAGTGCAATGACGCGGCAACGAATTTATGTCAAATAAAGTGCATTGTATCAACAAGATTGTATTCTTACCTAAATTCAATACTTTATCAATTTTATAGTGAAATGACAAAAGTTCTGTGCATAAAACAACTTGAAATTTCGATTTATGCACCCCATGTGCGTTTGAAGAGACACAAAATCAAAAGTATCTTTTCCTGAAGAATGAAAATGTGCATACTTCTTTACAAGACATATGCCTGTTAGGCACACTTAAATTCGACTCTGTCAGGTAATAGAGTTTTGTTTCGGAGGACGTTGAAAACTTGGTATCGTTTCTTTTGGACATTAGTTTATATCTCTTGGGTAGAGTATATTATGTGTACTTTTATGTTTTGTATCTCACTTCACCTGTAAAGGTACCAATCAGCAGCTCTACATAGCTTCAATGACCGGCTATATGAACCAATTATCTTTTATATATGTTATTATGATGAATAGCCACACGAAGATATACCAGACACTACATTTTCAAAAGATTCAAATTTAATACTGTATTCTTGAATTAATAACTAAACTCGTGCCATCTAGCATTTCTTGTAGCATTGACATTTGAAATTGTTCAACAAATTGAAAATGTTCTTCCATGATTAGTTATGTGTTTATACATGATTGCTTTTAAAGAAAGCTACACTTACTGTTCAAAGGGTATACATTAAAGAAACCTTTTATATTATTTAACAATGTCATGGATTCATTAGTTCGTCCAGACATTCATTTCATCAAAATTGACAGGGAACTGACAGTGGCGTTTATACTTCGTAATCCAATGTGGGTGTTGGTCTACATGGTAGTTACACTTGTATTTGCCTCAGTACATGTACATATTGGAGTTTTGTGCCCGTGACAGCCACAGTACATCGCCATTTAAAAGTATTGTTCTGTCTTTACAATGCTGAGTGTCAAGCAAGACAGCAACAACTCCCATCAGTCATTTTGCATGACTCGACTAGGAATTGAACCCCGAACTTTCATGCAGGTGAATAGCCGACACTATCAACTGAGCTTAATAAATAATTCTATTGATAATGATCATTTCTTCACTGATTAGGCGACCACTGGATTCACGACCAATTATTTAAACTACATGAACAACCCGTGTACACGTAACATACGTATCAATGAAATAATATCGATTCAACGTGAATATTATCTTCAAATAATGATTTTATATGTTTGTAGGTTATCGGCATAATGATAGCAAATGCATTTTCGTCAGGAGAAAACACTTTTATTATTGTTATGTATAGTTCCAAACATGATTGAAATAAATTATTCTATAACTTTTATAGAATAAAAAGGTAAAGTTATAAGTTAAGCAAACCATTTACCATAAAACGTGTACTCAAAAACTTTTACTTCTCAAATTACCAACTTATCTTAACCAATTTAATATCTCTTCGGTTAACAACCCCCAAGCCCAAAGAGCCTACTTTCTCTCTAGATTCCTCCGTATCTTAGTTGAGTTGAAACACTATCCCTGTGTTTCAGATATCATGTTAGATATAGTATATTAGGAGGTCTGGAAGTTTGTAACAGGAGACTAATTAGTAAGCCGATTACTCCCCTGTAGATGTATCTTGTTAGCACAGGATTCTGAGTGGCAAGTCTTAAACTAATTTCCCTTATCTTTGTCCCTGGAGGTAAACTGCTTGATCATATTTAGTGAAAGTTAATTGAAAATATTGTATAAAACAAGCAACAACTATCTCCTGAGTCTTTGTAAGTTGTGTGTGGTAGGTTTTATATCAGTACAAAGCCAAATCGATATACTACCGCAAATTACTTACATTGAAAATTGAAAACCTCCACAGTATCATATTCGGAAAAAAACTGAAGTGGTTTCGTGCCGTTTCAATTGCTCAGCACTGTGGTAACTGTGACACGGGTATAACATGTCCACTATATTTAAATATTTCTTTAATTCATTTCATAAAATTTAATTTTGGTACTCTAAACTAAAGCCGGCTAGAATAACAAAAACTCATAACGGTTGCCTCAATATCAATATAAATAAGATGAATTAATAATTCACATAACACAGCCTAAATTAGAACTTCCCTGACGTAAATAAATATAAGTTATTAACTAGGACTGCCGCGGCAGTACTTAGGTCTTCAAGATTCCTGTTTGACCTTCACATACTGTTTGACCTTCACATGGCTTTTTGTCTAAGAGGTAAACAGTAACTAATACATTATCAAAATTACCATGTTTCACTTGATATTCAACGTTTAAGCCTTTACAGAAAATTCAACATGGCTGCAAACATGAATCATCTCAGGTTATACAGTCTTGTTGCTGCCTGATGATAGATAAAACATTGCCTAGTGTTTTATTGCCAATGAACTACAGTTTTTCAATTATAAATGTATCATAATCATTCAAAACGAAAGTAGGATTGACCACATTTAAATGCTCCGAATTTCAATGTTAATGTTACATCTAATTTTAATGAGATTTATCCAAGATTGTATGATCTTTTATCTTTTATTTGATATATAGAACAAGTATTTATCATGTGTCGTTGGTTTACAAGAGTTTTTCAAACATACCCACCAAAACACCCGTTTTCCAAAATGCAAAGTTTGACCCTTCCTCAGGACCGGAAATGACTGTTCGCGATCGATTTTATACTTTTATCTTGAAGACCTTGCCAATGTCTAACTCTCATGCAAAAATCATTGAATTCTAAGGTCTGGTTTTTGAGCAAAAATGGCGGCCAAAGCAAGTGACCTACGAATTTGTCCTGATTTCCTTTTTTTCATTATTTTTCATTGCGCTTGTTTTAAAAAAAAAAAATTAAGTCTCTAAGTGCATTTTGAAAAAAAAATCAATGTTAAATTTTCGATTTTGGATTCGAACTGGACCCTTAATGTACGAGTCGATTTTGCCCAAAAGCTTAGCATGTCGATTCCAGGTTAAGAGGTATCTGCATGTCAAGTTTGGGCGAATTTGGAGCAGCCGTTTGGTCAGAATCTTTGTCACAAAAAAAGTCACAAAAAAAGTACAAATAATAATAATAATAGAAGAAGAAAAGAACTTGAAGAAATCGGATAAAAACAATAGGTCTTCACGACTTTGTCTTGAAGACCTAATAAAAAGATATCCAATGTCACATACATTTTGAGGAATATTTTAAGTTATGTGCATATTCCTATTTGTATGATTTAAACATTGAACATTGAACACTGAACATTGAACATTGAAACGTTTCATTATAAAACTCTCTATACCTTTAGAATCTGATACACCTATCTATTGGAGGAGCACCTGTATTGCACGAGACCATGATCTGCCATTTTGTTCGTGTCGATGGAATAATGATGCAATTTACTATTTGAAGAACAATGCTCCTTGGAGACGATTTTCATTCCATTTCGATAATAATTGCTATGAGAATGGAATATCATTTTTAAAAAGAAAAGTAATTTAGAATTTTTAATTTTCAAAGATGATTAAGACAGTTTAATGACTCAATGTCCCTTATGGGTCAAATTTGATTTGTATTATCCTCTAAGGGAATATGTTCATTTATTTTGCAATTAGATATTGAACATTTTGATCTTTTGAAACGGTTGTAATGTCTTATCTGACATCATTAGATTTGCCGATGTCACATTAATGAAATTATTTGAAGAGTACATCAATTGCTTGATGAAAGTTTATGAAAATTCCACTTTAATATTTTTTAGCATCAACTGTCATGAATACTTATCAAGAAATGATAAATGAAAGAGAACAATTAAGGAGACAATACTCTTGAGAACTATTTACACTCGCTCTTTAAGACTCGATATATGTCTGGAAATAATGCCTTGGGAACTTGAACTTTAGAAAAAATACAAAGAGTTTTAAATATTTCCAAACGATTCACCACAATAGCCTTTTACTGTCTAGCATAAACATAATCCCAAGCTTTTTCAGCTATTATAGTTTTAATAGCATAAGGCTTATGGCTTTGAAAGAAGGTCAAACAGCCGAGCAGTAACTATTAAGAATTTTATTTTTGAAATATGAGTTACATTGTCGAGGATTCAAAGTTTATCATATATTGTAAAAGGACAATGCATTATGTATCATTTGTTTTTTCTTAGAACATGTCCGGGTTTTTACATACGGTACACTTGTCCTATTATGATATTGACAACCGACAATAGCTTCATAAAGCAAAACATCAATCATATTCTTTATTTAGTTAGTTAGAATTGTATATCTTGAAACAAGACATCTCTCTGACATCAGATGTCAACAGTACCTTTACAAAAACTTGAACTCATAATCATATAAAACCTTTCTATTTAATTACATTTACTCTTTACATTTAGTTGTGTTTACTGTGTACTGTACTATTTACTATTTATATGCCCCTACGTCATTACTCTTCCTCTGCTTGAGAACGACACAAGAAACGTCGCATACAATGAACAAAGAAGTTGTCATCAATATATTCCTCTGCATTAAGTAGTATTTCCTGTCATTACTAGATGTAATATATAAATACTCTAAACCAACTAATCTATGTTACAGGCTTCAACGTGAACCACCTGGATATCGCCCCCCGCTACGCTAGTATTCTGATGGGTCTCTCCAACAGCGTGGGTACCCTGTCTGGGATGTTGTGTCCCATCGTGGTTCAGTTCATCACCAAGGGTCAGGACAAGAGCCCTGAAGAGGTACGTTACTTGGTATATCTTTAGAGCATGTCAAAAGCATGCAGCTCGGACGTTTGAAAACATATTGACGTAGAATACCGAGGTATAAATCTAGAGCCTGTCATATCATTCCCAGCTGGGACATTTGAAAACATATTTGGGTCGGGCACAGAGATACAAATCTAAAACCTTTCAAAATCATTCAGGTAGATCGTTTAAAAACATATTAAGGTCGGACGCCGAGATAAAAACCTAGAGCCTTTCAAAATCATTCAGGTAGATCGTTTAAAATCATATTAAGGTCGGACACCGAGATATATGTTTAGAGCGTGTCAAAAATCTTGGACGTTTGAAAATATATTGATTTAGGATACTGAGGATTAAAACAAGAGCCTGTCCAAATCCTTCAGCTTGGACATTTGTAAAATGATTGAGTAAGGATACCGAGAAATACTGTGAGTCTGCCAAAACCATTCGTAACCCATTAGAAACAGTTCACCATCATCTGTCACAACAACCTCCACCTGAAATACATCTCAGGTATGGCAATACATAACTCGTCGAAATACCTTTTATTGTTCTTGGTCAACACAACTTTCTCTTCAATACATGATTTGTTGTTGTTGGGTTGGAGTTTAACGTCTTCTTTCACCATTGACCAAGCATTATGATTGTTATGTGGCAGGAAGCCCTGGGATTTACGTGGAAAAACAATGATAATGGTCATTTAATAACATTGTTAAAAACAAGCAACATCATTTTGAAATGATTAAGAGGGCAACTGAAGATTGCGAAGAAGGGAGTTTAAGGAATTATTACTTAAGTGGGGTAGAAAATTGAATTCATTTTACTTGTAGTGTAACGTTAGCGCTGACGTCAGTAAACATTTATCTTGTATGCATTGAATAATTCAATCGTTTCTTTGGTACCAACATCTTCAATTTTTGATTTACTGTTTTTTTAATTTAAGTTGAAAACGCTCATTTGTTTGTTTGGATTTAATTAGTGTTTGTTATAAGAGACAGCATACTTGACATTGTAGTAAATAATCTAAGAAATATATACAGGATTCATGTTTAACCTTTAAATGTCTTTTGATCTTTGGATAGCACATCATATAAGCTTCTTTCGTTAATATGATTGATGGATATAAGATAGTTGAAAGGAGAGAGGAAGAGAGAAAAATACCGATAGATGGTCGCAGAATGGGACACGCGTCAATTGGGTTTAGATACGGGAGATAACAGGATTGATCATGGTCGAGTGTGACAAGATATAACTCCCTGGGGTGCCGATTAAAGCCATCGTACTGTCGAGTTCATTTTCTCCAGCATATTTACCTCTGGTTATATTTAACGATAGATTCCTCAGTGTAGATCATGATAATAGTGTCAACATGACTGATAAATGATGATTCATAAAACATCGATGCATTTCGGAAAAAAATATCTGCAATAGCTCAGTTTCTTGTGGGATTCATGACATTACAACAATTTTCATGTTAAATCGAGAACTAATATGTTAAACATACTACATATTATCAACGAAATGAACTTCAATCAAACATGTTCTCAACAAATGTGTAAGTTATTATATGAACATGTGTCAGTCGTTAGTTTCTAAGACGAATAAAACATAATTAGTTTCTTATCGGTTGACAGAAACCTTTGGTGAATTTAATTTTGGAGCAATAATTTATATAACATAATAGAGCATCCCTATAGAAGATATGTCCTCTGTAACACAGTTATCTTCCAGGACGTTAGACTCTCACTATTCAGCTTCAGACAAATAGTACTTGTTTCATATCCTATGAAAAATAGCACTTGATTGGTAGATAATCATACTGGAACATTTCAGTAACTGTTGCACACGACACCCAAGAGACAAACCCTCGAACACAGATATCTCGCAGGTCTCACGGGATCTATTGCCGAGTGGCGCGAGGCAAATTTATCAATTTTCTCACACTTTTGTTGTTTTAAATTCAATTATTTGGTCGACGCTCTTGTGGAGCAGCTACACATGCTGTGTAATCAAATTAGGATTGTATTACCCTTCCAGTCCTCCCCGACAACGGATGCATTGTCCAATACTCATCCAGTACACTGACACTAGTTCTAAATGCGTAAAGCTAACCCCTAATTGAAAATTATTGCTTAGTTTCGAACTTTCACAGTCTAAGTTGCGTACATTTGGACTTTGAGAACGTTTACTGTTAGGTATTGGTAGCTTTTCTTTTCATTGGTTATCAGCCGACTATCTGAAGTCGTCTTGTTTCTTTTTATTATGGTCTTAAAATTTCAATTGTAAAGTCATGCACAATGTGAAAGTTATCAACATATATGCATATTATCTGTTTTAGTAAGTAATTGTCTAAATATGTACGAACATTAATTTCAACCGAATCAATGGTTCGGTAACCAATAACCACAATGCAAAGTTAGTATTTCTACTGGTAGCGTCATTGCTTAATACTCCTCTCTAATGCTGCATAACAAAGTTAAATGGATTTTCATCACTTTCAATAAAATTGACATACCTTATTGTGATAAGTTTAAAAAGCAACTCGAAGGTTCAGCTGGTATCAAAACGGAGGCACACATGGCTTACATACCCATTATTAGTTTACAAATGAAGGATCAGGTTCAGCTTTATTAACCGAGGATCTTTAAGTCCGGTTTGTAATTCGAAACAACAAGACTAATTGACCAAAAATTCTTTTAAATACACGTGGTTAAAAAATAAAGTTGCAATGTGTCTACTGCTTACTTGTATTGAAGGTGATTCGATGTTCAGCAGGTTGAAGGTAAACAATAACAAACCCTAAAAAGGTTTTGAATCTACTTAATACCGTTAGAGCAGGCCTGTTTTAGTAATCAACTTGCAAGAATTACGTTTTCAACAAACAGGCTCAAATTTCATTATTCATTATTTTTGGAGTCAGGAAAATTCATATAGGGTTATAAAACCCTTATAAAACTTAACTCGTTTTCAAAAATATCATTTCCTAACAGTGACGAAGAGATATCATGATCACATATGTGGTTTATTACTCAAGACCATTCAACGCCTCTGCTTATTCTAAGTTTTAATGACTCAAATGTATGCTTACTCAAAATAATAAGTATAATACACATCGACAAGTTGTTCCTTCTTTTTGCAATGCCCACATGTAATTTCCCATTCTCTCCAACAGAGGTAGAACAAGATAATCCTGATCTACCTCTATTGTTTTAAGCCTAATTCCGGCACATTCATCTTGCCTCAAAATTACAACACAAACTACCTTTCCTGGGCTGTCAATGAACACGCTGACATGATATTAAGAGGGTACTTGCGTCACCAAGGCCTATGCAATGAGTCAGTTGCCAAATTACATTACCGTGAAAAAGTACATATCCGAAAGAATCTAGTTTTCCCGAAGCATACAACAACTTCAGAGGCTAACAGAATGTTTAATTTTTAAAAAGCGTTGCTGATTGCACAATTTTCACTACTTTCAACCAGGTACCTTTTAAAACCTAAGAACTGCGCTTTTAACAGCAGAGGTTAGATCAAGATTTAATGACCATTGCTAACTCCGTGGGGAGAGAATGATGTTTTCACAGATTGCCTTTTGTTTCCAGTTTCAAGATGTTGTTCTTTAAATGCGTTTCCATCATTAACACTGTATATTTCTGTCTCCCCAGGCTGCGGCTGAGTGGCAGACGGTGTTCCTCATCGCCAGCATCATCCACTTCTGCGGCGTTGTCTTCTACGCCATCTTTGCTTCCGGCGAGAAGCAACCGTGGGCAGACCCGCCAGCCGAGGAAACATGGCGACCGGAACACACTCTGTCGGACGACGGAACCGCCTGGAAGTACCAGACCTACGGATCTACAATTCAAGGGTACGAAGGAGAGGTGAACGCTGCCTGCAATGGCGGCCCAGTCCCTCCACCTTACGACCCGGTGTACGAAACTAAGGAACAGCTCGTTCAAAGGGAGCAAAAGGATCGCTACATGGCCGACGGAAACGAACGCGATTTCTAAAGACGTAGATGATTTCATTTGTCATTTTATTCCACATTGTAGGTCATAGAATTATTGGAGCGTGCCGTAGAACAAACGGATGTAGTGTCAAGATTAAGGACATCAATGAAGGTCAAGGGTAACGTGCGACAGTGGACTGTAGGATGCTACTGACACTTTTGACATCGAGTGCAGTCCTTTTCATCGGGTATAACTGAATTATGGATGACAGATTGGTGGTGTCACTTTTCAATCTGTGTGAACAAGCAGGCCTGGCATCAGAACATCGAACACTAATAAACCGGGGAATTCGCAGCAATCAAATGAAGGAGCAGTTCTGATCCAATGTAATCTGAATCTCATTCGGAAAGTTAGCCAACATGGCCAGGAATAAAATTAAGCCGAACACAACTCCAAAGAAATTAAATTTCCTCGACAAGAAGATGCTTTAAACCACATCAGTACAAATCATCATCGACCCGTGTTTTCAGCTCGGGATTCGATCACGTGACAAATTCAAGATGGCGTCTAGTGGGATCAGGTGGCAACCGAGGTTGCGTATTTCTGATTAACTTCCATTTGTCGAGCCACAACCTTTATTTTCGTATCTTACATGGACGGTCTAATCACACTTTCTAATTCAATTTGTCTAAATCACTCAGGGTAGTATCTTTGAGCAAATGTATAACCCTCGGCTAATGTTTTCCTTCTGGCCAAGTTCCCGAATATAAAATGGGATTGGATCAGCGCACGAAGTGGAGTTGATTACATTTAGAGCTAAATTTGATGGTAGCGAGGCAAGATGCTCCACATTAGAAGCACAGGAAGTAAACTCGAGCTTTCCTGCAACAGCAAGAAGAGCAGTATGATGAATGAACATGTGTTTACGTACCGAATCAATACCGCAGGGTACATATTCGGATTACACCGGTGTCGGGTTAATGAAAAATATGGAATCAGCCAGAAACGGAATACTGAATGAACAATAGGTTTATCTGAAATGTTGTATTGTTAATGACTGTTAAATTTGCAAACGTTACTTTTTTTATTTTATATCACAATGTGACTATGTTATGATATTATTGCTTCAAATGTGTTACTTGTGAACTTTTGTGAATGAGCTATTCTAATTTATATAGTCTAGCATGTGTGCGTTTAGATATGCAATATAGTTGTTGATCAAATTTCTTAAATATTGCTCTCAAAGTAAAGATTCACGTGATAATGTAAATATCTTGTCAGTGGTATCCAGCGCTAGTAACATCTGCCAAACTTGAAACTGGTTGTGTACATGCTCCGTGATTTATCAGGTGCTCATATTACTAAATGTGTTTCTTACCTCATCAACTAGGAAGTGATAAGAGTTGACTGCTTGTAGCTATCTTATATCTTACATCGATGTTTAGACATATCGCAAATCAAATTTCTACTTTAAGGATGTTCATTTCTTTATACAATTTAAGAGATGGCTTTGAACGTTTCAAATTTGGTAATTCCGATTCTGTTATACAGAGGATGTGGTAAAAATTATCAACTATTTATTCAATATAGTACAGAGTCAATTGCTTAATGGCGGAATGTTTTCCATTTTTGTTACTCGGTTCCTTCAATTAAAAGAACACTATCGTTTTGATTCAAAGGAAATGCAGAAGGTTACCAACCTATAATATCAGATTTGAAAAATAGGTTTGATTGGTTTATACCGAAACTTTTCTAATGTTACCAACTGGATATTTCAAGTTATGATGGTACATTGATCATGGAAAAGAGTATTATCGAGTGTTCCCAACGAGTTGAGTTTGATTATTTATATCGTATGCTCTTTCATCTCTAAGTGATCTTGCCCAGAGGTTGATGTTGTGTTTGAATCCAACTAAAGGATAAATCTGTGATACGTATCGTTATTATCATTATTATATCATATCTGAGTACCCTTTTCATAGTTCAAGTATGTAATGATCTGGGAACGATGATATACTCTCTCATAAAGAAACGCACATGAGAATTTTAATTAGAACACGCACCTTATTTGATGAGGATATCATTGTGATCAAATCAAAATCCATGTTTTTTATTCTACCATGTTGATTTGGTAGGAGGTCGGCTTTTGGTCTCAGGACTAGAAGCGAAATAAACTACATGCTCTGGCAACTCTGCAAATTTGTGATATTTGATAGCTCAAAAAGGTCAATATTTGATAAAATAAAAATCAGGCAAAAGCAACAATTATTTACCCCGTATGTTTCTTGATTGGGAGAGTATATAACATCGTCTGGTGTCACAAGTTTGTTTTTACAATCGTCGTTTTAATTCACCTTTTATTTCACCTGAAAGTATGAAATTGAAAAGTAACAGTCAGAAATACATATCTACAATGACATCATTATTTACACGCATTTTATTAAGGTGTGGTTGAGATGGAAATGATGTAATCGATCCTAGTAGATGTGATGAAATTTTGTGTTTCGTATTTATCGTTATGTCGTTATGACGATGACGTTGTTGTTAGATAGGTTATAGTATAGACGTTTAATTTTCAAAGATATATGAATATATATACAAATAGAATTTATTATCACCCTCTATATGCTTCAATTGAAAATGAGATGACTGGTCAAGACTTTAAAAAAATATCGCTCTCATATAATGAACATTACTCAATGTGGAGACATGTTTTTCTTATTGTAAAAATATTCACTCTCGTTTTGTGAAATGACCCTTTTAGGTAAATACTGGTAAATAACTATTCCTTCTAAGATACTTAGATACCTAATTCAAAAGGATTACACTCTCGTATAGTTGAGAAATGATTCATTTTCATAAATATTTTAAGAATAAGGCTTATGATTGAAGAAAAGATTCGTAAAGACTAAAAGAGAATTGCTCACCTTATGGTGAAATTACTCGACTCCAAATGTGGAAAACTCGACATTTAAGAATATCAACAATTTTTTAAAGAGAGTGTCTTTGAGTACTTCTCTCCTATTTTATATACTCTTTGTTTTTGTTTTTGTTTTTTTCCCTCCATTAATGTATAAATCCTCTCATTTAGTGATGAGAAAGTCTGTCACATATGTGGTACTCCCATTATATTATGAAGAAAAGTGTTCATATTTTCCTTTTTTCATTATCATGAAGACCTAACTTCTGTCTTATCTCTGTCTCTGTCTTTCTTTCTGTCCACCTCTTCCTCTCTGTCTCTCTGCCAATCTGTCTCTCCGCTCTCTTTCTCTGTCTATCTTTCTTTCTCTCCCTCATTGCTATGACAACATCACTCACAGGATAGCCGTCTATGTATGTGTCAGATCGCTACTACTCACTGTGTAAATATTGTTAGCATAACTAGATATTACCTCTATGTTGATACAGTCCAATGAGACTGCAGTTTGTTAACGAAAGTTTTAAGTAGTCAAAGGACGCAAGTAAATAAAACCCACAAGAGCAATTTAATTGGTAAATAAACCAATTTGCCTGACGTGTCAGATTTTGTCTTCTTTCAGGGGGAGAGCAGAAGAAACTCACGAACGGTATCATGATGTCTGGCCAGGATGCATTAATATCGCTAATAACATAACATGGGCATGCTATCTGTTTGTTTGGATGATGCATCCATCACGGAGCACAGGTTTCCTTAAAGAACGTTTTCTCTCTTACAACAACTTTTAATTCCTTTTAAAAATCTAAAACCATCAATGTCCAAGAATTGCAATACTTTTTCTACAAAACAGTTTGAAACAAAACGTGATTAAGTCAATTTATGTTGATAAATATTGTGGTACAATATATCAGTTAAGAACATTTTTTGTCAGATATATATACACAAAGAACATACATGTAGTTAAGCACCCCCAATTTTAAAACAGAAAAACGTGTTCTGATAATATACAATAGAAATATTCAGGCAAAAAATTAAGAATTTTCGATAGAACGATCATCAAGCTTTGTAAAAATGAAAAACTTCAGTCAACTTAGGATTCACTGTCTCAGAATAACTTGTTTTACATCTGCTTGGTATTTTTGACTTAAAACCTAACATGTATAATTAAAAAGTCATTTTCCCCTGTAATGATGAATGATGATTTTAGCTAAATGACCACATAGCAAAAGTTAGTCATTTAAGCGGTATCAACCTTCAGAACCACAAAATGTTAAATCAATAAAATCTAAAGAAAATGCACAAAATAAAAGAACTGGTCATAGTTAAAGGTACTGGATTATAAAATAATGTGTTTGATCAACAAATTCAACTCAAAGAATCTCAAATTAACTCACAGATTTTAAGATTGTAGGCATACTTTCGATTATTGATTAAAAAAGTAATGAAAATGAAAGGTCCTGCTAGCATTTTGTCATTCATGATGAAAAGGGATAAAAAATGCTAATTTAAAACAAATCAAATTTATTGTTTTAGTTTCGCCCCAATGACAATAGTTATTTTACGGGCAACTTTCAGTTCTATTATTTTTTTCATATTTTCATAATTTTTTAGTTCAATTAAAAAGTAAAAAAAAAAAGACTGGACATTACATCAAATTAAAAGTTCATATACTATTTTGTATTTCGTAATCCAGACTTTTTCTTTTTATCCTCCTTAACGTCATTTAAGAACATGTATAAGAATTTTACTTCCAAGAACTGTATTTATTATTTAAAAGAGCAATCCAATTGACATAGCCGAAACAAACTTGTTTTGTAATGACGCTTCAATTCATCCATATCTGTACCTAAGCTTAAATAGGTTTCTGTCCATGTTCTTTTCACTAGTTTTAGTACTTTTTCTAAATATTGGAAAAAAAAAAAATTTCCTGATTATAATGATTGACATCAATAAGGTCTTACTAATAAGATATCGATATTGTTTTTGAAAGAACTTTGCAAAGTATTATGCTTAATGAATAAATGATTTAAATCAATAAAACTGATGAAATATTAACTGTTTTAGTGAACAGGAATTGAAACCAACCTTTTGACATTAGATTCAATTTACAGAGAGTTGACATTTTAGTATATATTGTCGTGGAACCATGTTTCTGAGTAACAACTCTACAACATTGTTAAGGAAGCTATGTCCTGCACGAGCCTATCATCACATCGATATCTAAACAGCTACAGTTTGAAACGAAGCATAATAATACATGCAGTACTACTCTGTAAATAATTAAATGCAGAATCTCAGAATACGAAAGAATCATTTGCTTCAAATGATAATCAATATCTAAATATTTAAGTCAACAACAAAATTTGTCTCTGTAGTTTTAACATATTTGATTCTATGAATCAAGCTGAGCATCAGTAAATACATTTTTGAAGAGGAACTCTGCAATGCTATTGTATCCGTAGGTATCAATGTTCCAAATAATATAAAATTAAATGTAAGGCCAGCGGCTGAGAGTCTCAATATGTTAACCTTTGTATAAGAAAACTCTTTATTCCTCGCATCTCTTATTCCTAGATAAATCAATATCTGAATATCAAGGGGTTTCAATGGGATTTCGAGCATAGAACGCAATTCTCCAGTTTGTGATTTATAGGGAAACATTCTCATCCATTCCTCCGGGACTTTATTTAATTATAATCTCAAGGTGCTCCTTGAAGTGTGGTTTTATACTTTAATCATCATGAAATAAAACTTGATATCAATTTTGCTGCGAAAATTGTAAAGTAATCATTTTAGTCAGTGAACACGTGTGATTTGATCAAATTCCCACCCTCAAATAAGATCATTCTTTTGGATTTATAAGCGTCCCTTGCAAGGATAATGAAAAAAGAAAAGCGCTTCTCAACACTAAATTGAAATTTATCGTGTTTTCTTACAAAATCGTATTAGCCTTGACGTCACAAAAAGCTTTAGAAAATCCTGCTTTAAATCTTTCTTGTTTTCTTGGTAACATTGTTTCATTACAACCATGAAACAGATAAACAAGGATAGTGGTATTTATAATGTCACGATAATTCCTAATTCAGTTTTACTGAATTTGTTTCTGTATTAACAAAAGGAAGACCATACCCAGTTATTACACAATAAAACTGATCAGGATTGAAAGACCTTTGAATGGAAGTTTAGATGATTATTTATGTTTGGTGTGATGGAATTTTGTTTGTTGATGAATTACTGTTTCTTATGTTTGTGTATATTCACAGTAAGGAGGATATTAATCAGCCTAATAAAATGCACACTTGAGTAGTTAGCTAAACAAAATCAGTTTTTCGATTCAAATGAAACTGCTGAACTCTTACTGAGTTATGTTAATTGGTTTTGCATGATGATGAATTATGTCAAACAAACAAGAAGCAGCAAGAATATTTTAAGATAAAGGTTAGGTAATATGTATTACGCGTTCTTTCTATCATATCATTAAAAAAACTAAATTATGAATCACTTTGATTTTTGTAAGGAACAAGTAAAATGCATTGTCCATTTGATTAAATATAAATGATAAAATGCAATTCATACACAAAAAGACATTAAACACACAGTGATTAATCAATGGAACCAGTGTGGAAACATGAATGCTAGCAATCCAAATCTCAACACTATATCTACAGACAATTGAATCAACCTTGTTTAATGAATGACTTTTTCTTAAAATCTATTTAAAAAAAAATTCAATAGCTCATGAATATTGCTAATGACTAGCTTAGAATTCGTTTGTTTTCCATTAGATGTTGAGGTAAATGCTTCACAACTTTATCTACAAATATAAAGTCCATTTGATCACAAGGATAAACTTTTATAGATTTGAGATTAATTCCACTGGTAAGACACCAGGGCGGTTTTCATTAGTGGAAATGCTTTATTTCGAAAATACACAGTTAACAGTATGCAGTGATTACCTGCTTAAACAGTTTGTAACATAATATGTATATATATATATATATATATATATATATATATATATATATATATATATATTCTCATGCCTTTCCAAAATGCACATTTCTCATTCTTTCAATTTAAAGGGTAGAAACACGTTTTTAGGGGGAATATGAAGATGATGTCAGGAAAATGAAAATAAATGGTTCCAATTGAAAGACAAGGTGTTTGAACTTAATTAAGCAGTAATAGATATTGTTAAGTTCAGCCATGCGACCCTTTGTTACACACAAAATGAATTAAAGGTGGTCAAACAAAAATGGTCATGGATGGACTTATGGATGAATCTTATAATATCATCATCTAATGTGTTAATCAAATTTGAACCTCATTGTTCTCTCTTCAATTTCACTACATAGATTGTCAATACAACTATGGGTTTCAACTATTGTCAAGATTCAAAATAGACCCTTCAAATTCAGGTTCCTACAATTTTTCAAACGTACAGCGATCAACATTCGCCGACAACTTTGGTTGTTTGTTCTTCATAAAACAAAAATTCCATAACATGTCATAATTCATAAAATCTATTGTTATCCACGATCTAAATGGAAAGCCTGGGTCTAGTTTATGTCAAATATCAATGACAGACCGCTGTAGGTGGTGACTGCAGATTGAACTTTCCCCACAGGAGATCACTATCAGAAAGTTGATCGTCGCTTAATTAAATCGGTTAGGCACTGTTGAGGCCCTTACAGCTAATATTCTAAAGTTTTATGACACTGCTAGAGGCGTAGCCGAGGGGGACACATGAGAGATCCGGACCAGTACAAAGTAATGAATTGAAACGCTCGTTATAAGAAGATGGCCATAATGACCCAGTACCTCTGTCAGTCAGGAGGCTTGGGTTACACGCTATCAGAGAATAATGAAATTTCTACGACAGTTGTTATAACCAAGGGAAAGAAAGAATGAGGGTTGGGGAGGTTACAGTTTCATGCTGTGATAAAACATAAGTTTGCACTCACAAACTGCTAAGAGAAATCGTTTTGACTGTAGATTATTCAAATTGCCAAAAAAACATACACTTAATGACATCACATATGCCTTAAAATTCCATAACGTCACTTGACATTACAACAGATTCAACTTACTTAAACTATTTTATATACATCTACAATGTCTTGTCCTTATTGCAATTGATTGTAATATAAATTCTATTTAAGCCTTATTAAATATGATTTAATCATCTTTTTATATTTACATTTTTTGATTTGTGAAATAACTTTATAGTATTGTAAGATGAAATTGCACAAAGACATTTATTCAATTGCATCGCGCAATAGGAAACAGTTAATTACTACCTTAAAGGGGCAGTAGCACGTTTTTAGGGGGAATATAAGTTGATGTCAGGCAAATTAAAATACATGGTCCCAATTGAAGACAATGTATTTAAACTAAATGGAGCAGTAATAGTTTAAATATATAAGGTAAAGTTTAGCCATGCGATTTATTTTTCTTACAAAAAATGAATTAAAGGTGTTCACACAAAATGGCCGCCAATGGATATTATGTGAATCTTCATACTTTGTCCTCTGACTATTGACGATTGTCTTATGTATTGAAATTTTTGACACTGTCAAAATAATACATTTAGCTTTAACTTACAATTATCAGTGAAAACAATAAGATATAAAATTATCAAAAAACGTGCTACTGCCCCTTTAAATGACAACTATGAAATAGTAGCATCATTTGCATTTGACAACGTCTATATTCATAGGCATACATCACTGCAAGTTGTAGCTTCAAAGGTAGATTCTTTTAATGCAAGATCTAGTAAGAACTAAGATCATTTTGCAAATGACCTATTTTAATTCATATAGACTAGTATATGTGGGCTTAGATATGCAATATAGATGTTGATCAAATTTATCAAAACTTTGCTCTCAAAGTAAAGGCTTACCTGAAAATGTAAATATCTTGTCATTGGTTTCAATTGTTTGTTACATTTGCAAACTTGAGCAGGTGTTCATATTACTTAAATCCCTTGAGCGATTGTATCCCTTCTTTTTTCAAACGGTTTTAACTATCTTCCTATAGGTGTTCACCCGTTAAATCCCTTGAAAAAGTATTGCCTTTGTTTTAGTTGAATGTTATATGCCTTAAGCTTCAACTACATAGATTGGTTATCTCATAATCACCTTGGTCAATTATGAGATTACCATTACCCCTCAGTACTGGGTTATCATTTACGACTACATGTGTTTCCTACCTCATCAACTAGGAAATGATAAGAGTTAATTGGTTTTAAATATAATCTCTGTAACATATCACAACCAAAACTCTTCCTATTTTGGATGTTAATGTCTTGATAAAATTTGAGACGATTGTTTTTGCGGAAGACTTTGAACTTACAAACTGGGTAATTAAAGTTAGTGGGTAATACATACAGAAAATGTGTTAACCCTATCAAATATTAGTTTTGATTCAATTGGTTTATGACAGAAGGTTTTCCAAGTTAATTAGGTTACATTGTTTCTTTAATTAAAAGAACATTATTGTTTGGATTCAACGGAGGTACAGAGCACTACCAACCTAGATAATCAGATTGGAAAATAGGTTTGATTGGTTTATACCAAAACTCCTTTAATGTTACCAACTGGATATTTCAAGATACGAAGTTACAGTGATGATGGAAAAGAGTATTATCGAGTGTTCCCAACGAGTTGAGTTTGATTATTTATATCGTATGCTCTTTCATCTCTAAGTGATCTTGCCAAAGGGTTGATGTTGTGTTTGAATCCAGGTAAAGGATAAATCTGTGATACGTATCGTTATTATCATTATTATATCATATCTGAGTACCTTTTTCATAGTTCAAGTATGTAATGATCTGAGAACGATGATATACTCTCTCATAAAGAAATGCACATGAGAATTTTAATTAGAACACGCACCTTATTTGATGAGGATATCAATATGTTCAAATGATGTGATTGTCAAATTCAATCCTTTTTATTCTGCCCTGTCGATTTGGTAGGAGGTCGGCTTTTGGCAACTCTGTAAATTTGTGCTATTTGATGGCTCAAAAAGGTCAATATTTGATAAAATAAAAATCAGGCAAAAGCAACAATTATTTCCCCAATACGTTCTTTATTGGGAGAGTATATAACATCGTCTGGTGTCACAAGTTTGTTTTTACAATCGTCGTTTTAATTCACCCTTTATTTCACCTGTAAGTATGAAATGGAAAAGTAACAGTGAGAAATACATATCTACAATGACATCATTATTTACACGCATTTTATTAAGGTGTGGTTGAGATGGAAATGATGTAATCGATCCTAGTAGATGTGATGAAATTTTGTGTTTCGTATTTATCGTTATGTCGTTATGACGATGACGTTATTGTTAGATAGGTTATAGTGTAGACGTTTAATTTTCAAAGATTTATTAATATATATATATACAAATAGAATTTAGGCTTCAGTATCACCCTCTAAATTCTTCAATTGAAAATGAGATGACTGGTCAAGACTTAAAAAAAATATCACTCTCATATAGTGAACATTACTCAATGTGGAGACATGTTTTTCTTATTGTAAAAATATTCACTCTCGTTTTGTGAAATTATTTCAAGAATAAGGCTTATGATTGAAGTAAAGATTCGTAAAGAGAATTGCTCACCTTATGGTGAAATTACTTCCTGAAATTCCCTCCTATATTATATACTCCTTGTTTTTGTTTTTGTTTTTCCCCCTCCATTAATGTATAAATCCTCTCATTTAGTCATGAGGAAGTCTGTCACATATGTGGTACTCTCATCATATTATGAAGAAAAGTGTTCATATTTTCCTTTTTCATTATCATGAAGACCGGTCTCTAACTTCCTTCTTATCTCTGTCTCGGTCTTTCTTTCTGTCCACCTCTTTCTCTCTGTCTCTCTGCCTCTCTGTCTCTCCGCTCTCTTTCTCTGTCCATCTCTCTCTTTCTCTCCCCCATTGCTATGACAACTTCACTCAAAGGATAGCCGTCTATGTATGTGTCAGATCGCTACTACTCACTGTGTAAATATTGTTAGCATAACTAGATATGACCTCTATGTTGATACAGTCCAATGAGACTGCAGTTTGTTAACGAAAGTTTTAAGTAGTCAAAGGACGCAAGTAAATAAAACCCACAAGAGCAATTTAATTGGTAAATAAACCAATTTGCCTGACATGTCAGATTTTGTCTTCTTTCAGGAAGAGAACAACCGAAACTCACGAATGGTATCATGATGTCTGGCCAGGATGCATTAATATCGTTAATAACATAACATGGGCATGCGTCGGCGACATCGCCTAATGGTGAAAGAAAACGTTAAACTCCAACCCAACATATGGGCATGCTATCTGTTTGTTTGGATGATATGCGTCCATCATGGAAAACAGGTTTCCATAATATAAGGAACATTTTCTCTCCAACAACAGCATATCCAAGAAATACAATACTTTTTCTATAAAACAGATTGAAACCAAACGTGATTAAGTCAATTTATGTTGATAAATATTGTGGTACAATATATCAGTTAAGAACTTTTTTTGTCAGATATATATACACAAAGAACATACATGTAGTTAAGCACCCCCAATTTTAAAACAGAAAAACGTGTTCTGATAATATACAATAGAAATATTCAGGCACAAAATTAAGGAATTTCGATAGAACGATCATCAAGCAGTGTAGAAATGAAAAACTTCAGTCAACTTAGGATTCACTTTCTCAGAATAACTTGTTTTACATCGGTTTGGTATTTTTGACTGAAAATCCAAGTAACCTAACATCTATAATTAAAAAGTCATTTTCCCCTGTAATGATGAATGATGATTTAACTAAATGACCACATGGCAAAAGTTAGTCATTTAAGCGGTATCAACCTTCAGAACCACAAAATATTAAATCAATAAAATCTAAAGAAAATGCACAAAGAAAAAAAACTGGTCATAGTTAAAGATACTGGATTATAAAATAAGTGTTTGATCAACAAATTCAACTCAAAGAATCACAAATTCACTCACAGATTTTAAGATTGTAGGCATACTTTAGATTATTTATTAAAAAAGTAATGAAAATGAAAGGTCCTGCTAGCATTTTGTCATTCATGATGAAAAGGGATCAAAAATGCTAATTTAAAACAAATCAAATTAATTGTTTTAGTTTCTCCCCAATGATTATAGTTATTTTATTGGCAACATTCAGTTCTATTATTTTTTTTCATATTTTCATAATTTTTTAGTTCAATTAAAAAGTGAATAAAAAAAAAGACTGGTCATAACATCATATTAAAAGTTCATATACTATTTTGCATTTCGTAATTAAGACTTTTTATTTTTTATCCTCCATTTGAGAAAATGTATAAGAAGAACTGTATTTATTATTTAAAAGAGCAATCCAATTGACATAGCCGAAACAAACTTGTTTTGTAATGACGCTTCAATTCATCCATATCTGTACCTAAGCTTAAATAGGTTTCTGTCCATGTTCTTTTCAGCAGTTTTAATACTTTTTCTAAAAATTGGAAAAAAAGGTAGTTTCCCGATTATAATGATTGACATCAATAAGGTCTTACTAATAAGATATCGATATTGTTTTTGAAACAACTTTGCAAAGTATTATGCTTAATGAATAAATGATTTAAATCAATAAAACTGATGAAATATTAACTGTTTTAGTGAACAGGAATTGAAACCAACCTTTTGACATTAGATTCAATTAACAGAGAGTTGACATTTTAGTATACATTGTCGTGGAACCATGTTTCAGAGTAACAACTGTTAAGACATTGTTAAGGAAGCTATGTCCTGCACAAGCCTATCATCAAATCGATATCTAAACAGCTACAGTTTGAAACGAAGCATAATAATACATGCAGTGCTACTCTGTAAATAATTAAATGCAGGATCTCAGAATACGAAAGAATCATTTGCTTCAAATGATAATCAATATCTAAATATTTAAGTCAACAACAAAATTTGTCTTTGTAGTTTTAACACTATTAATTCTATAAAACAAGCGGAGCATCAGTAAATACATTTTCGAAGAGAAACTCTGCAATGCTATTGTATCCGTAGGTATCAATGTTCCAAATAATATAAAAGTAAATGTAATAAATAACTTAAATTTTTCACGATTTTTACGTGATTGGTTCATGGCGGGGTATAAATAATTTATCATCCCGCTCAAGAGGGTGATATCAGTAGTTATCCAGGGTCACGTGAACCAATCAGAGATCAAGATTCTTAAATGAGGTAGGTTAACAGCTTTTAACTTTTATTAATAATCGAAAACTTTCAATGTCCAAGAAATGCAATACTTTTTCTAAAAAAACAGATTGAATATGCATATGATAAAATGCAATTCATGCAAACACACAGTGATTAATCAATGGAACCAGTGTGGAAACATGAACGCTAGCAATCCAAATCTCAACACTATATCTACAAAAAAATTGAATTAACCTTGTTTAATGAATGACTTTTTCTTAAAATTTATTTTTAAAAATGTCAATAGCTTATGAATATTGCTAATGACTAGCTTAGAATTCGTTTGCTTTCCATTAGTTGTTGAGGTAAATGCTTCACAACTTTATCTACAAATATAAAGTCCATTTGATCACAAGGATAAACTTTTATACATTTGAGATTAATTCCACTGGTAAGACACCAGGGCGGTTTTCATTAGTGGAAATGCATTATTTCGAAAATACACAGTTAACAGTATGCAGTGATTACATGCTTAAACAGTTTGTAACATAATATGTATATATATATATATATTCTCATGGCTTTCCAAAATGCACATTTCTCATTCTTTCAATTTAAAGGGTAGAAGCACGTTTTTAGGCGGAATATGAAGATGATGTGAGGAAATGAAAATAAATGGTTCCAATTGAAAGACAAGGTGTTTGAACTTAATTAAGCAGTAATAAATATTGTTAAGTTCAGCCATACGACCCTTTGTTACACACAGAATGAATTAAAGGTGGTGACACAAAAATGGTCATGGATGGACTTATGGATGAATTTTATAATATCATCGTATAATGTGTTAATCAAATTTGAATCTCATTGTTCTCTCTTCAATTTAACTACATAGTTTGTCAATACAACTATGGGTTTCAACTATTGTCAAGATCCAAAAAGACCCTTCAAATTCAGGTTCCTACAATTTTTCAAACGTACAACGATCAACATTCGCCGCCAACTTTGGTTGTTTGTTCTTCACAAAACAAAAAATCCATAACATGTCATAATTCTGAAATCTATTGTTATCCACGATCTAAATGGAGAGCCTGGCTCTTGTTTATGTGAAATATCATTGACAGACCGCTGTAGGTGGTGACTGCAGATTGATTTTACCCCACAGGTGATCACTATCAGAAAGTTGATCCTCGCTTAATCAAATCAGTTAGGCACTGTTGAGGCCCTTACAGCTAATATTCTAAAGTGTTGTTACACTGCTAGAGGCGTAGCCGAGGGGGACACATGAGAGATCCGGACCAGTACAAAGTAATGAATTGAAATGCTTGTTATAAGAAGATGGCCATAATGACCCGGTACCTCTGTCAGTCAGGAGGCTTGGGTTTCACGCTATCAGAGAATAATGATATTTCTACGACAGTTGTAAGAACCAAGGGAAAGAAAGAAAGAGGATTGGGAAGGTTAGAGTTTCAAGCTGTGATAAAACATAAGTTTGCACTCACAAACTGCTTTTTGAAAAACAAAAAAATTGCAAGGGTAACTGAGGACACTCATATCATCGGAAAATGTTTAAAGTTAGAGCATTAGAACAAAGGATTTGAATTTTACAGTTTGAAAATTGTACCTTGCCATGCAGCTATATATGCTGTTAAATATCCTTTTTGTGACGAACACAACCCAATTGTTCATACAGGGTTATGATTTAAATTTGATAAAAGAAAGAATGACATGAAACTATGTTCACACAATTCTAAGTAGTAGAAGCTTAGGGACTTATCTTCTGCATTAAAAATGAAATTAATATATAAAAGACAAGACATATGCATATTTTTCGCATGATTTTAGAATGGAAAATGTCTCTAGTCAAACCAGAAAGGTATAACCAACAATTGTATAATGTAATCATTATTCAATAATCACCTTATTGCTTAACGATACAATACTAATTAAGCTAATACAAGTTATAATAAAATATCAAATTGGTCACACTAATTAGTAAGCTGAATAAATCTTTGGTATTTACACAGTACATACAGAAACAGGTCTTATATTAAAAGTGTATAGAGAAATTTTGAATGACAATGGCAGATGATTGCAGTCAGATAAGTCAGTCGTAAGAAGCTTTATACTCTAGAGTTCTATAGCATGTTCTTAATTAGTACAAGTTTAAGTGTGACCCATATACAATTCAACAATTGTACACTTTCCAGTTATTGCATACTTTAAACATAATTCAGAATTTTATAAACTTTGAATAGAAATAATGGCTAAAAAATGTGTATACAAAACAGTAATTTATCAGTTCATAATTGAGTTCATGTGTTACAATTTACAGACAGTACGTACTTAAAATGTAAATAGGCTGCAGAAGCAAAAAAATTATTAACCCATCATAGTGTTAAAGATCATTTTCTCAATCAAGATGAATACTGAGAGGTCAAAAATTCTTTGTCTTGTCACTATGGTGATTGTTTCTAAGGTCACCTGTCTATTTTTAGGGAGAAGTCAATAACCCATAGTCAACGTGAAGTGAAGTTCAAAGTATTTTTACTGTATTCATTGTATTTTTTTGCAAAATTTTTCGACAAACCTAAAGACAATCAGACCATAATTCATTGATAGGAGTCAATTTAGCAAAATGACAGAAACAGCAGTCGAAGAGAAGAAAAATCAAGTGTGGCCATCTCACAATTTGCGTTTAGCTTAACATATGCTTTTAAACCGTCTTTGTCATGCACGACTAGATTTTGTTCTATTCTCAAAATCAGGTACTCGCTGCTGCTCAAGTTGATACCTATCGGACGCAATCGCGGTAACTGAGACGCGTTGTACATCCTACACACAGAATAATGACGTCAATATAAAAGCTGGTTCGTTAAAACCTATGTCACTTTTGCAGAGGGTACTGTACTTTGCACATCGAATTAAGCATTTCATTGTTATTGTAAATATTATATCAAACTTTCGACAAGAGATTTTCTATCAAGTAATGATTTTATATAAATCTACAATGTCTTGTCCTATTTGCAATTGATTGTGATACAATTCTTTTTAAGCCTTTTAAGATATTAATTAATCATCTTTTTATTTTTACATTTTTGGATTTGTGAAAGAACTTGTTAGTATTGTAAAATGAAATTGCACAAAGAAATTTATTGAATTGCATCCTGAAATAGGAAACAGTTAAATACAACCTTAAATCCCTTGGGAATTTATTGCCTTTGTTTCAGTGGAATGTTATGTGACGTAAGCTCCATGTGCATAGGTTGGTTATCTCATTACCACCTTGGTCGGTTATGAGATTATAAACAAATTTTGATTTTCAATAAACAAGAAAGTTAGAATTATGAAAAATGAAATTGAGATTCGAACCCGGGACCTCTATATTGTCAAGCAGAGCCTTAACCACTTGAGCTACCGAGGACCCATCCCACTAGATGTACATGTTGTAGTGTCATGTCTTTACCCTAAAAATATATATCAATATTGTTAATTTTTTTAAAAATGTAATGAGATAAGTTTTTTGTTCTAAACCCCTAAACAGAAGGGCTTTGTAATGTAGTATGAATATCAAATTCTTATCATGACATATTAAACCTGCAAAATATATTAAAAAAGGTTATACATTAATTGCATATAAACAAATTTAGTTGAAACCATTGCAGGAGTGTTCCGCGGGAGTGTAAGTGTAATAACCCGATGGCCTCAGTTAATGGCAATAGCCTCTGCTCATCCCAAGGTAATTTTCCATTACCCCTCAGTAACGGGTTTTCATTTACTACTACATGTGTTTCCTACCTCATCAACTAGGAAGAGCATTTGAAGAGCAAAAGAGAAATGAGTGTTTTCGTAATTTTGACCCCTGGTCACTTCAATGACCAGCCAAATGTGTTACAGCATCTGTTAGCTATCTGCTAGGTATGACATACGAATATGGCAACGCAAACTTAATTTTAGATTATGCAGTGAAATTTTATCATCATAGGTTTCGTTTTCAGAATGATATGATGTCTCAAAGACGTTACAAATCACATCATATTTGCACTAGAATACGAAGGTATGTGAACAATTTTAAAATACGCAGCTGTATATTCTCTCTTACATATCACAACCAAAACTCTTCCTATTTTGGGATGTTAATTTCTTAATACAATTTAAGACGATTGTTTTTGCAAAAGACTTTGAATGACCAAAATTCATTAAATAGGAGATAATTTGCAAAAAAATACCGAAACGGCAGTCGACATAAGGGCGAATCAAGTGTGGCCATTTCACAACTTCCAGTTTCTAAATGTACGCTTGAAAACCGTCTTTGTCGCGCTCAACTAGATTCTATTTTATTTTTCTCCGAATTAGGTATTCGTTCCTGTCAAAGTTGATACCCATCGAACTCAATTACGGTAGTTGAGACACCGTGTAAATCCTATTTATATTTGATTACGTCACCGAAAGCGGGTTCGTTAAATGACATGCCCTTTCTACGAGGGGTAGTGAGCTTCTAGCGTCGAAATAAGTATGTTATTGTTGATTAGTTACATTGATGATGGAAAAGAGTATTATGGAGGGTTCCCAACGAGTTGAGTTTGATTATTTATATCGTGTGCTCTTTCATCTCTAAGTGATCTTGCCCAGAGGTTGATGTTGTTTTTGAATCCAACTAAAGGATAAATCTATGATACGTATCGTTATTATCATTATTATATCATATCTGAGTACCCTTTTCATAGTTCAAGTATGTAATGATCTGAGAACGATGATATACTCTCTCATAAAGAAACGCACACGAGAATTTTAATTAGAGCAAGCACCTTTTATTTGATGAGGATATCAATGTGATCAAATCAAAATCCATGTTTTTTATTCTACCATGTTGATCTGGTATGAGGTCGGCTTCTGTCTCAAGACTAGAAGCGAAATAAACTACATGTTCTGGCAACTCTGTACATTTGTGCTATTTGATAGCTCAAAAAGGCCAATATTTGATAAAATAACAATCAGGCAAAAGCAACAATTATTTCCCCAATACGTTCTTTATTGGGAGAGTATATAACATCGTCTGGTGTCACAAGTTTGTTTTTACAATCGTCGTTTTAATTCACCTTTTATTTCACCTGTAAGTATGAAATGGAAAAGTAACAGTCAGAAATACATATCTACAATGACATCATTATTTACACGCATTTTATTAAGGTGTGGTTGAGATGGAAATGATGTAATCGATCCTAGTAGATGTGATGAAATTTTGTGTTTCGTATTTATCGTTATGTCATTATGACGATGAAATTATTGTTAGATAGCCAATATTATAGACGTTTAATTTTCAAAGATATATGAATATATAAATATATATACAAATAGAATTTAGGCTTCATAATCACCCTCTAAATGCTTCAATTGAAAATGAGATGACTGGTCAAGACTTTAAAAAAAATATCACTCTCATATAGTGAACATTACTCAATGTGGAGACATGTTTTTCTTATTGTAAAAATATTCACTCTCGTTTTGTGAAATGACCCTTTTAGGTAAATACTGGTAAATAACTATTCTTTCTAAGATACGTAGATACCTAATTCAAAAGGATTACACTCTCGTATAGTTGAGAAATGATTCATTTTCATAAATATTTTAAGAATAAGGCTTATGATTGAAGAAAAGATTCGTAAAGACTTAAAGAGAATTGCTCACCTTATGGTGAAATTACTCGACTCCAAATGTGGAAAACTCGATATTTAAGAATATCAACATTTTTGTAAAGAGAGTGTCTTTGAGTACTTCTCTCCTATATTTGTTATACTCTTTGTTTTTGTTTTTTCCCTCCATAAATGTATAAATCTCTCATTAAGTGATGAGAAAGTCTGTCACATATGTGGTACTCCCATAAAATTATGAAGAAAAGTGTTCATATTTTCCTTCTTTCATTATCATGAAGACCGGTCTCTAACTTCTGTCTTATCACAGTCTCTGTCTTTCTTTCTGTCCACCTCTCCCTCTCTGTCTCTCTGCCCATCTGTCTCTCCGCTCTCTTTCTCTAACTATCTTTCTTTCTCTCCCTCATTGCTATGACAACATCACTCACAGGATAGCCGTCTATGTATGTGTCAGATCGCTACTACTCACTGTGTAAATATTGTTAGCATAACTAGATATTACCTCTATGTTGATACAGTCCAATGAGACTGCAGTTTGTTAACGAAAGTTTTAAGTAGTCAAAGGACGCAAGTAAATAAAACCCACAAGAGCAATTTAATTGGTAAATAAACCAATTTGCCTGACGTGTCAGATTTTGTCTTCTTTCAGGGGGAGAGCAGAAGAAACTCACGAATGGCATCATGATGTCTGGCCAGGATGCATTAATATCGCTAATAACATAACATGGGCATGCTATCTGTTTGTTTGGAAGATGCATCCATCACGGAGCACAGGTTTCCTTAAAGAACGTTTTCTCTCTTACAACAACTTTTAATTTCTTTTAAAAATCTAAAACCATCAATGTCCAAGAATTGCAATACTTTTTCTTCAAAACAGTTTGAAACAAAACTTGATTAAGTCAATTTATGTTGATAAATATTGTGGTACAATATATCAGTTAAGAACATTTTTGTCAGATATATATACACAAAGAACATACATGTAGTTAAGCACCCCCAATTTTAAAACAGAAAAACGTGTTCTGATAATATACAATAGAAATATTCAGGCAAAAAAATAAGATTTTTCGATAGAACGATCATCAAGCGGTGTAAAAATGAAAAACTTCAGTCAACTTAGGATTCACTGTCTCAGAATAACTTGTTTTACATCGGCTTGGTATTTTTGACTGAAAACCTAACATGTATAATTAAAAAGTCATTTTCCCCTGTAATGATGAATGATGATTTAAGCTAAATGACCACATAGCAACAGTTAGTCATTTAAGCGGTATCAACCTTCAGAACCACAATATATTAAATCAATAAAATCTAAAGAAAATGCACAAAGAAAAAAAACTGGCCATAGTTAAAGGTACTGGATTATAAAATAATGTGTTTGATCAACAAATTCAACTCAAAGAATCTCAAATTCACTCACAGATTTTAAGATTGTAGGCATACTTTCGATTATTGATTAAAAAAGTAATGAAAATGAAAGGTCCTGCTAGCATTTTGTCATTCATGATGTAAAAGGGATCAAAAATGCTAATTAAAAACAAATCAAATTTATTGTTTTAGTTTCTCCCCAATGACAATACATTGTAGTTATTTAATGGGCAACTTTAAGTTCTCTTCATATTTTCATAATTTTTTAGTTAAATTAAAAAGTCAATAAAAAAAAGACTGGTCATTACATCAAATTAAAAGTTCATATACTATTTTGTATTTCGTAATCAAGACTTTTTTTTTTTATCCTCCTTAACGTCATTTGAGAACATGTATAAGAATTTTACTTCCAAGAACTGTATTTATTATTTAAAAGAGCAATCCAATTGACATAGCCGAAACAAACTTGTTTTGTAATGACGCTTCAATTCATCCATATCTGTACCTAAGCTTAAATAGGTTTCTGTCCAGGTCCTTTTCAGCAGTTTTAGTCCTTTTTCTAAATATTGGAAAAAAAGGTAATTTCCCGATTATAATGATTGACATCAATAAGGTCTTACTTATAAGATATCGATATTGTTTTTGAAAGAACTTTGCAAAGTATTATGCTTAATGAATAAATGATTTAAATTAATAAAACTGATGAAATATTAACTGTTTTAGTGAACAGGAATTGAAACCAACCTTTTGACATTAGATTCAATTTACAGAGAGTTGACATTTTAATATATATTGTCGTGGAACCATGTTTCTGAGTAACAACTCCAAAGACATTGTTAAGGAAGTCCTGCACAAGCCTATCATCGAATCGATATCTAAACAGCTACAGTTTGAAACGAAGCATAATAATACATGCAGTGCTACTCTGTAAATAATTAAATGCAGAATCTCAGAATACGAAAGAATCGTTTTTTCAAATGATAATCAATATCTAAATATTTAAGTCAACAACAAAATTTGTCTTTGTAGTTTTAGCACTAGTGATTCTATGAATCAAGCTGAGCATCAGTAATACATTTTCGAAGAGAAACTCTGCAATGCTATTGTATCCGTACGTATCAATGTTCCAAATAATATAAAAGTAAATGTAACCCCAGCGGCTGAGAGTCTAAACATGTTAACCTTTGTATAAGAAAACACTTTATTCCTCCCATCTCTTATTCCCAGATAAACCAATATTTGAATACGAGCATAGCTATAGAATGAAATTCTCCAGTTTGTAATTTATAGGAAATCATTATTCTTTCTTCGGGGACTTTATTTAATTATAATCTCAAGGTACTGCTTGAAGTGTGGTTTTATACTTTAATCTTCATGAAATAAAACTTTGTATCAATTATGCTGCAAAAATTGTTAAGTTATCATTTTACAAGGTGAACACGTGTGATTTGATCAAATTCCCAGCCTCAAATAAGATCAGCCTTTCGGATTTATAAGCGTCCCTTGCTAGGTTAATGAAAAGGGAATAGCGCTTCTCAACACTAAATTGAAATTTATCGTGTTTCCTTACAAAATCGTCTTAACCATGACGTCACAAAAAAGCTTTAGAAAATCCTGCTTTGAATCTTTCTTGTTTTCTTGGTAACATTGTTTCATTACCACCATGAAAGAGATAAACAAGGATAGCGTTATTTATAATGTCACGATAATTCCTAATTCAGTTTTACTGAAATTGTTTCTGTATTTACCAAAGGAAGTCCATACCCAGTTATTACACAATAAGATGATCAGGATTGAAAGACCTTTAAATGGCACTCCAGATGACGATTTATGTTTGGTGCGATAAAATTTTGTTTGTTGATGAAATGACTGTTTCTGAGGCTTGTGTATATTCACAGTAAGGAGGATATTAATCAGCCTAAGAAAATGAATGCTTGAGAAGTTAGCTAAACAAAATCAGTTTCTCGATTCAAATGAAACTGCTGAACCCTTACTGAGTTATGTTAATTGGTTTTGCATGATGATGAATTATGTCAAACAAACAAGAAGCAGCAATTATATTGTAGATAAAGGTTAAGTTAAATGTATTACGCGTTCTTTGAATCATATCATTAAAAAACAAAATTATAAATCACTTTGATTTTTGCAAGGAACAAGTAAAATGCATTGTCCATTTGATTAAATATGAATGATAAAATGCAATTCACACAAAAAAAAGACATTAAACACACAGTGATTTATCAATGGAACCAGTGTGGAAAAAAGAATGCTAATAATCGAAATCTCAACATTATATCTACAGACAATTGAATCAACATTGTTTAATGAATGACTTTTTCTTAAAAATTTAAAAAAAAAAATTTCAATAGCTTGTGAATATTGCTAATGACTAGCTTAGAACTCGTTTGTTTTCCATTAGTTGCTGAGGTAAATGCTTCACAACTCTATGTACAAATATAAATCCTTTTGGTCACAAGGATAAACTACTACAGATTTTGGATTCATTCCACTGGTAAGACACAAGGGCGGTTTTCATTAATGGAAATGCATTATTTACATAATACACAATCAACAGTATGCAGTGATTACCTGCTTAAACAGTTAACACCATAATCTGCATATATACTCTCATGCCTTTCCCAAATATATCTTTCTCATTCTTTCAAAATGAAGGGTAGTAGCACCTTTTTAGAGAGAATATAAAGATGCTGTCAGGAAAATGAAAATAAATGGTTCCAATTAATTAAGCAGTAATAGATAAAATATATAATGTTAAGTTCAGCCATGCGAACCCTTGTTACACACAACATGAATTAAAGGTGGTCACACAAAAATGGTCATGGATGGACTTTATGTGAATCTTATAATATCATCTTATAATGTGTTCATTAAATTTGAATCCCATTGTTTTCTCTTCAATTTAACTACATAGTTTGTCATTACATAAACTATGGATTTCAACTATTGTCAAGATTCCAAAGAGACCTCTCAAATTCAGGTTCCCACAATTTTTCAAACGTACATTGATCAACATTGGCCGACAACTTTGGTTGTTTGTTCTCCATAATAATAATATTCCATAACATGTCATAATTCATAAAATCTATTGTTATTCACGATCTAAATGGAATGCATGGATCTGGTTTAAGCCAAATACCATTGACAGACCCCTGTAGGTGGTGACTGCAGATTGATTTGACCCCACAGGAGATCACTATCAGAAAGTTGATCTTCGCTTAATTAAATCGGTTAGGCACTGTTGAGGCCCTAACAGCTAATATTCTAAAGTTTTATCACATTTCTAGAGGCGTAGCCGAGGGGGACACATGAGAGATCCGGACCAGTACAAAGTAATGAATTGAAACGCTCGTTAAAAGAAGATGGCCACAATGACCCGGTACCTCTGTCAGTTAGGAGGCTTGTGTTACACGCTATCAGAGAATAATGAAATTTCTACGACTGTTGTAACAACCAAGGGAAAGAAAGAGGATTGGGGAGGTTAGAGTTTCATGCTGTGATAAAACACAAGTTTGCACTTACAAACTGCTTTTTGAAAAAAAAATTATCATCCATATTTTTTCAGATGAAACAAAATGACCTAAGAGAAATCGTTTTGACTGTAGATTATTCAAATTGCCAAAAAAACATAACACTTAATGACATCACATATGCCTTAAAATTCAATAACGTCACTTGACATTACAACAGATTCAACTTACTTAAACTATTTTATATACATCTACAATGTCTTGTCCTTATTGCAATTGATTGTAATATAAATTCTATTTAAGCCTTATTGAATATGATTAAATCATCTTTTTATATTTACATTTTTGGATTTGTGAAATAACTTTATAGTATTGTAAGATGAAATTGCACAAAGACATTTATTCAATTGCATCGCGCAACAGGAAACAGTTAATTACTACCTTAAAGGGGCGGTAGCACGTTTTTAGGGGGGAATATAAGTTGATGTCAGGAAAATGAAAATAAATGGTCCCAATTGAAGACAATGTATTTAAACTGAATGGAGCAGTTATAGTTCAAATATATAAGGTAAAGTTTAGCCATGCGATTTATTTTTCTTACAAAAAATGAATTAAAGGTGTTACACAAAATGGCCGCCAATGGATTTTATGTGAATCTTCATACTTTGTCCTCTGACTATTGACGATTGTCTTATGTATTGAAATTTTTGACACTGTCAAAATAATACATTTAGCTTTAACTTACAATTATCAGTGAAAACAATAAGATATAAAATTATCAAAAAACGTGCTACTGCCCCTTTAAATGACAACTATGAAATAGTAGCATCATTTGCATTTGACAACGTCTATATTCATAGGCATACATCACTGCAAGTTGTAGCTTCAAAGGTAGATTCTTTTAATGCAAGATCTAGTAAGAACTAAGATCATTTTGCAAATGACCTATTTTAATTCATATAGACTAGTATGTGTGGGCTTAGATATGCAATATAGATGTTGATCAAATTTATCAAACTTTGCTCTCAAAGTAAAGGCTTACCTGAAAATGTAAATATATTGTCATTGGTTTCAATTGTTTGTTACATTTGCAAACTTGAACAGGTGTTCATATTACTTAAATCTCTTGAGCGATTGTATCCCTTCTTTTTTCAAACGGTTTTAACTATCTTCCTATAGGTGTTTACCCGTTAAATCCCTTGAAAAATTATTGCCTTTGTTTTAGTTGAATGTTATATGCCTTAAGCTCCAACTACATAGATTGGTTATCTCATAATCACCTTGGTCAATTATGAGATTGTAAACAAATTTGATTTTTAATCAAACAGGAAAGTTAGAATTATGAACAACAAAATTGGGATTCGAACTAGGGACCTCTATGTTGTCAAGCAGAGCCTTAACCACTTGAGATACCGAGGACCAATGCCACTACAAATATATATCAATAGTGTTATGAAAATGTTTTTGATAAGGAGATAAGTTTTTGTTCTAAAACCCTAAACAGAAGGGCTTTGTAATGTAGTCTGAATATTAAATTCGTATAAGGACATATTAAACCTGCAAAATATATAAAAAAGGTTATACATTAATTGCATATTAACACATTTAGTTGAAACAATTGCAGGAGTGTTCTGCTGGAGTGTAAGTGTAATAACTCGATGGCCTCGGGTAATGGCAATAGTCTCTGCTCATGCCCTGCCCTCCCAAGGTTATTTTCCATTACCCCTCAGTACTGGGTTATCATTTACGACTACATGTGTTTCCTACCTCATCAACTAGAAAATGATAAGAGTTAATTGCTTTTAAATATAATCTCTGTAACATATCACAACCAAAACTCTTCCTATTTTGGGATGTTAATGTCTTGATAAAATTTGAGACGATTGTTTTTGCGGAAGACTTTGAACTTACAAACTGGGTAATTAAAGTTAGTGGGTAATACATACAGAAAATGTGTTAACCCTATCAAATATTAGTTTTGATTCAATTGGTTTATGACAGAATGTTTTCCAAGTTTATTTGGTAACATTGTTTCTCTAATTAAAATAACATTATTGTCTGGATTCAACGGAGGTACAGAGCGTTACCAACCTAGACAATCAGATAGGAAAAATAGATTTTATTGGTTAATACCAAAACACAAGATACGAAGTTACATTGATGATGGAAAAAAATATTATCGAGTGTTCCCAACGAGTTGAGTTTGATGATTTATATTGTATGCTCTTTCATCTCTAAGTGATCTTGCCCAGAGGTTGATGTTGTGTTTGAATCCAGCTAAAGGATAAATCTGTGATACGTATCGTTATTATAATTATTATATCATATCTGAGTACCCTTTACATAGTTCAAGTATGTAATGATCCGAGAACGATGATATACTCTCTCATAAAGAAACGCACACGAGAATTTTAATTAGACCAAGCATCTTTTATTTGATGAGGATATCAATGTGATCAAATCATGTGAGTGTCAAAATCCATGTTTTTCATTCTACCATGTTGATTTGGTATAAGGTCGGCTTCTGTCTCAGGACTAGAAGCGAAATAAACTACATGTTCTGGCAACTCTGTCAATTTGTGATATTTGATGGCTCAAGAAGGTCAATATTTGATAAAATAAAAATCAAGCAAAAGCAACAATTATTTACCCCGTATGTTTCTTTATTGGGAGAGTATATAACATCGTCTGGTGTCACAAGTTTGTTTTTACAATCGTTGTTTTAATTCACCTTTTATTTCAGCTTTAAGTATGAAATGGAAAAGTAACAGTCAGAAATACATATCTACAATGACATCATTATTTACACGCATTTTATTAAGGTGTGGTTGAGATGCAAATGATGTAATCGATCCTAGTAGATGTGATGAAATTTTGTGTTTCGTATTTATCGTTATGACGATGACGTTATTGTTAGAAAGGTTATAGTATAGACGTTAAATTTTCAAAGATATATAAATATATATACAAATAGAATTTAGGCTTCATTATCACCCTCTAAATGCTTCAATTGAAAATGAGATGACTGGTCAAGACTTAAAAAAAATATCACTCTCATATAGTGAACATAACTCAATGTGGAGACATGTTTTTCTTATTGTAAAAATATTCCCTCAAGTTTTGTGAAATGACCCTTTAAGGTAAATACTGGTAAATAACTATTCTTTCTAAGATACTTAGATACCTGATTCAAAAGGATTACACTCTCGTATAGTTGAGAAATGATTCCTTTTCATAATTATTTTAAGAATAAGGCTTGTGATTGAAGAAAGATTCGTTAAGACTTAAAGAGAATTGCTCACCTTATGGTGAAATTACTCGACTCTAAATGTGGAAAACTCGATATTTAAGAATATCAACAATTTTGTAAAGAGTGTCTTTGAGTACTTCTCTCCTATATTATAGACTCTTTGTTTTTGTTTTTGTTTTTTCCCTCCATTAATGTATAAATCCTCTCATTTAGTGATGAGAAAGTCTGTCACATATGTGGTACTCCCATTATATTATGAAGAAAAGTGTTCATATTTTACTTCTTTCATTATCATGAAGACCGGTCTCTAACTTCTGTCTTATCTCTGTCTCTGTCTTTCTTTCTGTCCACCTCTCCCTCTCTGTCTCTCTACCTCTCTGTCTCTCCGCTCTCTTTCTCTGTCTATCTTTCTTTCTCTCCCTCATTGCTATGACAACATCACTCACAGGATAGCCGTCTATGTATGTGTCAGATCGCTACTACTCACTGTGTAAATATTGTTAGCATAACTAGATATTACCTCTATGTTGATACAGTCCAATGAGACTGCAGTTTGTTAACGAAAGTTTTAAGTAGTCAAAGGACGCAAGTAAATAAAACCCACAAGAGCAATTTAATTGGTAAATAAACCAATTTGCCTGACATGTCAGATTTTGTCTTCTTTCAGGGGGAGAACAGAAGAAACTCACGAATGGTATCATGATGTCTGGCCAGGATGCATTAATATCACTAATAACATAACATGGGCATGCTATCTGTTTGTTGGATGATGCATCCATCACGGAGCACAGGTTTCCTTAAAGAACGTTTTCTCTCTTACAACAACTTTTAATTCCTTTTAAAAATCTAAAACCATCAATGTCCAAGAATTGCAATACTTTTTCTACAAAACAGTTTGAAACAAAACGTGATCAAGTCAATTTATGTTGATAAATATTGTGGTACAATATATCAGTTACGAACATTTTTTGTCAGATATATATACACAAAGAACATACATGTAGTTAAGCACCCCCAATTTTAAAACAGAAAAACGTGTTCTGATAATATGCAATAGAAATATTCAGGCAAAAAATTAAGAATTTTCGATAGAACGATCATCAAGCAGTGTAAAATGAAAAACTTCAGTCAACTTAGGATTCACTGTCTCAGAATAACTTGTTTTACATCGGCTTGGTATTTTTGACTGAAAACCTAACATGGATGTAGGACTCAGATCTGTGGCGGGTCTCTAATCCATGGCGGATTTCCTAATCTATGGCGAGTTTGATTGTTTGATTGTTTATTGACGTCATGTTAAGTGACGTCATTGACGGATGACGTCATAATCGCTAACTGTTCGCGTCGCCAGACGAAACCGCTGCTTTTCATTGGGATGGCAAGATATTTTCCAACAGAGAGAAAATAATTCAGCCGCTTTTCCCGTCCGAGATAGCATATAATACCAATTGCTTTATGTTACTCGAGTCATTTCCGTCATACTGTCTATTTAAGCCTTGGAAAAATATCAGCTCTCCATTGTAGCCCTCGAATGCATTGCAACTGTCTTCTATAGTCATAAATTCGCTGAAACTATCTTCTTTAGCCCTTGGATTCATACTAAATATCTACTTTATTAACGGTTAGGGTTAGGGTTAGCGTTATAGGTTCACTGTACAATACGTTCGCCACTTTATCTCCAATATACGTTACCGACCCTTACACTAGACAAACTAACCCTAAAACATTGTCGATACGGATCCAAGGGTTAAAAAAGATAGTCAACAAATATCTAACTGCTAAAAGAGTCAGTCTAACGAGAATCCAAGGGCTAATTTCCTAAAGTTATTAATTTAGTGGCGAACATTTTGTTGTACCGAGTGCATTATTTATTTACCAATTGCAGATTTTGGTCTAGAAAACAGTTAAGTACATGTAGGAAAACACATGAATTTAATGTTGGTAACACAATTCTACCCTGCAAAAAAATGTCTCATCACAATCAATACAAAATCCGCCACAGCTTTTGATAGGTACGGCAATTTTCCATGCATTTGAAAATCCGCCATGGATTTGGAAATCCGCCACGGATTTGAGGCCTGCCATGGATTTGAGTCCTACATGTATAATTTAAAAGTCATTTTCCCCTGTAATGATGAATGATGATTTTAGCTAAATGACCACATAGCAAAAGTTAGTCATTTAAGCGGTATCAACCTTCAGAACCACAAAATATTAAATCAATAAAATCTAAAGAAAATGCTCAAAGAAAAAAAAACTGGTCATAGTTGAAGATACTGGATTATAAATTAATGTGTTTGATCAACAAATTCAACTCAAAGAATCTCAAATTCACTCACAGATTTTAAGATTGTAGGCATACTTTCGATTATTGATTAAAAAAGTAATGAAAATGAAAGGTCCTGCTAGCATTTTGTCATTCATGATGAAAAGGGATAAAAAATGCTAATTTAAAACAAATCAAATTTATTGTTTTAGTTTCTCCCCAATGACAATAGTTATTTTATGGGCAACTTTCAGTTCTATTTTTTTCTTCATATTTTCATATTTTTTTAGTTCAATTAAAAAGTCAATAAAAAAAGACTGGTCATTACATCAAATAAAAAGTTCATATACTATTTTGTATTTCGTAATCCAGACTTTTTATTTTTTATCCTCCTTAACGTCATTTGAGAACATGTATAAGAATTTTACTTCCAAGAACTGTATTTATTATTTAAAAGAGCAATCCAATTGACATAGCCGAAACAAACTTGTTTTGTAATGACGCTTCAATTCATCCATATCTGTACCTAAGCTTAAATAGGTTTCTGTCCAGGTCCTTTTCAGCAGTTTTAGTCCTTTTTCTAAATATTGGAAAAAAAGGTAATTTCCCGATTATAATGATTGACATCAATAAGGTCTTACTTATAAGATATCGATATTGTTTTTGAAAGAACTTTGCAAAGTATTATGCTTAATGAATAAATGATTTAAATCAATAAAACTGATGAAATATTAACTGTTTAAGTGAACAGGAATTGAAACCAACCTTTTGACATTAGATTCAAATAAAAGAGAGTTGACATTTTAGTATATATTGTCGTGGAACCATATTTCAGAGTAACAACTCTAAAGACATTGTTAAGGAAGTCCTGCACAAGCCTATCATCAAATCGATATCTAAACAGCTACAGTTTGAAACGAAGCATAATTATACATGCAGTGCTACTCTGTAAATAATTAAATGCAGAATCTCAGAATACGAAAGAATCATTTGCTTCAAATGATAATCAATATCTAAATATTTAAGTCAACAACAAAATTTGTCTTTGTAGTTTTAGCACTATTGATTCTATGAATCAAGCTGAGCATCAGTAAATACATTATCAAAGAGGAACTCTGCAATGCTATTGTATCTGTAGGTATCAATGTTCCAAATAATATAAAAGTAAATGTAACCCCAGCGGCTGAGAGTCTAAACATGTTAACCTTTGTATAAGAAAACTCTTTATTCCTCGCATCTCTTATTCCCAGATAAATCATTATCTGAATATCAATGGTTTTCGAGCATAGAATGAAATTCTCCAGTTTGTAATTTATAGGAAATCATTCTCATCCTTTCCTCTGGGACTTTATTTAATTATAATCTCAAGGTGTTCCTTGAAGTGTGGTTTAATACTTTAATCATCATGAAATAAAACTTTGTATCAATTTTGCTTCGAAAATTGTTAAGTAATCATTTTAGTCGGTGAACACGTGTGATTTGATCAAATTCCCACCCTCAAATAAGATCATTCTTTTGGATTTATAAGCGTCCCTTGCAAGGATAATGAAAAGGGAATAGCGCTTCTCAACACTAAATTGAAATTTATCGTGTTTCCTTACAAAATCGTCTTAGCCTTGACGTCACAAAAAGCTTTAGAAAATCCTGCTTTAAATCTTTCTTGTTTCTTGGTAACATCGTTTCATTACCACCATGAAACAGATAAACAAGGATAGCGGTATTTATAATGTCACGATAATTCCCCACTCAGTTTTACTGATTTTTTTCTTTATTAACCAAAGGAAGACCATACCCAGTTATTGCACAATAAAGATGATCAGGATTGAAGGACCTTTAAATGGCACTCCAGATGACGATTTATGTTTGGTGCGAAACATTGTTGTTTGTTGATGAAATGAATGTTTCTGAGGCTTGTGTATATTCACAGTAAGGAGGATATTAATCAGCCTAAGAAAATGCACACTTGAGTAGTTACATGTAGCTAAACAAAATCAGTTTCTCGATTCAAATAAAACTGCTGAAACCTTACTGAGTTATGTAAATTGGTTTTGCATGATGATGAATTATTCAAACAAACAAGAAGCAGCAAGAATATTGAAGATAAAGGTTAAGTTAAATGTATTACGCGTTCTTTGAATCATATCATTAAAAAACAAAATTATAAATCACTTTGATTTTTGCAAGGAACAAGTAAAATGCATTGTCCATTTGATTAAATATGAATGATAAAATACAATTCATAAAAAAAAGACATTGATCTATAAATGGAACCAGTGTGGAAAAAAGAATGCCAACAATCGAAATCTCAACACTATATCTACAGACAATTGAATCAACATTGTTTAATGAATGACTTTTTCTTAAAAATGTTTTTTTAAAGATTTCAATAGCTTGTGAATACTGCTAATGACTAGCTTAGAACTCGTTTGTTTTCCATTAGTTGCTGAGGTAAATGCTTCACAACTTTATGTACAAATATAAAGTCCATTTGATCACAAGGATAAACTTTTATACATTTGAGATTCATTCCACTGGTAAGCTACCAGGGCGGTTTTCATTAGTGGAAATGCATTATTTCGAAAATACACAGTTAACAGTATGCAGTGATTACCTGCTTAAACAGTTTGTAACATAATATGTATATAAATATTCTCATGCCTTTCCAAAATGCACATTTCTCATTCTTTCAATTAAAAGGGTAGAAGCACGTTTTTAGGGGGAATATGAAGATGATGTCAGGAAAATGAAAATAAATGGTTCCAATTGAAAGACAAGGTGTTTGAACTTAATTAAGCAGCAATAGATATTGTTAAGTTCAGCAATGCGACCCTTTGTTACACACAGAATGAATTTAAGGTGGTCACACAAAAATGGTCATGGATGGACTTATGGATGAATCTTATAATATCATCATATAATGTGTTCATCAAATTTGAATCTCATTGTTCTCTCTTCAATTTAACTACATAGTTTGTCATTACATAAACTATGGATTTCAACTATTGTCAAGATTCAAAATAAACCCTTCAAGTCTAGGTTCCTACTATTTTTCAAACGTACAACGATCCACATTGACCGAAAACTTTCGTTGTTTGTTCTTCATAAAACAAAAAGTCCATAACATGTCATAATTCATAAAAGCTATTGTTATCCACGATCTAAATGGAAAGCCTGGCTCTGGTTTATGTCAAATACCATTGAGAGACCGCTGTAGGTGGTGACTGCAGATTGATTTTACCCGACAGGAGATCACTATCAGAAAATTGATCTTCGCTCAATTAAATCGGTTAGGCACTGTTGAGGCCCTAACAGCTAATATTCTAATGTTTTATCACATTTCTAGAGGCGTAGCCGAGGGGGACACATGAGAGATCCGGACCAGTACAAAGTAATGAATTGAAATGCTCGTTATAAGAAGATGGCCATAATGACCCGATACTTCTGTCAGTCAGGAGGCTTGTGTTACACGCCATCAGAGAATAAATTTCTACGACTGTTGTAAGAACCAAGGGAAAGAAAGAGGATTGGGAAGGTTAGAGTTTCATTCTGTGAAAAAACATGAGTTTGCACTCACAAAGTGCTTTTTAAAAAACAACAACATATTTTGAGCATTAGAACAAAGGATTTGAATTTATATTTTAAAAACTGTACCTTGCCATGCAGCTATATATTCTGTGAAAATATTTTTTAATGTGACGAACACATCCAACTGGTTCATTATGGGATATGATCTAATTTTGATAAAAGAAAGAATGACATGAAACTTTGTTTTTACAATTCTAAGTAGTAGAAGCCTGGGGACTTATCTTCTGCTACCAAAAATAAATTAATATATAAAAGACAAGACATATTCATATGTTTTGCATGATTTTAGAATGGAAAATGTCTCCAGTCAAACCAGAAACATATAACCAACAATTGTATAATGTAATCATAATTCCTTTAATCTAATAATGACCAAATTGCTTAAAGATACAATACTTATTATGCTAATACAAGTTATAATACAATGTGGTCACACTAATTAGCTAGCTACGTAAATCATTGGTATTTACACAGTAGTACAGAAACAGGTCTTGAAAGGTCTTGAATAGAAATTATGCATGAGAAATGAGTTTTAAGCCTTGTACATGATTACATAATGATAAAGTTATATACTTAGTCTATTCATACAATGTAGCTTTCATATATATAAAACAGCATGAGGCAAAACAATTTTCATAGAAGGAGGTAGAGTTCTAAAGCTAGTTTTGTATATTGGTTAGATCCCTTATGGTTTTTTAGTGTTCAAGGACAAACTTCTACCAGTAGAGGTTCATCTCTGGTTTTCAAGTAAGAGATGGAACATTTTCGACTCAGCTAGTTTATATATATTATACAAGTTTAAGTGTGACCAACAAACAATACAACAATGAGTTATTACATACCCACACCATAATTCAGAATTATTCTGATTTTGAATAAAAATAATACCTGAACAATTTGTATAAAACCATTTACATGATTACATAAGTTATATTTGAAATAAAATAATTTTCACAGAAGTAAGTATTTGAGACGAGCATCTGTCATACCTCATGACGAAGTCTTTGGCCATAAAACAGTAAATAATCAGTTCATAATTGAATACATGCATCAAAAATTACAGGCAGTAGTACTAAGTATATATGCACTTAGGCTGCAGATATAAAATTGCCTTAACCCTTCATAGTGTAACAAAAAGGTAATTTTCTCAAGCAAGATGAATACTGACATGTCAAAAACTCTTTCTGGTGTCTTTATTGTGATGGTTTCTAAGGTCACACGGCTATCTTTAGAGAGAAGTTAAAGACCCATGTTCAAAGTGAAGTGAAGTTCAGAGTATTTTTACTGTATTCATTGTATCTTTTGCAAGACAAACGAGCCAAAATTCATTTAAATAGGAGACAATTAATCATCATTTTATTTTGACATTTTTGATTTTGTGAAAGAACTGTATAGTATTGTATGATAAAATCATTCAAATAAATTTCCTATAATTATCTTGCAATAGCAAACTGTTAATCATAACTTTAAATGACAGATATGAAGTACATATCATTATATGCATTTGATACCCTCTATATTCATAGGTATACTTCACAGTATCAGTTGTAGCTTGTAAGAAATAAGATCAGTTTCTTGTGCTATTCTAATTCATATATTCTAGTGTGTTTGTGTTGGATATGCAATATAGTTGTTGATCAAATTTCATAAATATTTGCTCTAAAAGTAAAGGCTCGCATGATAATGTAAAACTCGTGTCAGCGGTACCCAGCGCTCGCAACATCTGCTTGAAACTGGTTCTGTACATGCTCATATTACATAATGTCTTTCTTACCCCATCAACTGGGTAGTGGTTAGAGTTTCTGCATTTTACTTTATTCTCTCTAACATCGATGATAAACAAACCTCTTTCCTTTAGGATATTTATTTCTTAATCATTTTAAGAGAAAATATTTTAAACATTACAAACTAGGTCATTAAGAGTAACGGGTAATATAGGTTGTGTTATACAGAAGAAATGTTGAACAGTATCAACTATTCATTCAAGATAGTACAATTTATCGTTTGTACCCTTTTGACGTTGGTATCGTTTCTTTTGCCCCTGAGAGTAGATAATCAGATTTGAACTTAGTTTTTAAAAATTGAAATAACATCATGGTTTTAATTTAATGGAGTTCCAGAACGTTACCAATCTGGATAATCAGATTTGAAAAATAGGTTTGATTGGTTTATACCAAAACTCCGTTAATGTTACTTCAAGTTTTGATGGTACATTGATCATGGAAAAGAGTGTTATAGAGTGTTCCCAACGAGTTGAGTTTGATTATTTATATCGTATGCTCTTTCATCTCTAAGTGATCTTGCCCAGAGGTTGATGTTGTGTTTGAATCAAACTGTGATATTATCGTTATTATCATTATTTTATCATATCTGAGTACACTTTACATAGTTCAAGTATGTAATTTTTTTTTTTTTTTTTTATTTCCTTTTTTTTGCATTTACAGGCATACAGTCCTTAACAAACAGTACATTACATATATATAATGAATGAAATTGTATACAACATAAGAAGCTCAAAGTGTAAGTAATACATTGTCTAAAATTAACTCAATAACAAATGCAATTGTGACCAGAATTTAACAAATTTTTGTTCAGTACCATTTGATAAATTGATATATTTGGTGATTTCATAGTATTTAATAATTTCTCTTTTAGTGAAACAGATATTAGGCATATAACTCCCCAAAGCACATCTAAAAATATATTGTTTTATAACGAGGGTGATTGCATTAACAGGATTATTATTAACACCTTTAAAACCAAACAAAACATTTCACAGGAAAACTTAATTGTTATTTGAACCGATTGAAGCCATTGTTCTACTTCAGACCATATTGCTTTTACAATTTCACATTGCCAAAAAAGGTGTTCCACTGTTTCTAGATCTTGTTTACAGAAAGAACAAAGAGGTGAATCTGTGTATTTTATTCTGTAAAGTAAGCATTTTGTTGGCAGAATATTGTGAATAATCCTGTATTGCAACCATCTTAACTCAGTGCTTTTGGTACATGTTATTGGAATAATATTAAAAATCATCCATTCTTTTTCAGTGAAATATGTATCTAAAACACGTTCCCATTTGGAATAGCATGGTAGCATAAAAAATGATGAATTCAATAGGGTATTATAAAGGTGCTTATTTCCAGCAGGCGTGTTCATCGCTCGATAATTAAATGGAAAGATAGGATTGTGCAATCGTTCTCCAAAATTATGAATATTAGATTTACGTGCGTGTGATTTTATTGCTGCCTTTAGTCCTTCAAAAGTTAGAAAATTTGTTTTTATTCTATATCTTTCCCAAAATTCTTCGAATGTCAACAATCTGCCTTCTTCATGAATAATATCGTTAACGAAAACAACGCCTTTATTTTTCCAATTTTCGTAAAATATCGGTTTGTTATCAATAGTAATGTCATGGTTATTCCAGATTGTTTGACTTTTGATTTGGTCTTCTGATAAGGTATTGGATTCATGTTTTGTGAGAAATATCGCAAATACTGAAAAAACATCTTTCCAAAACCTATTGGATAATTTTGGAATACAAAATTCTTTAATGTATTTTGAACTGCCAGACCAGATGTTGTATGAATAAGGTAATTTTTTCTTGATGATATGACTCCATTTATTGTTGTCAGTAATAAGTCTACTTATCCATTTCAATTTTTGTGCATAGATAACATTTCTCACATCTGGAACTCTAATCCCACCGTGTTTTGGATTTAACGTAATTATACTTCTTTTTATTTTATCTGGTTTACCATTCCAAATAAACCGAAAGCATGATTTTTGTAACCTTTCAAGTAGTTGCTTTGGTGGATTAGGTAGGGATGAAAATAAATGATTTAACTGTGAAAGCAAAAGGGATTTCAAAATAGTATTTCTTCCTAAGGGAGTTAAAGAACGAGTTGACCAAATATTCATTTGTTTCTCAATTTTTTCAATTTTATCTTTATAGTTATTTTCAATCATGCTATCGAGATCAATATCAAAATTAATTCCTAATAAGTTAAAGTCTGTTTTTGACCAGTCGAAGTTATAGTCTTTGCATAGTTTGTAACGTGACCTCTTTTTTGAACCAATCCAAATGAGTTTTGTTTTGTCAACGTTTACTTTCAATCCAGAAAAGCGTGCAAATAGTTGTAAAACGTTTAAAACTGCATAGAGGCTTTTTTCTGATCCATCTAATGCTAGGGTTGTGTCATCAGCAAATTGAGCAAGAATATATTGTATGTCACCAATAGTAATTCCCTTGATTTTACTATCATTACGTATCATTATTCCTAATATTTCTACACAAAGAATGAATAAGTATGGGGCAATGGGGTCTCCTTGTCGGCATCCACGTTCAATTCTAAAGGGATCCGTGGCAAATCCATTTACCATAATCCTTGATTCTATCCCATTATAAAAAGTATTTACCCATTTGAGAATGCTCGAACCAAAATTGAAGAAAGATAAAACATTTGACAAATAATTTCTATCAACTGAATCAAATGCTTTTTCAAAGTCTATTGATAAGAGAAGCCCTGGTATCTGATAGGATTCAGTATGTTCCATCAAATCGTAGATTAATCTGGTAACTTCACCAATGAATCTTCCTTTGATAAAGCCTTTCTGGTCCTCGTTTATAATAGATGGTAACACGTTTTTAATTCTATTGGCTATTGCAGCGGACCCAATTTTATAAGAGGTATTCAAAAGTGATATTGGCCGCCAATTTTTTAGGAATTGCTTTGGTTTATTTCCCTTCGGGATGCATGTTATAAGACCTTGCTTTTGGGTGATTGACAAGCTACCCTTTTCATACCCGTAGTTTAACGAATTTAGCAAAAATGGTCCAAGATCTTTCCAAAAGAATTTAAGAAACTCTGCTGTAAATCCATCAGGGCCAGGACTTTTGTCCTTTTTCATTGCCTTTAATGCTATCGACAACTCAACCAGTGTTAGTTCTCCTTCTAGGCTATCAGATACTGCAGTAGTTAGTCTTGGTACATCAACATCTTTGAAATAGTCGGACAGGTCTATCTGACTGACGCTAGTGGCTCTGTAAAGTTTTTCATAGAAGGTGTTAGTTTCTTGCTGCATTTTTTCAGAATCTGATATAATAGTTCCATCGGATTTCTCTATTTCTACAATAGCTTTATCTAAAAAATGTCTCGATTCGAGTTTAAGGAAATATTTACTTGGCTTTTCACCGTGTTCAATCCAATTAGCTTTTGACCTTACCATCATTCCTTTAATCTTTAAATTATTGATATCGTCCAATTCATTTTTAATAACATCAATTTCCTTTAACAGGGCTAGTTTTTCATCATGAGCACTTGATTGATCTAAACTTTCCTCTAGTTTTTCTAGCTCTAAGTCTAAGGATTTTTCTTTTTCTACTCTTATTTTCTTTTTCGTAGAAGAATAATATATAGTTTTTCCCCGTATCATTAAAAGTAGGGTCTCCCATAATAATTGATCATTAATTAAATATTTATCTAAACAGTTTTCCTCTGTGACTTTGTATTCATTCAAAGTTCTTTTAATGGTTTCCTTAACAAGGTCTACATATTTTTTGTCTTCCAAGAGGGAATTGTTAAATTTCCAAAAGCCCGTTCCTCTACAAAGAGTGGAAGAAGAAAGTGTTAATTCTACTAGGGAATGATCTGAATTTATACTTGGCGAAATATTACATGCGTGTACTGATGGCATTAAATCGTGTGATATCAAGAAGAAATCAAGTCTAGCTTGTTTCAGGGGATTTGGCTGACGCCATGTGTATCTTTTGCTGTCATAGTTAAGTTCTCTCCATGGATCCTTAAGGTCAAAGGTATCAATTAGTTCCAAAACTTTGTCTCTTGCTTTTAAATTATTTTCATGTTTGTAATTATAGGTGTCTAACCGCTGGCTTAATACCAAATTCCAATCGCCACAAAGACAAATTTCATCACTGTCAAAGTCTTTAACTAGCTCAATAATATTATCGTAGAACTCAGGTGAATCGTCATTGGGTCCATAAATAGCAATAACTGTATAAGTAATATTATCTTTGACGATTTTTAAGGCTACATAATTACCATCTTCACTCAATCTAGAACTAATGACGTTGAAACTAAAATTGTTGTTAAACAAAATAGCAGTACCTCGAGCATTAGAAGTGTAGGTACTAATATAGCATTCAGAGTAACCCCACTGCTCCTTGATAGCATTCACTTGTTCAGGTTTAAAGTGCACATCCTGTAAACAATATATATTGCCTTTCTTCTTTTTCAAAAAACTGAATACCTTTTTCCTCTTAGAATTATTGCCTAAACCTCTGCAGTTATATGATAGTATCTTTAGTTTTTCCATCTTAGGATGAAATATGTATCTACTATCTCTGAAAAATGTCTATTTGAAATCAGATGTAAAGTCCAATTTGTAATAACGCACTGTTGCCAGAAGCTAACAATAAATGTCATATTGAGAGGGTATGCCTGTATTTTATAGGAATCTATAATTGTTCCGATTACGTTGGTCTGTTTTCTATATAATTTAAAAAATGAAAAAAGTAAAAACAGATACAGTAAGAATGAAAACATAGGAAATATGAACTCAAAATGTCTTTGCTCTCCCCTTCCCATGGAGGTTACATAAACAGATACTGTTGTCATCAAAATACCATAAACTAAGTACCCACAGTTGAACAACGCTAATCAGAGATATACATGTGATAACATTATATACATCCGTTAAACACATACAACATATATCTAATCATATCATAGTCTGCATTTATGCAATAGTCCAAATATGCGGCAATTATGGCGGGCATAGTTATATTTCATTTGAAAATAAAGTCAGTTTCTACTCACATTTGTCACCAGTCCAAAAGAATATATAATCCAGTGGTTATTGAAAAAACACAAACAAATCCATATTTGTGGAAAAGTGTCCAGTAGTTCGCTCCTCGCAAGCCACATGTTTCTGAGCGGGAAAACTTCCCGCGCACGGTATGCACGTGCAAACTAAAAGTCGAGATTGCGTGATGACTTCTTATTGATACAAAAATATAGGTTATTGTCAACAATTCAAATTCCAGCTATCAAAAAAATACTTAGTTGTGATAGTTTGACATTCTAAACATAATAAACGTAGATTAACTCGACACATGTTATGATGTTTTAGAGTTAAGGAATAGTTTCTCGAGGGCCACGTGTATAATAAGTTATCATATAAGTCTAATTTATTCATTTGTTGTTGTTTTTGAGTTAACGTGTTCAGCATGTTCAGGTACGCTTTACCCACGTCGATGTCGTCGCTTTAGGGTCCCTGGTCTCCAGAATGACCTCCGTCCGGTCCACTCTGACCCGTGTCCAGAGCTGTTCCTTCTCGCGTATCTCTGCTGCTTGCCGACTTAGTATGGCTCTGCGTTTTTTCAGCATCGCTGGTAAGTCAGTCTGTATACTTTTCCCGGATCCTCTCAGTAATTTACGAGCATTGAAGACATCCTCCCTGTCAGACATATATGAAAAGGTGGCGATGATGCTCTTTTGTGCGTCCGGTCGGTGTTTTCGTTGGTATTCCGAGACAGGTAATCTGTGGACAGCTTTAAACTTCATCCGCTCCACTCTTGACTCGTCAAAGTTGAGAACTTTGGTGAAAAATCCACGAAGTACCTGCTCGGTGTCTTCTTTTGGTAACTCTTGTATTCCGTAAAATAAAAGGTTCGTTTTCCGATCATGGATGTCCTTTAAAATGAATTGTTTCTCAAGACGGTCCTGGGCGTTTTTGCTCTCAGACAGCTCTTGACGGAGTTTTTCAATTTCGTTACCCTGCACGTGCACGTCATGTTCGATTGAGCATTTTAAAGTTATGTCTGACATTTGTGTTCTCACCTCCTGAATAGAATCCTGTAGTTCTGATTTTGTATTATTTATAAGCTCTGCCAGTCTTCTTTCAGAGGCCTGGACGACTTCTTCGAAAGATGTCTGTGACCTTGTGTCCGGCATGGCTGACTGAATCTCACACTCCAAAAGCACGTGCTTTTAAAAAAGTTTTTTTTTACTAATATATTAGATTATTTTGGCCAGGTCCGTTCGTTGTTCGTTATGAACAATTGTGTTCAATTTTAACACTTACAAATATCTTAGTTTGGCTGAAAAAACATGAGTTGGGGAGAGCGAAGTGAAGCACGTCTAACGCCTCGTCATGCGCAACCGGAAGTCTTATATCAAGTATGTAATGATCTGAGAACTATTTATTGTTATGTCGTTATGATGATGAAATTATTGTTAGATAGCCAATAGTATAGACGTTTAATTTTCAAAGATATATGAATATATATACAAATAGAATTTAGGCTTAATAATCACCCTCTAAATGCTTCAATTGAAAATGAGATGACTGGTCAAGACTTTAAAACAATATCACTCTCATATAGTGAACATTACTCAATGTGGAGACATGTTTTTCTTATTGTAAAAATATTCATTCTCGTTTTGTGAAATGACCCTTTTAGGTAAATACTGGTAAATAACTTTTCTTTCTAAGATACTTAGATACCTAATTCAAAAGGATTACACTCTCGTATAGTTGAGAAATGATTCATTTTCTAAATATTTTAAGAATAAGGCTTATGATTGAAGAAAAGATTCGTAAAGACTTAAAGAGAATTGCTCACCTTATGGTGAAATTACTCGACTCCAAATGTGGAAAACTCGATATTTAAGAATATCAACAATTTTGTAAAGAGAGTGTCTTTGAGTACTTCTCTCCTATATTATATACTCCTTGTTTTTGTTTTTGTTTTTTTCCCCTCCATTAATGTATAAATCCTCTCATTTAGTGATGAGAAAGTCTGTCACATATGTGGTACTCCCATTATATTATGAAGAAAAGTGTTAATATTTTCCTTCTTTCATTATCATGAAGACCTAACTTCTGTCTTATCTCTGTCTCTGTCTTTCTTTCTGTCCACCTCTTCCTCTCTGTCTCTCTGCCCATCTGTCTCTCCGCTCTCTTTCTCTGTCTATCTTTCTTTCTCTCCCTCATTGTTATGACAACATCACTCACAGGATAGCCGTCTATGTATGTGTCAGATCGCTACTACTCACTGTGTAAATATTGTTAGCATAACTAGATATTACCTCTATGTTGATACAGTCCAATGAGACTGCAGTTTGTTAACGAAAGTTTTAAGTAGTCAAAAGACGCAAGTAAATAAAACCCACAAGAGCAATTTAATTGGTAAATAAACCAATTTGCCTGACGTGTCAGATTTTGTCTTCTTTCAGGGGGAGAGCAGAAGAAACTCACGAACGGTATCATGATGTCTGGCCAGGATGCATTAATATCGCTAATAACATAACATGGGCATGCTATCTGTTTGTTTGGAAGATGCATCCATCACGGAGCACAGGTTTCCTTAAAGAACGTTTTCTCTCTTACAACAACTTTTAATTCCTTTTAAAAATCGAAAACCATCAATGTCCAAGAATTGCAATACTTTTTCTACAAAACAGTTTGAAATAACATAACATGGGCATGCTATCTGTTTGTTTGGATGATGCGTCCCAAGGAACTAAGGTTCCCTTAAAGAACGTTTTCTCTCTAACAATATAAGTTATAACATTGCATAGAGGGTTGCATAGGTATTTATTATTCCCGCGAAAGGTTTTATGCAACGAGCGGAACGCGAGTTCCATAAAACCTTTCAAGGGAATAATAAATACCTATGTTACCCGCTATGCAATGTTATAACGAATTTATCTTATCGAATGTTTATAAACAACGCATATTTAAAAAGGTTAAAAACTGCTGAGGCACATGACGAAGGTCAGGTTCACAAACCGGAAGTATTGTTTTGAAAACTACATCATCAATCGTGTCAGTGCCTCAGAGGAATTTTTTTTATGAACACAGTTCTTGAAGCATAATTTCGATGTTTAACAACTTCCCTTGCACGACACACAAGGAAACAGTGAGTGAATACTGATATTTCGAATAAATGTGAACAGATTCTCATATGCAATGATCAAGAAAGCCGCAACACAATATTGACATTACTTTCAACGAGAAACATTTTAAACATCAAATCTTAGTTTAATAAGGTTATTATGGCAATATACATGCACATATTCATATTTTTTGCATTTATATAGCTTGCAATTACTTTGACTTTAGTTTTTATAAAGCTTCATATTATTTGAGCAAAGGTTACATCAATGTATTCCACAAAACATACTTTTCAAGGAGCTCAATCTGCACGCTTTTTTCATGGTTGGTTGGTTGATTGGTTCATGGCGGGGTATAAATAATTTATCCTCCCGCTCAAGAGGGTGATATCAGTAGTTATCCAGGGTCACGTGAACCAATCAGAGATCGAGATTCTTACATGAGGTAGGATAACAGCTTTAAACTTTTATTAAAAATCGAAAACTTTCAATGTCCAAGAAATGCAATACTTTTTCTAAAAAAACAGATTGAAACCAAACGTGATTAAGTCAATTTATTTTGAAAAATATTGTGGTACAATATATCAGTTAAGAACATTTTTGTCAGATAAATAAACACAAATAACTTACATGTAGTTGGATGTTTTAAACAGAAAAAAACGGTACTGATTATATACAATAGAAATTTTCAGGCAAATTTTTTTTCTAGCAGTGAAGAAACGAAAACTTCACTCAACTTAGGATTCACTGTCTCAGGAAAATTTGTTTTACAAGGGCGTGGTATTTTTGGACTGAAAATTCAAGTAATCTTATAATTGTAAAAATAATTTATGTTTTTCTGCCATGTTATAATATAATTTTGTTCTCTTGAATGATGATTTTATGTAAATGCCCTAATAGCAACAGCTAGTCGTTTAAGCAGTATTAATCTTCAAAACAACAAAATTATGAATGAATGAATTCTAAAGAAAATGCACCAAAAAACCTGGTCACTGTTAAAAATATTGGTTTATAAAAGAAATGCTTGATCAACAAATTCAACTCATAGAATCTCAAATTCACAGATTTCAAGATTGTAGGCACACTCTCGACTATTGATTAAAAAATTAAAAAAATTCAATTTCCTGCTAGCATTTTGTCATTCATGATGAAAAGGGATCAACAATGATAATTTAAAACAAATCTAATTTTTCCCGAATGACAACAGTAATTTTTGCCAAATTGCAGTTCTAATACATTTTTCCTAACCTTTTTTTTCATTTTTGCATAAAAGGGATTTTGAGTTGAATTAAAAAGTCAATAAAAACAAGTGTTATAAGTTGACTTGTCATTACGTCAAATTAAAAGTTTGTATATATTTCGTAATCCAGACTTTTTATTTCTTATCCTCCTTAACGTCATTCGAGAAAATGTATAAGAATTTTACTTCCAAGAACTGTCAATGCAGTATTCATTATTTAAAAATGCTATCCAATTGACCTAAGCCGAAACAGAATTATTTGATAATAACGCTTCAATTCATCCATATCTGTACCTTAGCTAAAATAGGTTTCTTTCCATGTTCTTTTCACTAGTTCTACTACTTTTTCTAAAGATTCGAAAAAAAGGTATTTTCACGATTATAATGATTGACATCAATAAGGTCTTACTAATAAGATATCGATATTGTTTTTGAAAGAACTTTGCAAAATATTATGCTTAATGAATAAATGATTTAAATCAATAAAACTGATGAAATATTAACTGTTTTAGTGAACAGGAATTGAAACCAACCTATTGACATTAGATTCAATTTACAGAGAGTTGACACGCTCGTATATATTGTCGTGGAACCATGTTTCTGAGTAACAACTCTAAAGACATTGTTAAGGAAGCTATGTCCTGCACAAGCCTATGATCAAATCGATATCTAAACAGCTACAGTTTGAAACGAAGCATAATAATAACTCTGTAAATAATTAAATGCAGAATCTCAGAATACGAAAGAATCATTTGCTTCAAATGATAATCAATATCTAAATATTTAAGTCAACAACAAAATTTGTCTTTGTAGTTTTAACACTATTGATTCTAAAAATCAAGCTGAGCATCAGTAAATACATTTTCGAAGAGAAACTCTGCAATGCTATTGTATCCGTAGGTATCAATGTTCCAAATAATATTAAAGTAAATGTAACCCCAGCGGCTGAGAGTCTCAATATGTTAACCTTTGTATAAGAAAACTCTTTATTCCTCGCATCTCTTATTCCAAGATAAATCATTATCTGAATATCAATGGTTTTCGAGCATAGAATGAAATTCTCCAGTTTGTAATTTATAGGAAATCATTCTCATCCTTTTCTCTGGGACTTTGTTAAATTATAATCTCAAGGTGCTCCTTGAAGTGTGGTTTAATACTTTAATCATCATGAAATAAAACTTTGTATCAATTTTGCTGCGAAAATTGTAAAGTTATCATTTTAGTCGGTGAACACGTGTGATTTGATCAAATTCCCACCCTCAAATAAGATCATTCTTTTGGATTTATAAGCGTCCCTTGCAAGGATAATGAAAAGGGAATAGCGCTTCTCAACACTAAATAACAAAATCGTCTTAGCCTTGATGTCACAAAAAGCTTTCGAAAATCCTGCTTTAAATCTTTCTTGTTTTCTTGGTAACATCGCTTCATTACCACCATGAAACAGATAAACAAGGATTGCGGTATTTATAATGTCACGATAATTCCTTACTCAGTTTTACTGATTTTGTTCTTTATTAACCAAAGGAAGACCATACCCAGTTATTGCACAATAAAGATGATCAGGATTGAAGGACCTTTAAATGGCACTCCAGATGACGATTTATGTTTGGTGTGAAATTTGTTTGTTTGTTCATGAAATGACTGTTTCTGAGGCTTGTGTATATTCACAGTAAGGAGGATATTAATCAGCCTAAGAAAATGAATGCTTGAGTAGTTAGCTAAACATAATCAGTTTCTCGATTCAAATGAAACTGCTGAACCCTTACTTAGTTTTGTTAATTGCTTTTGCATGATGATGAATTATTCAAACAAACAAGAAGCAGCAAGAATATTGAAGATAAAGGTTAAGTTAAATGTATTACGCGTTCTTTGAATCATATCATTAAAAAACAAAATTGTGAATCACTTTGATTTTTGCAAGGAACAAGTAAAATGCATTGTCCATTTGATTAAATATGAATGATAAAATGCAATTCATACAAAAAGAAAGACATTAAACACACAGTGATTAATCAATGGAACCAGTGTGGAAACATGAATGCTAGCAATCCAAATCTCAACACTATATCTACAAACAAATTGAATCAATCTTGTTTAATGAATGACTTTTTCTTAAAATTTATTATTTTTAAATTTCAATAGCTTATGAATATTGCTAATGACTAGCGTAGAATTCGTTTGTTTTCCATTAGTTGCTGAGGTAAATGCTTCACAACTTTATCTACACATATAAAGTCCATTTGATCACAAGGATAAACTTTTATAGATTTGAGATTCATTCCACTGGTAAGACACCAGGGCGGTTTTCATTAGTGGAAATGCATTATTTCGAAAATACACAGCTAACAGTATGCAGTGATTACCTGCTTAAACAGTTTGTAACATAATATGTATATATAGAGACTATTTCATTGTTTTTGCCGAATATCATTTCTATCTCATCGAGTGGAGTGAGAAAGTGATATTTTCACGAGTGGCGCAGCCACGAGTGAAAATGACACTTTCTCACTTCACGAGATGAGATGGAAATGATATTCGGCAAAAACAATGAAATAGTCTATTTATTATAAAATTTAAAGATCATAAAACAGAGTTGTAGGACATCGAAAGGCAAACTTTCCCAGTGGTGATGAATGAGAGTCTAGCAACTCCATTTATAATTTCTCGGTAAAAAGAAGTTCGATCGAAATGATGCGATATTTAACCGGAAATATATAATTGTGTGATTGTTAAATGATATCAGATCTACAATATGACATTGTTTTTGGTTATAATTAGGTGAAACAAAGGCTTCTTATCTATTTTGGAAAGTCAGTTTTGACGCGAACGGATACAGTGAGGGAAGCGCTATGTCGGTGCGTCAGATCTCTCGCTTCGTAAATTTATTTGGCGATAAAATGAACAATTATTAACTACAACAACAGGATATGAACTTCTGGTTGTATTCCGATATCGAAGGATACATTGTCACTGCAAAATGTTAACAATAACATACCGAAAACATCGTAAAGAGTCGTTTTTCTTCAATCCTAAACAACGCCGTGACGCGAGGCGTGCGTTCGATTTCCTCAAAGGGAGATAATCGTGTTTCAAGGGGAGGTAATAGGTTCTGTCCTATTTTTCTCACCGCAGTGAAAATATGGATTATATTTTCACTGCAGTGAAAATATGACTTTCTACTGCTTTTCTTAAAATATGGATTATATTTTCATTGTATAACCCTATATTTCATTGCTAATTATATAATAAATATATATATTCTCATGCCTTTCCAAAATGCACATTTCTCATTCTTTCAATTTAAAGGGTAGAAGCACGTTTTTAGGGGGAATATGAAGATGATGTCAGGAAAATGAAAATAAATGGTTCCAATTGAAAGAAAAGGTGTTTGAACTTAATTAAGCAGCAATAGATATTGTTAAGTTCAGCCATGCGACCCTTTGTTACACACAAAATGAATTAAAGGTGGTCACACAAAAATGGTCATGGATGGACTTATGGATGAATCTTATAATGTCATTGTATAATGTGTTAATCAAATTTGAATCTCATTGTTCTCTCTTCAAATTAACTATATAGTTTGTCAATACAACTATGGGTTTCAACTATTGTCAAGATTCCAAATAGACCCTTCAAATTCAGGTTCCTACAATTTTTCAAACGTACAACGATCAACATTCGCAGACAACTTTGGTTGTTTGTTCTTCATAAAACAAAAATTCCATAACATGTCATAATTCATAAAATCTATTGTTATCCACGATCTAAATGGAAAGCCTGGCTCTGGTTTATGTCAAATACCATTGACAGACCTCTGTAGGTGGTGACTGCAGATTGATTTTACCCCACAGGAGATCACTATCAGAAAATTGACCTTCGCTTAATAAAGTCGTTTAGGCACTGTTGAGGCCCTTACAGCTAATATTCTAAAGTTTTATGACACTGCTAGAGGCGTAGCCAAGGGGGACACATGAGAGATCCGGACCAGTACAAGTAATGAATTGAAACGCTCGTTATAAGAAGATGGCCATAATGACCCGGTACCTCTGTCAGTCAGGAGGCTTGTGTTACAACGCTATCAGAGTATAATGAAATTTCTATGACTGTTGTAAGAACCAAGGGAAAAGAAGAGGATTTGGAAGGTTAGAGTTTCATGCTGTGATAAAACAGAAGTTTGCACTCACAAAGTGCTTTTTAAAAAACAACAACATATTTTGCTAGGAGAACTGAGGACACTCATATCATCGGAGCATGTTTAAAGTTAGAGCATTAGAACAAAGGATTTGAATTTTATATTTTAAAAACTGTACCTTGCCATGCGGCTATATATTCTGTGAAAATATCTTTTATGTGACGAACACAACCAACTGGTTCATTATGGGATATGATCTAATTTTGATAAAAGAAAGAATGACATGAAACTTTGTTTTCACAATTCTAAGTAGTAGAAGCCTGGGGACTTATCTTCTGCTACCAAAAATAAATGAATATATAAAAGACAAGACATATTCATATGTTTTGTATGATTTTAGAATGGAAAATGTCTCCAGTCAAACCAGAAACATATAACCAACAATTGTATAATGTAATCATAATTCCTTTAATCTAATAATGACCAAATTGCTTAAAGATACAATACTAATTAAGCTAATACAAGTTATAATAATATGTCAAATAGGTCACACTAATTAGCTGCATAAATCTTTGGTATTTACACAGTTCATACAGAAATAGGTCTTAAAATCTTATAGAGAAATGTTAAATGACAATGGCAGATGATTGCAGTCAGTTAAGTCAGATAAGTCAGATAAGTCAGTCGTAAGAAGATAGATACTCTAGAGTTCTAAAGCATGTTCCTAATTAATACAAGTTTAAGTGTGACCCACATACAATACAACAATGATACACTTTTGAGTTATTGCATACTCATAACATAATTCAGAATTATTTTGATTTTGAATAGAAATAATGTCTTAACATGTGTATAACACCATGTACATGATTATATACTTAGTCTGTTCATACATGTAGCTGTCATATACATAAAACAGCTCGAGGTAAACTTTGAAATAAAATAATTTCCACAGAAGTAAGTATTTGAGACAAGCATCTGTCATAGTTCATGACGTATTCTTTGCATATTTAGAGAATAACCAACAAGGTACGAGTGATTACGGGATATCTGCCCGAGTCGAAATAATGTTCACAGTCGGGAGCCTTGGCGAGCAACAGATTCAACTTGCTTCAACTTCAAATGTAAATATCTTATATGCCACTACAAATATATATCAATAGTGAGGAGATACGTTTTTTGTTGTTCTAAAACCCTAAACAGAAGGGCTTTGTAATGTAGTCTGAACATTAAATTCTTATCAGGACATATTAACCTGCAAAATATATCAAAAAGGTTATACTTTAATTGCATATTAACAAATTTGGCTGAAACCGTTGCAAGAGTGTTCCGTGGGAGTGTTTGTGTAATAACTTGATGGCCTCGGGTAATGGCAATAGCCTCTGTTCATACCCTGCCCTCCCAAGGTTATTTTTCATTATCCCTCAGTACCGGGTTATCATGTGTTTCCTACCTCATCAACTAGGAAGTGATAAGAGTTGATTCCTTTTAAAATATTCTCGCTATATCACAACCAAAATTATTCCTATTTGGGATGTTAATTTCTTGGTACAATTTGAGACGATTGTTTTTGCGGAAGACTTAGAACTTACAAAGTGGGTAATTAAAGTTAGTGGGTAATACATACAGAAAATGTGTTAACCCTATCAAATATTAGTTCTGATTCAATTGGTGTATGGCGGAACGTTGTCCATGTTTATTTGGTTACATGGTTTCTTTAATTAAAAGATTATTATTGTTTGGATTCAACCTATAGACCAGTTTGAAAAATAGGTTTGATTGGTTAATACCAAAACTCCTTTAACGTTACCAACTGAATATTTCAAGATACGAAGTTACATTGATGATGGAAAAAAATATTATCGAGTGTTCCCAACGAGTTGAGTTTGATTATTTATATCGTATGCTCTTTCATCTCTAAGTGATCTTGCCCAGAGGTTGATGTTGTGTTTGAATCCAGCTAAAGGATAAATCTGTGATACGTACCGTTATTATCATTATTATATCATATCTGAGTACCCTTTACATAGTTCAAGTAAGTAATGATCTGAGAACGATAATAAACTCTCTCATAAAGAAACGCACACGAGAATTTTGATAAGAGCAAACACCTTTTATTTGATGAGGATGTCAATGTGATCTAATCATGTGAGTGTCAAATTACATGCTTATAACATGTCGATTTGGTATGAGGTCGGCTTTTGTCTTAAGAGTAGTAGCGAAATAAACTACATGTTCTGGCAATTCTGTAAATTTGTGCTTTGTTTATGACTCAAAAAGGTCAATATTTGATAAAATAAAAATCAGGCAAAAGCAACACTTTTTTACTCCGTATGTGTCTTTATTGGGAGAGTATATAGCATCGTCTGGTGTCACAAGTTTTTACAATCGTCGTTTTAATTCACCTTTTATTGCACCTGTGAATATGAAATGGAAAAGTCAGAAATACTTATCTACAATGACATTATTATTTACAGGCATTTTATAAAGGTGTGTTTTTCTTATTGTAAAAATATTCACTCTCGTTTTGTAAAATGACCTTACGTATATACTGGTAAAGAATAATTCTTTCTAAGATACTTAAATAGCTAATTAATAAGGATGACACTCTCGTGTAGTTGAGAAATGATTCATTTTCATGATTATTTCAAGAATAAGGCTTATGATTGAAGAAAAGACTCGTAAAGACTAAAAGAGAATTGCTCACCTTATGGTAAAATTACTCCACTCTAAATGTGGAGAACTCAGTATTTAGGAATATCAAAAATTTTGTAAAGAGCGCGTCTTTGAGTACTTCTCTCCTATATTTATTATACTCTTTGTTTTTGTTTTTGTTTTTTCCCTCCATTAATGTATAAATCTCTCATTTAGTGATGAGAAAGTCTGTCACATATGTGGTACTCCCGTCATATTATGAAGAAAAGTGTTCATATTTTTCCTTCTTTCATTATCATGAAGACCGGTCTCTAACTTCCTTCTTTTCTCTGTCTCAGTCTTTCTTTCTGTCCACCTCTTCCTCTCTACCTCTCTGTCTCTCTGTCTCTCTGTCTCTCCGCTCACTTTCTCTGTCTATCTCTCTCTTTCTCTCCCTCATTGCTATGACAACATCACTCACAGGATAGCTGTCTATGAATGTGTCAAATCGCTACTACTCACTGTGAAAATATTGTTAGCGTAACTAGATATTACCTCTATGTTGATACAGTCCAATGAGACTGCAGTTTGTTAACGAAAGTTTTAAGTAGTCAAAGGACGCAAGTAAATAAAACCCACAAGAGCAATTTAATTGGTAAATAAACCAATTTGCCTGACGTGTCAGATTTTGTCTTCTTTCAGGGGGAGAGCAGAAGAAACTCACGAACGGTATCATGATGTCTGGCCAGGATGCATTAATATCGCTAATAACATAACATAGGCATGCGTCGGCGACATCGCCTAATGGTGAAAGAAAACGTAAAACTCCAACCCAACACGTGGGCATTCTATCTGTTTGTTTGGATGATATGCGTTCATCATGGAAAACAGGTTTCCATAATATAAGGAACATTGTCTCTCCAACAACAGCATATCCAAGAAATACAATACTTTTTCTATAAAACAGATTGAAACCAAACGTGATTAAGTCCATTTATGTTGATAAATATTGTGGTACAATGTATCAGTTAGGAACATTTTTGTCAGATATATATAATGATGAATGATGATATATACACAAAGAACATACATGTAGTTAAGCACCCCCAATTTTAAAACAGAAAAACGTGTTCTGATAATATACAAAAAGATATTAAGGCAAAAAATTAAGAATTTTCGATAGAACGATCATCAAGCAGTGTAGAAATGAAAAACTTCAATCAACTTAGGATTCACTGTCTCAGAATAACTTGTTTTACATCGGCTTGGTATTTTTGACTGAAAACCTAACATGTATAATTAAAAAGTCAGTTTCCCCTGTAATGATGAATGATGATTTTAGTTGAATGACCACATAGCAAAAGTTAGTCATTTAAAGGGGCAGTAGCACGTTTTTAGGGGGAATATAAGGTGATGTCAGGAAAATGAAAATTAATGGTTCCAATTGAAAGACAAGATATTTAAACTTAATGGAGCAGTAATAATTCAAATATATAATGAACATTTTAGCCATGGGGTTTCTTTTTCTTACAAAAAATGAATTAAAGGTGTTCACAAAAAATGGCCGCCAATGGATTTTATGTGAATCGTCATACTTTGTCCTCTGACTATGGCTGATTGGCTTGTGTATTGAGATTTATTACGCAATCAAAATAATATATTTAGCAATAACATACAATTAACATCGAACATTTTGAAATATAAAATTATCAAAAAACGTGCTACTGCCACTTTAAGCGGTATCAAACTTCAGAACCACAAAATATTAAATCAGTAAAATCTAAAGAAAATGCACAAAGAACAAAAACTGGTCATGGTTAAAGATACTTGATTATAAAATAAGTGTTTGATCAACAAATTCAACTCAAAGAATCTCAAATTCACTCACAGATTTTAAGATTGTAGGCATTCTTTCGATTATTGATTAAAAAAGTAATGAAAATGAAAGGTCCTGCTAGCATTTTGTCATTCATGATGAAAAGGGATCAAAAATGCTAATTTAAAACAAATCAAATGTATTGTTTTAGATTCTCCCCAATGACAATAGTTATTTTTTGGGCAACTTTCAGTTCTATTATTTTTTTTTCATATTTTAATTTTTGTTAGTTCAATTGAAAAGTCAATAAAAAAAGACTGGCTATTACATCAAATAAAAAGTTCCTATACTATTTTGTATTTCGTAATCCAGACTTTTTATTTTTTATCCTCCTTAACATCATTTGAGAAAATGTATAAGAATTTTACTTCCAAGAACTGTATTTATTATTTAAAAGAGCAATTCAATTGACATACAAATGTAGCCGAAACAAACTTGTTTTGTAATGACGCTTCAATTCATCCATATCTGTACCTAAGCATTAATAGGTTTCTGTCCATGTTCTTTTCACTAGTTTTAGTACTGTTTCTAAATATTGGAAAAAAAGGTAATTTCCCGATTATAATGATTGACATCAAGAATGTCTTATTAATAAGATATCGATATTGTTTTTGAAAAGACTTTGCAAAGTATTATGCTTAATGAATAAATCATTTAAACCAATAAAACTGATATAACTATATTAACTGTTTTAGTGAACAGGAATTGAAACCAACCTATTGACATTAGATTCAATTTACAGAGAGTTGCCATTTTAGTATATATTGTCGTGGAACCATGTTTCTGAATAACAACTCTACAGACATTGTTAAGGAAGCTATGTCCTGCACAAGCCTATCATCAAATCGATATCTAAACAGCTACAGTTGGTAACGAAGCATACTAATACATGCAGTGCTACTCTGTAAATAATTAAATGCAGAATCTCAGAATACGAAAGAATCGTTTTTTCAAATGATTATCAATATCAACAAAATTTGTCTTTGTAGATTTAACACTATAAATTCTGTAAATCAAGCTGAGCATCAGGAATTTCGAAGAGGAACTCTGCAATGCTATTGTATCCGTAGGTATCATTAATGTTCCAGATAACATAAAAGTAAATATAACCCCAACGGCTGAGAGTCTAAACAAGTTAACCTATGTTTAAGAAAACTCTTTATTAATCGCATCTCTTATTCCCAGATAAATCATTAACTGAATATCAAGGGGTTTCAATGGGATTTCGAGCATAGAACGAAATTCTGCAGTTTGTGATTTATAGGAAAACATTCTCATCCATTCCTCCGGGACTTTATTTAATTATAAATATCAAGGTGCTCCTTGAAGTGTCGTTTTATACATCATGAAACAAAACTTTGTATCAATTTTGCTGCGAAAATTGTAAAGTAATCATTTTAGTAGGTGAACACATGTGATTTGATCAAATTCCCACCCTCAAATAAGATCAGTCTTTCGGATTTATAAGCGTCCCTTGCAAGGATAATGAAAAGGCAATAGCGTTTCTGAACACTTCATTGAAATTTATCGTGTTTCCTTACAAAATCGTCTTAGCCTTGACGTCACAAAAAGCTTTAGAAAATCCTGCTTTAAATCTTTCTTGTATCTTGGTAACATCGCTTCATTACCAGATTGAAACAGATAAACAAGGATAGCGGTATTTAAAATTAAACGATAAATCCTAATTAAGTTTTACTGAATTTGTTTCTTTATTCACCAAAGGAAGACCATACCCAGTTATTACACAATAAAGCTGGAACAAAGTGATAAATTAAATTATCATATATCTATCAAAAATATGTGTTGTTTTGCATGTGTGATAGAGGCAAGGACAAAGCACCCATATTGCTGCCCGGTCCGCAAATCCATATCAGCCATATCAGACCGGTCCGCAAATCTATATCAATATCAGCCCTGGGGGACTTTTGGTTAGAGTTATCTCCCTTGCAGAGTAACGTCATTGGCAACATAGATATTATATTTGCATTACCAAAAACGAAATTTTGAAGCTTTTAGCTGTAGATATTCTTTACAAACACCTGAATTTTTTTTTTTTTTCAAAACTTTTTATCCATAATTATTTTAAAGATATTTTTTTTGCCAGAGAAAAAAGTTAGATATATGATAAAAAGGTTACAAAATGTCATTTTTCATATCATACCTCATATCAACCCTCGACCCATATCAGCCCTCTGGCTGACACAACACAACCAACTGGTTCATAAAGTGCTATGATTTATTTGAAAAAAGAAAGAAAGAATGACATGAAACTATGTTTCTACAATTTTCAAGACAAAATATAGTACATGTATAAGTCTGATAACTTTTTCGAAAAGGTATCTACTGCAATGAGAAAAAATAAGGACCTAATAACTAAAGATAAGATATATGGATTTGTATATTGTTGTATGTGAAATTAGAATAAAAAGGAATAAAGAATAGCCAAACATAACAAATTGTATAATATAACTAAACTTTGTTTCATCTAATAATAATAAACACAGAAGAAACTTACACCTAAAATGTGCATTAACTCTGTAGATAATAACATTATTGAAATGTATACACTTTCTATTCATAGCTGTTATTTGCAAAAAACACACCTACATGTAGCAATACAAACGATGTGCATTGTATTTTTTTGGGGGAAAGATCTGTCATTTTTAATGACGAATTTCACTTGATTTTAAAAAGTGATTGATCAGTTTTTGATTGAAAGAATATTTAATGCATACATCACAAGAATAGAAGCATTACATACTAAAATATATGCACATGTTTATAATGTGGAGGCTGAGGTAATACAAACGTTCATAATGTAACAAAAAGGTGATTTCAGCTGTCAAGATTAATACTGATATGTCAGATATTGTTATTTGCCTGCTTTGTCTTATGTCAGAATATGGTAGAACTTAAATCCATCAAAAAGAATCTACTACTCTCTTCTTTTAGCACTATACTACAATCAATCAATGAACCTACGTCAATGATGTACTTTTCAAAACTACAAAAGCTCAATGTTGTCTTTTGTCAACAAACTTCATCATAATATAAGATAAAATTGAATACCTATAGATTTAGCAACATTGAGATAAATTGATTTTATAAATGTGTAAAATATTAATAGGTTTTACCAGCATTAGGGTTATATTATTTTATGAATTTATAATCATATGAATACCTACTTCTCTAGAAGACCCAAAATACTACCTGATACGATTCTTTGCATCGATTGGTTGGTGTTAGGCAGGGTGGTTCAACACTTTTGAATCAAGAATTCACTGTGCTGAACCATCCTGTAGTTAAACAAAGCTTCTTCATTTATTAAGATTGTTGGTAGACATCTGACAATTTTGGAATTTTGTTTGATAGCAGCATAATCATAGATCTTTTCATTTTGCGAATGATCATAGGAAACATTATAATGATAGATTATTAAGATTGCAAAAAAACGCAATTAAAACGAAATGCAATGATTTTTCTGTTAACTAGTGTACAGTTCAGAGAAAAGTTTATTTACACAATTCTATTGGATCAGATTAGTTTTCATAAAAGCAAATAAAATGTTAGTCAATTATTATAAGAATTCAAATCTTCAGTTAGGAATGACATTATTTCTATAGATATACAGTAAGGAATGACAATATTTCTATAGATATACAGCTTCATTATTCATTTATTATACATAGATATGAATACAGGTGTTGCATATCCATAAAAATAATTGTCATTCCTTATTCCTTCAACTTAATAAATGCCATTCAAGGAAAATCTTCAGTTATTGGATAATTGACGTGTTAGGTTAAAGAAATCTATATGGAACATTTTTATGATGATTGATTACTAAAGCAGTAAAGACAAATAAATACAAGTTCAGAAATCAAGAAACGAATATTCCTACTTTCAAGATATTTTTATTGTAATTATTATCATGAAAGGATAATTCGATTCACATGTTAAATGCAACTGTGACTTCAATGTTTCTCGTCATGGCACTAGGAGAATTGTTCAGTACTTTCAATGGTCCTTCATTGAAACGCTTTCTATACCGACAGTCACTGTAACAATGAACGTCTAAGTGAAGAGCTTTACCCCACATAGATACTGTTTTCAAGTGATAAAACTTTCCTTTTCCTGGTCCTGTAAGGAGGTGACAAGAGCTCGTCCATTGACTTACAGCTGAAAGCAGGTGATGGCTCATGTTAAGGTCTTATGTCAACATGCTGTCTGCTGTAACTTTTCCTGACATTCAAACCAAAACCTGTCACTATGGTGATGGTTTGTAAGATCACACGTCTAGAGGTCTAGAGGAAAGAGGGACGTTACTGCAGTTTCACAAAGCGACCTTTCCAACAATGTATCTATATTCTACAAACAGTATGATATTTATTTTTCAGAGGCAGCAACATCACCTTAGAGATATCACTCTGACAGAAGATTTTTTAAATTACGTATATAACATACATTACCTGATATCACATAATATTACAATTCCATGATACCACTCCTTTGACATCACATAATTTCAAGTTACGTAGTACATTATTATATAGACGATAGTCTCTACAATCTCCTATTTGCAATTGGTTATGGTTAATTTGTGTTTAAGCTTTGCAAATATCTATTTATTAAAGTTTTCCGTCCAATGGACCATGCCGTCTACATGTATGTGTGGTTCAGTTTGCTACTATCTCTGTGTAAATATTGTTAATCAAAGTTGATAAAACCCACAAGAGGAATTTAATTGGTAAACAAACCAATTTGCCTTACGTGTCAGATTTGGTCTTCTTTCAGGAGGAGAACAGCATTAAATTACGAATGGTATCTTGATGTTTGTCCAGGATCTTTGAATATATGTCTGGAACATGCATGGACATTTGCTTAAAGAACGTGTTCAACCTGGCAACAGCTTTTAATTTACTTTAAAGATTTAAAGCTATTTGATGTTAAGTAATTTAGTCAATTCAATGTGGTTCAATATATCAATTGAAAACAAGGGTTTGAACTGTATTTCCAATAAACTGCCAATGCAACTTGTACTTACGATTCAACAGTGCTAACGATTAATAGTAAGCCAAAACAGAGTATTATATCTAACAGCCCTTCAATTTAATCGTTTAAGTTCAATCGATCCACAACTCTACCAAAGTTGAACTGAGATACAGAAGAAAATGTCATTTTCACCAGCTTTACTACTTTACTAATTAATGGATTTTAAAGGATTTGACATCCTTTTCCAATTACATAGTTGACAATAGTGAGGTATTGATATAACATATTGAAAATTTTATCATTCTATTTAGTGTAATTTAAAACAAAACTGATTCATATAAAAAATGTTGATGACATACTGTTTTACTGTTAAACAATTTAAACGTTTTAAATTTAGAAAAAAAACTTTTGACAAAAGATTTGATTTAAAGAGAGTTGCCAAAGTTAACATTGTTGTTGAACTGTGTTCCTGAGTCCAGATAATATAAAAGTAAATGAAACCCCAGCGGCTGAGAGTCTAAACATGTTAACCTTTGTATAAGAAAACTCTTTATTCCTTCCATTTCTTATTCCCTGATAAATCATTATTTTAACACCAAGGGATTTCGGGCAATAGAACGAAATTCTCCAGTTTGTGATATATAGCAAATCATTCTCATTCTTTCCTCGGGGTTTTTATTTAATTATAATCTCAAGGTGCTCCTTGAAGTGTGGTTTTTATACCTTAATCACCATGAAATAAAACTTTGTATCAATTTTGCTACAAACATTGTAAAGTAATCATTTTAGTCAGTGAACACGTATGATTTGATCAAATTTCCACCATCAAATAAGATCAGCCTTTCGGATTTATATGAGTCCCTTGCAAGGATAATAAAAAGGGAAGAGCACTTCTCAGCTCTAAATTGAAATTTATTGTGTTTCCTTACAAAGTCTTCTTAGCCTTTGCGTCACAGAATGTTTAAGGAAATCATGCTTTAAATCTTTCTTGTTTTCTTTGTAACATCGTTTCACTACCACCATGAAACAGATAAACAAGGATAGTGGTATTTATAATGTCACAATAATTCCTAATTCAGTTTTACTGAATTTGTTTCTGTATTAAACAAAGGAAGACCATGCAATTTATTATACAGATTATTACACAATAAAGCTGATCAGAATTGATGACGATTAATGCTTTGCGTGATGAAATGTTTTTTGTTGATAAATGACTCCTTCTGAGCCTTGTGTATCTTCCTAGTAAACAGAAATATTTTATCATCCTCATAAAATGAAAACCTGAGAAGTTAGCTAAACATTATCAGTTTATAGATTTATATAAAATTGCTGAACCATTATTGATTGGTGATCCCTAGTTGTGCATCGAGATAGATTATTCTCTTAATTGTAATATTAAACCTAAATAACACAAAGGTTATCATTATTCAAGGAGCAGGGACATTGAAAATAAATGATCATTTTAATTCAATATACTTTCCGTAAATCATATCTTGTAAAAACAAAAGTATAAATTACTTTCTTCTACAAAATGCATTGTACATTTTATCAAATATCAATGATAAAATGCAATTCCTTCAAAAAGTTAAAAGGGATAAAGAAAACCCATAGTGATTAATTAATAGAAGCTGTGACAATAAATGCTTGAATATCACAAATAATTATCCAAATCTTTGGTCAATGCATCATCTATATCTTTAGGCAAAACATGAACATGAGTAAATGATTGAAAAACAGCAGCTTTAACATTTATTATCTCCTTGTTGAAGCAATGTAGAAATAACCTAAAACATGAATTAATCTATCCTTTATTTCGTATCATGAGCAAAACCAACAACTGAAAGCATCTTCCATATTATCAGATAAACGATCATGAATCATTGTAAAATCACTTTGAATCTTAGACCAAATATCACAGCAGATACATCTCAATCACAATTCTAAACAAATAATCTGCAGGGTCTTGAATTGACAACAAGATGTATTCTGCTGTAATCTGTTTCTTCATAAAAAATGTCTTTTTATATTTCATTATCTTGTGGTTATTGCAACTAAAGCAAGATAAATTTAGTTTTCGTTTTGTTTTCCATCAGGAGAGGAGGTAATTTTTGCAACTCTCATGATGATAAGGAGTCTTTAAAATGGTACTACACGGTTTAACAGTATGAAACATAGAACATATATTCTCATGTCATTTACAAATTACAAATTTCTCATTGTTTCCACATGATAAGTTATGAACGTAGTCTATCTGTTTTTATTTTCTTTGAGTTTTTGGCATCAACTATCTATGATATACAATATATATATACATGTAGTACATATTCTTTACAGGTAAAACAGTTTATAATATGATTATTAATCTGATGCTGACATTGCAAAATCGGGGCCTCTCTGACAGATTATTAAACCCTAAAGGATTAACATAATAAAACACCACCTTTCGTTTTTGGACATTTGTCAACTTCTATATATACTACGACGGAAAGTGATTAATTATAGTATACCAATTTATATCCACGAGTTATATAATCCATGTAAAAACGATGCTCAAAATAAAAAAAATCAGATTTCACCCAAATTGTTCTCCCTACGACTGAACTACACAGTTTTTCATGAATTGTATAGTTGAAATTCGAGAATATATGAATCTATATGGAACAATCTAATGTCGATATAGTGAAACAGACAGAAAGACAAATGAATACAAATGCAGAAAGCAGAAAACTGTCATTCCTATTTTCAAGATATTTGGATGGTAATTATTAGCATTAAAGGATTATGGATTCAAACGTCAATGCAACAGTGACTTGTACTGGGACAATGTACAGTACTTTCAATGGTCGTTCATTGAACCACTTTTTATACTGATAGTCACTTTTACAACGAACGTCTGAGTTAAGAGCATTTACTCCACGTGATAAAACTTACTCAGAGTTAAACCAACAGCTGGTCCTGTAAGAAAGATGACAAGAGCTCGTTCATTGACTGACAGCTGAAAGCAGGTGATGGCTCTTGTTAAGTCTTATGTCAACATGCTGTCACTTTTAGAAAAAAACTTTTCCTGACATTCAAACCCTTTGTTTCTTCACTATGGTGATGGTTTGAAAGGTCACGTGTCTATATTCAGAGTGAAGTTACTGTTGTTCAAATGACCTTTGCTACAATGAACCTTTGGCTTCCAAACAGTATGAGATTTTTTTTAGACGAGCCAAAACACCTAACCGATGTCGTTTTGACTGAAATTATTCAATTGACCTATATTACATACACTTTGTGCTGTCACAAAGCTACACACCTTACAATTCCATGACGTCACAATTGACATCAAAGTGTTATCAAGTTACCTAGTGTTTCAAATAAATTAAAGTCACAAAACATTTAATCATAAGACATGCAAGAAAGCGGTAACAAGGCCTTCTATTATTTGCAATTGATTATGATAAATTTGGTTTTAAACTTTATGTAAACGTTCTTTCCATAAAACTGCAATATTCAAATAATACAGATCACACTCTTGTAGAGGGGTGAGGTAATAAGTGAAATGTTCATTTCATTAATTATGACTCCACGAAGATTCATTATACAGTGATAATTGCTCACTTTATGATGAAATAATTCAACTCTAAATGTTCAAACTCAGTATTTAAGAAAAAACAATTTGACATATAGTAATGACCTTTTATTGCCCATATATTGTTGAAAATAAGTAATGACATATTTTTTATATGAGCACTAGTGCACATATCACTTTTGCCTAGCAACGTTTGTTGTAGCGCGTGTTCCTGTATAATTTCGCCTGTGACGTCATAACACCATTGTTAATGACGTCACTGTAGTCGGCCATCGCAAGGGAAGCGGCCTATTTCTTGGATATTTCTAAGATGGTAAAATTGAATGAAATCTGTAATAAAGAAATTATTACCCTCGGAAGTTTGTAATATGACTTTAACGAAACTCTTGCAAACTTTTGTATAATCCTCGCTCTCGCTCTCGCTCTCGTTTTCAGTCTGTCTGTCTGTCTGTCTGTCTGTCTGTCTCTCTCTCTCTCTCTCTCTCACTCTGTCTCTCTCTCTCTCTCTCTCTCTCTCGTCTCCTCTCTCTCTCTCTCTCTCTCTCTCTCTCTGTCTCTCAGTCTCTCTCTCTCCCTAGAGTTCTATTCTTTTTTTGTATTTCATGATTCCCCCTAATGTTGTTTAAGAAATCTGTAATAAAGAAATTATTACCCTCGGAAGTTTGTAATATGACTTTAACGAAACTCTTGCAAACTTTTGTATAATCCTCGCTCTCGCTCCTTTCATAAAAGTCATATTACAAACACCCCCGGGTAATAATCTCTATTTGTGTTAGATACATTATAAATATTGCTTTATTTGCATCTTCATCAATAAGTCCTCTCGAATAGTCTGTAAAGTACGTGGTACTCCCATCATATAATGAAGAAAATGTGTTCATAGTTTGCCTAATTTGCATATCGTGAAGACCTGTCTCTTAAAGGGGCAGTAGCACGTTTTCAGTCTGTCTGTCTGTCTGTCTGTCTGTCTCTCTCTCTCTCTCTCTCTCACTCTGTCTCTCTCTCTCTCTCTCTCGTCTCCTCTCTCTCTCTCTCTCTCTGTCTCTCAGTCTCTCTCTCTCCCTAGAGTTCTATTCTTTTTTTGTATTTCATGATTCCCCCTTATGTTGTTTAAGAAATATTTTAAGATTAGAGTCCAAGTATACTGCCAATTCAACTTGTACTGATGATTGAATGGCGCTTCATTAACATCATCATTCTTCATGGAAACTCAATCCATCCACGTCTGTACAAAAGCTTAAAAGGATGATTTTCCATAGAACAGAAAATGTTATTTTTAATAGTTCTACTACTTAACTAAAGATTGAAATAAAAATTTGACGGTTTTTTTTCGATTAAAAAGTTGCTTTTAGTAAGGTATAAAATATCAATATTTTTTTCAATTTTGATAAAATACTTTTGAAATAGTATTACGGAATATATTATCTAAATCAATAAGTTTTAAAGCATAATACATGTTTAAGTGCAGAAGAATTTAGATAATAAACGATTTTTAGCTTAGAAATAAACAAACTTTTCACATAAGATTTGATTTAAAGAGAGTTTTCATATCAGTAATTATTGTCATAAAATCGTGTTGTTGAGTATCAACTGAATAAACATTGTTAAAGAAGTTATGTACCGTTTGTAATTAAGCATACTAATTTATGTAATGCTACTCTCAAAATACGTAAGAATCATTTGTTCAAATAAAATGATAATCAAATCGATATCTTAATACTTTAGTCAACAACAATACATGCCTTTGTAGTTTTAACTCGATTGATTTAAAAGATCAGGTTCAATATCAGTAAATCAACTCAATAGACATTGTAAAGGAAGCCATGCTTTCCACAAGCCTGTCATCATATCAATATATATAGTATGAAATCATTTGTTTCATAAAATACATTTTCGAAGACCCACTCTATATTGTTATTGATTCTGAACGGTATCAATTTTCCCGATAATAGACAAATAAATCTAACACCAGGATCTAAGAGTCTCATTATGTTAACCTTTGTATAAGAAAACTCTTTATTCCTCGCATCTCTTTTTCCTAGATAATCCTTATATAAAAGACCAAGGGATTTCGATGGGAATTTGAGCATAGAACGCAATTCTCCGTTTGTAATTTATAGGAAAACACTCCCATTCTTTCCTCGGGGACTTTATTTAATTATAATCTCAAGGTTGTATCAATTTTGCTGCAAAAATTGTAAAGTAATCATTTTAGTCGGTGAACACATGTGATTTGATCAAATTCCCACCCTCTTATAAGATCAGTCTTTCGGATTTATAAGCATCCCATTCAAGGATAATGAAAAGAGAATAGCAATACTCAACTCTAAATTGAAATTTATTAGGTTTCCATTCAAAATCGCCTTAGCCTTGGCGTCACAAAAAGCTTACAAAATCCTGCTTTAAATCTTTCTTGTTTTCTTTTTAACATCACTTTATTACCGCCATGAAACAGATTAACAAGGATAGTGGTATTTATAATGTCACGATAATTCCTAATTCAGCTTTACTGAATTTGTTTCCATATTAACCAAAGAAAGACCATTCCAAGTTCTTACACAATAAAGCTGATTAAGACAGAAAGATGTTTGAAGGCAGGGATAGGAGTATTTATAATGTCACAATTATTACCATGCCCATTTAGTACACACCACCTTTTAAATGACGATTTATGTTTGGCGTGATGAAATCTTGTTGATGTTGAAGAATAGATTTGTTGAGGTTTGTGTATCGTCAAAATAAGGAGGAATATAATCAGGCTTAAAAAATGAAAACTCGAGAAGTTTGCTAAACATAATCAGTCTCTTGATTCGTATGAACCTGCTGAACAATTATTGATTAGCGTTATTGTAATAGATAATATCAAACCTTAAAAACAACAATATTATCAAATTGCAGCTGCAAGGAATTTGAAAAAAATTGTTCATTTTAATTCAATAGGTGTTCTTTAAATCACATTTTGCCATGAGTAAAGTATAAATAAAAGTAACATATCAGATACCAATTAGATAAATTAAGAAGATTTATCTATGAACAGCTTAATTACGCCTCCAAAGCAATATTTTTAAACAAACTACCTGCACGGTCTTGAATGGACAACATTATTTCTTCTGCTGTTGTCTGTGATCTTCAAATATATTTTTTTCATTTAATAGTTTGTGGATGTTGTAAATGCTCTTAGATGAACTTAGTATTCCTTTTGTTTTCCACCAGTAGAGGAGGTATGACATATAAACTCAATTTGAACACAGGAATCCAGAAAACAGATTGTTGCTTCATTCCACTGGCAAAACTGACTGGTTTTCATTATTTACATAATGCACCATATTAAATTTGCAGTCTTTCATATGCTCAAGTATTACCCGGTTAAGCAGTACATAAAACATATATTCATATGGTATTTACCATATACAAATTTCTCATTCTTTCAATTTGACATTAAGCAACAAATATAAAACTCAGTTTTTAATTCTGCTTTAGATTTTGGCATCTACTATCGACAATATTTAGAAATTTAGCACAATTGTTTACAGGTAGCATAATTCCGATGCTGAAATTGCAAAATCGGGTCCTCTCTGGCAGATTCCAGGCTATTTAATTGAAACAGTTCACATAAAAAACACCACCTTTGGTTTTAGGACATTCATCCAATAGTTAATATATATACAAGTTTGAGGAAAAGTGATACATTGTGATATACACATTAATAAGCAAGATTAAAATAAAAACGATGCTCCATATCAATGAGAAAACATCACATTCGATCCATAGCTACAATGTACGACTAAACTACACAGTTTTTAAAAAAACTATGGATTTCAACTAATGTCAAGATTTCCAATAAAACCTTTCAATTCAGTTTTTTAAAAACATACAATGCTTAATAATGACCTAACGTTTTTTTCCTTCACAAAGGAAAAATTCCATAACATGTCATAATTCATAAAAACTATTGTTATCAACGATCGAAACGGGGAAGCCTGGATCTGGTTTATGTCAAATATCAATGACAGATCGCTGTAGGTGGTGACTGCAGATTGATTTTACCCCACAGGAGATCACTATCAGAAAATAGACCTTTGCTTCATTAAAACGGTTAGGCACTGTTGAGGCCCTTACAGGTAATATTCTCACTTCAATAAAACACTGCCAGAGGAGTAGCTGAGGAGGGAGGCATGAGAGTTCCGGACCCGTACAAAGTAATGAATTGAAACACTCGTTATAAGAAGATGGCCATAATGACCCGGAACCTCTATCATTCAGGAGGCTTTGATCACACGTTTTCAGAGAATAATGAAATTTCCATGACAGTTGTAAGAACCACGGGAATACATGTTTGTCAAAAAGAGTTAGGGAAGTTAGAATTTAATGCTGTGATAATACATAGCTTTGTAGTGACAAATTGCCTTTTGAGTAAGGAAACTGCAAACAAACTGATATGATCGGAGCATGTTAAAGCTTAAGCATTAAACTTAGGATTTGAATTTTATGTTTTGAAAATTGCCAATATCCTTGATTTAGTGTGCACAACCCATTGGTTCAAAATGTGCAATAGTGTTCATTAAATAACGAAAGAATGACATGATACTATGCTTCAACAATTCTCAGAACACAAAAATCAATTGCACGGGACCATGAAAAAGTCCATATACAACATTTTTACTTTCAAAAAATCCATTGGCGGGACATACTTATTTTGATCATCCAGTCGTTACTTAATGAGCTGCGACTGTATTTCTTACTGTAATAGCTAAGAAAAGAATCTAAAAGAAAAGAACCATTTTTTGTCAAAAGATCAAATATATGGATAATGTATATATTAATTTAAATATGTTTATACTTACAAAATGTTTAATTAATCCTGTAGATAATAAAATAGTTTAAATTGTCAAATTAAGTTGTCTCTCAATGACTTTTAATTACATAAAACAGCATCACGTCGACTTTGATATAGAAACAATTTTCATAGTACTTATTTCGGAAGAGAATCTGTCGTTTTTATGAATAATTACTCTTGCCTATAAAACAGTGCTTTATCAGTTCCTCATTAAATATATATCCTCAATATTTGATGCATATATCATCAGGGTATATACAATACATGCTGAAGTATGCACATGTATACAACGTAAAGGCTGTGTTGTTAAAAATCATGTCTATTATAGTGTAACAAAAAGGTGATTTTCTCTGCCAAGATGAATACTATTATGTCAGAAACAGTATTTTGCCTACTTTGTCTTATGTCAAAATGTGGTCAAACTTATATCCATCAAAAGAATCTAATACTCTCTTCTGTTAGCTTGTTACTACAATCAATCACTAAAGCCACGTCATGGATTTTTTATTAAAAAAGCTGAGAAGCGACCTACAATTCAGCCTGATATGTTTGCATGGTTGGTTGTGTGGTTCAATTAGGAGAATTAGGATATTTTTTAAATCAACCTTTAATCTATGCCACATTTTACTGAGTGGGACGACCATTTTTACCCACCTGGTACTTCGTAAAGTGGTTTCATAACAATTTGTAAGGACACATATGGGTCATAACACCTTTAAGTGATTTGATTGGTTAACAGTGAACTTTGAAATTGTCCGGTTTACTTTATTCATTCATGAACGAACGTGTTTTCATTCACAAATTTCCAACATGCAGAGAAACTTGTATTGCTAAGTAAAACGGTTCCTAGTAAGCATACTTGAATACGATAATCCCCTATTACAAAATACTGTAACAGGGAATTTTTGTATTCAAGTACAATCCCCTATTACAAAATACTGTAATATGGAATTATTGTATTCAAGTATGCTTATAGGAACCGTTTTTATTAGCAATACTAGTCCCTGTGAAATTCAGCACAATTAGCTCACAAAATTTGAATTTTATCTGTGTCACTCCAAGATGACACAGAAAGGTATTGCGTGCATATAAAGACAACTGAATATACTTTACACAACATGTTGAAAAAACGAAGCGCGTTCCACAATAATAATCATCTTTAACTTACTTTCAAGGCGGTTGTTTCATTTTTTGACGAAATGTTACAGGCAAATGGTGGCCGCCATGACATGCCGTTGATCAAAGAAAGATAACTCTGATCTGTTCTCGCGCAGAGTGATTTCATTTTCAAGTACGTTTCTTTCATCACATAAGTGCTTATTACTTACATTTTACCACACAGTATGAATTAACGTAGGATAGAATTAAGAAATGTGTGAATATTTAACGTCTTAAATTTATAATCTTTGAGGCTGTGACATGGTTGGATAATTATCCGCCATTCGGTTTCTTTATAGGCACAAAAAAGTTGTTCAAAAAAGTAATAAGCCTTTTGAAATGCAGATTCATAAAAGATAGGGTACATAGCTCGTTCCCCTTTCTACTTTACTTTAAGTACTAATCTCAATAGCTCTTATATCATCTGACCTTATCATAAGATAAGGTAATCTTGAGTACATATAGACATTAAAAGCTTTATACATATATCTATCCCCTTGAATTCTGCCTGTCATGTTTAAATGTATCAGTTTTGTAGGCAGGTTAGTTCCACTAAAAGAATTTACCACACTTTTGGATCAACCACTTATCTGTGACACATTACTCTGCGTGGGACTCTCCTGTATCCAGGTAAGAGTTCCTCCTTTATCAACATTGATTTTTTCAATAGTGAAATTTGGATTGAGTGGATTGTAGAATGTGGGTATTTCTAGAGCGCTATTTCCAGGACTGTAACACAAGCAATAGGTGCAAGGATGTAATCTAGTCATATAGCTTCGACCACATTGTGTTTGTTCTCTGCAATGTTTATTTTCTAATATTCTTTTGTGGTCATTTTGAATTAGTGTTTTATCTATTAGCACCTTTGACTCTACCTGGAACCCTACTGGCTAGTATGCAGCTGTGCGAGCATTCTGAGACAGAAGTTATGGTCTACATTGACATTAGTTTTGTACATTGTTAATGTCAGGATATACATAATTTCTCCTGAGGAATTGTAAATTTATCCTTTATATGCATAGAAAAACATCAGAAGAATATATTTAAGGATTGTTTTACATGTTTTGTGCCTCTATCGATGTATAACAGCAACAAATTGTATAAAATCGCGTAGCGATTTTATACAAAATTTGTTGCTGTTTTACATCGATAGAGGCACAAAACATGTAAAACAATCCTTATAATTACAAAATCAACATTTTAACAAAGTTTTTCCTTATTATTTTCAAAAAAATCTGTCATCAATGTCGTGAAATTGTGGTTTGTTACACGAAACAATACAAAGTTGAATCAAAATTGAGAACTCCATTAACTAAAACGGCCGATGATTTAACTTCGTTTTCGCAACCATTGACACCCATGCAATCACAATTCGTCTTAACCGGAATCCGCATTTTCAGAATAACCCTAATTAGCATATCATACGACATTCAAAATGTCCGCCGTTTGCGAGACGCTTAGAGCGAACAAGCTTGAGGACTCGTAGTAATTAAAATGCAGCCTTTCCGGTGAATGTAACGATTGTGTTAGGGAGAGGAATGTATTTACTTGTTACAAACGCAAGTGGGAAGTGACCAGATATGTTATATCTGACATTACAACAGAACGTAACTCGCAACTGTTAAAACCGGACTATTGCGTCAGGTGATTGTGGCGTCACAAGGAATGAATGCACATGGTATGGTTGCAAATTTTTCTGCATTCATCGAGAAATGGCAGCAGGTTTTTGAGCGCTCTCGTCCAATCAGAAGCGCGGAAATTAGTGTAACAAAACCATTTTGTAATTATATAGGTTTGGCCCTTGACATGAAAAATAAGGTATTACCACAAAACAAAATGAAAATACATGACAAAGGTTAGATGACCTTTCCATGACGAAATTGATTATATGAAACATCAAAATGATACATTATTATGAAACGTATAGAAATTTGTAAGTAAAAAGGAATGCAAGGACTTTCTTTTCAACTAATTGAAAAATTCATCCATACAATTTTTTGAGATCAGATATGTTATAATAAAAGCAAAAGTTCATTATCTTAAGTAATCATGATTAGAGATCTTCAGTAACAGGATAACCAAGGTCATGAAAATCTATATGGAACAATGTGATAATGATAACACATTACAACAGATAGCAAGACAAATGAATACAAGTGCAGAAAGAATTAGACAATTATTGGGATGGTACCTATAAGCATATGTTAAAAGCGACTTAAATGTTTTTTATCATTGCACTAGGAGAATTGTACAGAACTTTCAATAGTCTTTCATTGAAAGGCTTTCTACACTGACAGTCACTGTGACAATGAACGTCAGAGGATATTGTTTTTATGTGATGAAGTTTCTCCGAGTTGAACCAACCTCTGTTCCTGTACAAAAAGTGCCAAGAGCACATCCATTAATTCTCAGCTGAAAGCAGGTGATGGCTGTCTCCTTTAGGTAAGTAACTTTTCCTGACATTCAAACTCTTTGTCTCTTCACTATGGTGATGGGTTGTAAGGTCACGTGTCTAGAGAGAAGAGGGAAGTAACTGCAGTTGCACAAAGTAATTTTTCCAACAAAATATCTTTGTCCTACAAACAGTATGAGATTATTTTTCAGACAAAGCAAAATCACTGCAGAGATATCTCTCCAATGGACCATGCCATCTACATGTGGTTCAGATTGCTACTTCTCTTTGTGTAAATATTCTTATCATAACCAGATATTACCTCTATATTGATACAGTCCAATGAGAATGCAGTTTGTTAATGAAAGGTTTAAGTAGTCAAAGGACGCAATTAAATGAAACCAACAAGAGCAATTTAATTGGTAAATAAACCAATTTGCCCAACGTGTTAGATTTTGTCTTCTTTCAGGAGGAGAGCAGCAGAAACTCACGAATTGTATCATCGTCTGTCTGTAGGGAAGATGCGTTCATCATGGTACAAGGCACAGGTTTCCTTAAAGAACATGTTCTCTCTGGCAGCAGCTTTTAATTATTTGAAGCTATCATTCTCCTTCAAATTTGATTTATTTATAAAAAAGCTTAAAAACGAAAGTGATAAAGACAATTTAATGGAGTTCAATAAATCAATTGACAACAAGGTTTTGAATTGCTATTACAATAAACTGCCAATGCAACTTGTACATGTACAACAGTGCTATCTAGTAGAAACGCTTTAATTTCATCATAATGTTTTTAATGGAAGTTCAATCAAACCACATCTTTACCAAAGCTAAAATGGGCTACTTCCCAGGAGAGCAGAGACTATTCTGCAATGTTATTTCATCCAAGCTGTATTGATATTATCGATAATAGAAAAATAAATGTAACCCCAGGAGCTGAAGGTCTTGACAGGTTAATCTTTGTATAAGAAAACTCTTTATTCTTTGAGTCTCTAATTCCCAGATAAATCGTTATATGAATACCATGGGATTTCGATGGGAACTCGAGCATAGAAAACAATTCTCCTGTTTGTGATTTAAAGGAAAATTTCTCCTTTTTTCCTTGGGGAATTCATTTAATTATGATCTCAGGATGCTCCTTCAAGTATGATTTTATTCTTCAAATATCATTAAATAAAACTTTGTATCAATTTAGCTTCTAAAACTGGAAAGTAATCATTTTAGTGGGTGATTTGATCAAATTCCCCCCTATGATAAGATTCTGGATTTATATGGGATAATGAAAAGGGAATAGTGCCATTTTACCACTTAATTGAAATTTATCATGTTTCCTTTCAAAATCGTCTTAGCCTTAGCGTCACAAAAAGTTTAAATCTGCTTTAAATCCTTCTTGTTTTTTTCTTGGTTTTCGTTCGTATTATTGATTCATTACCACAATGAACAAATAAACAAGTATAGCGGTATTTATAATGTCACAATCATTTCTAATTCAGTTTTACTGAATTTGTTTCTGTATTTACCAAATGAAGACCATGCCCAGTGGTAATTACACAATAAATAGAGGATACACAAAAAAAGCTGATTAGGATTGAAAGAACTTTGATTACAATTTATGTTTGGAATGTTGAAATCTTTGTTTGTTGATGAATGAATTTTTCTTGGCCTGATGTATTTTCCCAGTAAGGAGGAATATTAACAACTTAATATAATGCAGCAGCAAGAATATTGAAGTTAAATGTTCAGGTTAATGCCCACATTTTCTTTGTGTCATATCTTGAAAAAATATTAAAAGTATAAATCAATTTTGATTTCAAAGCATTGTTCATTTTTATCAAATATCAATAATTAAATCCAATTCCTTCAAAAACATTTGAAGACTTAAAAAAAATGATTGATCAATATTGATTTTAATTTTTTAACATTTTTTCCTTTCAGTTATGAACAAAGTTTGTGGGTTCTGTTTTATTTTCTTCATATTTATTTTTCTTCCTACAATATATAGATATGCAGCCAGATCTTCACAAGTAAAACAGTTTACAATAAAATTTCTTATAATAATCTGATTCCGACATTGCAAAATTACGCCCTGTCTGACATATTCCAACATATTATATCCTTGTTGATTAACATATAAATACACCTTTGGTTCTTGCAATTAGACATTCATCAACTAGTTCATAAAATCCACGTAAAAATGATGTTCAATATCAATGGAAGCACACCAAATTTATACGAAGATAGCCATAATGAGAACCTCTGTCATACAGGATTTTATGACAGTTGTAAGATACAAGGGAATATGCCAAGAAGTTATCATAGGAAGATATATCAAATGGAGTTTATATGTTTTACCTCCTCTACTGGTGGAAAACAAAATGAGTGCTAAGATAATATTCCTTTATTTGCAATATGCACCAACTACTAAAATGAAAAAACATATTCTAAGATCACAGATCATAAAAGAAGTCATCCTCATTTGCAATTCAAGACGGAACAGGTAGTTTTATTAAGTTGTATTTTTTGGAAATTTTATTCAATTGTTAGATCTGATATGTTGTGTAACGAGCAGAGATTTGGATAACTAGTTGCGTTACTTTACCATTCATTGTTGACACCAGTTCAATTGATCAATCACTGTGTTTTTATTTCTTGAAATATTTTAAAAGAAATTGCCCTTTATTATTAATATTCTAAAAAATGGACCATTCATTTAATTTGTTCTTAGTTAAAATCAATGTGATTTATACTTTTGGTTTTGCAAGATATGATTTAAAGAAAGCGAATTGAATTAAAATGAACATTTATCTTCAATGTCCCCTGCTGCTGCAATTTTGATAATATTCGTGTTATGAGGGTTTGATATTATTTATCAATATAATTCATCTTCATGCACAACCAGTGAACACCACTCATTAATGGTTCAGCAGTTTCATATTGATCTATCAACTGATCAAGTTTAGCATTCCTCAAGTTTTCATTTTATCAGGCTGATAATATTCCTCTTTACTGAGAAAATGCACAAGCGGAAGAAAGATTCTTTTGGCATTCTTTAACAATCAAAACTTCATTACACAAACCATTAATCGTCATCTTAATTGCCAGTCAAAGGTCTTTCAGTCCTGATCAGCTTTATTGTGTAATAACTGCGAATGCTCTTCCTTTTGGTTTATACAGAAACAGAAAAACTGAATTAGGAATTATCATGACATTATAAATACTGCCATACATCTTTATTCTTTTTATGTTTGTAATGAAACAATGTTTTTGGTCGTTTCATTACAAACAAACAAGAAATATTTAAAGCTAAGTCGATTTTGAAAGGAATCAATACAGAAACAAATTCAGTAAAACTGAAATAGGAATTATCGTGACATTATTACTACCACTATCCTTGTTTATCTCGTTCATGGTGCTAATGAAACGATGTTATATTTACCAAGAAAACAAGAAAGATTTAAAGCAGGATTCTTTAAAGCTTTTTGTGACGTCAAAGCTAAGAAGATTTTGTAAGGAAACACGATAAATTTCAACTTAGTGTTGAGAAGAACTATTCCCTTTTCAATATCCTTGCAAGGGGCGCACATAAATCCGAAATACTGATCTTATATGAGGGCGGGAATATGATCAAATCACACGTGTTCACCCGCTAAAATGAATACTTTCCAGTTTTTGCAGAAAAAATTAATACACAAATATAATATATTTCATGATATTTAAAGAATGAAACCTCACTTCAAGGAGCACCTTAAGGTCATAATAAATAAAGTCCCCGAGGAAAGAATGAGAGTGTTTTGCTATAAATTACAAATGGAGAATTGCGTTCTATGCTCGAAATCCAATCGAAATCCCTTGGTATTTATAAAAGGATTATCTAGGAATAAGAGATGCGAGGAATAAAGAGTTGGGTAAGATTTTTTTTTCATTATCGGGAATATTGATTTCATTTGAACAAATGATTCCTTCGTACTCAGAGAGTAGCTTTAAATAAGTAAGTATGCTTTGTTACAAACTGTACATAACTTCTTTAAAATATTCAGTTGATACTGAACAACATGATTCGACGACAATGATAACTTAAATGGAAACTCTCTTTAAATCAAATCTTATGTGAAAAGGTTTGTTTATTTCTAAACAAAAAATTGTTGAATATCTAAATTCTTCTGCACTAAAACATGTTTATGTTATCAAACCTACTGATTTAAATAGTTTATTCCATAAGAAAAACTTCTTTGCAAAATTATTTCAAAAATTATTCCACAAAATTGAAAACAATATTTATCCTTATACCTTATTAGTAACAATTTTGTATTCTCAAAAAGACGTCAAATCTTAATTTCAATCTTTAGTTTAGTTAACATTTTCTGTTCTATGGAAAATAATCCATTTCAGCTTTCGTACAAATGTTGATGAATTGAACTTCCATGAAGAATGACGATGCAAATGAAGCACCCTTACAAACAATAATAAGTTTTTCAATGGCACTTTCAATCAACAGTACAAGTTGCCTTGGCAGTTTATTTGAATTAGAGTTCAATCTAGTTTTATCTTTAACATTTTCTAAAATAACATTAGGAGAAGAAGATCTAAGAAGTCTTAATCATAAATTCGAAAAGGTATAGGTAACAAGGGAGGGAGAGAGAGAAAGAGACAGAGTGACAGAGAGACACAGATAGAAAGAGACAGAGAGAGAAAAGGGTGAAACACATAAAGAAAGACAGAAAGAGAGACAGTGAGACAAGAAGTAGCTAAGAGACAAGTCTTCACGACATGCGAAAAGGGCAAAATATGAACACATTTTCTTCATAATATGATGGGAGTACCACATATTTGATAGCCTTTTAGTTCACTAAATGAGAGGATATATTTACTATGGATATACAACTTCTGTATTCATATGTATGCATAATAAATGAATAATGAAGCTGTATATCCATAGAAATCTTAAAGATCTATCATTAACAATTTTCCTATGATCATGCGCAAAATAAAAAGGTCAGTTGACCTTTGTTAATTTTTTTATTTTCTTTTTGTCAAAACCTCATTGTTTATATCAATGTAATGGGCGACACCTAAAATGTCTTCCTGACGATTTTGGCCAATGTAAAAGATAAATTATATCAGGCATTATTTAAGTATATCTAGTAGGTATTAATATATGTGTACATTCATAAAATAAAATTATCCCAATGCTGCTAAATCTATAGGTATTCAACATTATCTTATTTTATGATAAAGTTTGTTTATGTAAGACACCATTGAGGTTTTGTAGTTTTGTAAAGTACATCATTGACGTAGGTTTAGTGATTGATTAAGCTAAAAGAAAAGAGTAGTAGACTCTTTTTGATGGATTCAAGTTCGACCATATCCTGACATAAGACAAAGTAGGCAAATTACTATATCTGACATATCAGTATTCATCCTGACAGCTAAAATCACCTTTTCGTTACACTATGAAAGTTAATATTACCACAGCCTCCACAGTATCAACATGTGCATGTATTTAGTTTATATAAGATCTATTCTGGTGATGTATGCGTAAAACATTCTTTCAATGAAAAACTGATTAAAAACGTCTTAAAGGCAAGGGAAATTCGTCATTAAGTATGACAGATTTTTCTCAATGCACATTGTTTGTATTGCTGTATTTGCATTTAACAGCTTTAGATAGAAAATATAGTGCATCAATTTCAAAAATGTTATCATCTACAGAGTCAATGCACATTTAAGGTATAAGTTCTATTGAACTTGTAATAAATGCTTAATATACATATCCTTATCTGTGTTAAATTATTACTAGATTAATCAAATTTTAGTTATAATATACAATTCCTTGTTTCACTGGGGACTGTCTATTCTTACTTTACATGCAACAATATACATTTTCATATATCTAATCTGTAGATATTAGGTTCTTTTGTTTTTGATTCCAGTAGATTCCTTTGCGGAGAAAGTTCTCAGACTTATACTATTTTGTGTTCTGAAAATTGTGGAAATATAGTTTCATGTCATTCTTTCTTTTATTTAAAAAAATCACAGCACTTTAATCAAAATTCTCGGTTTTAATGCTTTGCCTTGAAACATACTCTGATGATATAAGGTCCCCTGATAAAAAATGTATGATTTACAGGATTTGAAGGTTTTTTTTGCGCATAAGTCATTTTTTCCACAGCATGAAATCCAAATCTCTCTTTCACCCTTTATCAAATGTGTTTCTCGGCATACATGTATTCCCTTGGTTCTTACAATTGTCATAGAAATGTTATCATTCTCTGAAAGTTTGTCACCAAAGCCTTCTAAATATTAGAGGTTCCGGGTCATTATCTACTTATAACGAGTATTTCAATTCATTACTTTGCACTGGTCCGGATCTCCCATACTTCCCTCTCGGCTACGCCTCCAGCAGTGTAACAAAACTTTAGAATATCAGCTTTAAGGGCCTCAACAGTGCCTCGCCGATTTAATTAAGTGAAGGTAAATTTTCTGATAGGGATCTCCTGTTGGGTATAATCAATCTGCAGTCACAACCTACAGCAATCTGTCAATGATATTTGACATAAACCAGGGCCAGGCTTTGCATTTACAACGTGGATAACAAAAGATTTTATGAGTTATAAAATGTTATGGATTTTTTGTTTGGTGAAGGACGAAAAAACGAAAGTTAGGCCAATACGGATTGTTGTCATTTGAAAAAAGAACCTTAATTTAAAGTTTTATTGGGAATCTTGACACTAGTTGAAATCCATGATTTATGCATGACAAACTATACATTGTAGTTCAATTGTAGGGAGGGTCCAATTTGATGTGTTCCAATTGATATTGAACATCGTTTTTATCAATTGTTATATCGTATTCTACCATGAATGTGATAAATAGTAAATTCTGATTGGTTCTCCTGGAAAATCAAACGTGATCAAGTTTAGATTGAAGTCCTCTGATTTTGAGGCCGCTTCACTGCGCATTGATTGATTGACCCCGACTGTTAAATGAGATTAAAAATTTAAAAAATTATTTAACATGTTTATTGTCGTGTGTTTACGGGGTATGACCAAATCGTTTGAGGTAGATAAAGTATATTCTTCAAAATAAAAAGTTAAAGTGGTCTGTCAGCGCCACACGCATCGAGCTTCCTTCAATTAAGGCAACAATACAGTGATGTCATTTACGCGAGCGCTTATGGCGTCATAATACTTGACAACGTCATAGTGGTTTCCTTTAGAATCATCTATTTGATTGATGGGGATGCCTCAGACTATATTGTCAACAAGTAATTGAATCACAAATTTTAAACGGTATGATATTAATAGTTGTGTTTGAAGAAAGTAAGAAATATATTTGATGGACAAGGAATGATAGAGTTACCTTTGCTCACGGCTAAATCTATTTCATATACCAAGGAGCAAAACCCCTTGAACAGACGAGTTCATTTTTGTTGTAGGAAGGTAGGACATTTTACAAAGTTGAATTCGCTGAGACAAAGAGTTCATTTAAACTCGTCATGGTAGAATGGAGATAAACCTAGTGTGTTTGAAAATCAGAGACATGTCATACTGTCATACAGGTTTATCACCTAAATCTATAACTTTTGTTGCAGTGTTTGGCAATAGACAAATGTCCAATATCCAAAGCTGGTTACTTTATATGTGAATCATTAATGATAAAAAAAGGTTGGATTCTTAATGATAAGCCTTCACAATGTCGGAATCAGATTAATGATTACATTATAGACTGTTTTACCTTTGAAGAACTGGCTACAAATCTTTTTATGGTCGATAGCAGATGTCAAAAACTACAACAGAACATAAAACTGAGTCATAACGTTCAATGTTGAAAGCATGAGAAATGTTTATTTTGTAAATGACATTAATATATACATATGTAACATTCTGCTTAACCGAGTAATACCAAATGAACATTTGCACATATTTATTGGTGTATTATCAGATTATGCCTTTGCCAATGAAAATCACTCTGTCGTTTTACCTGTGGGGAAAAAGAGGTTTGTTTTTCAGTTAATAATTCTTGTAATCAAATGATCTTACCTCCTCTACAGGGATGGGGATACTAAGCTCATTTTACTTACATCCCTACTATCATGGAACTATATTGAAATAAAGAGGAATTTATTAGAAGACACAGACCACACCAGCTGTCAATTAAAATAAGTTGTTAATTTGTTAAAAAATATTTTGATATATTGATTGATATATTTGAAGAAATTAACATTTTATAAAATTTTCAATGCATTTTCTTGTTCTTGGTAAAAGGCCTTGCATATCAAGATGATGTATACTTTTGCTTTGCAAGAACGCATATTGAATGAAACAAACATTTATCTTTGATATCCCTGCTGTTGCAAGGCTCTTACCATTTTTATTGTTTATATTTAAAGAATATAATATCTTCATGCACAACTTAATGACGGTTCAGCAGTTTCATATGAATCTAGAGACTGATTATGTTTAGCTAACTTCTCAGGTTTTCATTTTATCAGGCTGATAATATTCCTCCTTACTGGGAAGACACACAAGGCTCAGAAAGATTCATTCATCAACAAACAAAATTCCATCATGCCAAACATAAATCGTCATCTCAATTGCCATTCAAAGGTCTTTCAATCTTGATAAGGTTTATTGTGTAATAACATGAAATGGTCTTTCTTTGTTTAATACAAAAAGTAATTCTGTAAAACTGAATTAGGAATTATCGTGACATTATAAATACCACTATCCTTGTTTATCTGTTTCATAGTGGTAATGAATCGATGTTACCAAGAAAACAAGAAAGATTTAAAGCAGGATTTTCTAAAGCTCTTTGTGACGTCAAGGCTAAGACGATTTTTTAAGGAAAAACGATAAATTTCAATTTAGTGTTGAGAAGTGCTATTCCCTTTTCATTATCCTTGCAAGGGACGGATAAAATCCTTAATCATTGATTTTATTTGACGGTGCGAATATGATCAAATCACACCTGTTTGCCCGCTAAAATGATTACTTTGGAATATATTGAAAAGGTGCACATTTATTGTTGAACACCAAATCATTAATTATTCACTGTGTGTTTTATTCTATTGATATATATGAATTAATTACATTTCATCATTAATATTTGATAAAATTGACAATGCATTTACTTGTTCGTGGTAAAAAGGCCTTGCAAATCAAGATGATTAATACTTTGTGTTTGCAAGAACGCATATTGAATTAATATGAACATTAATCTTTGATACCCTGCTGTTGCAAGGTTGATAACACTTTTATTATTTTATTTCAAGAATATATTTCATCTTCATTCACAATTTATTGATGGTTCAGCAGACTCATATGAATCTAGAGACTGATTATGTTTAGCTAACTTCTCAGGTTTTCATTTTATCAGGCTGATAACATTCCTCCCTACTGTGAAGATACACAGGGCTCAGAAAGATTCATTCATCAACAAACAAAATTCCATCACGCCAAACATAATTCGTCATCTAAATTGCCATTCAATTAATACAAAAAGAAATTCAGTAAAATTAAATTAGGAATTATCGTGACATTATAAATACCACTATCCTTGTTAATCTGTTTCATTGTGGTAATGAATCGATGCTACCAAGAAAACAAAAAAGATTTAAAGCAAGATTTTCTAAAGTGTTTTGTGACCTCAAGGCTAGAATGATTTTCTAAGGAAAAGCGATAAATTTCAATTTAGTGTTGAAAAGTGCTATTCTATTTTTATTATCCTTTCAAGGGACGCATATAATCCCAAAGAATGGTCTTATTTGAGGGTGTGAATTTGATCAAATCACACCTGTTCGCCTGGTAAAATGATTACTTTCCAGTTTTTGCAACAAAATTGATACAACGTTTTATATCATGATAATTAAAGAAAAATATTACACGTTAAGAAGCACCATGAGATCATAAATAAATAAAGTTCTGGGGAAAGAATGAGAATGTTTTCCTATACAACACAAACTGGATAATATAGTTCTTTGCTCGAAATCCCATCGAAATCCCTTTGTATTCAATTAATGATATATTTGGGAATAAGAGATGTGAGGAATAAAGAGTTTTCTTTTACAAAGGTTAACATGTTGAGGTTCTCAGCTCCTGGTGTAAGATTTATTTTTCTATTGTCAGGAATATTGATGCCGTTCAGATTAAAAAACATTACAGAATGTGTCCTCGAAAATGTATTTACTGATATTCAGCCTGATTTAAAGAATCTTTTGAGTTAAAACTACAAAGGAAGGTATTGTTGTTGACTTTAGTATTTAGATATCGATTTGATTATAATTTCATTTCAACAAATGACTCCTTCGTATTCAGAGAGTAGTGTTTTGTCATATTATCAAACTTATTGATTTAAATAGTTTATTCCATAAGAAATACTACTTTGCATAATTATTTCAAAAGTATTTTCACAAAATGAAAAAAATTTGATCCTTATAGACGTCTTATTCTTATTTCAATCTTTAGTTGAGTTGTAAAACTATTAAAAATAACATTTTCTATTCTATGGAAAATAATCCATTTCAGCTTTCGTACATATGTGGCTGGAATGAACTTCCATGAAGAATGACGATGCAAAAGAAGCAACCTTACAAACAATTGTCTGTTTCAGCCTAAGTCTTTTCGATGGAACTTTCAATCAACTGTACAAGTTGCATTGGCAGTTTATTTGAAGTAGAGTTCAATCTAGTTTCATCTTTAACATTTTCTAAAACAACATTAGGAGAAGAAGATATAAGAAGTCTGAATCATAAAATACAAAAAAGTATAGAGAGTGAAAGAGACAGAGTGACAGAGAGACACAGATAGAAAGGGACAGAGAGAGAAAAGTGAGAAACACATAAAGAAAGGAAAGAAACAGAGACAGAGAGACAAGAAGTAGCTTAGTGACAGGTCTTCACGACATGCAAAAGAGGCAAAATGTGAACACATGTTCTTCATAATATGATGGGATTACCACATATTTGATAGCCTTTCAGTTCACTAAATGAGAGTATGTACTAATGATAAGTATTTACTATAGATATACAACTTCTCTATTGATATGTATGCATTAGAAATGAATAATGAATCTCTATACTCATAGAAATCGTAATAATCTATCATTATAATGTTTCCTATGATCATTTGAAAAATATAAAGGTCAGTTGTTAATTTTTGTATTTTCTTTTTGTCAAAACCTTATTGTAGATATCAATGTAATGGGTGAAACCTAAAATGTCTTCCTGAGGTGGTAAGGTAATAATATATTTATACATTCATAAAATCAAATTATCCCAATGCTGTTAAAAGGTATTCAAAATCATCTTATTTTATGATAAAATTTGTTGATGTAAGACACCATTGAGGTTTTGTAGTTTTGTAAAGTACATCATTGACGTAGGTTTAGTGATTGATTGTAGTAAATACCTAAAAGAAAAGAACAGTATATTCTTTTTGATTGATTCAAGTACGACCATATCCTGACATAAGACAAAGTAGGCAAATTACTATTTCTGACATATCAGTATTCATCTTGACAGCTAAAATCACCTTTTCGTTACACTATGAAAGTTTATATTACCACAGCCTCCACAGTATCAACATGTGCGTGTATTTAGTTTATATAAGATCTATTCTGGTGATGTATGCATAAAATATTGTTTCAATGAAAAACTGATTTACAACGTTTTAAAGGCAAGGAAAATTCGTCAATAAGTATGACAGATTTTTCTCAATGCACATTGTTTTTATTGCTGTTTTTGCATTTAACAGCTATAAATACATGTAGAACATATATAACATAAATTTCAATAATGTTATTATCTACAGGGTTAATGCAAATTTTAAGTATACATTCTATTGAACTTGTAATAAATGCTTAATATACATATCCATATCTGTGTTTGATTATTGTTAGATTATTCAAATTTTAGTTATAATATACAGTTGCTGGTTTCACTAGGGACAAATTGTCTATTCTTATTTTACAAGCAACAATATACATATCCATATATCTAATCTTTAGATATTAGACTCTTTTGTTTTGCACTAGATACCTTCTCGGAGAAAGTTTTCAGGCTTATATTATTTAGTGTTCTGAAAATTGTGGAAACATAGTTTCATGTCATTGTTTTTCATTTAAAATAAATCAAAGCACTTCAATTAAAATCCTCGGTTTTAATGTTTTGCCTTTAAACATCGTCTGATGATATAACATCCCCTGATTAAAAATGTATAATTTACAGGATTTGGACTTAGTTTCTCAGAAGTGATGCGTTTTTTTCACAGCATGAAATCCTAGTCTCTCTGTCTCGGCATACATGTATTCCCTTGTCATAGAAATTTAATAATTCTCTTATTAACCAAAGCTTTTCTGAATATGTGAGGTTCCTGGTCATTATCTACTTATAACGAGCATTTCAATTCATTACTTTGTACTGGTCCGGATCTCTCTCTGCCTCTCGGCTACGCCTCTAGTAGTGTAATAAAACTTTAGAATATTAGCTGTAAGGGCCTTAACAGTGCCTTAACGATTTAATTAAGCGAAGGTCAATTTTCTGATAGTGATCTCGTGTCGAGTAAAATCAATCTGCAGTCACCACCTAAGGCAGTCCTTCAATGATATTTGACACCAACCAGAGCCAGACTTTCCATTTAGATCGTGGATAACAATAGATTTTGTGAAATATGACATGTTAGGGAATTTTTGTTTTGTGAAGGACTAAAATAGTAAGGTCAATATGGATAGTTGTAGGTTTGAGAAAATAAAAAGATCTGGTTTGTTTGAAATCTTAACGTTAGTTGAAATCAAAATATTTCATAACAAACTGTGCAGTTCAGTTGCAGAGAGAACAATTTGGATCAAATCTGGGTTTTTTTCTCATTGATATTGAGCATCGTTTTTACATGGATTTTTTTAAATCGTGGATATGAATTGGTATACTATAATTTATCACTTTCCATCGTAGAGTTTTCTAGTAGTTGACAAATATATAAAAAACCACAATAATATAAAGGCCCCGATTCTGCAATGTCAGCATCAGATTAATAATAAAATTGTAAATTGTTTTACCTCTGAAGAATGTGTGCTACATGTTTATATATTGTATATGACAGATAGTTGATGCCAAATCTAAAACAAAATCAAAACAGACAGACTGAGTTTGTAACATATCTTGTGGGAAGAATGAGAAATTTGTATTTGGAAAATTACATATCATTATAAGATTTATTTTTACCTCCTCTACTGGTGAAAACAAAATAATATTGAGTTCATCTTGCTTTAGTTGCAATAACAACAAGATAATGCAGACATTTTTTTATGAAATAACAGATCACAGCAGAAGACATCGTTGTTGTCAATTCAAGACTCAGCAGGTTATTTGTTTAGAATTGTGATATGATAGCGTATCTGCTAAGATATATGTGGACTAAGACTCAAAAGCGATTTTACAATTATTCATGATCATTTATCTGATAATATGGAAGATGCTTTCAGTAGTTGGTTTTGCTCATGATAAATAATAATGGAAGATTAATTCATGCTTTAGGTTATTTCTATATTGTTAAACTATAAACTATATGGTTATACTGTTAAAGCTGATAAAATGGACAATGCATTCTGTAGGTAAGGGTCCTAAAAAGTATAATAAAAATACTCTTGCTTTTACAAGATATGATTTAAAGAACCTATATTGAATTATGATGATGATTTGTCTTCAATGTCCCTGCTTCTACAAGTATGTTAACCATTGTGATTTTCAGGTTTAATATTACCATCAAGAGAATAATCTATCTCGATGTTCAACCAGTAAACACCAATCAATAATGGTTCAGCAGTTTCATATTGATCTATAAACTGATGATGTTAAGCTAACTTCTCAGGTTTCATTTTGTCATGATGATAATATTCCTCCTTACTGGGAAGATACATAAGGCTCAGAAAGAGTCATTCATCAAAAATAAACATTCCATCACGCAAAACATAAATCATCATCTAGATTTCCATTCAAACTTCTGCCAATCCTGATTAGCTTTATTGTGTATATGTTAATCTGTATAATAAAGTGCATGGTCTTCCTTTGGTTAATGCAGAAACAAATTCAATAAAATGGAATAAGGAATTATCGCGACACTATGAATACCATTATCCTTGTTTATCTGTTTCATGGTGGTAATGAATCGATGTTACCAAGAAAACAAAAAAGAATTCAAAGCAGGATTTTCCTAAGCTTCTTGTGACATCAAGGCTAAGACGATTTTGTAAGGAAACACGATAAATTTCAATTTATTGTTATGAAGTGCTATTCTCTTTTCATTATCTTTGCAATAGAAACATATAAATCTGAAAAAGTTATCTTAATTGACAGTGGGAATTTGATCAAATCACACGTGTTCACCCCCTAAAATGATTACTGTCCAGTGTTTTCAGTAAAATTGATATCAAGTTTTATTTCATGATAATAAAAGTATAAAACACACTTCAAGGAGCACCTTGAGATCATAATTAAATAAAGTCCCCGAGGAAAGAATGAGAATGTTTTCCTAAAAATCACAAACTGGAGAATTTCGTGCTGTGCTAGAAATCCCATCAAAATCCCTTGGCATTCACATAATGATTTATCTGGGAATAAGAGATACGAGAATAAAGAGTTTTCTTATACAGAGGTTAACTCAGCTCCTGCTCCTCTGCTCCTAGGGATATATTTATGTTTCTATTAGCGGGAATATTGATACAGCTCGGATACAATAACATTGCAGAATGTGTCTTTGAAAATGCATTAAAAAATACTCTGCTTGATTTATTGGAATCAATGAAGTTAAAACTACACATACAAGCTTTTTTTTGGACTAAAGTAATTAGACATTTGTTTGATTATTGTTATTTGAAACAAACGATTTCTTAATATTCTGAGATTATGCATTTAGTCATTTGCAGCAGAGTAGCACTGCATGTACTAGTATTAGTATGCTTAGATTCAAATTGTAATTTGTAGAAATGGATTAACCTTTCAATGGCTTTCATTTAAACTAAAGGTGTAAAATTGAAAGTCTGACATATACACTTGTTGACTGGAAAGCGCTTGCATCTCCTTTTTTTATTATAAATATTGATATACAGTAGAACTCGGATATAACAAACTCCAAGGGACCAAAGAATTTAGATCGCTATATCCTGTGTGCTATACGCATATAATTTTAATGATACTTTATAGGAACGGGAGTTGAAAATTTGTTCGCTATATCCGTGTTCGCTATTTCCGTGTTCTACTGTATTCTCATAGTACTGCATTATGGTGTTTCTTATGATCATTCTCAAAATGTCAAGGTCGCTTAATCTTTGTGATTTATTTGCATTTCTTTTTTTACCAATATCTTATTTTTCATATATATGTTAAGGGCCGAACATATATTTTTTCCTGAGATTTTCCTACTCATATGCTGCTCACAATAAAAATGTCACCATTGTCAGACGTCAACAAATCAATCTTGATAAAGGAAGAACCATTGCCTAGCTTCAGGGTAGTCACAATTCTCTTGGTGGAACCGATCCGCCTACCCCAATCCAACAATTGATATTGATAATGAATTGTGAATTGATACACACATATCAGGCGGAATTTAAGGTATATTGTTTTGAAAGTAGATATATTTATAAATACCTAAATCATATTAGCCAAATGCTGGTAAAGTTTACAAGTTTTCCAAATTACCTTATCTTTTGATATAATAAGTTGACGACTGAGCATCATTTATTTTTGAAGTACAATATTCTTGTCGTAGGTTTAGTGATGGACTGTAATTACTGACTAAAATAAGTAGTAGATTTTTTTTAGTGCATACATGTATAAGTTCGGCAACACTTTGACATAAGACAGAGTAGACAAATGTGTGTATCTGTTATATCAGTATTCATCTTGACAGAGAAGATTACTATTTTGTTACACTATATTAGGTTCCTGAAAGTTTTTAATATAGCAGTCTGTACTGTTTAAACATATTTTAGTGTGTATTGCCTGTACACTGGTGATATATGTATCAAATATTCCTTCAATGAGAAGCTAAAATATACACTGATTTATAGGAGAGCATAATTTGTGATAAAGTATGACAGATTCTATTCTCGATTAAGTACTTTGTAAGTTATTTCAATTTCAAGATCGACACCATGCTGTATTATGTATATGACGGCTATAGATAGACAACTTCTTATATGTATTGAAATGTTATTATTTACAAGGTTAATTTCACATGTTTAAGGTGTAGATTATATTCAAATTGAAAAAAGCTGAAAATACATATCCATGTTATGTGAAGGTTAGAAGAAGTCAGGTTATTTTCTTATAGATACTCATTGGTTATTGAATGCAATATGCAGAGAAAATCTCAGCCTCATATACTTTACTGTTCTAAGAATTACCAAAAGATAGTTTTAAGTCATTCTTTACTTTTTTTAAATTCAATCATAGCAATTTATGAACCAGGTTGGTTTGCACGTCACATAAAGGATATTTGCAACTCAGCTATTGGTGAATGATTAGGTACTATCAGATTTCAAAACGTCATATTGAAATCCTCAGTTTTAATGTTAAAAGGTTCGATGAAATCAGTTCTCCTGCTATATTATAATGCATTACGTATTTGACAGTTGTGTAACTAATTATAAAATATATTTGAGAAACATAGTAACTTGAAAATATTGTGATTGTGCTTGTCAAAGAAAGTGACGTCATGGAATTGTAAGATGTATGTGATGTAATTTACTGTTTGTTATATAGGTATATGTAAACTCTTTGGTCAGAGTGATATTATTGTGATGATTAAGCTTCGTCTGAAGAAAAATATCTCATACTGTTTGTAGAAAAAAAGTCGCTTTGTGCAACTGCAGTAGCTTCCCTCTTCCCTTGGCCTTGACCATAGTGAAGAGACAAAGAGTTTGAATGTCAGGAGAAGTTACCTTCCTAAAGGAGACAGCAAGTTGACTTAAGACTTACCAAGAGCCATCACCTGCTTTCAGCTGTCAATCAGTGGACCTACTCTTGTCACCTTTCTTACAGGACCAGCTGTTGGTTCAACTCGGAGGGAGTTTCGTCACATGATCCACCTAGATGTAAATGCTCTTCATTCTGACGTTCAATGTCACAGTGACTGTCAATATAGAAACTGTTTTAATGAAAGACCATTGAAAGTACTGTGCAATTCTACTAGTGCCATGACGAGTGTCACTGTCATATTTAAGATGTGAATCGAATGATCTTTTCGCACTTGTAATTATCTTCCTAATATCTTGAAAGTATTCTACTCTCTGCTTTCTGAACTGGTATTCATTATTATTTCTATCTGGTGTAATCGTCATTAAGTTGTTCCATAGGTTACAGTTGCATTTCACATAATTACAATCCCAATATCCTGAAAGTAGGAATAATCGTCTCCTGCTTTCTGCACCTTTGTCATTTGTCTTTCTATCTGTTGTCATAAGTTATCATTAATAATTTATTCCATATAGATTTTCATGACCCCGGTCGGTAATTACTGAAGTTCTGAATCATTATTACTTAAGATAATGAATTGACTAACTAACCTGATCTCATAATATGTCAAGATGTTTTTTTTTTCAATTAGTTGACAGGTCCTTTTTACTTACAAATTTCAATATTTTTCTCAGTAATGCATCATTATGATTTTCCAAACATATATATCATTTCCTGACATTTTTCTATGCAAATAAAGGATAAATTTACAACTTCTAAGCAGAAATTATGTATATCCTGACAACATAAACAATGTACAAAGCTGATGTAAAAACTGCTAATAAATAATCACCAATTCAAAATGACCACAAAAGAGTATTAGAAAGCAAACATTGCAGTGGACAAACACAATGTGGTCGAAGCTTTATGAATAGATTAAATCCTTTCACCTCTATCTTGTGTTAGTACACTTTAGTGCACTAAAATACACACATCTTTATCATTACGAAAAGTTTATTCCATTTTCATACTGCCATCAATCCAAATTTCATTATTGAAAGACTACAGGGAAGTCCCAAGCAAAGTAATTTGGCACAGATAATTGGTTGATTCAAATGTGTGAAAATCCTCTTAGCGGAACAAACCTACCATGTAACACCCACCCACTGATTCATCTAAACCTATCAAGCATGATTGTTGGTACCTTATTGGGTTGATAGATATATGTATAAATTGAGAAATCATATTAACCTAATGCGCTTAAAGTCTATATGTAATCAAGATTACCTTTTCCTATGATAAGGTCATATGACATAAGAGCTATTGAGATTCGAACATCCTTACAGTTTACTGATAGATGTGTTGCCCCTGATCAATTTATACACAACAAAAACTCTGCTATTATTATGCTGCTCTTAATTAAAACGTGATCAAATCAATATTGATAAAGGAAGAACAATTGCCCTGCTACACGGTCATCCCGCAAAGGAAAAAATATGGCATAGATAAATGGTTAATTAAAAATGTTTAAAAAGTCTCCAAATTGAACCACCCCACCCACAACCCACCACAGAAACATATCGTCCAGATTCCCTCTGAGCTGTATTAATAAATCATTTTTAGTAAAAAATCTTTGACAAGGTTTAGTGATGAATTGTAGTAACTATCCTACATAAGTGAGCAATAGATTCTTTTTGATGGATATAGGTTTGACCACATTTTGACATAAGACAAAGTAAGCAAATTACTGTATCTGACATATCACGATCAGTATTCATCCTGGCAGAGAAATCACTATAATAGACACATGATAGTTTTTAACACCACAGCCCCCACGTTGTTTAATTGTGCTTATTTATGTCTGTATTGTCTATACCCTGGTGATATATGTATCAATTTTTCTTTTAGTGAGGGACTGACAAACCATTGTTTTATAGGAAAGAGTAATTATTCATAAAAAAAAGATTCTCTTCCGAAATAAGTACTATTCAAATTGTTTCTATTTCAAAGTCGACGACATGCTGTTTTATGTAAATGGCAGTCATGAATAGACAACTTAGTCCGAATATTTAAACTATGTTATTATTTACAGTATTAATTGCTCATTTTGTGGGTATAAAACACTTTCAAAATGATTTATACATTATCAATATATTGATTCTTTTTGACAAGAGGTTCTTTCCTTTGAGATTTTTTGTAGCGGTTGCAGTAAGAAATACAGTCGCAGCTCATTAAGTAAAGGCTGGATGATCACAAGAGGTACATAAATGAGGACTCGTTCAAGTCCCATTTGTAATTTGTTACACAATTGATTTTTGAAAGTAGAAATGTTGTATGTATGGCCTCTTGCAACTGTTTTAGAGAAAAGTTTCATGACATCATGTCACTATTTAAGGTAACCATAGCATATCATAAATCGATGGGTTGTGTGTGTCACATTCAGGAAATAAGCAATTATAGTAAGGTACTATCAGTCTTCAAAACATACAACTCAAATCCTTGATGCTTTAACTATAAATATGATCTGATGATATAATTTCCCAAGCATAAGATGCCTTATTCAAAAGGTACTTTTCACTTTAATGTTATGTTTACCCTCTTTGACAATCATTATTCTCTTTCTTGACAAACATGTATTCCCTTGGTTCTTACAAATTAACTGTCATAGAAATTTCATTATTCTCTGAAAGCTTGTAACCCAAGCCACCTGTCATTATTGGTATCTTCTTATAACGAGTGCTTCATTTCATTACTTTGTACTGGTCCGGATCTCCCATGCTTCCCTCTTGGCGACGCCTCTAGCATTGTAACAAAACTTTAGAATATTAGCTGTAAGGACCTCAACAGTGCCTTACCGATTTAATTAAGCGAAGGTCAATTTTCTGATAGTGATCTCCTGTGGGGTAAAATCAATCTGCAGTTACCACCTACAGCGATCTGTCAATGGTATTTGACATAAACCAGATTCATACTTTGCATTTACAACGTGGATAACAAACGATGTTATGAATTATAACATGTTATGGATTTTTTGTTTGGTGAAGGACGAAAAAACAAAAGTTACGGATGCGGATTGTTGTCATTTGAAACAAGAACCTTAATTTAAAGTTTTATTGGGAAACCTTACACTAGTTGAAATCCATGATTAATGCATGAGAAACTGTACAATGCAATTCAGTTGTAGGGAGGGTCAAATTTGATGTGTTTCCATTGTTATTAAACATCGTTTTAATGAATTATTTTATCATAATCTATAACTTTTGTTACAGTGTTGAGTAGTAGTAGCCAAATGTATAATATCCAAAGCTGGTTTATATATTTGTGAATCATTAAGGATCAAAAAGGTTGGAATCTCTATGAGAAGACTTTGCAATATTGAATCAGATTAATGATTACATTATAAATTATTTTACCTTTGAAGAACTGGCTACATATCTATTTATTGTCGATAGCAGATGTCAAAAACTACAACAGTACATACAACTGAGTCATAACGTACCATTTTGAAAGAATGAGATTTGTTTATCTTGTAAATGACATTAAAATATACATTTTATGTCACATTCTGCTTAACCGGGTAATACCAAATGAAACATTTACACATATGTAATGGTGTATTATGTGATTACGCATTTTCCCTAATGAAAATTGCTCTGATGTTTTGCCTTTCAGTTAATAATTCTTGTAATAGGATAATCGTACCTCCTCTACTGGGATAGGAATACTAAGCTCATTTTACTTACATCCCCACCATCCATAAACTATTGAAATTAAGAAAAAAATATTAGCAGACACCAACCACAGCAGTTGTCAATTCATGATCCATTATGTTATTTGATAAAAAATATTTTTCCCGAATGTAATTGGGATGTTTTGCAAGAATCTGATAAAATATCTGTAAAGACGTTGACTAAAAGTGATTGTACACTATTTCATGATCATTGACTGGAAGCAGATAATATGTATTATTGAAAATTATACAATTATTGACTTCAGTTGAGGTGAATCCAATGGTTTATTGACCTCGGAACAGTCAACATAAAGTTTGATCATTGTCGGTGACCACCTTCCTCGACCAATCAGAAGACAGATCACTCGTCCATCATATAATAATCATTGTTGATAACCAGACTCATTGATTATTCACTGTTTGTTTTATCTATATTTATACATTTACAGGAATTACATTTCATCACTTATATTTGATTAAACTGACAATGGATTTTAATTGTTCGTGGTAAAAAGGCCTTGCAAGCCAAGATGATTTATACTTTAGGTTTGTAAGAACGCATATTGAATTTAAATAAACATTTATCTTTGATATCCCTGCTGTTGCAAGATTGATAACATTTGTGTTCTTATGGTTTATGTTTAGCTAACTATTCAAGTTTCATTTTATCAGGCTGATAATATTCCTCCTTGCTGGGAAGATACACAGGGCTCAGAAAGATTCATTCATCAACAAACAAAATTCCATCACGCCAAACATAAATCGTCATCTAAATGGCCATTCAAAGGTCTTTCAATTTTGATCAGGTTTATTGTGTAATAACATGGAATGGTCTTCCTTCGTTTAATACAAAAAAGAAATTCTGTAAACTGAATTAGGAATTATGGTGACATTATAAATACCACTATCCTTGTTTATCAGTTTCATGGTGGTAATGAATCGATGTTACCCAGAAAGAAAGATTTAAAGCAGGATTTTCTAAAGATTTTTGTGACAGGCTAAGACGATTCTCTAAGGAAACACCATGAATTTCCATTAAGTGTTGAGAAGTGCTATTCCCTTTTCATTATCCTTACAAGGGACGCATATAATCCTAAAAAATGATCTTATTTGAGGGTGAGAATTTGATCAAATCACACCTGTTCGCCTGCTATAAGGATTTCTTTCCAGTTTTTGCATCAAAATTGATACAAAGTTATATTTCATGATAATTAAAGAATAAAACCACGATTCAAGGAGCACATTGAGATCATAATTAAATAAAGTTCTGAGGAAAGAATGATATTTTTTTTCCTGTAAAAATCAAACTGGAGAATGTCATTCTATGCACAAAATTCCATCGAATTCCTTTGGTATTCAAATAATGATTTATTTTGGAATAAGAGATGCGAAGAATAAAGCGTTTTCTTATACAAAGGTTAACATGTTGAGACTCTCAGCTCCTGGTGTAAGCTTTTTTTTCTATTATCGGGAATATTGATGCCGTTCAGATTTAATAATATTACAGAATGTGTCTTCGAAAATGTATTCACTGATATTCATCTTGATTTATAGAATCGTTTGAGTTAAAACTACAAAGGGAAGTATTGTTGTTGACTTAAGTATTTAGATATCGATTTGATAATAATTTCATTTGAATAAATGATTCCTTCGTATTCAGAGAGTAGCATTTTGTTATGTTATCAAACTTATTGATTTAAATAGTTTATTCCATAAGAAATACTACTTTGCATTTTATTTCAAAAGCATTTTCCCAAATTGAAAAAAAAAGTTGACCCTTATACCTTATTAATAACAAATTTGTATTCTAATAAAGACGTCAAATCCATATTTCAATCTTTTGTTAAGTTCTACAACTATTAAAATTTACATTTTCTGTTCAATGGAAAATAATCCATTTCAGCTTCTGTACAGATGTGGATGGATTGAACTTCCATGAAGAATGACGATGCAAATGAAACACCCTTAAGAACAATTCTCTGTTTTGGCTGAAGTGTTTTCGATAGCACTTCCAATCAACAGTAGAAGTTGCATTGGCAGTTTATTTGAAGTAATGTTCTATTTTCATCTTTAACATTTTCTTAAACAACATTAGGGGGAGAAGATATAAGAAGGCTGAATCACGAAATACAAAAAAAACTATAGATTCAAAGCAAGGGAGAGAGAGAAAGAGACCAAGTGACAGAGATAGAAAGAGACAGAGAGAGGAACATAATGAAAGACAGGAAGAGGGACAGAGAGAAAGAAACAGAAACAGACAGAGAGCCAAGAAGTAGCTGAGAGACAAGTCTTCATGATATGCAAAAGAGGCAAAATATGAACACATTTTCTTCATAATATGATGAGAGTACCACATATTTGATAGCCTTTATGGTTTACTAAATGAGAGGATGTATTTATGACAAGTATTTTATTATATACTATCTATAGAAGTCTTAAAACTCTATCATTATAATGTTTCCTATGAACGTTCAAAATATAACAAACCTTTGTTACTAAATTGCATTTTCTTTTTGTCCAGACTCTATTGTTTATATTAATCTAATGGGCAAAACCTAAAAAATGTCTTATTTACGTCTTCTAGTAGGTATTCAAGTCATGTCAAGTCATTTATGAAGGCCATTGGCCCATATACAAGGTTATATACATTTTCAACACAAATGAACATATGAAACAAAATTGCATAATGAAAAAATTAATATGTTAAAATAGTTATAAATTCATCGTTTTATAAATTCATAAAATCAAATAATCCTTATGCTAGTAAACCTAGGTATAGGTATTCAATTTTATCTTATATTATTACTATTACATTGAGCTTTTGTAGTTTTGTAAAGTACATCATTGACGTAGGTTTAGTGAATGATTGTAGTAAATAGCTAAAAGAAAAGAGTAGTAGATTCTTTTTGATGGATTCAAGTACGACCATATCCTGACATAAGAAAGAAGTAGGCAAATTACTATTTCTGACATATCAGTATTCATCTTGATAGCTAAAATCACCTTTTCGTTACACTATGAAAGCCTCCACATTATAGACATGTGCATATATTTAGTTCATATTGGATCTACTCTGGTGGTGTACATGTATGCATTAAATATTCTTTCTATGAACAAATTATTAATAAATTCTTAAAGGCAAGTTAAATTTGTCATTAGATATGACAGATTTTCCCCAAAAACATTTACAATGCACAGTTTGTTTGTTTTGCTGTTTTTGCATTTAACAGCTTTAAATAGAAAATATAGTGCACAAATTTCAATAATGTTTTTTCTACAGGGTTATTGCAAATTTTATTTGTTCTATTTAACTTGTAATAAATGCTTAATATACATATTCATATCTGTGTTTAATTATTGTGAGATTAATCAAATTTTAGTTATAATATACAGTTGCAGGTTTCACTAGGGACATTGTCTATTCTTATTTTCATGCAACAATATACTTATTCAAATATCTTATCTTTAGATATTATGTTCTTTTCTTTTTGATTGCACTAGATACCTTTGTGGAAAAATTTCTCAGGCTTATACTATTTTGTGTTCTACAAATTGTGCAAACATAGTTTCATGTCATTCTTTCTTTTATTTAAAACAATCATAGCACTTTAATCAAAATCCTCGGTTTTAATGCTTTGCCTTGAAACATACTCTGATGATATAAGATCCCCTGATTAAAAATTTATAATTTACAGGATTTGAAGGTTTTTTTTTCACAGCATGAAATCCTAATCTCTCTTTCACCTTTTATCAAATGTGTTTCTCTGAATACATGCATTCCCTTGGTTCTTACAATTGTCATAGAAATGTTATCATTCTCTGAAAGTTTGTCACCAAAGCCTTCTAAAGATTACAGGTTCTGGGTCATTATCTACTTATAACGAGCATTTCAATTTATTACTTTGTACTGGTCCGGATCTCTCATGTTTCCCTCTCGGCTACGCCTCTAGTAGTGTAATAAAACTTTAGAATATTAGCTGTAAGGGCCTCAACAGTGCCTAAATGATTTAATTAAGGGAAGGCCAATTTTCTGATAGTGATCTCCTGTCGAGTAAAATCAATCTGCAGTCACCACCTAAGGCAGTCCTTCAATGGTATTTGACACTAACCAGAGCCAGGCATTCCATTTAGATCGTGGATAACAATAGATTTTGTGAAATATGACATGTTAGGGAATTTTTGTTTTGTGAAGGACAAAAAAAGTAAGGTCAATATGGATAGTTGTAGGTTTGAGAAAATAAAAAAACCTGACTAAAATGGTTTGTTTGAAATCTTAACGCTAGTTGAAATCAAAAGATTTCATGACAAACTGTGCAGTTCAGTTGCAGAGAGAACAATTTGAATCAGAGCTGGTTTATTTTCTCTTTGATATTGAGCATCGTTTTTACGTGGATTTTATTCAAATCGTGGATATGAATTGGTATACTATAATTTATCACTTTCCGTCACAGTGTTATCTAGTAATTTTCCAAAAATGGTGTATTATTATGTGAATCATTAAAGGTTCAATAATCTGTCAGAGAAACCCCTGATTTTGCAACATCAGCATCAGATTAATGATTATTTTGTAAATTGTTTTACCTGTAAATAAGTTTTTTTTAAATTTTTTTTTATTTATTCCAGCAAGAGTATAGTACAGTTACATGTGGATGACAAAGTAAAAGTGGTTATTGCCACGACATTCAGGTTATCAAAGGTTACAATCTGGTGTACATTAAGAAGGCACAGTAAATATACCTAGTTGCATTTAAAGGTATTTGAAAGTGGAGACCATTTATTTTCAAAGGCATTTAAACGTTGGTTTTTACATGCAATAAATTTTTCAATGGCATAGACTTGTTTGTAATTTTTAATAGCTTTATCAAATGATAAGGCTTCACCTTTAAGGCTACTTAAGAAAATATACCTTTTGCTCAATAAAATAAGGTGATTGAGCAACTTATGTTGCGCATTAAAGCCAAAGAGAATAGTATTTGTATCCAGAGATATGCTCCTTTTTGTATGGGCATTAATGAACAGTTCCACTTTCAACCAGAAGTCTTTTACAAATTCACAATCTATAAAGACATGAAACAGGTTTTCTTTCTCAGAATTGCAAAAGGAACAAATTTCATCATTAACAAGTTTCATGACTTTCAATTCTTTCTTGGTGTAAATAATACAATGCAGAAATTTGAATTGGAATTCTAACAGTTTGACATCCCTTGTTGAGCTTCTGTACTGGACAAAAATATCTTTCCAGTTATAAGATGACATATCAGTCTTTTTAGCCCATTTTTCACAAATTTTCGGATAGGAATGACATGTAATCAAGCGATCATAAAAGTATCTTGATCCCTTTTCTGACATAAGCAAGACTAAGACATTTTTATTGATAATCAAATTTGATTTAATAATACAAGTTTGCTGATTGATATATTTCTTCCATAAAGCTGGAATAGAACAAAGCAACTTGTTGTATTCAAGAAAAGTTCCTCGAATATCATATACCTTTTTTACTTCTTCAAAAGCCATTAACCCAGTAGAATTACATATATCCTTGATACAGTGCAATCCTCTATCATACCAATTTTGGATGAAAAATGTTTTGTCTTTAAAGTAATGGTTAAACCATAAAGGTTGGGATAAAATATGATCAATATCATCATGAGAATAGTAATCAGATCTTAGATATTTAGACCATGCGTTCAAAACGCTTCTCCAATAGGGATTCGTACACACTTTTAATAGATCAATGTTAGCCCAAAATGTAAAAATTTTGTCTAAAGGGAAGTGGCTTGGATTCTTAAAGTTGAGGTTTTGTGCACACTTTCTTAAGTGGGATAGTTTCAAAGCCTGAATAAAAGAGTTAATATCTATCATTCTAAGACCCCCTTCCTCATATTTCCTAACCATATTGATTCGTTTAATCTTATCCCTTTTCCCATTCCATAAGAAGTTATAAAATATCTTATTCAGGTCCTTAACAAAATCTTCAGGTGGGGTAGGTAGTGCAGAAAATATATGTACCAGAGTGGATAAAGCTAGGGATTTAATGACAGTTATTTTACCAATCAGCGTAAGTGGTCTGTGCTTCCAAGAAGCAAGAATTCTTTTTAAGTTTTCAATTCTTTTTCTTGTATTGATTATCCAAAGGTCTTGAAGTTCTGCATTGAGGGTAATTCCAAGAATTTCAAAATTACCAGAGTGCCAGTCTAGGTATAGATCTTCACAAAGTTTAATCTTTTTACCAGCCATTGGGCCTATCCAGATAGCCTGAGTTTTTTCAATGTTCATTTTGAGGCCTGACATTTTATAAAAAGTATTTAAGGTTTCAATAGCCGCTTTTAGACTTGATTCAGATCCATCTAAAAAAAGTTGAGTGTCATCAGCGTACTGACCTAAGTCATGTACCTGTCCATTTAAAGTAATACCTTTAATTTCTTTGTTTTGTCTGATCATACTCCCAAGAATCTCAGCTACAAATAAGAAAAGGTAGGGGGATATAGGGTCTCCTTGTCGCCATCCTCGTTCATTCATAAAAGAAGAAGACAGATGGCCATTCTGAATAACATATGAGGTAGCATTATTAGACAAAATTGAGATCCATTTTCGAAAATTAATTCCGAAACCAAATTTTTTGAGTACTAACATGATGAAATCTTTAGAAACAGTGTCAAAAGCCTTTTCGAAGTCTACAAGCAGTAACATCCCCGGTCTTTTTTGTTCCTTCATTTCAAACATTATATCATACAGTAATCGGGTGTTATCACTGATGCATCTTCCTGGTATAAAGCCAGTTTGATTTTCATGAATAAGAGATGATAAGGTTTTTTTAATCCTTATAGTAAGGACTGAGCTTATAGTTTTATAAACTGAATTCAAGAGTGAAATAGGCCTCCAATTTTTTTTAAGTTTTCTATTCTTATTGGATTTAGGAATACAAGTAATCACACCTCTGTTCATTGTTATAGGCAACATGTTTTTTTCAAATACTGCCGTAATATACCTTAAAATCCAGTTCTTAAGTTCTTTCCAAAAAAATTTGAAAAAGTCAATTGGAAATCCATCCAAACCGGGGGATTTGTTATTTTTCATTGATTTAACTGCAGAGGCTATTTCTCTAAGATCTAATGGTTTTTCTAATTCCTCTATCATGTTTGTATCAAGAGATGACACTGCAACATTATTCAAAATAGCTTGGGTATCTACCGATGTAACATCACTAGATCTAAATAAGTTTTCATAAAATGTCTTTTGTTCTCTAATGATCTCCTTACCGTCAAAAATTTCCTCTCCATTCTCTTTAATTAAAGAATTCATTAATTTACTGGTATAATGGCGATTTTCCAAATGACAAAAATAGTTGGTTGGCTTCTCACCTTCTTCATACCAAAGAGCTCTATTTCTAAAGTCACGATCCCTGATTTGTTGTTGTTTAATTTCTTCAAGTTTGAGTTTATCAGAAGATAAATCTGCAAGGAGATCCTCACTTACAGCTTGGAAATTATCTCTTATTTCATCTTCCCTTTCTTTGATTTGATTTTCTAGTTCAGCCGTATCAAGGTTCTTTTGCTTCTTATAATAGGTTGCATAAGAAATACTTTTGCCTCTGACATTCATGAGAAAGGTCTCTAAAAATAGTTGGTCACTTATAGTTAGTTCCAAATTTTGGTCTTCAATCTTTGACAGGTCTTCTAAACTTGAGACATTTTTGGCATATTCAAGCTTTGTTTCTGAAAGTGTTTTCTTAACAAGATCACTATATTCACTTGATCTCAGAAGAGATGTATTGAATTTCCAGTAACCTTTCCCCCTATTCCTACTTAAAGAGTTAGAAAGGGTAAGTGTAACAACTGAATGGTCCGACTTATAACCTGGAAGAATATCTGCTGAAAGTGTAAGATTTGCTAAATCCTGGGAAATTAAGAAAAAGTCAAGACGTGCTTGTTGTCTTGGGTTTTTTTTCCACCAAGTATATTTTCTATTTGTTGGATTAAGATCTCTCCAGATATCAACTAAATCGTTATTTTCTATTTCGTTGATAAGTTCTAGTCGTGCTTTCGGGTTATTTATATTTTTGTAGTTTTCAAGGTCAACTGCTGGGTTTAAGACCAGGTTCCAGTCCCCACAAATTACTAAAGAGTTATTTTCAAAGTCATCTATGTCAGCAAATAAAGTTTTGTAAAAAGTGGGGTTGTCAGAATTGGGTCCGTATAAATTTGCAAAGTCAGTCTTATACCATCAATTGTTGCGTCAGCTATGATAAAATTTCCATTATTATCTTTCTTAAATCTATTAATCTTAATTTCAATGTTATTATTAAAGAGAATGGCTACTCCTCTAGCATTTGATTTAAAAGGAGCGATAATACTTGAGAGACCCCATTCATTTCTCATAGTAGATTCTAATTCTTGGGATATATGAATATCTTGAAGGCAAATCACCGAAAACTTTTTTTTCCTCCATATATTCATAATTTCTTTTCTTTTCTGTTTTTCTGCTAGGCCTCTACAGTTAAGGGAGACTATCTTGATATTATTATCATTATTTTTCTTACTCATGATCAACATATTTGAACCTAGTGATCTGTAAAGAAGTTGTGCTACATTTCTAGATATTGTATATTATAGATATTTGATTCCAAAACCAAAAAAAAATTAAAACCAGGCAGACTGAGTTCGTAGCGTATCATGTGGAAAGGATGAGAAATTTGTATTTGGTAAATGACATGAAAATATATGGTTACATACTGCTAAACCGTGTTATACCATATGAAAGACTGCATAGCATTATAAGAGTTTTATGTTTTACCTCCTTTACTGGTGGAAAACAAAACGAATACTTTCATGAATAAGTTCATTTTGCTTTAGATGCAATAACCAAAAGAGATTGAAATAAAAAAAGACATTAATTACATACTTCTAAACAGATAACACATATGCAAGACTGCATATCATTTATTGCAAGCTATTGAAATAAAAAAGAATTTTTTTATGAAGTAACAGATCACAGCAGAAAACATCGTTGTCGTCAATTCAAGACCCAACAGGTTATTTGTTTAGAATTGTGATTAAAAGTATCTGCTATGATATATGTTGACTAAGATTCAAAAGTGTTTTTACAATGATTCATGGTTCAAGGAACCTATATTGAATTATAATGATCATTTGTCTTCAATGTCCCTGCTTCTGCAATTATGATAACCATCGTGGTTTTTAGGGTTTAATATTACCATCAAGAGAATAATTTATCTCGATGTACAATCAGTGAACACCAATCAATAATGGTTCAGCAGTTTGATATGGATCTATAAACTGATTATGTTAAGCTAACTTCTCAGGTTTCATTTTGTCAGGATGATAATATTCCTCCTTACTGGGAAGATACACAAGGCTCAGAAAGAGTCATTCATCAACAATAAACATTCCATCACGTAAAACATAAATCATCATCTAGATTTTCATTCAAACTTCTTCCAATCCTGATCAGCTTTATTGTGCATATGTTAATCTGTATAATAAAGTGCATGGTCTTCCTTTGGTTAATCCAGAAAAAATTCTGTAAAATCGAATAAGGAATTATCGTGACACTATGAATACCATTATCCTTGTTTATCTGTTTCATGGTGGTAATGAATCGATGTTACCAAGAAAACAAAAAACATTCAAAGCAGGATTTTCCTAAGCTTTTTGTGACATCAAGGCTAAGACGACTTTGTAAGGAAACACGATAAATTTCAATTTATTGTTATGAAGTGCTATTCTCTTTTCATTATCTTTGTAATAGACGCATATAAATCTGAAAAAGTTATCTTATTTGACAGTGGGAATTTGATCAAATCACACGTGTTCACCCCCTAAAATGATTTCTGTCCAGTGTTTTCAGTAAAATTGATATCAAGTTTTATTTCTTGATAATTAAAGTATAAAACCACACTTCAAGGAGCACCTTGAGATCATTATTAAATAAAGTCCCCGAGGAAAGAATGAGAATGATTTCCTATAAATCACAAACTGGAGAATTTCGTGCTTTGCTCGAAATCTCATCAAAATCCCTTGGCATTCACATAATGATTTATCTGGGAATAGGAGATACGAGAATAAAGAGTTTTCTTATACAGAGGTTAACTCAGGCCCTGCTCCTCTGCTCCTAGGGATATATTTATGTTTCTATTAGCGGGAATATTGATACAGCTCGGATACAATAACATTGCAGAATGTGTCTTTGAAAATGCATTTAATAATACTCAGCTTGATTTATTGAAATCAATAGAGTTAAAACTACAAATACAAGCTTTTTTGTTGACTAAAGTAATTAGACATTTGTTTGATTATTGTTATTTGAAACAAATGATTTCTTAATATTCTGAGATTATGCATTTAGTCATTTGCAGCAGAGTAGCACTGCATGTATTAGTTTGCTTAGTTTCAAACTGTAACTTGGAGAAATGGATTAACCTTTCAAAGGCTTTCATGTAAACTCATCTGATCACATAGAAAGGTGTAAAATTGAAAGTCTGGCATATACACTTGTTGATTGGAAAGTGCTTGCATTTCCTTTTTTATTATAAATATTGATATACAGTAGAACTCGGATATAACAAACTCCAAGGGACCAAAGAATTTAGATCGCTATATCCTGTGTGCTATACGTATATAATTTTAATGACACTTTATAGGGACGAGATGAAAATTTGTTCGCTATATCCGTGTTCGCTATTTCCGTGTTCTATTGTATTCTCATAGTACTGCATTATGGTGTTTCCTATGATCATTCTCAAAATTTCAAGGTCGCTTAATCTTTGTGATTAATTTGCATTTCTTTTTTTACCAATATCTTATTTTTCATATAAATGTTAAGGGCCGAACCTATATTTTTTCCTGAGATTTTCCTACTCATATGCTGCTCACAATTAAAAATTCACTCTTGTCAGACATCAACAAATCAATCTTGATAAAGGAAGAACCATTGCGCATGCCTAGCTTCAGGGTAGTCACAATTCTCTTGGTGGAACCAACCCGCCTACACCAACCCAACACACACATATCAGGGCGGAATTTAAGGTATATTTATTTTGAAAGTAGATTTATTTATAAATTCCTAAATCATATGAGCCAAATGCTGGTAAAGTTTACAAGTTTTCCAAATTACCTTATCTTTTGATATAATAAGTTGACGACTGAGCATCATTTATTTTTGAAGTACAATATTATTGACGTAGGTCTAGTGATGGACTGTAATTACTGATAAAATAAATAGTAGATTCTTTTTAATGCATACATGTATAAGTTCGACAACACTTTGACATAATACAGAGGAGAAAAATGTGTGTACATGTATCTGTTATATCAGTATTCATCTTGACAGAGAAGATTACTATTTTGTTACACTATATTAGGTTCCTGAAAGTTTTTAATATAGCAGTCTGTACTGTTTAAACATATTTTAGTGTGTATTGCCTGTACACTGGTGATATATGTATCAAATATTCCTTCAATGAGAAGCTAAAATATACACTGATTTATAGGAGAGCATAATTTGTGATAAAGTATGACAGATTCTATTCTCTATTAAGTACTTTGTAAGTTATTTCAATTTCAAGATCGACACCATGCTGTATTATGTATATGACAGCTATGAATAGACAACTTATTATATGTATTGAAATGTTATTATTTACAAGGCTATTTGCACATGTTTAAGGTGTAGATTATATTCAAATAGAAAAAAGCTGAAAATACATATCCATGTAAGGTGAAGGTTAGAAGAAGTAGGGTTATTTTCTTATAGGTTCTCATTGATTATTTAATGCAATATGCTGAGAACATCTCAGCCTCATATACTTTACTGGTCAAAGAATTACCAAAAGATAGTTTTATGTCATTCTTTACTTTTTTAAAATCAATCACAGCAATTTATGAACCAGGTTGGTTTGCACGTCACATAAAGGATATTTGCAACTCAGCTTTTGGTGAATGATTAGGTACTATCAGATTTCAAAACGTCATATTAAAATCCTCAGTTTTAATGTTAAAAGGTTCGATGAAATCAGTTCTCCTGCTATAATATAATGCATTACATATTTGACAGTTGTGTAACTAATTATAAAATATATTTGAGAAACATAGTAACTTGAAAATATTGTGATTGTGCTTGTCAAAGAAAGTGAAGTCATCGAATTGTAAGATGCATGTGATGTAATTTACTGTTTGTGATATAGGTATATGTAAAATCTTTGGTCAGAGTGATATTACTGTGGTGATTAAGCTTCGTCTGAAGAAAATATCTCATACTGTTTGTAGAAAAAAGGTCGCTGTGTGCAACTGCAGTAACTTCCCTCTTCCCTTCGCCTTGACCATAGTGAAGAGACAAAGAGTTTGAATGTCGGGAGAAGTTACCTTCCTAAAGAAGACAGCATGTTGACATAAGACTTAACAAGAGCCATCACCTGCTTTCAGCTATCAGTCAGTGGACGAGCTCCCGTCACCTTACTTACAGGACCAGCTGTTGGTTCAACTCGGAGAGAGTTTCATCACATGATCCACCTAGAGGTAAATGCTCTTCATTCTGACGTTCAATGTCACAGTGACTGTCAGAATAGAAAGTGTTTTAATGAAAGACCATTGAAAGTACTGTGCAATTCCACTAGTGCCATGACGAGAAGAATTTATGTCACTGTCATATTTAATATGTGAATCGAATGATCTTTTTGCACTTGTAATTATCTTCCTAATATCTTGAAAGTATTCTACTCTCTGCTTTCTCAACTGGTATTCATTATTATTTCTATCTGCTGTGATCGTCATTAAGTTGTTCCATAGGTTACAGTTGCATTTCACATAATTACAATCCCAATATCCTGAAAGTAGGAATAATCGTCTCCTGCTTTCTGCACCTTTGTCATTTGTCTTTCTATCTGTTGTCATAAGTTATCATTATTAATTTATTCCATATAGATTTTCATGACCCCGATCGGTAATTACTGAAGTTCTGAATCATTATTACTTAAGATAATGAATTGACCTTTGCTTTCATTAAAACTAACCTGATCTCATAATATGTCAAGATGTTTTTTTTTTCAATTAGTTGACAGGTCCTTTTTACTTACAAATTTCAACATTTTTCTCAGTAATGCATCATTATGATTTTCCAAACATATATATCATTTCCTGACATTTTTCTATGCAAATAAAGGATAAATTTACAACTTCTAAGCAGAAATTATGTATATCCTGACAACATTAACAATGTAAAAAGCTGATGTTAAAACTGCTAATAAATAATCACCAATTCAAAATGAGCACGAAAGAGTATTAGAAAGCAAACATTGCAGTGGACAAACACAATGTGGTTGAAGCTTTATGAATAGATTAAATCCTTTCACCTGTATCTTGTGTTAATACACTTTAGTGCACTAAAATACACACATCTTTATCATTACGAAAAGTTTATTCCATTTTCATACTGCCATCAATCCAAATTTCATCATTGAAAGACTACAGGGAAGTCCCACGCAAAGTAATTTGGCACAGATAATTGGTTGATTCAAAAGTGTGAAAATCCTCTTAGCGGAACAAACCTACCATGTAACACCCACCCACCGATTCATCTAAACCTATCAAGCATGATTGTTGGTACCTTATTGGGTTGATAGATATATGTATAAATTGAGAAATCATATAAACCTAATGCGCTTAAAGCCTATATGTAATCAAGATTACCTTTTCCAATGATAAGGTCATATGACATAAGAGCAATTGAGATTCGAACATCCTTACAGTTTAGTGATAGATGTGTTGCCCCTGATCAATTTATACACACCAAAAACTCTGCTATTATCATGCTGCTCTTAATTAAAACGTGATCAAATCAATATTGATAAAGGAAGAACAATTGCCCTGCTACACGGTCATCCCGCAAAGGAAAAAATATGGCATAGATAAATGGTTAATTAAAAATGTTTAAAAAGTCTCCAAATTGAACCACCCCACCCACAACCCAACCACAGAAACATATCGTGCAGATTCCCTCTGAGCTGTATTAATAAATCATTTTTAGTAAAAAATCTTTGACAAGGTTTAGTGATGAATTGTAGTCACTATCCTACATAAGTGAGCAATAGATTCTTTTTGATGGATATAGGTTTGACCACATTTTGACATAAGACAAAATAAGCAAATTACTGTATCTGACATATCACGATCAGTATTCATCCTGGCAGAGAAATCACTATAATAGACACATGATAGTTTTTAACACCACAGCCCTCACGTTGTTTAATTGTGCATATTTATGTCTGTATTGTCTATACCCTGGTGATATATGTATCAATTTTTAGTGAGGGACTGACAAACCATTGTTTTATAAGAAAGAGTTATTATTAATAAAAAAATAGATTCTCTTCCGAAATAAGTACTATGCAAATTGTTTCTATTTCAAAGTCGACGACATGCTGTTTTATGTAAATGGCAGTCATGAATAGACAACTTAGTCCGAATATTTAAACTATGTTATTATTTACAGTATTAAATGCTCATTTTGTAGGTATAAAACACTTTCAAAATGATTTATACATTATCAATATATTGTTCTTTTTTGACAAGAGGTTCTTTCCTTTGAGATTTTTTGTAGCGGTTGCAGTAAGAAATACAGTCGCAGCTCATTAAGTAAAGGCTGGATGATCACAAGAGGTACATAAATGAGGACTCGTTCAAGTCCCATTTGTAATTTGTTACACAATTGATTTTTGAAAGTAGAAATGTTGTATGTATGGCCTCTTGCAACTGTTTTAGAGAAAAGTTTCATGACATTATGCCTCTATTTAAGGTAACCATAGCAAATAATAAACCGATGGGTTGTGTGCGTCACATTAAGGATATAAGCAATTATAGTAAGGAACTCTCAGTCTTCAAAACATAGAATTCAAATCCTCAGTTTTGATGCTTTAACTATAAACATGCTCCGATGATATCATTTCCCTAACAAAATATGTTTTTTTTCAAAAGGCACTTTTAACTTCAAAGTTATTATTAAACCTCTTTGACAGTCATTATTCTCTTTCTTCACAAACATGTATCCCCTTGGTTCTTACAACTATCATAGAAATTTCATTATTCTCTGAAAGATTGTAACCAAAGCCTCCTGAATGACAAGATTGCCGGTCATTATTGGTATCTTCTTATAATGAGCGCTTCAATTCATTACTTTGTACTGGTCCGGATCTCCCATGTAATCCCTCTCAGCGACGCTTCTAGCATTGTAACAAAACTTTAGAATATTAGCTGTAAGGGCCTTAACAGTGCCTAAACGATTCAATTAAGCCAAGGTCATTTTTCTGAAAGTGATCTCCTGTGGGGTAAAATCAATCTGCAGCCACCACCTACAGCAATCTGTCAATGGTATTTGACATAAACCATAGAAAGGCTTTGCATTTAGATCGTGGATAATAATAGATTTTATGATTTATAACATGTTATGTAAATTTTGTTTTGTAAACGACAAAAAACGAAAGTTTGGTCAATGCCGTCGTTGTCATTTGAAATAAAAACCTTAATTTAAAGTTTAATTGGGAATCTTGACACCAGTTGAAATCAATGATTTATGGAAGACAACTGTGCGATGTAGTTCAGTTATAGGGAGGGTCCAATTTGATGTGTTCCCACTGATATTGAACATCGTTTTTATGAATTGTTGTATCATAATCTGTTATTTTTATGAGAGTGTTTGGTAGAAGTAGACAAATGTCAAATACCCAAAGCTGGTTTATTTATATGTGAATCATTTAGGATAAAAAAGTTTGTCATCTTTATGATAAGACTTTGCATTGTCGGAATCAGATAAATGATAACATTATAGATTGTTTTACCTTTTGAAGAACTGGCTACATATCTATATATTGTTGATAGCATATGTCAATAACTACAACAGAACATACAAATGAGAAATGTTTATTTGTAAATGATATTAAAATTTACATTATGTAACATTCTGCTTAACCGGGTAATACCAAATGAAAAATTTGCACATTTTTAATGGTATATTATGTGATTAAGCATTTTCCCTAATGAAGATCGCTCTGGTGTATTATCTTTCAATTAATAATTCTTGCAATAGAATGATCGTAGCTCCTCTACTGGGATAGGAATACTTAGCTAATTTTACTGACATTCCTACTATCCATAATCTATTGAAATTAATAAGAAATTATCAGAAGACACAGACCAAATCAGTTGTCAATTCAAGATCCATCAGGTAATTTCTTAAGAAATAATTTTCCCAAATGTAATTGGGGTGTTTGCAAGTATCTTGTAAAATATATGTAAAGAAGTTGACTTAAAGTGATTGTACACTTTTTCATGATCGTTTACCGGAAGCAGATGATTTGGAATATTGTGAAAAAACATTCATTGGTGAACACCAGACTGTGTGTTTTATTCTTTTGATATAATTGAATTAATTACATTTTATAATTTATATTTGATAAAATTGACAATGCATTTTATTTGTTCGTGGTAAAAAGGCCATGTAAATCAAGATGATTAATACTGGGAAGACACACAAGCTCAGAAGGATTCATTCATCAACAAACACAATTTCATCACGCCAAACATAAATCGTCATCTCAATTGCCATTCAACGGTCTTTCAATCTTGATCAGCTTTGTTGGTAATAACTGGTCATGGTCTTCCTTTGTTTGATACAAAAAGAAATTCAGTAAAATAAAATTAGGAATTATCGTGACACTATAAATACCACTATCCTTCTTTATCTGTTTTATTGTGGTAATGAATCGATGTTACCAAGAAAACAAGAAAGATTTAAAGCAGGATTTTCTAAAGCTTTATGTGACGCCAAGGCTAAAACGATTTTCTTAGGAAAAGCGATAAATTTCAATTTAGTGTTGAAAAGTGCTATTCTATTTTTATTATCCTTGCAAGGGACGCATATAATCCTAATTCTACCATGAATGTGATGAATACTAGATTCTGATTGGTTCTCCTGGAAAATCAAATGAGATCAATTTTGGATTGAACGTCCTCTGATTTTGAGGCAGCTTCACCGCGCAGTGATACAGCCGACTGGCAATTTCAGAGCTGGTATTCTGCTGTTTACTGAGATTAAATCTTTTAAAAAGTTATTTTACATGTTTTATTTTCGTGTGTTTACGGGGAATGACCAAATCGTGTGAGGCAGATAATGTATTTTATTCAAAATAAGAAGTTTAATTGGTCAAATTAGCGCCACACGCATCGGGCTTCCTTCGATTACGGCAAGAATACAGTGACGTCATTTATGAGTGCGCTTATGACGTCATAATTCTTGACAACGTCATAGTGGTTTTCTGTTAGAATCATCTATTTGATTGATAGGGATGTCTCAGTCTATATTGTAAACAATTAATTGAATCACACGTTTTTAAAGATACGATGTCAATAGCTGTGTTGAAGAAAGTGAGAAATATACTTGAAGGACACGCAATGATAGATTTTACCTTTGCTCAAATCACAAGGAGCAAATCCCCCGGCACAGACGAGTTCATTTTTGTTGCCGGAAGTGAGGACATTTTACAAAGTGCAATTCGCTTATACAAAGAGTTCGCGATTAATATTCTCATGGTAAAATTTACTCGCTATAAATCCAGTATAACATGTCTCTGATTTTCAAACACACTAGGTTTATCTCCTAAATAATGATTTTATTTGAGGGTGAGAATTTGATCAAATCACACGTGTTCGCCTGGTAAAATGATTACTTTCCAGTTTTTGCAACAAAAGTGATTCAAAGTTTTATTTCATGATAATTAAAGCGTAAAATAACACTTTAAGAAGCACCATGAGATAATAATTAAATAGAGTTCTGGGGAAAGAATGAGAATGTTTTACTATAAATCACAAACTGGAGAATTTCGTTCTTGCTCGAAATCCTATTGAAATCCCTTGGTATTCAATTAATGAGTTATTTGGGAATAAGAGATGTGAGGAATAAAGCGTTTTCTTTTACAAAGGTTAACATGTTGAGACTCCTGGTGTAAGATTTATTTTTCTATTATCGGGAATATTGATACCATTCAGATTTCATAACATTACAGAATGTGTCTTCGAAAATGTATTTACTGATATTCAGCCTGATTTAAAGAATCTTTTGAGTTAAAACTACAAAGGAAAGTATTGTTGTTGACTAAAGTATTTAGATATCAATTTGATAACAATTTCATTTGAATAAATGATTCCTTCGTATTCAGAGAGTAGCATTTTGTTATGTTATCAAACTTATTGATTTAAATAGTTTATTCCATAAGAATTACTACTTTGCATAATTATTTCAAAAGTATTTTCCCAAAATTGAAAAAAAAGTTGACCCTTATATCTTATTAATAACAAATTTGTATTATAACAAAGACGTCAAATCCATTTTCAATCTTTTGTTAAGTTAAGTACAACTATTAAAAATAACCTTTTCTGTTCAATAGAAAATAATCCATTTCAGCTTTCGTACACATGTGGATGGATTGAACTTCCATGAAGAATGACGATGCAATTGAAGCACCATTAAAGGGGTTGTAGCACGTTTTTGACAAATTCATATTTTAAATTATTCACTGATAATTGTAAGTTAATGTTAAATGTATTATTGTGACAGTGTCAAAAATCTCATTACACAAATCTATCATCCATAGTCAGAGGACAAAGTATGAAGATTCACATAAAATCCATTGGCGGCCATTTTATTTGTTAACACCTTTAATTCATTTTGTGTAAGAAAAAGGAATTGCATGGCTAAACTTTACATTATATATTTGAATAATTACTGCTCCATTAAGTTTAAATACCTTGTCTTTCATTTGGAACCATCAAGTTTCATTTTCCTGGCATCACCTTATATTCCCCCTAAAAACGTGCTACTGCCCCTTTAAGAACAATTTCGGTTGAAGTGTTTTCGATAGCACTTCCAATCAACAGTACAAGTTGCATTGACAATTTATTTGAAGTAAAGATCTATTTTCATCTTTAACATTGTCTTAAACAACATTAGGGGGAGAAGATATAAGAAGGCTGAATCACGAAATAAAAAAACCCTATAGATTCAAAGCAAGGGAGAGAGAGAAAGAGACCAAGTGACAGAGAGACACAGATAGAGAGAGACAGAGAGAGAAAAGGGAGAAACACATAAAGAACGAGAGAAAGAGAGACAGAAACAGAGACAGAGAGACAGAAGTAGCTTAGAGAAAAGTCTTCACGACATGCAAAAGAGGCAAAATATGAACACGTTTTCTTCATAATATGATGGGAGTACCACATATTTGATAGCCTTTCAGGTCACTAAATGAGAGTATGTACTAATGAAAAGTATTTATTATGGATATACAACATCTCTATTCATATGTATGCATAAGAAATGAATAATGAAGCTGTATATCCATAGAAATCTTAATAATCTATCATTATAATGTTTCCTATGATCATTGCAAAATTAAAAGGTCAGTTGACCTTTGTTAATTTTTGTTTTCCTTGTTGTCAAAACCTTTTTGTTTATATCAATGTAATGGGCGAAACCTAAAATGTCTTCCTGACATTTTTGGTGCATGTAAAAGATAAATTGGATCAGGCATTATTTATGTATATCTAGTAGGTATTCATATATTTATAAATTCATAAAATCAAATAATCATAATGCTGGTAAAATCTATAGATATTCAAAATTATCTTATATTATGATAAAGTTTGTTGACATAAGACAACATTGATGTAGTACAGCATTGACGTAGGTTAGTGATTGATTGTTGTATATTGCTAAAAGAAGAGAGTAGTAGATTCTTTTTGATGGATTCAAGTTCGACCATATCCTGACATAAGACAAAGTAGGCAAATTACTATATCTGACATATCAGTATTCATCTTGACAGCTAAAATCACCTTTTCGTTACACTACGAAAGTGTTGTATTACCATAGCCTCCACATTAACAACGTGTGCATGTATTAATTTAATATTGGATCTATTCTGGTGATGTATGCGTAAAATATTCTTTCAATGAAAAACTGATTAACAGCTTTTTAAAGGCAAGGGCAATTCGTCATTAAGTATGACAGATTTTTCTCAATGCACATTGTTTGTATTGCTGTTTTTGCATTTAACAGTATAAATGGGAAAGATAGTCGCAAGCGACGACAAACGGATTCAGAACTGTATGGTGTTAATGTAATTCACAAAGGTAATGATTTCAGTCAAAAGCTTCTGGGTAATAGTCTTTTGTTGATGATTAACGCATTTTGCAAACATACAGTTATCAAATGCATTCAAAACACATGCAGGGTTGAAAATTTTTCAAAGGTCCGTAACTCAATGTAAAAAAAATATCTGAATTAATTGTTAATTTTAAAAAAAATCTATAGACTTTTAGCTTTTATATGATATATAGAACAATGCGTTATCATACGTCGTTGATTCGTTACGATATTTTAAACAAACCCAATAAAACACCACATTTCCAAAATGCAAAGTTTGACCTCTGCTCCTGACCGGAAAATGACTGTTCCTGAGCGATTTAATTCTTTAATTTTGAAGACCTTGCTAATGTCTAACTCTCATGTAAAAATCATAAAATTCTATGGTCTGGGTTTTGAGTAATCTGCTCTTGAAGTTTGCGATTTTTAGATTTTTGTCATCTTTGAAAGGTCACAGCCAAAAACATATTAACGTTAGGACTTTCAAAATGCAAATTAAGAACTACAATGCTTCAGCTACATTGAGTGTAAATTTCAGCTCTCTGGTGCAAGTATCTTCAGAGGAAAAGATTGTCAAAGGTGGGTGGGGTCGGAAATTGCCGAAAATGCAATAAAAGCAGGTCTCTAACTGCATTTTGAAAAAAAAATCAATGTTCAATTTTCGATTTTAAATTCGAACTTGACCTTTATTGTATGGATCGATTCGGCCCAAAAGCTTTACATGTTTATTCCTCAACACGGTCTACCGGCCTGTGAAATTTTGGCTATGATAGCATTAGCCGTTTGGTCTGAATCCTGTTCACAAAAATCGTGGAATAATAATAATAAAATCAAAACAAAAAAAACACGCCAATAACAATAAGGATTCAGCCTGATGGCTGAATCCTTTATTATAGTGCAGAAATTTCAAAAATGTTATCATCTACAGAGTCAATAGAATTTAAGGTATAAGTTCTATTCAACTTGTAATACATGCTTAATATACTTAAATTATTATTATATTAATCAAATTTTAGTTATGATATACAATTGCTGGTTTCACTGGGGACTGTATATTCTTAGATTACATACAACAATATACATATTCATATATCTTATCTTTAGATATTAGGTTCTTTTGTTTTTGATTGCACTAGATACCTTTGCGGAGAAAGTTCTCAGGCTTATACTATTTTGTGTTCTGAAAATTGTGGAAACATTGTTTCATTTCATCCTTTGATTATAAAAAATAATCAAAACACTTTAATTAAAATCCTCGGTTTTCATGCTTTGCTTTTAAACATACTCTGATGTTGTAAGATCCCCTGATTAAAAATTTATAATTTACAGAAATTGAAGGACTTTGTTGCTCAAAAGTCATGTTATTTTCACAGCATGAAATCCTAATCTCACTTTCACCTTTTATCAAATGTGTTTCTCGGCATAGATGTTCTTACAATTGTCATAGACATTCTATCATTCTCTGAAAGTTTGTAACCAAAGCCTTCTGAATATTAGAGGTTCCGGGTCATTATGGCCATCTACTAATAACGAGCATTTCAATTCATTACTTGTACTGGTCCGGATCTCTCTCTCTCCCTCTCGGCTACGCCTCTAGCAGTGTAATAAAACTTTAGAATATTAGCTGTAAGGGCCTTAAAGGGGCAGTAGCACGTTTTTTGACAATTTTATATTTTCATTTTTCCACTGATAATTGTACGTTAATGCTAAATGTATTACTTTGATAGTGACAAAAATCTCATTACTCAAACCAATCAGCCATAGTCAGAGAACAAATGTTAAGGATTCACATAAAATCCATTGGCAGCCATTTTTGTGTGAACACCTTTAATTCATTTTGTGTAAGAAAATGAATCACATAGCTTAAGCTTACATTACATATTTGATTTATTACTGCTTCATTTAGTTTAATTACATTGTCTTTAGATTGGAACCATTTATTTTTATTTTCATGACATCACTTTATATTCCCCCTAAAAACGTGCTACTGCCCCTTTAACAGTGTCTAAACGATTTAATTAAGCGAAGGTCAATTTTCTGATAGTGATCTCCTGTCGAATAAAATCAATCTGCAGTCACCACCTAAGGCAGTCCTTCAATGATATTTGACATTAACCAGAGCCAGGCTTTCCATTTAGATCGTGGATAACAATAGATTTTTTAAAATATGACACGAATAAGTTCATTTTGCTTTAGTTGCAATAACCAAAAGATATTGAAATAAAAAAAGACATTTATGTTACATACTGCTAAACTGTTTAACACATATGCAAGACTGCATATGATTTATTGCAAGCTATTGAAATAAAAAAAAGACATTTTGTATGAAGAAACAGATCACAGCAGAAGACATCTTTGTTGTCAATTCAAGACCCAGCAAGTTATTTGTTTAGAATTGTGATTAAAAGTATCTGCTATGATATATGTGGACTAAGATTCAAAAGTGTTTTTACAATGATTCATGATCATTTATCTGATAATTTGGAAGATGCTTTCAGTTGTTTGTTTTACTCATGATAACTAATAATGGATAGATTAATTCATGCTTTAGGTTATTTCTATATTGTCTATATTGTCTACAATTAGGAGATAATAAATGTTAAAATGTTACTCCTGTTCATGTTTGTCCTAAAGATGATGTATTTATCAGAGATTTTGATAATAGTTGTGATATTCAAGCTTTTATTGTCAAACACCTGATTCTACTATTCAATCAATATGTTTTTTATTCGCTTAATTTTTTTTAAGGAATTGCATTTGATCATTGATATTTGATAAAATGGACAATGCATTTTGTAGGAAAACGTCATTGAAAATAAATTAAAAATATTCTTGTTTTTACAAGATATGGTTCAAAGAACCTATTCTGAATTATAATGATAATTTGTCTTCAATGTCCCTGCTTCTGCAATTATGATAACCATCATGGTTATTTAGGGTTTAAAGAGAATAATTTATCTCCATGTACAACCAGTGAACACCAGTCAATAATGGTTCAGCAGTTTCATATGGATCTATAAACTGACTATGTTAAGCTAACTTCTCAAGTTTAGTTTGTCAGGATGATAATATTCCTCCTTACTGGGAAGATACAAAAATAAACATTCCATCACGCAAAACATAATTCATCATCTAGATTTCCATTCAAACTTCTTCCAATCCTGAACAAATTCAATAAAATCGAATAAGGAATTATCGTGACACTATGAATACCATTATCCTTGTTTATCTGTTTTATGGTGGTAATGAATCGATGTTACCAAAAAAGCAAAATAGATTCAAAGCAGGATTTTCCTAAGCTTCTTGTGACATCAAGGCTAAGACGATTTTGTAAGGAAACACGATAAATTTCAATTTATTGTTGTGAAGTGCTATTCTCTTTTCATTATCTTTGCAATAGACACATATAAATCTGAAAAAGACGGTGCGAATATGATCAAATCACACGTGTTCACCCGCTAAAATGATTACTGTCCAGTGTTTTCAGTAAAATTTATATCAAGTTTTATTTCATGATAATTAAGGTCATAACTAAATAAATCCCCCGAGGAAAGAATGAGAATGTTTTCAAAAAAATCATAACCTGGAGAATTGCGTTCCATGCTCGAAATCCCATCCAACTCCCTTGTTTTTCATCTAAGGATTCATCCGGGAATAAGAGCTGTGAAGAATAGAGAGTTTTCTTATGAAAGGTTACATGTTGAGACTCTCCGCTCCTAGGAATACATATACTTTTCTATTTGCAGGAATATTGATACAGCTCAGATACAATAACATTGCAGTTATGGGTCTTTGAAAATGCAATTATTGATATTCAGGCTGATCAATAGTAAAAACTACAAAGGCAAGTTGGTTGTTGACTATATTTAGATATTGAATTGATTATCATTTTATTTGAAACGAACGATTCCTTCGTGTTTTTGAGATTTAATTCAATCATTTGCAGCAGAGTAGCATTGCATCTATAAGTATGTTTCCTTACAAACTGTAATTGCTTACATATATATTTGATGATAGGCTTGTCTATTTCATAACTTCTTTAACAATGTCTATTTAGTTGACCCTCGAAAACACAGTTTGCGGACAACAATTTTAACTTAAATTGCAACTCTCCATAAATTAAATCTTATGTGAAATGGTGTTTATCTTAAACAAAAAACATTAAAACCCTTCCACAGTAAAACATTAAAATGTCATCAACCTTATTTATTTGAGTCATTGATTCCCAAAGAATGATACATGTACTTATCTAAATTATAAAATATCGTTACTCTTTACCTAATTTTTGTCAATTTTGTATTTCGAAAAGGATGTCAAACTATAAAGTAGCAAAATGTGTGAAAATAAAATGTTCTGCTCTATGGGAAGTAACTAATTCAGCTTTGGTAGAGATGTGGATGGATTGAACTTCCATTGAAGAATGACAATGAAAAGTAAGCGCCGTTTCAAACAATATTCTGATTTGGTTTAAGTCTTGTGGATATCACTTTTGAATCAAAAGTACAAGTTGCATTGGTATTTTGTTTGAATTACGGTTCAAATCCTTGTTTTCAGATGATTTGTTGAACCACATTAGATTGACTTCATCACGTTGTTTTTAATCTGCTTTATACAAAATCAAATTTCTAGGAGACTGATTGCTATATAATTTTCAAAGGAATTAAAAGCTGTTGCCAGAGAGAACACTTTCTGTACCATGATGGATGCATCTACCCTAAAGATTGATAGCATGCCAATTTGATGTTATTAGCGATATTAATACATCCTTGGCAGACATCATGATAGCATTCGTGAGGTTCTGCTGTTGTCCTCCTGAAAGAAGACAAAATCTGACATGTTAGTCAAATAGGTTTATTTACCAATTAAATTGCTCTTGTGGGTTTATTTATTTGCGTCCTTTGACTACTTAAAACTTTCGTTCACAAACTGCAGTCTCATTGGACTGTATCAACATAGAGGTAATATCTAGTTATGCATGTAGAAGGCCGTGATTGCACTACCCTGCAACAGACTGGTTGCTAGGTTTCTTTAAATGAGTGGTTGATCAGATCATAGTTCAAACAAAGACAACATAGCAATCTTAATCACAGACAAGTTGATGAAATCAACTCAAAACAATCACTCCCAAAAGTAGAGCATTATTACTCTTACATTGTACATTCCATCAGATGTAACCATTCCAAGAAGTTGTTTTGTTGGCATATGCACTGATTGGTTGATATTCACACCCTGACATCCAAACTGCCATGGTCCATTGGACGAAAAACTTTACAAAATTGATATTTGTAAAGCTTAAAAACAGATTAGCCATAACCAGTTGCAAAAAGAGATTGTCCTGTTAACACTATATAACTATATAATAATGCATTACGTATTTGATTGTTGTGTAACTAAAATATATTTCACAAACCTAGTAACTTGAAAAAAATATTGTGATGTCAAAAAAATTGACGTCAAGGAATTTTAAGATGTAAACTCTCGGGCAAAAGAAACGCTACCACTTTAGATTTGAAATTTCGAAAAAAATCAAACTCGGATTCAAACTCAATCGCATGTAAACACATCGCCAAATACAACAATGATTTTTTCATTGAACTGTGGCATCAAACGCATGCTTTTCCCAACTTTTGTCAATTTATGGTTTTCACGTTTTTCATGCAAAGCAAAATAGCCCCATGCCCGACGTGTATAAAACCAATGCGAATTGGTTGTCAGACACCCACTTTGTATAAAAAACACTCGAAGACTGACAACATTTACATTACAACAACGCGAGCGAGCAATCGGGATGATTGAAATGGGAGCCAACCACATCCATGTAACAACAACGCTCGGCTGTCACCGTACAACAGTCACACGACTTATGCAACGTTATCGGCATTCGGGACAGACCTCAGACAGACCAAGATCAGGCCGACCAAGAGTCACAATCCCCCAGGACGACCGATATCTGTGCACGTTACACCTCATAAACCGCTTCCTGTGAGTGACGTCATCGGCGTCGAATGCCCTGGGTCACCGGGTAAGCAGACGCACAGTGGCCAGACGTCTAAAGTCCCATGGCACCAGGGCATACAGACCGTTCCGGGGACAGCTGTTGACAGCCAAACATCGCCAACGAAGACTGAGATGGGCAAGGACGGTTTTACGTTGGCAACGTCGTCAGTGGCAGAGGGTGATTTTCTCTGACGAAAGTCGCTTTTGTCTCTTCAAATCAGATGGAAGAGTACGTGTTTACTGCCGTCGGGGAGAGAGAACTGCTGCATGGTGCATTCACGAAGTAGTGCCCTACGGAGGAGGAAGTGTCATGGTTTGGGGTGGCATACTTGGTGAGGAGAAGACGCCTTTGGTTATCGTGAACGGAAATCTAACGGCTCAGCGTTCTTCGATGACATTCTCCATCCCGTCGTCTGTCCCTTTCTTCGACAACAGGCACAAGGTGTGATATTCCAACAAGACAATGCTCGACCGCACACAGCTCGAGTTACTCAGAACTTCCTTGCCAACAACAACATCGATGTTTTGCCGTGGCCGGCATGCTCTCTCGTCATGTCACCGATTGAACATCTTTGGGACGTCCACCTCCAGCAAACCGCCAGCAACTTGCTCAAGCTCTCCAAGACGAATGGCAGCGCATTCCACGTAATGACGTCAGACGTTTGATTTTGTCAATGCGACGGAGGGATAATGCGTGTATTGTGGCAAGGGGAGGCCATACACGTTATTAAAGTGAACTGTTATCGACACATTGAACCTCAATTTCCCTGTATCCGGATCAGTCATGACAGTGAACTTGGAATTTTTAACCCCTAGGCCAATAACAGAGACTGTGCCGTTGATACCGGAAGCTGATTTGTTATATTGTTTATGAATATTATATCGTCACATGTTCTTGTTGAATAAACATTTCATTTTATTAATCTGACTTATGTATTTATTCTACAATCTAGATTTAAAAACATGGTAGCGTTTCTTTTGCCCGTGAGTTTATGTGATATCATTTGATGTATGTTATATAGGTACAGTATAACACGGATATAGCGAACTCGGATATAGCGAACAATCAGATATAGCGAAAAAAAATTCAAGTCCTGTCCTATATAACTATATCCTGTCCTAAATTATATGCGTATAGCGAACACCGGATATAGCGAACTAAATTCTTCGTTCCCTTGGAGTGCGTTTTATCCGAGTTCTACTGTATTTAGAAAATCCTTGATCAGAGCGATATTTCTGAGGTGATGTAGCTTTGTCTAAAGATAATACTCGTATCTCATACTGTTTGTAGAATAAAGGTCGCTTTGTGCAATTGCATTAGCTTCCCTCTTTCCGTGACCTTACAAACCATCACCATAGTGAAGAGACAAAGAGTTTGAATGTCAGGAAAAGTTACCTTCCTAAAGGAGACAGAATGTTGACATAAGACTTACCAAGAGCCATCACCGGCTTTCAGCTGTCAGTCAATGGACGTGATTGTGTCACCTTTCTTACAGGACCAGGTGTTGCTTCAACTCAGAGAAAATGTTATCACGTGAAAACAAGATCCTTACCAAGAGCCATCACCTGCTTTCAGCTGTCAGTCAATGGACGTGATTGTGTCACCTGACTTACAGGACCAGCTGTTAGTTAGCTGCAGAGAAAGTTTATCAGTGAAAACAAGATCCTCTGTAGAGTAGAAGCTCTTCACTCAGACGTTCACAGTGACTGTCGGTATAGAAAGTGTTTTAATGAAAGACCATAGAGAGTACTGTGCCATGACGAGAAGAATTGATGTCATTGTCATACTTAACATGTGAATCAAATGATTTTTTCGCGCTTGTAATTATCTTCCTTATATCTTGAAAGTATTATACTTTCTGCACTGGTATTCATTATTATTTCTATCTGTTGTAATACATTATCGTCATTAAGTTGTTTAATAGGTTACAGTTGCATTTCACGATAATAATTACAATCCCAATATTTTGAAAGTAGGAATAATCGTCTCCTGCTTTCTGCACCTTTGTCATTTATCTTTCTATCTGTTGTATTAAGTTATCATTATTAAATTATTCCATATAGATTTTCATGACCCTGGTCGCCAATTTTCTAATTACTGAATATCTGAATCATTATTACTTAAGATAATGAATTGACCTTTGCTTTCATGAAAACTAATCTGATCTCATAAAAATGTAAAGATGAATTTTTCAATTAGTTTACAGGAAAGTCCTTGCATTCCTTTATACTTACAAATGTTTACATTTCAGTAATGCATCATAATGATTTCCAAACATATATATATATATTTTCCTGACATTTTGTTTATGCATACAAAGGATACATTTACAATTTCTCAGCAGAAATCATGCATATCTTGACAACATAAACATGAACAAAGCTAATGTCAAAACTGCTAATAGATGACTCACTAATTCAAAATGACCACAAAATAGTGTTAGAAAGCAAACATTGCAGAGGACAAACACAATGAAGTCGAAGCTTTATGAATAGATTATATCCTTTCACGTTTCCGTTAGTACACTTTAGTGTAATAAAAATACCCACATCTTTATCATTACGAAACATTAATACCATTTTCATTCTGCCATTAATCCAAATTTCATCATTGAAAGACTTCAACCAATCAATTTTGGTAAGGGAAGAACTATTGCCTACAGGGACAGAACATAAGACTACAGGGAAGTCTCACACAAAGTAATTTGGCACAGATAATTGGTTGATTCAAAAGTGTGAAAATCCTCTTAGCGGAGCAAACCTACCATCATAACACCCAACCACCGATTCATCTAAAGTTATCAAGCAGAATTGTTGGTACCTTTTGTGGGCGATAGATAGATGTATAAATTAAGAAGTCATATAAACCTAATGCTCTTACAGACTATATGTAATCAAGATTACCTTTTCCTATGATAAGGTCAAATGACAAAAGAGCTATATAGATTCGAACATCATTAAAGTTAACTGATAGGTGTGTTGCCCCTGATCAATTTATACACACCAAAACCTCTGCTATTATCATGCTGCTCTTAATTAAAATGTCATCAAATCCATCTTGATAAAGGAAGAACCATTGCCTTGCTACAGGGTCGTCGCATACAGGAAAATATGCCATTGATAAACGGTTAACTTCTTTGAGAGGCATTTTAGAAGTTGGGATGACAATAATGCTAAGGAATATATGGATGACAACTTCTTTGTTCATAGTATGCGACGTTTCGACACAGATTCTTGTGTCGTTCTCAAGAATCTGTGTCGAAACGTCGCATACTATGAACAAAGAAGTTGTCATCCATATATTCCTCAGCATTATTGATAAACGGTTAATCAAAAATATTTAAAAAGTCTCCAAATTGAACCACCCCACACACAACCCACCATAGAAACATAGGCAAATTCCCTTTCAGCTGTATTAATAAATTATTTTAGTACAAAATCCTTGACAAGGTTTAGTGATGAATTGTAGTAACTATCCTACATAAGTGAGCAATAGATTCTTTTTGATGGATATAGGTTTGACCACATTTTGACATAAGACAAAGTAAGCAAATTACTGTATCTGACATATCACGATCAGTATTCATCCTGACAGAGAAATCACTATAATAGACACATGATAGTTGTTAACACCACAGCACCCACGTTGTTTAATTGTGCATATTTATGTCTGTATTGTCTATACCCTGGTGATATATGTATCAATTTTTCTTTTAGTGAGGGACTGACAAACCATTGTTTTATAGGAAAGAGTAATTATTCATGAAAAAATAGATTCTCTTCCGAAATAAGTACTATGCAAATTGTTTCAATTTCAAAGTCGACGACATGCTGTTTTATGTAAATGGCAGTCATGAATAGACAACTTAGTCCGAATATTTAAACTGTGTTATTATTTACAGTATTAATTGCTCATTTTGTAGGTATAAAACACTTTCAAAATGATTTATACATTATCAATATATTGTTTCTTTTTGACAAGAGGTTCTTTCCTTTGAGATTTTTTTTAGCGGTTGCAGTAAGAAATACAGTCGCAGCGATCTGTCTATGATATTTGACATAAACCATAGCAAGGCTTTGCATTGAGATCGTGGATAACAATGGATTTTATAAATTATGATATGTTTTGGAAATTTTGTTTTGTGAAGGACAAGAAACGATAGTTAGGTCAATACTGTCATTTTCATTTGAAACAAGAACCTTAATTTAAGGTTAACTTGGGAATATTGACACTAGTTGAAATCCATGATTTATGCATGACAAACTGTACAATGTAGGTCAGTTGTAGAGAGGGTCAAATTTGATGTGTTTCGATTGTTATTAAACATCGTTTTTATGAATTGTTGTATCATAATCCATAACTTTTGTTACAGTGTTTGGTGTTTTAGAAGTAGACAAATTTCCAAAATCCAAAGCTGGTTTATTCATATGTGAATTATGAAGGATAAAAAAAGGTTGGATTTCGCAATGTTTGAATCAGATTATTGATTGTATTAAAGATTGTTTTACCTTTGAAGAACTGGCTACATATCTATTTATCGTCGATAGGATAGGAATACTAAGCTCATATTAATTAAATTCCTACTAATCATTAACTATTAAAAATAATAAGAAATTATTAGAAGACATCAACAATAGCAGTTGTCATTTCAGGATCCATAAGGTAATTTGTTAAGAAATGTTTTTCCCAAATGTAATTGGGGTGTTTGCAAGTATCATATAAAATATATGTAAAGAAGTTGACTTAAAGTGATTGTACACTTTTTCATGATCGTTTAATGCAAGCTGATAATATTTATTATAGTAAAAAGGTGCACATTCATTGTTAAAGGGGCAGTAGCACGTTTTTTGAGAATTTTATATTTTAAATTTTTCGCTGATAATTGTAAGTTAATGTTAAATGTATTATTTTGACAGTGTCAAAAATCTCATAACACAAACCAATCATCCATAGTCAGAGGACAAAGTATAAAGATTCACATAAAATCCATTGGCGGCCATTTTTTTGTGAACACCTTTAATTCATTTTGTGTAAGAGAAGGAATGGCATTGCTAAACTTTACGTTATATATTTGAATTATTACTGCTCCATTTAGTTTTAATACATTGCCTTCCAATTGGAACCATTAATTTTCATTTTCCAGACATCACCTTATATTCCCCCTAAAAACGTGCTACTGCTCCTTTAAACAACAGACTAATTTATGATTAACTGTGTGTTTTATTCTATTGATACATTTGAAGAAATTACACTTCATCATTAATATTTGATAAAATTGACAATGCATTTTACTTGTTCGTGGTAAAAAGGCCTTGCAAAACAAGATGATTTATACTCAAGGTTTGCAAGAACGCTCATTGAATTAAATGAACATTTATCTTTGCTAATCCTGCTGTTGCAAGTTTGATAACATTTGTTTTCATATGGTTTTATTTTAAGAATATTATTCATCTTAATACAGAAGTGAACACAACTTATTGTCTCTGGAGACTGGTTATGTTTAGTTAACTTCTCAAGTTTTCATTTGAGCAGGCTGATAATATTCCTCTTTACTAGGGAGACACACAAGGCTCAGAAAGATTAATTCGTCAACAAACAATATTTCATCACCCCAAACATAAATCGTCATCTAAATTGCCATTCAAAGGTCTTTCAATGCTGATTAGCTTTATTGTGTAATAATTTGTATAATAAATTGTGTGGTCTTCCTTTGGTTAATTCAAAAAGAAATTCTGTAAAACTGAATTAGGAATTATCGTGACATTATAAATACCGCTATCCTTGTTTATCTGTTTCATGGTGGTAATGAGTACATGTTACCAAAAAACAAGTAAGATTTAAAGCAGGATTTTCTAAAACTTTTTGTGATATCAAGGCTTAAACGATTTTGTAAAGGAAACACGATAAATTTCAATTTAGTGTTGAGAGGTGCTATTCCCTTTTCATTATCCTTGCAAGAGACGAATATAATCCGAAAGAATGATGTTATTTGACGTTGGGAATTTGATCAAATCACACCTGCAATTAAAGTGATGCAAAGGTTTTATTTCATGATAATTAAAGCGTAAAATAACACTTTGAGAAGCACCATGAGATAATAATTAAATAAAGTTCTGGGGAAAGAATGAGAATGTTTTACTATAAATCAGAAACTGGAGAATTTCGTTCTTTGCTCGAAATCCTATTGAAATCCTTTGGTATTCAATTAATGATTTATTTGGGAATAAGAGATGTGAGGAATAAAGCGTTTTCTTATACAAAGGTAAGATTTATTTTTCTATTATCGGGAATATTCAGCCTGATTTATAGAATCGTTTAAGTTAAAACTACAAAGGAAAGTATTGTTGTTGACTAAAGTATTTAGATATCGATTTGATAATAATTTCATTTGAATAAATGATTCCTTCGTATTCAGAGAGTAGCATTTTGTTATGTTATCAATTTTGTAGATTTAAATAGTTTATTCCATAAGAAATACAACTTTGCATAATTATTTCAAAAGTATTTTCCAAAAATTGAAAAAAAGTTTACCCTTATACCTTAGTAATAACAAATTTGTATTCTAACAAAGACGTCAAATCCATTTTTCAAACTTTTGTTAAGTTCTACAACTATTAAAAATAACATTTTTGTTCAATGGAAAATAATCCATTTCCACTGTTTATAACCGTACACCGGAACTAGCGAGGTGTACGGCGGAGAAATGCTGCTAGCGAGGAGCCGAAATCGAAAGTCAGGTAATATTTTACTTCATAACTTTCAAATAATCAACATCACGTGGTAATTTTAGCACACATACTTAGTAAAATGTATGTGCTTGTCGTTCTGTATCCAATGGACAGTAACAATGACAGTTGCGAGTAATACTGTTGTTAGTAGCATATTTGCTATCTCTGACTATGAACAGGATATGACATTAAATAGTTATGTCTCGGAGAGCTATTGACATGATAATAACATAGAAAAAGTTGATGAAACGGCGATGATTGCTTTTTAAGTGATTCCGTTTGCCATCACGCTCCTCGCTAGCAACATTTCTCCGCCGTACACCTCGCTAGTTCTGGTGTACGGTTATACACAGTGATTTCAGCTTTCGTGCACATGTGGATGGATTGAACTTCAATGAAGAATGACGATGCAAATGAAGCACCCTTAAAGGGGCAGTAGCACGTTTTTTGACAAATTTATATTTTAAATTATTCACTGATAATTGTAAGTTAATGTTAAATGTATTATTGTGACAGTGTCAAAAATCTCATTACACAGATCTATCATCCATAGTCAGAGGACAAAGTATGAAGATTCACATAAAATCCATTGGCGGCCATTTTTTGTGAACACCTTTAATTCATTTTGTGTAAGAAAAAGGAATCGCATGGCTAAACTATACGTTATATATTTGAATAATTACTGCTCCATTTAGTTTAAATACCTTGTCTTTCAATTGGAACCATTAAGTTTCATTTTCCTGGCATCACCTTATATTCCCCCTAAAACGTGCTACTGCCCCTTTAGAACAATTCTTTGTTTCGGTTGAAGTGTTTTCGATAGCACTTTCAATCAACAGTACAAGTTGCATTGACAATTTATTTGAAGTAAAGATCTATTTTCATCTTTAACTATTTCTAAAACAACATTAGGGGGAAAACATATATAGAAGTCTGAATACTAAAATATACAAAAGTATAGATTCCATAGGACAGAGAGACAGAGACTGAGAGACAGAGAGACAGAGAGACAGAGACAGAGAGACAGAGAGACAGAGACTGAGAGACAGAGAGACAGAGAGACAGAGAGACAGAGAGACAGAGAGACAGAGAGACAGAGACTGAGAAACAGAGAGACAGAGACTGAGAGACAGAGGGACAGAGACTGAGAGACAGATGGACTCAGAAAGAGAGACAGAAAGAGGAACATTGACAAACACAGAAAGAAAGACAGAAACAGAAACAGAGAGACAAGGTTACTTAGAGACTGGTCCTCACAATATGCAAAAGAGGCAAAATATGAACACATTTTTTTCACAATATGATTGGAGTACCACATATTTGATAGCCTTTCAGTTCACTAAATGAGAGAATGCATTAATTATTATGGATATACAAACTTTTTATTCATATGTATGCATGATAAATGAATAATGAAGCTCTATAAACATAGAAAATTTAAAAATCTATCATTATAATGTTTCCTATGGTCATTCGCCAAAAACAGGTCAGTTGACCTTTGTTAATTTTTGTATTTCCTTTTTGTCAAAACCTTATTGTTCATATCAAAGTAATGGGCGAAACCTAAAATGTCTTCTTGATATTTTTTGGTGCATGTAAAATATAAATTGTATCAGGCATTATTTAAGTGTATCTAGTATGTATAAATATATTTATACATTCATAAAATCAAATTATCCCAATGCTGCTAAAATCTATAGGTATTTAAAATTATATTATATTATGATGAAGTTTGTTTATGTAAGACACCATTGAGGTTTTGTAGTTTTGTACAGCATTGACGTAGGTTTAGTGATTGATTGTAGTCAATAGCTAAAAGAAGAGAGTAGTAGATTCTTTTTGATGGATTCAAGTTCGACCATATCCTGACATAAGACAAAGTAGGTAAATTACTATATCTGACATATCAGTATTCATCCTGACAGCTAAAATCACCTTTTCGTTACACTATGAAAGTTTATATTACCACAGCCTCCACAGTATCAACATGTGCATGTATTTAGTTTATATTAGATCTATTCTGGTGATGTATGCGTAAAATATTCTTTCAATGAAAAACTGATTAAAAACGTCTTAAAGGCAAGGGAAATTCGTATGACAGATTTTTCTCAATGCACATTGTTTGTATTGCTGTATTTGCATTTAACAGCTTTAGATTGAAAATATAGTGCATAAATTTCAAAAATGTTATCATCTACAGAGTCAATGCACATTTAAGGTATAAGTTCTATTCACCATGTAATAAATGCTTAATATACATATTCTTATCGGTGTTAAATTATTATTAGAATAATCAAATTTTAGTTATAATATAGAATTGCTGGTTTCACTGGGGACTGTCTATTCTAATTTTACATGCAACAATATACATTTTCATATATCTAATCTGTAGATATTAGGTTCTTTTGTTTTTGATTGCACTAGATACCTTTGCAGAGAAATTTCTCAGGCTTATACTATTTTGTGTTCTGAAAATTGTGGAAACATAGTTTCATTTCATTTTTTCTTTTATTTAAAAAAAATCTAAATTCTCGGTTTTAATGCTTTGCCTTGAAACATACTTTGATGATATAAGGTCCGCTGATTAAAAATGTATGATTTACAGATTTGAAGGACTTTGTTGCGCATAAGTCATTTTTTCCACAGCATGAAATCCAAATCTCTCTTTCACCCTTTATCAAATGTTTTTCTCGCCATACATGTATTCCCTTGGTTCTTACAATTGAAATGTTATCATTCTCTGAAAGTTTGTCATCAAAGCCCTCGTAATATTACAGGTTCCGGGTCATGATCTACTTATAACGAGTATTTCAATTCTTTACTTTGCACTGGTCCGGATCTCCCATGCTTCCCTCTCGGCTACGCCTCTAGCAGTGTAATAAAACTTTAGAATATTAGCTGTAAGGCCCTTAACAGTGCCTCAACGATTTCATTGAACCAAACCAAACAAAATAAAAACCAGGCAGACTGAGTTCGTAGCGTGTCATGTGGAAAGGATGAGAAATTTGTATTTGGTAAATGACATGAAAATATATGGTTACATACTGCTAAACCGTGTTATATCATATGAAAGTCTGCATAGCATTATAAGAGTTTTATGTTTTACCTCCTTTACTGGTAGAAAACAAAACGAATACTTTCATGAATAAGTTCATTTTGCTTTAGTTACAATAACCAAAAGATATTGAAATAAAAAAAGACATTTATGTTACATACTGCTAAACTGTTTAACACGTATGCAAGTCTGCATATCATTTATTGCAAGCTATTGAAATAAAAAAGACATTTTTTATGAAGTAACAGATCACAGCAGAAGACATCGTTGTTGTCAATTGAAGACCCAACAGGTTATTTGTTTAGAATTGTGATTGAAAGTATCTGCTATGATATATGTGGACTAAGATTCAATAGTGTTTTTACAATGATTCATGATCGTTTATCTGATTATATGGAAGATGCTTTCAGTAGTTGGTTTTACTCATGATAAATAATAATGGATAGATTAATTCATGCTTTAGGCTATTTCTATATTATCTATATTGTCTACAATTAGGAGAAAATAAATGTTAAAGCTGCTGTTTTCAAACATGTACTCATGTTCATGTTTTTCCTAAAGATATAGATGATGTATTGACAAGAGATTTGGATAATAAGTTGTGATATTCAAGCTTTTATTGTAAAACACACAATTATATTATTCAATCAATATGTTTTATTCCCTGAATTGTTTTGAAGGAATTGCATTTTATCATTGATATTTGATAAAATGGACAATGTATTTTGTAGGAAAAGGTCATTGAAAGTAAAATAAAAATACTCTTGCTTTTACAAGATATGGTTCAAGGAACCTATAGAAGAAGAAGAAGAAGAAGAAGAAGTTTATTCAGTATTGAAGGCCTCATGGCCAAGAGTACAATCATTTAAATAATAGTTTGCGTATGGACAGGATATCATCTAGTGTTATTACAAAATTTGTATTTACACAGGCAGGTTGCGTTTAAGAAATATTGCAACAGATTTCAATAAATGTACATTTGTTGTTGTTAGAAGTTGTTTGAATTTTAATTCGGATGGGAAGGTATGATAATAACTGGGTATATACAATTGTCTATGTACAGAATAGAAAGGACACACAAGTAGAAAATGAAATTCATCTTGTGTAACATTATAATCACATTTGTCACAAAAGAGTTTACTCATTTGTGTATCAATATTATACCTTCGTTGTTGAATGTTCAACTTATGACTCAGACAGCGAAATTTGCATAAAATACGAATAAGATCTTTATCAGTATTCAGTGCTAAAATGTATTTCTCAGGTTCCAGGGCAGATTTAATTTCTCCATAATATTTAAGAAAAGATGAGGATGTTATTCTAGAATGCCAATTCTGAAGTTCAATATCTTTACATCTTTGTTTAAATTCATTAACAAATACATCAATATTACCACAGTCTTGTGTAATCCATGCATATGAGAATCCAGTACGAAACAGAAGCAAGCGTACATGGGTGACCCAACTGCAGCTGCCATATTCATCTTGTTGCTTTAACATATCATAACATGCTTTCGGAAGACGATGATCATCCATATGTAATATTCTGCACCAATATGTTATACATCTGCTGAAATATTTAACACATAGATATGTTCTTCCAATTTCACCAAGTATAGCATTGGACGAAATAGTTTTATTAACACAAAGGAAACGTTTGAAAAAGAAACAATGGATTTTCTCAATAGGAGTACGGTATGAATGACCCCAGATTTCACTACCGTATAATAATATGGGAGCTATTTTACTGTCAAATATTGCTGATGCAACTTTCAAGGATATATATGGAAATTCTTTGAACATTCTAAAAATCGGAAACAAGGCTTTCTTGGCTTGTAAACCTAGTGTTTCACATGTCTTGGACCAGATCAATTTTGTAGTAAAAACAACACCTAAATATTTATAGTGGGATTCAACATTCATTCGTGTTCCGTTATAGAACCATTTTTCTGATTTCTTAAGATAACCACCATTTCTGAATACAACTATACAAGATTTTTCAAGATTAACTTCAAAACCCCATTTTGAACAAAAACCATATAATATATCAAGTTTTCTTTGCAAGCCAATTATAGTGTCATCAAGCAAAGTAACATCATCTGCAAACAACAGCAATAAAACATCACTTAAACCATCTTTGACAAATATTCCTCTTAATCCACAATTATTCATTTCATCTACAAGCTCATTGATAAAGAAAATAAACAAAGCTGGACTCAGCATACAGCCTTGCTTTACCCCAGATGATGTGTCAAATATTTATGATCTCCTATTTCCAACTTTAACACACGCAGATACCTTATCATACATGTCTTTTAATAGATTAAACATTTTACCATGAACACCTTTTGTAAGAAGGACATACAGGAGCTTATTTCTATTAACAAAATCAAATGCTTTTTTAAAATCTATAAAAGCTGCATAAAATCTATGTTTCGGCTTTCTAAGATATTTTTGGCAAAGCGATTGAAGTACAAATATATTATCAATCGTTGAATAATTTGCTCGAAATCCTGCTTGACATTCATGTAAAATCTCATGTAATTCCATCCAGATACGAATTCTTGAATCAAGGATCGATGTAAATATTTTGCCCATTATATTCAACAATGAGATACCACGATTATTATTTGGTTCGTGCTTATTACCTTTCTTATATAATGGAATAATCATTCCGATGTTCCAATTGTCTGGAAATACGCCAGTATCTAATACAGCATTAAAAATTAATTCTAAATATGGAATAATAAAATGTGCATTCTTAAAAAACTCAGCTGGTAACCCGTCAGTACCGGGGGATTTGCCAGTCTTAAGGGACTTGATCGCCTGTTCAATTTCAGTTCTAGTTATTGGATCTGATAAGAAATCATCGTTGTTACAATCTGAACAATCATGATTTGATACATATTCACTGGCGGTTTGTTCAAAGTCGTTATCGTTTGTATTATTGGTTGGATTGAGTAATTCCTTGAAATATTCAAGCCATTTACCAATTGGGATACAATTATATCCTCCTTGCCCAGAAGAAAGGGATTTTACCTTAGACCAAAACTTCTTACAGTCACCTTTGGAAGCTGCTATACATATCTCTTCAGCAATCGTTTCATTATACTGTCGCGATTTATCCCGACATATTCTTTTGAAGTTCCGCTTTGCATTCATATAACTATCAAGATTCTCCTTGGACCGACACTTTCTGAACATGTTTAAGCGAGAGAATTTTTCATTTTTAGCTTGCTCACAATCTTCATTAAACCATCTAGGTTGGGAGCGTTTTTGTTCAAGTACCTTCGATGTGTTATGAACACGTAAATGACTACCAACATGCTGCATTAGTTCTACTAGCTTATCAGCTGCAGCATTGACATTTAAGTGCACCAAGTGTTTAAAATCATCAATTATTTTAGACGTTACATCAGACACTATATCTACATTACATTGATAGTCATTGCTCATGCATGTCTTGAATTTGGTGATTTCATACAAATCTACGTTTTCAACATCGTCATCGCTATTATCGAATATTCCGTGATCGACGCCGAGATCTAAAGTGCACGATAATGGTAAGTGATCGGAATCTGTCCGAGAATGCACAGTCATGTCTACAATAGTGTTAAAACAATTTGTGGAGGCTAGTATGTAGTCAACAAGACTTGATCCGTTATGAGTAATACAAGTAACTGACCCCCTCTTATCCCCTTGCTTTCTACCGTTCACAATGTGCATGCCCCAAAGTTTACATACTTCCAGGAGTGCTAGACCAAACTTATTTGTTACACTGTCTTCACTTGCTCTAGGTTCCTTGAAATAGTCAGACATGTAGAAATCAGAGAGAGGGAGATAATCTGCGTCCTTATCGTTCTCAATCAGATAATCTTCATTAGAACCGACTCGAGCGTTAAAATCTCCAAAAAGTATAATTGGTATATCTTCGCCATACTTTGTTCTTATTGATGCTAGTTTTGAATCTAATTCGTCAATGTCATTAGAATCAGCGTCATTGTAGAGCGGTGAACCTTCAGGTAAAATATACAGGAATCCTATGATACAAACATCATTCATATTGAAGAATACACAATTTTTCCAAGCAGAAAATATTCTTGCATATAAATGGTTAAATGTGTTTCTAATATAAACGGCAACTCCGCCAGAATATCGTCCGAAACTACGTAATCTTCTCGCAGGCGAGAAATAACATACAAAATCAGCAAAAAGACTTTCAAGTTCACTCTCTTCACATTTCATGGTTTCTACTAAACCAAAAATGTCAAATTGTTCACAAAATTTCATGAAGGATATATCATGAAGATGGGAGTGCATGCCCTGCACATTCCAAACACAGATATTCTGGACACGGTTGGCTGTTGTAGACGTAATTATAAACGTTGATGGTGGATCCGTTTTCAGAGATTGGCCACGGCCGTCTTCCTATGCTGAAACTGGCGCCCCCTGGGTACCCCCGGTGCCGTCCCCCCAGGGCCCAAGAGGCGTCCCTCCATGGGCCCCGCGGGAACTGCGACTCAGTGTGCCCCGGTGGGCGGTAGAGGGTCGATTACTGATCTTTCTTATGGAATCATTCTCATGGACATTTACCAATTTACCAATTGGGATACAATTATATCCTCCTTGCCCAGAAGTAAGGGATTTTACCTTAGACCAAAACTTCTTACAGTCACCTTTGGAAGCTGCTATACATATCTCTTCAGCAATCGTTTCATTATACTGTCGCGATTTATCCCGACATATTCTTTTGAAGTTCCGCTTTGCATTCATATAACTATCAAGATTCTCCTTGGACCGACACTTTCTGAACATGTTTAAGCGAGAGAATTTTTCATTTTTAGCTTGCTCACAATCTTCATTAAACCATCTAGGTTGGGAGCGTTTTTGTTCAAGTACCTTCGATGTGTTATGAACACGTAAATGACTACCAACATGCTGCATTAGTTCTACTAGCTTATCAGCTGCAGCATTGACATTTAAGTGCACCAAGTGTTTAAAATCATCAATTATTTTAGACGTTACATCAGACACTATATCTACATTACATTGATAGTCATTGCTCATGCATGTCTTGAATTTGGTGATTTCATACAAATCTACGTTTTCAACATCGTCATCGCTATTATCGAATATTCCGTGATCGACGCCGAGATCTAAAGTGCACGATAATGGTAAGTGATCGGAATCTGTCCGAGAATGCACAGTCATGTCTACAATAGTGTTAAAACAATTTGTGGAGGCTAGTATGTAGTCAACAAGACTTGATCCGTTATGAGTAATACAAGTAACTGTAGACGTAATTATAAACGTTGATGGTGGATCCGTTTTCAGAGATTGGCCACGGCCGTCTTCCTATGCTGAAACTGGCGCCCCCTGGGTACCCCCGGTGCCGTCCCCCCAGGGCCCAAGAGGCGTCCCTCCATGGGCCCCGCGGGAACTGCGACTCAGTGTGCCCCGGTGGGCGGTAGAGGGTCGATTACTGATCTTTCTTATGGAATCATTCTCATGGACATAAACATCGCCCTCTATCACGAGCTTATCATAAGAGAGAAAGGCAGTCTTATCATTTTCACGAGCCTCTACCATATATGGAATAAGAGAAGCTCTAATCTTTCTTACTTTCTCAGTGTAATCATTTGCTACATGAAACTGTTCATTACCTCTAAGCTTACTTTTTGCGAGATCAAAGACGCTTACCTTGTCTTTGTAAGACAGGAACTTCGCAATAATGGGCTTGTGTTTCCCCTTTGTCTTGAGACGGTGAGCTCGCTCGATGGAGACAGAATCTGCGTTGTCCATTCCAAGTTGGTCTCGGAGGAAGTCTCTCACCATCGTCTCTGTCTGGGACCACTTCTCTCCAACTGCACTCTCTATCCCATGGAAGATCAAGTTGTTCCTCCTGCTCTGTGCCTCTTCTTTATCCAGCTGATTTTCAAGTTTATCTAGTCTATCTCTGAGTGCAATGTTTTCAGACTTTAACTTTGAAAACTCATCAGTTATATCTTTTCTTACGGTATCGAACTTCTTGTTCAGTTTACCCATATCTGATCTTATCGATCTCAGAACTTGTGCAATATCGTCATCATAGTTATCAGAATCGCCGTGGTCAGAAAGAGTCTCACCAGTGAAGGGGAGTGTAGATTGCCTGGTACCCATGCTGCGAGCACCCCTACTAGCATTGCCCCGACCCCGGGGGCCGGGATTCAGCTCCACGTCACAACAGGCCTCTAGAAGGCGTCGGACAAATGGGATATATACGCATGATTTTGAAATGCTTACTTGTAGTTCATTTTCACACATGCACATTTTCAAATCAAAGTTATTCAGGCTGTTTGGTTTGCTATCGCACAGAAACTTTCCACTCAAATGAATGAGTAGGTTCAAAATGAGAAGTATTTGAAATTGTCTAGATAACAAACCTCCTCTGATGTAAAGTTTTCTGTATATTTGCCTTGAGTTAGTTCCACAAGCGGAGAAACAGCCTATCCGACCTCGCCAGCACTCAAGCGAATCACCCATGTTGCACGTAAAATCGACACTTCTCACGCTTGAGTTGTGATTGACAGATACTGACAACGCATGAAGATCTATCACTGCGAACAATTTCTGTCCATAAAGTCATAAAATCACTTTTGATCGCAAATGTAAGTTTTCATATGTACTTACAAGGTTGTTAGGAGGGCAATGCAGCATTCATATAATAGATGAGGCTCTACAAAGGTTGATTTGATTATATTGAATTATAATGATCATTTGTCTTCAATGTCCCTGCTTCTGCAATTATGATAACCATCGTGGTTTTTAGGGTTTAATATTACCATCAAGAGAATAATTTATCTCCATGTACAACCAGTGAACACCAATCAATAATGGTTCAGCAGTTTGATATGGATCTATAAAATGATTAAGCTAACTTCTCAGGTTTCATTTTGTCAGGATGATAATATTCCTCCTTACTGGGAAAGTACACAAGGCTCAGAAAGAGTCATTCGTCAACAATAAACATTCCATCACGAAAACATAAATCATCATCTAGATTTTCATTCAATCTTCTTCCAATCCTGATGAGCTTTATTGTGTATATGTTAATCTGTATAATAAAGTGCATGGTCTTCCTTTGGTTAATCCAGAAAAAATTCTGTAAAATCGAATAAGGAATTATCGTGACACTATGAATACCATTATCCTTGTTTATCTGTTTCATGGTGGTAATGAATCGATGTTACCAAGAAAACAAAAAAGATTTAAAGCAGGATTTTCTTAAGCTTTTTGTGACATCAAGGCTAAGAAGATTTTGCAAGGAAACACGATAAATTTCAATTTATTGTTGTGAAGTGCAATTCTCTTTTCATTATCTTTGTAATAGACGCATATAAATCTGAAAAAAGTTATCTTGTTCACCCGGTAAAATGATTACTGTCCAGTATTTTCAGTAAAATTGATATCAAGTTTTATTTCATGATAATTAAAGTATAAAACCACACTTCAAGGAGCACCTTGAGATCATAATTAAATAAAGTCCCCGAGGAAAGAATGAGAATGTTTTCCTATAAATCACAAACTGGAGGATTTCGTGCTATGCTAGAAATCCTATCGAAATCCCTTGGTATTCATATAATGATTTATCTGGGAATAAGAGATACGGGAATAAAGAGTTTTTTTATACAGAGGTTAACTCAGCTCCTGGGGATACATTTATTGTTCTATTATCGGGAACATTGATACAGCTCAGAGACAATCAGCTTGATTTTTAAGAATCAATAGAGTTAAAACGACAAATACAAGCTTTTTTATTGACTAAAGTAATTAGATATTGGTTTGATTATTGTTATTTGAAACAACTGATTCCTTACTATATTGAGATTATGCATTAAATCATTTGCAGCAAAAACATTACACGTCTTTTGAGTTGTTCCTCAGAAACATGGTTCCAAGACAATATTAAATTAAATGTCAATTCTCTTAAAATTTTATCTAATGTCAAAAGATTTGTTTATTCTAAACACTACACCGATGAACATTCAACTGTTATTAAGAAAACAGTTGATATTTATCGACTTTCTTGATTTAAGTCATTGATGCATAAAATATAAAATTTTGCAAAATTATATCCCAAAAAAATTTATAATATTCATATCTTATTAGTAATATCTTATTGATGTCATTCATTATAATCCGAAAAACTCGTGCAAATTTTTTATAACCCTCGCTCACTCTTGGGTAATACAAAAATTCTCACTCGTTTCGTAAAAGTCATAGGACACACTTTCTCGGGTAATAATCTCTATATATGCCAACAATTATAAAATCTGTTAGTGAAGTCAAGATTCTTTGAGGTGAATTTGTTGATCAAATACTTCCTTTTCCCTATAAATAAGCCATTATATCTAACAGTGACGCTTTTTTGTTGTGCATTTTCTATACATTTTATTGATTCTTTTTCTGTAAAAAAATTCGGGTGGTTCTTTGTGTATCCAACAAACAATGTTCTTAACTGATATTTATTGCACCACAATAATTATCAACATTAATTGACCTAATCACTTTTGGTTTCAATCTGTTTTATAGAAAAAGTATTGCATTTCTTGGACATTGATATATTTAGATTTAATAGGAATTCAAAGCTGTTGCCGGAGAGAACATGTTCTTTAGGAAAACCTATGTCCATGTTCCGTGATTGACTCATCTTCCCTTCAGACAGATAGCATGCCCATGTTATGTTATTAGCGATATTAATATATCCTGCCAGACATCATGATACCATTCATGAGTTTCTGCTGTTTTTCGCCTGAAAGAAGACTAAATCTGACACGTCAGGCAAATTGGTTTATTTACCAATTAAATTGCTCTTGTGGGTTTTATTTACTTGCGTCCTTTGACTACTTAAAACTTTCGTTAACAAACTGCAGTCTCATTGGACTGTATCAACATAGAGGTAATATCTAGTTATGCTAACAATATTAACACAGTGAGAAGTAGCGATCTGACACGCACATACAGACAGGAGGCTGTGATTGCACTACATTGCAACAGACTGGATATTAGGAATATTTAAATGCGTGGTTGATAAGATCATAGTAAAACAAAGACAGCATATAAATCTTCATCCTAAGGATAACTTCAGAGAATGAACTCAAAACCATCTCCCCTAAAAGTAGAGCAGTATCAATCTTACATTTTGCATTCCTTCAGGTGTAATCAATCCAAGAAGTGGTCCTGTTGGCATAGGCACTGATTAGTTCCAAACGGACGTTTAATTTTCCACGCCCTTTGCTATTCAGACCCTGAAATCAAAACTGCCATGGTATTTGTAAAGTTTAAAAACAAATTAGCCATTACCAGTTGCAAATAGGAGATTGTCATGTTAACACTAGATAACTATTTAATGATGCATTACGTATTTGACAGTTGTGTAACTAAAATATATTGAAAAACTTAGTACCTTGAAAATATTGTGTTGTCAAAGGAAGTGACATCAAGGAATTTTATTATGTATGTGATATCATTTAATGTATGTTATATAGGTATTTGGAAAATCTTCGTTCAGAGGGGATTTATCTTCATTTGAAGAAAATATCTCATACTGTTTGTAGAATAAAGGTAGCTTTGTGCAACTTCAGTAACTTCCCTCTTCCCTTGGCCTTACAAACCATCATCATAGTGAAGAGACAAAGAGTTTGAATGTCAGGAGAAGTTACTTTCCTAAAGCAGACAGCATGTTGACATAAGACTTTAACAAGAGCCACCTCACCTGCTTTCAGCAGTCAATCAGTGGACGAGCTCTTGTCACCTTTCTTACAGGACCAGGTGTTGCTTCAACTCAGAGAAAGTTTTATCACGTGAAAACAGAATCCTATAAGGAGTAAATGCTCTTCACTCAGATGTTCATTGTCACAGTGAATGTCAGTATAGAAAGTGTTTTAATGAAAGACCATTGGAAGTACTGTACAATTCTACTAGTGCCATGATGAGAAGAATTGATGTCATTGTCATACTTAAAATGTGAATCAAATGATTTTTTCGCACTTGTAATTTTCCCTAATAGCTTGAAAGTAGAAATGCTTTCTGCACTTGTACTCATTAGTATTTCTATCTGTAATACATTATCGCCATTAAATTGTTCCAAAACTTACAGTTGCATTTCACACTAATAATAACCATCCCAATATCTTGAAAGTAGGAAAAATCGTTTCCTGTTTTCTGCAGTCATTTGTCTTTCTATCTGTTGTACAGCTAAGTTTGTTCACCTACCAGCGTTTTTAGTACAAATATCATGTAATTTGGAATGTTTTTGGGGCATCCTAACAATGCGAAAAGGAAACGGATAATGTTGAAATTTGAGTACATTAGTTGACATCCAGTTTTAACATATTCGTATGTCAAACTTTAAAGATAACCGTCACTAATTTGGCAGGGCATTGAAATGACCAGGGGTCAAAATTTCGAAAACACTATTTTGTATTTTTCTGTACAAAATCCTTCATACATGTAAGTGATCATTAGCTTAATACCTTAAATTAAATTAAATTGATGTAATTTAATTGCACCGATTTCTTTCTTACAATATTTTTATGGAATATTCCAAGCAAAATTTAAGAAAAACTGAATTTCACAAATATGACCCCATCTGTCTATTTAATCATGCCAATTTTCCAAATTCAGAACCAGTGACAAGACGATCCCGAAATATGGTTTGGGAATGATTTTTTCACTAATGGATAATTTGTTGTCCCTTGTAGGTGCTACTCGAGTAATTTTATGGACGTCAAAATAAACCCAATTTACATGATATTTGCACTAAGATACACGAGCAAGTGAACAAACTTAAGGTACGCAGCTGAATATCTTTATTATATGTAGATGTTCATGACACTGGTTGCAAAGAATATAATTACTGAAGATCTGAATCATTATTACTTAAGATAATTAATTGACCTTTGCTTTTATCAAAACTAGTCTGATCTCATAAATATGTAAAGATGATTTTTTCAATAAGTTGACAGGAAAGTCCTTGTATTCTATTTTACTTACAAATTTCGACATTTTTCTCAGTAATGCATCATAATGATTTCCAAACAAATATTTATTTTCCTGATATTTTTCTATGCATATAAAGGATAAATTTACAATTTCTCAGAAGAATTATGTATATCCTGAGAAGATAAACAATGTACAAAGCTAATGTCAAATGTGCTAATAAATAATCACCAATTCAAAATGACCACAAAAGCGTCTTAGAAAACCAACAATGCATAGAACAAATGCTACCCGGTCGAAGCTTCATGACTTAGTATAGTATCTGGAAGTAGCACACTAGAAATACCTATATCTTTATCATAACTAAAACATTCAACCATTATCATGCTACCATCAATCCGAATTTCACCATTGAAACAATGTTGATAAGGGAAGAATTATTGCTAAAGGGACATAACATAAGACTACAGGTGAGTCCCACGCAGAGTAATTTGGCACAGATAATTGGTTGAGTTAAAAGCGTGAATATCCTCTTAGTGGAGCAAACTTGCCTACAAAAGACGCACCAACCGACACATTTAAACAAATCAGGCAGAATTGTCAGTACCTTTTTGGGCGATAGATATATGTATAAATTAAGAAATCATATCAACCTAATGCACTTAAAGTCAAGTAATCAAGAGTACCTTTTGCTATGATAAGGTCAAATGACACCTCTGACGAGTGTTTAGGGATGAATTGAAGTAACTGTCTTAAATAAGAGAGCAATAGATTCTTTTGATGGATATACATGTAAGTTTGACCACATTTTGACATAAGACAATGTAGGCAAATTACTGCATCAGACATATCAGTATTTATATTGACAGAGAAAATAACGTTATTGTTACACTATGATAGACACATGATAGTTTTTAACACCACAGCCTCCACATTGTATACATGTGCATATGTAACCCGATATTTTCTATATATATATTTATATATATATAGTTATATCAATTATTCTTTAGGTGAGGGACTGACAAATCATTGTTTTATAGGCAAGAGTAAGTATTCATAAAAATGATAGATTCAAAGATTACCTTATGCTATGATTAGGTCGGGTTACATAAGAGCAATTGAGATACTACATCTTTGGCGTAGGTTTACTGATAGGTGTGTTGCTGCTGATCAATTTACACACCTAAAAACCTCTGCCATTATCATGCTGCTCTTAATCAAAATGTCATCAAATCAATTTTGATAAAGTAAGAACAGGATGGTCCCACAAAGGAAAATATTGCATAGAAAAATAGTTGATATAAATTTTTTAAAAAGTCTCGAAATTGAACCACCCCGCCCACAACCCACCATTGAAACAAAGGCAGATTCCCTTTCAGCTGAATTAATAAATCATTTTAGAACAACATCTTTGACGAGGGTATAGTGGTAGATTGAAGTTACTATCTTAAACAAAAGAGAGCAATAGATTCTTTTTGATGGATATACATGTAAGTTTGACCACATTTTAACATAAGACAAAGTAGGCAAATTACTGCATCAGACATATCAGTATTCATCTTGACAGAGAAAATAACTTTGTTTCACTATCATAGACACATGATAGTTTTTAACACAGCAGCCTCCACATTGTATACATGTACATAAGTAAGCCGATATTTTCTATACCCTGGTTATATATGTATCAAATTTTCTTTTAGTGGGGGACTGACAAATCATTGTTTATAGGCAACAGTAATTATTCATAAAAAGATAGATTATCTTCCCAAATAATTTCTATCCAAATTATTTTTATTTCAAAATCGACGACATGATGTTTTATGTATATGGCAGTCATGAATAGACAACATAGTATATATATTTAAACTATGTTATTATTTACAGGATTAATTGTTCATTTTGTAGGTATTAAACATTTTCAAAATGATTTATACATTATCAATATATTGTATCTTTTGACAAGAGGGTCTTATATTGGAGAATTCTTTACTTTGTGATTGCAGTAAGAAATACAGTCACAGCTCATTAACTAAAGTCTGGATGATCACAAGAAGTCATATTTGTAATTTGTAACACATTTGATTTTGAAAGTAGAAATGTTGTATGAGTAATGACGTTTCCTGGCCTTCTGCAATTGTTTTAGTGGTCTGAGAATAGTTTCATGTCGTTATGTATCTATTTAGGGTAAACCATAGCATATTATAAACCGATTGGTTGTGTGCGTCACATTAAGGATATAAGCAATTATAGTAAGGTACTCTCGGTCTTTAAAACATAAAATTAAAAACCTCATTTTTAATGATTTAACTACAAACATGCTGCGATGATATCATTTCCCTAGCCAAAGATGTATTATTCAAAAGGCACTTTTAACTTCAAAGTTATGTTTAACCCTCTTTGACAATCATTATTCTCTTTCTTGACAAACATGTATTCCCTAGGTTCTTACAACTGTCATAGATATTTCATTATTCTCTGAAAGATTGTAACCCAAGCCTCCTGAACGACATGCTTTCCGGTCATTATTGGTATCTTATAACGAATGCTTCATTTCATTACTTTGTACTGGTCCGGATCTCTCATGCTTCCTTCTCGGCTACGCCTCCAGCAGTGTAACAAAACTTTAGAATATCAGCTGTAAAGGCCTCAACAGTGCCTCGCCGATTTAATCAAGTGAAGGTCAATTTTCTGATAGTGATCTCCTGTTGGGTAAAATCAATCTGCAGTCACCACCTACAGCGATCTGTCTATGGAATTTGACATAAACCATACCAAGGCTTTGCATTGAGATCGTGGATAACAATGGATTTTATAAGTTATGATATGTTATGGATTTTTTGTTTGGTGAAGGACGAAAAAACGAAAGTTAGGTCAATACGGATTGTTGTCATTTGAAAAAAGGACCTTAATTTAAAGTTTTATTTGGAATCTTGACACTAGTTGAAATCCATGATTAATGCATGAGAAACTGTACAATGCAATTCAGTTGTAGGGGGGGTCAAATTTGATGTGTTTCCATTGTTATTAAACATCGTTTTAATGAATTATTTTATCATAATCTATTACTTTTGTTACAGTGTTGGGTAGTAGTAGCCAAATGTATAATATCCAAAGCTGCTTTATATATTTGTGAATCATTAAGGATCAAAAAGGTTGGAATCTCTATGAGAAAACTTTGCAATATTGAAATCAGATTAATGATTACATTATAGATTGTTATACCTTTGAAGAACTGGCTACATATCTATTTATTGTCGAAAGCAGATGTCAAAAACTACAACAGTACATACAACTGAGTCATAACGTACCAATTTTGAAAGAATGAGATTTGTTTATCTTGTAAATGACATTAAAATATACATTTTATGTCACATTCTGCTTAACCGGGTAATACCAAATGAAACATTTACACATATGTAATGGTGTATTATGTGATTACGCATTTTCCCTAATGAAAATTGCTCTGATGTTTTGCCTTTCAGTTAATAATTCTTGTAATAGGATAATCGTACCTTCTCTACTTGGATAGTAATACTAAGCTCATTTTAATTACATTCCCACCATCCATAAACTTTTGAAATTAAGAAAACATTATTAGAAGACACCAACCACAGCAGTTGTCAATTATTTTATTTGATAAGAAATATTTTTCCCAAATGTAATTGGGATGTTTTTGCAAGTATCTGATAAAATATATGTAAAGAAGTTGACTAAAAATGATTGTCCCCTATTTCATGATCGTTTACTGGTAGCAGATAATATGTATTATTGAAAAAAGGTGCACATTCATTGTTGATAACCAGACTCATTGAGTATTCACTGTTTGTTTTATTTCTATTTTACATTTACAGGAATTACATTTCATCACTAATATTTGATAAAACTGACAATGGATTTTAATTGTTCGTGGTAAAAAGGCCCTGCAAGTCAAGATGATTTATACTTTAGGTTTGTAAGAACGCATATTGAATTTAAATGAACATTTATCTTTGATATCCCTGCTGATATCCCAAGATTGATAACATTTGTGTTCTTATGGTTTCTTTTAAGAATATAATTCATCATGGAATGGTCTTCCTTTGTTTAATACAAAAAAGAAATTCAGTAAACTGAATTAGGAATTATGGTGACATTATATATACCACTATCCTTGTTTTTTCAGTTTCATGGTGGTAATGAATCGATGTTACACAGAAAGAAAGATTTAAAGCAGGATTTTCTAAAGATTTTTGTGACAGGCTAAAACGATTCTCTAAGGAAACACTATGAACTTCCATTAAGTGTTTAGAAGTGCTATTCCCTTTTCATTATCCTTACAAGGGACGCATATAATCCTAATGAATGAGGGTGAGAATTTGATCAAATCACACCTGTTCGCCTGCTTAAATGATTACTTTCCAGTTTTTGCATCAAAATTGATGCAAAGTTATATTTCATGATAATTAAAGAATAAAACCACAATTCAAGGTGCACATTGAGATCCTAATTAAATAAAGTTCTGAGGAAAGAATGAGAATTTTTTTTCCTGTAAATTTCAAACTGGAGAATTTCATTCTATGCACAAAATTCCATAGAAATCCTTTGGTATTCAAATAATGATTTATTTTGGAATAAGAGATGCGAAGAATTAAGCGTTTTCTTATACAAAGTTTAACATGTTGAGACTCTCAGCTCCTGGTGTAAGATTTTGTTTCTATTATATTATTGATGGGAATATTTATGCTGTTCAGAATAAATAATATTACAGAATGTCTCTTCGAAAATGTATTCACTGATATTCATCCTGATTTATAGAATCGTTTGAGTTAAAACTAAACTACCGGGCAAAAGAAAGGTTTCATCGACTTCACTTGACTAATCACAAAAAACAAAGGCATATGTGAGATTTTTCATGATCAATTTATAAACACAAATCATTTTCCATGAATTGAAAAGAAAATACATTATAATGTCGATACTGTCTTCTCCGTATTACACAAAGAAAGCGTCAAGGGGTCAAAATGGAAAATTACACAAATAAGAGTTCATTGAAAACTTGATTGAAGAATCCATTATGGGCACAGTAGTCAGGTAACACGTTATCAGTATCGAGTGTGACCACCCTGGGCATCCATGCACGCCAAAACACGCCTCCTCATTGACGTCTTCAATCGGCGGATAACGTCTGCAGGAATCCTGTTCCATAAGTTCAATAGAGTCTGTTCCAGTTCTTGTCGGTTCGCTGGGGGTGGTACTTGTTGTCTCAACTGACGACCAAGATGAACCCAGAGATGTTCAATGGGATTCATGTCTGGTGAATAAGGTGCCCAGGGCAATACGTTGACGTTAACGTTGTTCAGGTAGTCTTGAACAATTCAGGCAGTGTGAGGCCTTGCATTGTCTTGTTGCAATAGTAAACCTCTTGGCTGCTGTTGAATAAAGGGTACCACATCAGGTCTCAGCACTTCATCAATGTATCGTTGAGCATTCAGGTTTCCTCGAATAATAACCATCCGTGTTGTAATCTGGCCACAAATGCCGCCCCATAACATGACGCCCCCACCTCCAAAAGGATGGACTTCTCTAATGCAGTTTGGCGCCAGTCGTTCTCCCCTTCGTCGAAAAACTCGAGCTCGGCTATCGTTCCTGAATAGACAGAATCGACTTTCGTCTGTAAAGAGCACTCTTGCCCAGTCACGTCGCTGCCACCGACGTGCAGTTCGTGCCCATTGCAGTCTGCGTAGACGGGTCAAGGCCATTCCACCGAAGGGTCGGTAGGCTCGTATACCAGCCATACGAAGTCGTCAAAGGACTGTTCGCCTGTTGATGCCATACCCTAGTGATGTTGCCGTTACAAATTGGTTTCGCAAGTGAATCTGACGGATGTAGCGGTCATCGGCCGGTGTTGTCACTCTCGGTCTTCCCGATCTCGGCCTGTCGTGAGTCTGTCCTATCAACCTACTGATGGTGGTCTGGGAGCAGTTGAAGGTTCTGGCTATCTGACGTTGTGACGCTCCCATAGTGGCCATGCCGATCGCTCTGTCTCGTTGCGTTGGTGTAAGTCTGGGCATATTCTTGGTGTTTTTTTGCTTACTGAATGCCTGCTCTGTCCAACGTCGTTATTTATGGCACGACCATGCACTTGCATTTTGCTCAATTTCTCAAAATCACGTTTTGCACGTTTCAAACAAGGCATAATTTTGAAAGCTGCGTTCGGACATAGAGTTGTGGTTGTGGTAATGCTGCATTTTGGCTAATGTTTTTGGCAGGAGTTCAAACCTGTACCAGCTTTTTGGCATTTAATACAACTTTTCTAAAAGTGAAACCTTTCTTTTGCCCTGTAGTTTACAAAGGAAAGTATTGTTGTTGACTAAAGTATTTAGATATCGATTTGATAATAATTTCATTTGAATAAATGATTCCTTCGTATTCAGAGAGTAGCATTTTGTTATGTTATCAAACTTATCGATTTTAATAGTTTCTTACCTAAGAAATACTTCTTTGCATAATTATTTCAAAAGTATTTTCCCAAATTGAAAAAAATATTGACCCTTATACCTTATTAATTCAAATTTTTATTCTAATAAAGACGTCAAATCCATATTTCAATCTTTTGTTAAGTTCTACAACTATTAAAATTTACATTTTCTGTTCAATGGAGAATAATCCATTTCAGCTTTCGTACAGATGTGGATGGATTGAACTTCCATGAAGAATGACGATGCAAATGAAGCACCCTTAAGAACAATTCTTTGTTTCGGCTGAAGTGTTTTTGATAGCACTTTCAATTAACAATACAGCATTGGCAGTTTATTTGAAGTAATGTTCTATTTTCATCTTTAACATTTTCTTAAACCACATTAGGGGGAGAAGATATAAGAAGGCTGAATCACGAAATACAAAAAAAACTATAGATTCAAAGCAAGGGAGAGAGAGAAAGAGACCAAGTAACAGTGAGACACAGATAGAGAGAGACAGAGAGAGGAACATAATGAAAGACAGGAAGAGGGACAGAGAGAAAGAAACAGAAACAGACAGAGAGACAAGAAGTAGCTGAGAGACAAGTCTTCAAGACATGCAAAAGAGGCAAAATATGAACACGTTTTCTTCATAATATGATCGGAGTACCACATATTTGATAGCCTTTCAGGTCACTAAATGAGAGTATGTACTAATGACAAGTATTTACTATGGATATACAACTTCTCTATTCATATGTATGCATAAGAAATGAATAATGAAGCTGTATATCCATAGAAATCTTAATAATCTATCATTATAATGTTTCCTATGATCATTCGCAAAATTAAAAGTTCAGTTGACCTTTGTTAATTTTTGTATTTTCTTTTTGTCAAAACCTTTTTGTCAATGTCAATATCAATGTAATGGGCGAAACCTAAAATGTCTTCCTGACATTCTTGGTGCATGTAACATATAAATTGGATCAGGCATTATTTATGTATATCTAGCAGGTATTCATATATTTATAAATTCATAAAATCATATGATCATAATGCTGGTAAAATCTATAGGTATTCAAAATTATCTTATATTATGACATAAGACAACATTGATGAATATTAGTTTGTAAAGTGCATCCCTGACGTAGGTTTATTGATTGATTGTGGTATATTGCTAAAAGACGAGAGTAGTAGATTCTTTTTGATGGATTTAAGTTCGACCATATCCTGACAAAGGAGGGAAATTACTATATCTGACATATCAGTTTTCATCTTGACAGCTGAAATCACCTTTTTGTTACACTATGAACGTTTGTATTACCTCAGCCTCCATGTTATAAACACGTGGACATATTGAGTTCATATTGGATCTACTCTGGTGATGTATGAATTAAATATTCTCCTAATGAAAAACTGATTAATAACTTTTTAAAGGCAAGTGAAATTCGTCATTAAATATGACAGATTTTCCCCCCTCCTCTCCCCACAAAAAATACATTGCACATTGTTTGTATTGCTGTTTTTGAATTTAAAAGCAATGAATAGATTATATAGTGCATAAATTCAAAAATGTTATTATCTAGATGGTTAATGCACATTTAAGGTATAAGTTCTATTCAACTTGTAATAAATGCTTAATATGCATATCGTTATCTGTGTTAAATTATTATTAGATTAATCAAATTTTAGTTACAATATACAATTTCTGGATTCGCTGGGGACTGTCTATTCTTATTTCACAAGCAACAATATCCATATTCATATATCTTATCTTTAAATATTAGGTTCTTTTGTTTTTAATTCCAGTAGATACCTTTACGGAGAAAGTTCTCAGATTTATACTTTTTATTGTTCCGAAAAGTAATTTTTTTCAGAGCATTAAATCCAAATCTCTCTTTCACCTTTTATCAAATGTGTTTCTCTGCATACATGTATTCCCTTGGTTCTAACAATTGTCATAGAAATGTTATCATTCTCTGAAAGTTTGTCACCAGCGCCTTCTGAATGATAGAGGTTCCGGGTCATTATCTTCTTATAACGAGCATTTCAATTCATTACTTTGTACTGGTCAGGATCTCTCATGTGTCCCCCTCGGCTACGCCTCTAGCAGTGTAATAAAACTTTAGAATATTAGCTGTAAGGGCAGTGCCTAAACGATTTAATTAAGCAAAGGTCAATTTTCTGATAGTGATCTCCTGTCGAGAAAAATCAATCTGCAGGCACCACCTAAGGCAGTCCTTCAATGGTATTAACCATTAACCAGAGCCAGGCTTTCCATTTAGATCGTGGATAACAATAGATTTCGTGAATTATGACATGTCATGGAATTTTTGTTTTTGAAGGACAAAATAGGTAAGTCAATATTGATTGTTGTAGTGTTGATAAGATAAAAAACATGAATTAATTTTTTAAAAAAACCTTAACGCTATTTGAAATGAAAAGATTTCATGACAAACTGTTCAGTGGAGTTGTAGAGAGAACAATTTTGGATCATCTCTGGGTTTTTTTCTCATTGATATTGAGCATCGTTTTTACGTGGATTTTATGTATATCATGGATATTAGTTGGTATACTATAATTTATCACGTTCCGTCATAGTGTTATCTAGTATTTGACAAATGTTAACAAACCCAAAGGTGGTGTATTATTATGTGAATCACTAAGCACTTAATAATCTGTCAGAGGGGCCCCGATTTTGCAATGTCAGCATCAGATTAATAATTATATTGTAATCTGTTTTACCTGTAAATTATAGAGATATATATTAGACATAGTTGATGCCACAACTAAACAGACTGAGTTGGTAACGTATTATGTGGAAAGAATGAGACATATATATTTGGTAAATGACATAAGAATATAAGGTTTATATTACATATTGCTAAGCCGTGTAAACAATCTGCTATGATATATGTGGACTTCGGGAAGTAAAAGATCACATCCGAATACATCTTGTTGTCAATTCAAGACCCAGCAGGTTATTTGTTTAGAATTGTGATTTAACGTATCTGCTATGATATACATGTATGTGAACTAAAATTCAAAAGTGATTTTACAATGATTCATGATCATTTATCTGATAATATGGAAGTCTTTTTCAGCAGTTGGTTTTGCTGATGATATAATAATAATGGATAGATTTATTCATGGTTTAGGTTATTTTTATATTGTCTACAATTAGGAGATAATAAATGTCAAAGCTTCTGTAAATATTTACTCATGTTCATAATGTTCCTAAAGATATAGATGTTGTATTGACCAGATTTGGAAGTTGTGATATTCAAGCATTCATTGTCAAACACCCGATTCTAATTTTTAATCAACTTTTTGAAGGAATTGCATTTTATCATTGATATTTGATAAAATGGACAATGCATTTTGTAGGAAAAAGTCCTTGAAAGTCAAAATAATTTTTACTTTTGCTTTACAAGATGATTTTAAGAACCTGTATTCAATTAAAATGATCATTTATCTTCCATGTCCCTGCTTCTGCAATTATGAATACCTTCGTTTTTTAGGTTTGATATTATCTTCATGCACAACCAGTAAACAACAATCAATAATGGTTCAGCAGTTTCATATGGTTAAACTGTTTATGTTAAGCTAACTTCTCAGGTTTTCATTTCATGAGGATGATAGTATTTCCCTCTGTTAGGAAGATACACAAGGCTCAAAAAGAGTACTCATCAACAACAAACATTCCATCAAGCAAAACATAAATCTTTATCTAGCTATAGATTGCCATTCAAAGGTCTTTCAATCCTGATCAGGTTTATTGTGTAATTATCTGTGCATGGTCTTCCTTTGGTTAATACAGAAACAAATTCTGAAAATTGAATTAGGAATTATCGTGACATTATTAATACTTTTATCCTTGTTTATCTTTTTCATGGTGGTAAAGAAACGATGTAACCAAGTAAACAAGAAAGATTTAAAGCAGGATTTTCTAAAGTTTTTTTGTGACGTCAAGGCTAACACGATTTTAAAAGGAAAAAAAACAAAAATTTCAATTTAGTGTAGACAAACGCTTTTCCCTTTTCATCATGTTTGCAAGGGACGCATATAAATCGTTTTATAAACGTTAGTTGAAATCAAAATATTTCATGACAAACTGTGCAGTTCAGTTGCAGAGAGAACAATTTGGATCAAATCTGGGTTTTTTCTCATTGATATTGAGCATCGTTTTTACATGGATTTTTTAAAATCGTGGATATGAATTGGTATACTATAATTTATCCCTTACATCGTAGAGTTTTCTAGTAGTTGACAAATGTAATAAAACCCACAATTATATAAAGGCCCCGATTCTGCAATGTCAGCATCAGATTAATAATAAAATTGTAAATTGTTTTACCTCTGAAGAATTTGTGCTACATGTTTATATATTGTATATGACAGATAGTTGATGCCAAAAGTAAAACAAAATAAAAACAGATAGACTGAGTTTGTAACTTATCTTTTGGGAAGAATGAGAAATTTGTATTTGGAAAATTACATATCATTATAAGATTTATTTTTACCTCCTCTACTGGTGAAAACAAAAGAATATTGAGTTCATCTTGCTTTAGTTGCAATAACCACACGATAATGCAGACATTTTTTATGAAGTAACAGATCACAGCAGAATACATCGTTGTTGTCAATTCAAGACCCAGCAGGTTATTTGGTTAGAATTGTGATTGAGCGTATCTGCTATGATATATGTGAACTAAAATTCAAAAGCGATTTTACAATGATTCATGATCATTTATCTGATAATATGGAAGATGCTTTCAGCAGTTGGTTTTACTCATGATAAATAATTATGGAAGATTAACTCATGCGTTAGGTTATTTCTATATTGTTAAACTATAAACTATATTGGTATACTGTTAAAGCTGATAAAATGGACAATGCATTCTGTAGAAAAGGGTCCTTAAAAGTACAATAAAAATACTCTTGCTTTTACAAGATATGATTTAAAGAACCTATATTGAATTATTACGATGATTTGTCTTCAATGTCCCTGCTTCTACAATTATGATAACCGTCATGGTTTTTAGGGTTTAATATTACAATCAAGAGAATAATTTATCTCCATGCACAACCAGTGAACACCAATCAATAATGGTTCAGAAGTTTCATATTGATCTATAAACTGAAAATGTTAAACTAACTTCTCAGGTTTCATTTTGTCAGGATGATAATATTCCCCCTTACTGGGAAGATACACAAGGCTCAGAAAGAGTCATTCATCAACAATAAACATTCCATCACGCAAAACATAAATCATCATCTAGATTTTCATTCAAACTTCTTCCAATCCTGATCAGCTTTTTTGTGTATATGTTAATCTGTATAATAAAGTGCGTGGTCTTCCTTTGGTTAATGCAGAAACAAATTCAGTAAAATCGAATAAGGAATTATCGTGACACTATGAATACCATTATCCTTGTTTATCTGTTTCATGGTGGTAATGAATCGATGTTACCAAAAAAACAAAATAGATTCAAAGCAGGATTTTCTAAAGATTCTTGTGACATCAAGGCTAAGACGATTTTGTAAGGAAACACGATAAATTTCAATTTATTGTTGTGAAGTGCTATTCTCTTTTCATTATCTTTGTAATAGACGCATATAAATCTGAAAAAGACAGTGGGAATTTGATCAAATCACACGTGTTCACCCGCTAAAATTATTACTGTCCAGTGTTTTCAGTAAACTTGATATCAAGTTTTATTTCATGATAATTAAGGTCATAACTAAATAAATCCCCCGAGGAAAGAATGAGAATGTTTTCAAAGAAATCATAACCTGGAGAATTGCGTTCTATGCTCGAAATCCCATCCAACTCCCTTGTTTTTCATCTAAGGATTCATCCGGGAATAAGAGCTGTGAAGAATAAAGAGTTTTCTTATGAAAGGTTACATGTTGAGACTCTCCGCTCCTGGGAATACATATACTTTTCTATTTGCAGGAATATTGATACAGCTCAGATACAATAACATTGCAGTTATGGGTCTTTGAAAATGCATTTATTGATATTCAGGCTGATCAATAGTAAAAACTACAAAGGCAAGTTGGTTGTTGACTATATTTAGATATTGAATTGATTATCATTTTATTTGAAACGAACGATTCCTTCGTGTTTTGAGATTTAATTCAATCATTTGCAGCAGAGTAGCATTGCATCTATAAGTATGTTTCGTTACAAACTGTAATTGCTTACATACATATTTGAAGATAGGCTTGTCTATTTCATATCTTCTTTAACAACGTCTCTTTAGTTGACCCTCGAAAACACAGTTTGCGGACAACAATTTGAACTTAAATTGCAACTCTCTTTAAATTAAATCTAATGTGAAATGGTGTTTATCTTAAACAAAAAACATTAAAACCCTTCCACAGAAAAACATTTAAAATGTCATCAACCTTATTTATTTGAGTCATTGATTCCCAAAGAATGATACATGTACTTATCTAAATTATAAAATATAGATACTCTTTACCTAATTTTTGTCAACTTTGTATTTCGAAAAGGATGTCAAACTGTAAAATAGCAAAACGTGTGAAAATAAAATGTTCTGCTCTATGGGAAGTAACTAATTCAGCTTTGGTAGAGATGTGGATGGATTGAACTTCCATTGAAGAATGACAATAAAAATTAAGCACCGTTTCAAACAATATTCTGATTTGGTTTAAGTCTTGTGGATATCACTTTTGAATCAAAAGGACAAGTTTCATTGGTATATTGTTTGAATTACGGTTCAAATCCTTGTTTTCAGATGATTTGTTGAACCACATTAGATTGACTTCATCACTTTGGTTTTAATCTGCTTTATACAAAATCAAATTTTTAGGAGACTGATTGCTATATAATTTTCAAAGGAATTAAAAGCTGTTGCCAGAGTGAACACGTTCTGTACCATGATGGACACAGACAGATAGCATGCCCATGTAATGTTTTTAGCGATATTAATACATTCTGGCCAGACTTCATGATACCATTCGTGAGGTTCTGCTGCTCTCCTCCTGAAAGAAGACAAAATCTGACACGTCAGGCAAATTGGTTTATTTACCAATTAAATTGCTCTTGTGGGTTTATTTTTACTTGCGTCCTTTGACTACTTAAAACTCTCGTTAACAAACTACAGTCTCATTGGACTGTATCAACATAGAGGTAATATCTAGTTATGCTAACAATATTTACACAGTGAGTAGTAGCGATCTGACAAGCACTTACATATAGAAGGCTGTGATTGCACTACACTGCAACAGACTGGTTGCTAGGTTTCTTTAAATGAGTGGTTGATCAGATCATAGTTCAAACAAAGACAGCATAGCAAATTTAATCACAGACAACTTGATGAAATCAACTCAAAACCATCACTCCCAAAAGTAGAGCATTATCACTCTTACATTGTACATTCCATCAGATGTAACCATTCCAAGAAGTTGTTTTGTTGGCATATGCACTGATTGGTTGATATTCACACCCTGACATCCAATCTGCCATGGTCCATTGGACGAAAAACTTGATATTTGTAAACTTTAAAAACAAATTAGCCATAACCAGTTGCAAAAAGGAGATTGTCCTGTTAACACTATATAACTATATAAAAATGCATTACGTATTTGATTGTTGTGTAACTAAAAAATATTTCACAAACCTAGTAACTTAAAATATTGTGATGTCAAAAGAATTGACGTCAAGGAATTTTAAGATGTATGTGATATCATCTGATGTATTTTATATAGGTACAGTATAACACGGATATAGCGAACTCGGATATAGCGAACAATCAGATATAGCGTACAAATTTTCAAGTCCTGTCCTATATAATATCCTTTTAATTATATGCGTATAGCGAACACCGGATATAGCGAACTAAATTCTTTGGTCCCTTGGAGTGCGTTTTATCCAAGTTCTACTGTATTTCGAAAATCTTGGATCAGAGCGATATTTCTGAGGTGATTTAGCTTCGTCTGAAGAAAATATCTCATACTGTTTGTAGAATAAAGGTCGCTTTTTGCATCTGCATTAACTTCCCTCTTCCCGTGACCTTACAAACCATCACCATAGTGAAGAGACAAAGAGTTTGAATGTCAGGAAAAGTTACCTTCCTAAAGGAGACAGCATGTTGACATAAGACTTACCAAGAGCCATCACCGGCTTTCAGCTGTCAGTCAATGGACGTGATTGTGTCACCTTACTTACAGGACCAGCTGTTAGTTAGCTGCAGAGAAAGTTTATTAGTGAAAACAAGATCCTCTGTGGAGTAAATGCTCTTCACTCAGATGTTCATTGTCACAGTGACTGTCAGTATAGAAAGTGTTTTAATGAAAGACCATAGAGAGTACTGTGCAATTCTATTAGTGCCATGACGCACTTGTAATTATCTTCCTAATATCTTTAAAGTATTATACTTTCTGCTTTCTGCACTGGTATTCATTATTATTTCTATCTGTTGTAATACATTATCGTCATTAAGTTGTTCAATAGGTTACAGTTGCATTTCACGATAATAATTACAATCCCAATATCCTGAAAGTAGGAATAATCGTCTCCTGCTTTCTGCACCTTTGTCATTTGTCTTTCTATCTGTTGTGTTTAGTTAAAATTATCAAATTGTTCCATATAGATTTTCATGACCCTGGTCGCCAATTTTCTAATTACTGAATATCTGAATCATTATTACTTAAGATAATGCATTAACCTTTGCTTTCATGAAAACTAATCTAATCTGATGAATTTTTCAATTAGTTGACAGGAAAGTCCTTGCATTCCTTTATACTTACAAATGTCTAAATTTTTCTCAGTAATGCATCATAATGATTTCCAAACATATATATATATTTTCCTGACATTTGTTAATGCATACAAAGGATACATTTACAATTTCTCAACAGAAATCATGTATATCCTGACAACATAAACATGTACAAAACTAACTGCAAATAGATGACTCACCAATTCAAAATGACCACAAAATAGTGTTAGAAAGCAAACATTGCAGAGGACAAACACAATGAAGTCGAAGCTTTATGAATAGATTATATACTTTCACGTTTCCGTTAGTACACCTTAGTGCACTAAAAATACCCACATCTTTATCATTACGAAAAATGTATACCATTTTCATGCTGCCATCATTCCAAATTTCATCATTGAAAGACTTCTTCCAATCGATTTTGATAAGGGAAGAACTATTGCCTACAGGGACAGAGTATAAGTCTACAGGGAACTCTCACACAAAGTAATTTGGCACAGATAATTGGTTGATTCAAAAGTGTGAAAATCCTTTTAGAGGAGCAAACCTACCTTCATAACACCCAACCACTGATTCATCTAAAGTTATCAAGCAGAATTGTTGGTACCTTTTGTGGGCGATAGATATATGTTTAAATTAAAAAATCATAAAAACCTAATGCTCTTACAGACTATATGTAATCAAGATTACCTTTTCCTATGATAAGGTCAAAAGAGCTATTGAGATTCGAACATCCTTAAAGTTTACTGATAGGTGTGTTGCCCCTGATCAATTTATACACACCAAAACCTCTGCTATTATCATGCTGCTCTTAATTTAAACGTCATCAAATCCATCTTGATAAAGGAAGAACCATTGCCTTGCTACAGGGTCGTCCCATACAGGAAAATATGCCATTGATAAACGGTTAATCAAAAATATTTAAAAAGTCTCCAAATTGAACCACCCCACACACAACCCACCATAGAAACTTGCAGATTTCCTTTGAGCTGTATTAATAAATCATGTTTAATTCAAAATCTTTGACGAGGGTTTAGTGATGGATTGTAGTAACTATCTTAAATTAGAGAGCAATAGATTCGTTTAGATGGACATAAGTTTGGCCACATATTGACATAAGACAAAGTAGGCAAATTACTGTATCTGACATATCAGTATTCATCTTGGCAGAGAAAATCACCTTATTGTTTCACTACGATAGACACCACAGCCTCCACGTTGTATACGTGTGCATATTTAAACCTGTATTGTCTCTCTTAGTGAGGGATTGAAAAAAATCATTGTTTTATAGGCAAGAGTAATTATTCATAAAAAGATAGATTATCTTCCCAAATAAGTACTTTGCAAACTGTTTCTATTTCAAGCTCGACGACATGCTGTTTTATGTAAATGGCAATCATGAATAGACAACTTAGTCCACATATTTAAACAATGTTATTATTTACAGGATTAATTGCACATTTTGTAGTTATTAAACATTTTCAAATTGATTTATACATTATCAATATATTGTATCTTTTGACAAGAGGTTATTTCCTTTGAGATTTTTTTAGCAGCTGCAGTAAGCAATACATTCGCAGCTCATTAAGAAACGACTGGATGATCACAATAGCTATATAAGTAGGGACTCTTTCAAGTCATATTTGTAATTTGTAACACATTTGATTTTTGAAAGTAGAAATGTTGTATGATTAATGACGTTTGCCTCCTGCAACTGTTTTCTTTTTCTGAGAATAGTTTCATGTCATTATGTATCTATTTAAGGTAAACAATAGCAAATTATAAACCAATGGGTTGTGTGCGTCAAATTAAGGATGTAAGCAATTATAGTAAGGTACTATCAGTCTTCAAAACATATAATTCAAATCCTCATTTTTAATGATTTAACTACAGACATGCTGCGATGATATCATTTCCCTAGCAAAAGATGTATTATTCAAAAGGCGATTTAACTTCAAAGTTATGTTTAACCCTCTTTGACAATCATTATTCTCTTACTTGACAAATATGTATTCCCTAGGTTCTCACAACTGTCATAGAAATTTCATTATTCTCTGAAAGATTGTAACCCAAGTCCCTGAACGACATGCTTTCCGGTCATTATTGGTATCTTATAACTAGCGCTTCATTTCATTACTTTGTACTGGTCCGGATCACTCATGCTTCCTTCTCGGCTACGCCTCCAGCAGTGTAACAAAACTTTAGAATATCAGCTGTTAGGGCCTCAACAGTGCCTCGCCGATTTAATTAAGTGAAGGTCAATTTTCTGATAGTGATCTCCTGTTGGGTAAAATCAATCTGCAGTCACCACCTACAGCGATCTGTCTATGAAATTTGACATAAACCATAGCAAGGCTTTGCATTGAGATCGTGGATAACAATGGATTTTATAAATTATGATATGTTTTGGAAATTTTGTTTTGTGAAGGACAAGAAACGATAGTTAGGTCAATACTGTCATTTTCATTTGAAACAAGAACCTTAATTTAAGGTTTACTTGAGAATATTGACACTAGTTGAAATCCATGATTTATGCATGACAAACTGTACAATGTAGTTCAGTTGTAGAGAGGGTCAAATTTGATGTGTTTCGATTGTTATTAAACATCGTTTTTATGAATTGTTGTATCATAATCCATAACTTTTGTTACAGTGTTTGGTGTTTTAGAAGTAGACAAATTTCCAAAATCCAAAGCTGGTTTATTCATATGTGAATCATGAAGGATAAAAAAAGGTTGGATTTCGCAATGTTTGAACCAGATTAATGATTACATTAAAGATTGTTTTACCTTTGAAGAACTGGCTACATATCTATTTATTGTCGATAGGATAGGAATACTAAGCTCATTTTAATTAAATTCCTACTATTCATTAACTATTAAAAATAATAAGAAATTACTAGAAGATATCAACCACAGCAGTTGTCATTTAAGGATCCATAAGGTAATTTGTTAAGAAATATTTTTCCCAAATGTAATTGGGGTGTTTGCAAGAATTGTATAAAATATCTGTGATTGTACACTATTTCATGATCGTTTAATGCAAGCTGATAATTTTTATTATAGTAAAAAGGTGCACATTCATTGTTAAACAACAGACTAATTTATTATTAACTGTGTGTTTTATTCTATTGATACGTTTGAAGCAATTACACTTCATCATTAATATTTGATAAAATTGACAATGCATTTTACTTGTTCTTGGTAAAAGGCCTTGCAAATCAAGATGATTTATACTTTTGCTTTGCAAGAACGCATATTGAATAAAACAAACATTTATCTTTGATATCCCTGCTGTTGCAAGGCTGATACAATTTTTATTTTTTATATTTACAGAATATAATATCTTCATGCACAACTTAATGACGGTTCAGCAGTTTCATATGAATCTAGAGACTGATTATGTTTAGCTAACTTCTCAAGTTTTCATTTAATCAGGCGGATAATATTACTCCTTACTGGGAAGATACACAGGGCTCAGAAGGATTCATTCATCAACAAACAAAAGTCCATCACGCCAAACATAAATCGTCATCTAAATTGCCATTCAAAGGTCTTTCATTTTGATCAGGTAATTGTGTAATACCATGGAATGGTCTTTCTTTGTTTAATCCAAAAAAGAAATTCAGTAAACTGAATTAGGAATTATGGTGACATTATAAATACCACTATCCATGTTTATAAGTTTCATGGTGGTATTGAATCGATGTTACGCAGAAAGAAAGATTTAAAGCAGGATTTTCTAAAGATTTTTGTGACAGGCTAAGACGATTCTCTAAGGAAACACTATGAATTTCCATTAAGTGTTGAGAAGTGCTATTCCCTTTTCATTATCCTTACAAGGGACGCATATAATCCTAAAGAATGATCTTATTTGAGGGTGAGAATTTGATCAAATCACACCTGTTCGCCTGCTAAATGATTACTTTCCAGTTTTTGCATCAAAATTGATACAAAGTTATATTTCATGATAATTAAAGAATAAAACCACAATTCAAGGAGCACATTGAGATCATAATTAAATAAAGTTCTGAGGAAAGAGTGATAATTTTTTTCCTGTACAATTCAAACTGGAGAATTTCATTCTATGCACAAAATTCCATCGAAATCTTTTGGTATTCAAATAATGATTTATTTTGGAATAAGAGATGCGAAGAATAAAGCGTTTTCTTATACAAAGGTTAACATGTTGAGACTCTCAGCTCCTGGTGTAAGATTTTTTACAGATTATCGGGAATATTGATGCCGTTCAGATTTAATAATATTACAGAATGTGTCTTCGAAAATGTATTCATAGATATTCAGCCTCATTTATAGAATCGTTTGAGTTAAAACTACAAAGGAAAGTTTTGTTATTGACTAAAGTATTTAGATATCGATTTGATAATAATGTCATTTGAATAAATGATTCCTTCGTATTCAGAGAGTAGCATTTTGTTATGTTATCAATTTTGTAGATTTAAATAGTTTATTCCATAAGAAATACTACTTTGCATAATTATTTCAAAAGAATTTTCTCAAAATTGAAAAAAGGTTGACCCTTATACCTTATTAATAACAAATTTGTATTCTAACAAAGACGTCAAATCCATTTTTCAATCTTTTGTTAAGTTCTACAACTATTAAAAATAACCTTTTCTGTTCAATGGAAAATAATCCATTTCAGCTTTCGTACACATGAGGATGGATTGAACTTCCATGAAGAAGGACGATGCAAATGAAGCACCCTTAAAGGAGCAGTAGCACGTTTTTTTGACAAATTTATATTTTAAATTATTCACTGATAATTGTAAGTTAATGTTAAATGTATTATTGTGACAGTGTCAAAAATCTCATTACACAAATCTATCATCCATAGTCAAAGTATGAAGATTCACATAAAATCCATTGGCGGTCATTTTTTGTGAACACCTTTTAATTCATTTTGTGTAAGAAAAAGGAATCGCATGGCTAAACTTTACGTTTTATAGTTGAATAATTACTGCTCCATTTAGTTTAAATACCTTGTCTTTCAATTTGAACCATTAATTTTTATTTTCCTGGCATCACCTTATATTCCCCCTAAAAACGTGCTACTGCCCCTTTAAGAACAATTCTTTGTTTCGGTTGAAGTGTTTTCGATAGCACTTTCAATCAACAGTACAAGTTGCATTGACAATTTATTTGAAGTAAAGATCTTTTTTCATCTTTAACATTAGGGGGAGAACATATAAGAAGTCCAAATACTAAAATACACAAAAGTAAAGATTCCAAGGGAGAGAGAGAAAGAGACTGAGAGACAGAGGGACTCAGAAAGAGAGACAGAAAGAGGAACATTGACAAACACAGAAAGAAAGACAGAAACAGAGACAGAGAGACAAGGTTACTTAGAGACTGGTCCTCACAATATGCAAAAGAGGCAAAATATGAACACATTTTTTTCACAATATGATGGGAGTACCACATATTTGATAGCCTTTCAGTTCACTAAATGAGAGAATGTATTTATTATTATTATGGATATACAAACTTTCTATTCATATGTATGCATAAGAAATGAATAATGAAGCTGTATATCCATAGAAATTTTAAAAATCTATCATTATAATGTTTCCTATGATCATTCGCAAAATTAAAAGGTCAGTTAACCTTCGTTTTTTATATGCATTTTGTTTTTGTCAAAACCTTATTGTTTAAATCATTGTAATGGGCAAAAACCTATTATGTCTCCCTGTACATCATTGACATAGGTTTAGTGATTGATTGTGGAATATTGCTAAAATACGAGAGTAGTAGATTCTTTTTGATGGATTCAAGTTTGACCATATCCTGACATTAGACAAAGGAGGGAAATTACTATATCTGACATATCAGTATTCATCTTGACAGCTGAAATCACCTTTTTGTTACACTATGAACGTTTGTATTACCTCAGCCTCCATGTTATAAACACGTGCATATTGGATCTACTCTGGTGATGTATGAATTAAATATTCTCCTAATGAAAAACTGAATAATAACTTTTTAAAGGCAAGTGAAATTCGTCATTAAATATGACAGATCCCCCCCCCCCCCCCCCCCCCCCTCCTCTCCCCACAAAAATACATTGCACATTGTTTGTATTGCTGTTTTTTAATTTAAAAGCAATGAATATATTATATAGTGCATAAATTCAAAAATGTTATTATCTAGATGCTTAATGCACATTTAAGGTATAAGTTCTATTCAACTTGTAATAAATGCTTAATATGCATATCCTTATCTGTGTTAAATTATTATTAGATTAATCAAATTTTAGTAACAAAATACAATTTCTGGATTCACTGGGGACTGTCTATTCTTATTTCACAAGCAACAATATCCATATTCATATATCTTATCTTTAAATATTAGGTTCTTTTGTTTTTGATTGCAGTAGATACCTTTACGGAGAAAGTTCTCAGACTTATACTATTTATTGTTCTGAAAATTTAAACAACAAGAAACCTCATTATTTTTCCCATGTTAATTGGTAAATATGTACAGAAAACATTGTCACCTTCAAAAAACACCAAAAAACGTTTTCATCGGTCCTCTAATAACAAAGATATCGCCCTTCAAAGTGCGCAAATTTTAGGCTTCTCAATTTGACAGTCTGAAAAGGGATTCTACCGGATGAACTATATTGCCTTTACTGCGCATGCGAGAAAGGGCGATGTGATGTGGCAGGTTATGATTGGCTGAGAGAAGTTTTACAGACTGTGTATTATTACATCATATACAGAACGGAAATGGGCCTAATCAATGTAAATATAACAGACAATGGTGATAAATAAACAGAATATACATGTTTTAGCACGATTCATCTGTCCGGCAATAAAACAGAGTAGTAATTATGGCACATTGTAACTGATTGTGTAATTACAGGCCTAGGGAGTCGCGCTTGGGATATTTCACACTTTTTGACAATGTTGTTACAAGAATTAGGGGATGTTGTTTTAGAGATCAAGCATGTCTGCCCATCTATGACACGCCCAGTTGTCAAAGCACTAGTCATCCATTGGTCAACAATAAGACAAACTAGATCCAATAAAAAATTAAACATTTAGAATTTATCATTTGCATTGCATCTGTCTTGAGATGAACACATTCAGTACAGACACATGAGATGGAGTATTTTGCGTTTACAGTGACTTCAATAAGGTAGGCTTTGGTCACATGATATATATATATATGTAAACTAAACTTTGTGCATTCAAACTTATATGTATACATATTTGTTATTTCAGGCAGTTGTTTGCCTTAGAAGTTTACAAATATTTAAAATTTAAAATAACATTATCTCAAACAAAGATATAGAATGGTATTTATTTTACGCTGATGAGTTGTCTCTTTGTAAACTAACATTGTTTCTTTATTTGATTGAGAAACGCTCAAGACATGATGAAACATGGTGTCAAAAGGTGTATCAAATTGTATTGCGAACTTAATACAATTTCATGACATGATGCCTCAATGACACTCACTTTCCGAATAGTTCGTAGTGTGTATATAGCAAAACCTCATTCAGATTATATAAAATTACTTCAGAATTATTCATAAGTTCCTTAAAACATTTCACTAACTTGTTTAATTTGTCTTCAATTTTATCTGGTCACTCATCACAAAATGTAAACTTAGAACTACTAAATTCAAAACATAACTATACCGTAATATCTAAGAGATTTTCAAAACACGATTGAATATTAAGATTTTGCCTTGATGAAATATCCTTATGTTTATACCATTAATGAAGATATAACCTTAGCATTAAATTGCTTTGTTGTATGTTTTCGAAAATCGTTGTTTCAATACTGTCACTGTATATGATATGTGTACTGATCTGTCCATGTTTATGTTACGTCACTATTTTGTTAGGGAGCGGCATAAATATAAACATATACCACGTTTCTTTTTTTAAAATAGATATGCGAAACATAGTTCTATTACAGGGCTATGACAAACCATGTAGTCTCATTGATGAATTGACTTTAGATCCCTCTGTAGAAGCCGTGATTAAGCTATCAACAGTCAAAAAGATTCAACCAAAATTAGTAAATGTCTTCATTATATGTCTCACTAACTAACCGTCATACTTGAAAGTTGTTTTCTTTGTTTGTATAGTAATTATACGCCAAGTAAGTAAGTGACCGCTTGACTCAATACTGTAAAAAATAGCAATAGCCTGACCAGTTTGGCGAGAAAGGGCGATGTGATGTGGCAGGTTATGATTGGCTGAGAGAAGTTTTACAGACTGAACATATGATGTTTGTTTTCAAAGTCATTAAATGACTATTTTGCGCATGTTTTTGAACAAACAAAATATCGATGTTATCTCAAGATATCTTTCTGTATCCATTTCTGCATTGTGTACCCCCTCAGGGTTACATGTTGTTTAAGAAACATAGTTTCATGTCATTCTTTTTTTATTTAAAATAAATCATAGCCCTTTAATCAAAATTCTCGATTTTAATGCTTTGCCTTGAAGCATACTCTGATGATATAAGATCCCCTGATTAAAAATGTAAAATGTACAGGATTTGAAGGACTTGCTCAAAAGTAATTTTTTTCAGAGCATAAAATCCAAATCTCTCTTTCACCCTTCATCAAATGTGTTTCTCTGCATACATGTATTCCCTTGGTTCTAACAATTGTCATAGAAATGTTATCATTCTCTGAAAGTTTGTCACCAGAGCCTTCTGAATGATAGAGGTTCCGGGTCATTATCTTCTTATAACGAGCATTTCAATTCATTACTTTGTACTGGCCAGGATCTCTCATGGTCCCCCTCGGCTACGCCTCTAGCAGCGTAATAAAACTTTAGAATATTAGCTGTAAGGGCCTTAACAGTGCCTAAACGATTTAATTAAGCAAAGGTCAATTTTCTAATAGTGATCACCTGTCGAGAAAAATCAATCTGCAGTCACCACCTAAGGCAGTCCTTCAATGGTATTTGAAATTAACCAGAGCCAGGCTTTCCATTTAGATCATGGATAACAAAAGATTTCGTGAATTATGACATGTAATGGAATTTTTGTTTTTGAAGGACAAAATAGGTAAGTCAATATTTTTAAATCTTAACGCTAGTTGAAATGAAAAGATTTCATGACAAACTGTGCAGTGGAGTTGTAGAGAGAACAATTTTGGATCATCTCTGGGGTTTTTTCTCATTGATATTGAGCATCGTTTTTATGTGGATTTTATGTATATCATAGATATTAGTTGGTATACTATAATTTATCACGTTCCGTCATTGTGTTATCTAGTAGTTGACAAATGTTAACAAACCCAAAGGTGCTGTATTATTATGTGAATCACTAAGCACTTAATAATCTGTCAGAGGGGCCCCGATTTTGCAATGTCAGCATCAGATTAATAATTATATTGTAATCTGTTTTACCTGTTAATTATAGAGATATATATTAGATGCCACAACTACACAGACTGAGTTTGTAACGTATCATATGGAAAGAATGAGACATATATATTTGGTAAATGACATAAGAATATAAGGTTTATATAACATATTGCTACACCGTGTAGTACCGTGTATCTGCTTTGATATATGTGGACTTCGTGAAGTAAAAGATCACATCCGAATACATCTTGTTGTCAATTCAAGACCCAGCAGGTTATTTGTTTAGAATTGTGATTGAGCGTATCTGCTATGATATATGTGAACTAAAATTCAAAAGTGATTTTACAATGATTCATGATCATTTATCTGATAATATGGAAGATGTTTTCAGCAGTTGGTTTTGCTGATGATATATTATAATGGATAGATTTATTCATTGTTTAGGTTATTTTTATATTGTCTACAATTAGGAGATAATAAATGTCAAAGCTTCTGTTTGTTAAATATTTACTCATGTTCATAATGTTCCTAAAGATATATGTTGTATTGACCAGATTTGGAAGTTGTGATATTCAAGCATTCATTGTCAAACACCCGATTCTAATTTTTAATCAACCTTTTGACGGAATTGCATTTTATCATTGATATTTGATAAAATGGACAATGCATTTTGTAGGAAAAAGTCCTTGAAAGTCAAAATAATTTTTACTTTTGCTTTTACAAGATGATTTTAAGAACCTGTATTCAATTAAAATGATCATTTATCTTCAATGTCCCTGCTTCTGCAATTATGAATACCTTCGTTTTTTAGGTTTGATATTATCTTCATGCACAACCAGTAAACAACAATCAATAATGGTTCAGCAGTTTCATATGGTTAAACTGTTAATGTTAAGCTAACTTCTCAGGTTTTCATTTCATTAGGATGATAGTATTTCCCTCTGTTAGGAAGATACACAAGGCTCAAAAAGAGTACTCATCAACAACAAACATTCCATCAAGCAAAACATAAATCTTTATCTAGCTATAGATTGCCATTCAAAGGTCTTTCAATCCTGATCAGGTTTATTGTGTAATTATCTGTGCATGGTCATCCTTTGGTTAATACAGAAACAAATTCTGAAAATTGAATTAGGAATTATCGTGACATTATTAATACTTTTATCCTTGTTTATCTTTTTCATGGTGGTAAAGAAACGATGTAACCAAGTAAACAAGAAAGATTTAAAGCAGGATTTTCTAAAGTTTTTTTGTGACGTCAAGGCTAACACGATTTTAAAAGGAAAAAAACAAAAAATTCAATTTAGTGTAGACAAACGCTATTCCCTTTTCATCATGTTTGCAAGGGACGCATATAAATAGTTTTATAAACGTTAGTTGAAATCGAAATATTTCATGACAAACTGTGCAGTTCAGTTGCAGAGAGAACAATTTGGATCAAATCTGGGTTTTTGCTCATTGATATTGAGCATCGTTTTTACATGGATTTTTTAAAATCGTGGATATGAATTGGTATACTATAATTTATCCCTTACATCGTAGAGTTTTCTAGTAGTTGACAAATGTAATAAAACCCACAATTATATAAAGACCCCGATTCTGCAATGTCAGCATCAGATTAATAATAAAATTGTAAATTGTTTTACCTCTGAAGACTTTGTGCTACATGTTTATATATTGTATATGACAGATAGTTGATGCCAAAACTAAAACAAATTAAAAACAGAGTTTGTAACGTATCTTGTGGAACGAATGAGAAATTTGTATTTGGAAAATTACATATCATTAAAAGATTTATTTTTACCTCCTCTACTGGTGAAAACAAAAGAATATTGAGTTCATCTTGCTTTAGTTGCAATAACAACAAGATAATGCAGACATGTTTTATGAAGTAACAGATCAGAGCAGAATACATCGTTGTTGTCAATTCAAGACCCAGCAGGTTATTTGTTTAGAATTGTGATATGATAGCGTATCTGCTAAGATATATGTGGACTAAAACTCAAAAGTGATTTTACAATGATTCATGATCATTTATCTGATAATATGGAAGATCCTTTCAGTAGTTGGTTTTGCTTATGATAAATAATAATGGATAGATTAATTCATGCTTTAGGTTATTTCTATATTGTTAAACTATAAACTATATTGTTATACTGTTAAAGCTGATAAAATGGACAATGCATTCTGTAGGAAAGGGTCCTTAAAAGTACAATAAAAATACTCTTGCTTTTACAAGATATGATTTAAAGATCCTATATTGAATTATAATGATAATTTGTCTTCAATGTCCCTGCTTCTAACCATTGTGGTTTTGAGGTTTAATATTACAATCAAGAAAATAATTTATCTCGATGCACAACCAGTGAACACCAATAAATATTGGTTCAGCAGTTTCATATTGATCTATAAACTGATGATGTTAAGCTAACTTCTCAGGTTTCATTTTGTCAGGATGATAATATTCCCCCTTACTGGGAAGATACACACGGCTCAGAAAGAGTCATTCATCAACAATAAACATTCCATCACGCAAAACATAATTCATCATCTAGATTTTCATTCAAACTTCTTCCAATCCTGATCAGCTTTATTGTGTATATGTTAATCTGTATAATAAAGTGCATGGTCTTCCTTTGGTTAATCCAGAAAAAATTCTGTAAAATCGAATAAGGAATTATCGTGACACTATGAATACCATTATCCTTGTTTATCTGTTTCATGGTGGTAATGAATCGATGTTACCAAAAAAGCAAAATAGATTCAAAGCAGGATTTTCCTAAGCTTCTTGTGACATCAAGGCTAAGACGATTTTGTAAGGAAACACGATAAATTTCAATTTATTGTTGTGAAGTGCTATTCTCTTTTCATTATCTTTATAATAGACGCATATAAATCTGAAAAAGACAGTGGGAATTTGATCAAATCACACGTGTTCACCCGCTAAAATTATTACTGTCCAGTATTTTCAGTAAACTTGATATCAAGTTTTATTTCATGATAATTAAGGTCATAACTAAATAAATCCCCCGAGGAAAGAATGAGAATGTTTTCAAAGAAATCATAACCTGGAGAATTGCGTTCTATGCTCGAAATCCCATCGAACTCCCTTGTTTTTCATCTAAGGATTCATCCGGGAATAAGAGCTGTGAAGAATAAAGGGTTTTCTTATGAAAGGTTACATGTTGAGACTCTCCGCTCCTGTGAATACATATACTTTTCTATTTGCAGGAATATTGATACAGCTCAGATACAAAAACATTGCAGTTATGGGTCTTTGAAAATGCATTTATTGATATTCAGGCTTATCAATAGTAAAAACTACAAAGGCAAGTTGGTTGTTGACTATATTTAGATATTGAATTGATTATCATTTTATTTGAAACGAACGATTCCTTCGTGTTTTGAGATTTAATTCAATCATTTGCAGCAGAGTAGCATTGCATCTATAAGTATGTTTCGTTACAAACTGTAATTGCTTACATATATATTTGATGATAGGCTTGTCTATTTCATAACTTTTTTAAAATGTCTGTTTAGTTGACCCTCGAAAACACAGTTTGCGGACAACAATTTTAACTTAAATTGCAACTCTCTTTAAATTAAATCTTATGTGAAATGGTGTTTATCTTAAACAAAAAACATTAAAACCCTTCCACAGTACTTATCTAAATTATAAAATATTGATACTCTTTACCTAATTTTAGCAAAACGTGTGAAAATACAATGTTCTGCTCTATGGGAAGTAACTAATTCAGCTTTGGTAGAGATGTGGATGGATTGAACTTCCATTGAAGAATGACAATGAAAATTAAGCGCCGTTTCAAACAATATTCTGATCTGGTTTAAGTCTTGTGGATATCACTTTTGAATCAAAAGGACAAGTTGCATTGGTATTTTGTTTGAATTACGGTTCAAATCCTTGTTTTCAGATGATTTGTTGAACCACATTAGATTGACTTCATCACTTTGTTTTTAATTTGCTTTATACAAAATCAAATTTCTAGGAGAATGATTGCTATATAATTTTCAAAGGAATTAAAAGCTGTTGTCAGAGAGAACACGTTCTGTACCATGATGGATGCATCTTCCCTAAAGATTGATAGCATGCCAATTTGATGTTATTAGCGATATTAATACATACTTGGCAGACATCATGATAGCATTCGTGAGGTTCTGCTGTTGTCCTCCTGAAAGAAGACAAAATCTGACATGTTAGTCAAATAGGTTTATTTACTTGCGTCCTTTGACTACTTAAAACTTTCGTTCACAAACTGCAGTCTCATTGGACTGTATCACATAGAGGTAATATCTAGTTATGCTAACAATATTTACACAGTGAGTAGTAGCGATCTGACAAGCACTTACATGTAGAAGGCTGTGATTGCACTACACTGCAACAGACTGGTTGCTAGGTTTCTTTAAATGAGTGGTTGATCAGATCATACATGTAGTTCAAACAAAGACAGCATATCAATCTTAATCACAGACAACTTGATGAAATCAACTTAAAACCATCACTCCATAAAGTAGAGCATTATCACTCTTACATTGTACATTCCATCAGATGTCACCATTCCAAAAAGTTGTTTTGTTAGCATATGCACTGATTGGTTGATATTCACATCCTGACATCCAAACTGCCATGGTCCATTGGACGAAAGACTTTATAAAATTGATATTTGTAAAGCTTAAAAACAGATTAGCCATAACCAGTTGCAAAAAGGAGATTGTCCTGTTAACACTATATAACTATATACTAATGCATTACGTATTTGATTGTTGTGTAACTAAAATATATTTCACAAACCTAGTAACTTGAAAAAAATATTGTGATGTCAAAAGAATTGACGTCAAGGAATTTTAAGATGTATGTGATATCATTTGATGTATGTTATATAGGTACAGTATAACACGGATATAGCGAACTCGGATACAGCGAACAATCAGATAAAACGAACAAATTTTCAAGTCCTGTCCTATATAATATCCTTTAAATTATATGCGTATAGCAAACACCGGATATTGCGAACTAAATTCTTTGGTCCCTTGGACTGCGTTTTATCCGAGTTCTACTGTATTTAGAAAATCTGCGATCAGAGCGATATTTCTGAGGTTATTTAGCTTCGTCTGAAGAAAATATCTCATACTGTTTGTAGAATAAAGGTCGCTTTGTGCAATTGCAGTAGCTTCTCTCTTTCCGTGACCTTACAAACCATCACCATAGTGAAGAGACAAATAGTTTGAATGTTTGGAAAAGTTACTTTCCTAAAGGAGACAGCATGTTGACATAAGACTTACCAAAAGCCATCACCGGCTTTCAGCTGTCAGTCAATGGACGTGATTGTGTCACCTTACTTACAGGACCAGCTGTTAGTTAGCTGCCGAGAAAGTTTATCAGTAAAAACAAGATCCTCTGTAGAGTAAAAGCTCTTCACTCAGATGTTCATTGTCACAGTGACTGTCGGTATAGAAAGTGTTTTAATGAAAGACCATAGAGAGTACTGTGCAATTCTACTAATCCCATGATGAGAAGAATTGATGTCATTGTCATATTTAACATGTGAATCAAATGATTTTTTCGCACTTGTAATTATCTTCCTAATATCTTGAAAGTATTATGCTTTCTGCTTTCTGCACTGGTATTCATTATTATTTCGATCTGTTGTAATACATTATCGTCATTAAGTTGTTCAATAGATTACAGTTGCATTTCACGATAATAATTACAATCCCAATATCCTGAAAATAGGAATAATCGTCTCCTGCTTTCTGCACCTTTGTCATTTGTCTTTCTATCTGTTGTATTAAGTTATCATTATTAAATTATTCCATATAGATTTTCATGACCCTGGTCGCCAATTTTCTAATTACTGAATATCTGAATATTATTACTTAAGATAATGAATTAACCTTTGCTTTCATGAAAACTAATCTGATCTCATAAAAATGTAAAGATGAATTTTTCAATTAGTTTACAGGAAAGTCCTTGCATTCCTTTATACTTACAAAGTTCAACGTTATTCTCAGTAATGCATCATAATGATTTTCCAAACATATATATATATATTTTCCTGACATTTGTACAAAGGATACATTTACAATTTCTCAGCAGAAATTATGTACATGTATATCCTGACAACATAAACAATATACACAGCTAATGTCAAAGGTGCTAATAGATGACTCACCAATTCAAAATGACCTCAAAATAGTGTAAGAATTCAAACATTGCAGAGGACAAACACAATAAAGTCGAAGTTTTATGAATAGATTATATCCTTTCACATTTCCGTTAAAAATACCCACATCTTTATCATTACGAAAAATGTATACCATTTTCATGCTGCCATCATTCCAAATTTCATCATTGAAAGACTTCAACCAATCAATTTTGGTAAGGGAAGAACTATTGCCTACAGGGACATAACATAAGACTACAGGGAAGTCCTACACACAGTAATTTGGCACAGATAATTGGTTGATTCAAAAGTGTGAAAATCCTCTTAGCGGAGCAAACCTACCTATATAACACCCAACTACCGATTCATCTAAAGTTATCAAGCAGAATTGTTGGTACCTTTTGTGGGCGATAGATATATGTATAAATTAAGATATCATATAAACCTAATGCTCTTACAGATTATATGTAATCAATATTACCTTTGCCTAGATAAGGTCAAATGACATAAGAGCTATTGAGATTCAAACATCCTTAAAGTTTACTGATAGGTGTGTTGCCCCTGATCAATTTATACACACCAAAACCTCTGCTATTACCATGCTGCTCTTAATTAAAACGTCATCAAATCCATCTTGATAAAGGAAGAACCATTGCCTTGCTACAGGGTCGTCCCATACAGGAAAATATGCCATTGATAAACGGTTAATCAAAAATATTTAAAAAGTCTCCAAATTGAACCACCCCACACGCAACCAACCATAGAAACTTGCAGATTTCCCTTGAGCTGTATTAATAAATCATTTTTAATACAAAATCTTTGACGAGGGTTTAGTGATGGATTGTAGTAACTATCTTAAATTAGAGAGCAATAGATTCGTTTAGATGGACATACGTTTGGCCACATTTTGACATAAGACAAAGTAGGCAAATTACTGTATCTGACATATCAGTATTCATCTTGGCAGAGAAAATCACCTTATTGTTTCACTACGATAGACACCACAGCCTCCACGTTGTATACATGTGCTTAGTTTAGTATCCTCTATATATTTAAACCTGTATTGTCTCTCTTAGTGAGGGACTGACAAAAATCATTGTTTTATAGGCAAGAGTAATTATTCATAAAAAGATAGATTATCTTCCCAAATAAGTACATGTACTTTGCAAACTGTTTCTATTTCAAGCTCGACGACATGCTGTTTTATGTAAATGGCAATCATGAATAGACAACTTAGTCCACATATTTAAACTATGTTATTATTTACAGGATTAATTGCACATTTTGTAGTTAAAAAAACAGTTTCAAATTGATTTATACATTATCAAAATATTGTATGTTTTGACAAGAGGTTCTTTCCTTTGAATTTTATTTTGCGGTTGCAGTAAGAAATACAGTCGCAGCTCATTAAGTAACGACTGGATGATCACAATAGCTATATAAGTAAGGACTCTTTCAAGTCATATTTGTAATTTGTAACACATTTGATTTGTGAAAGTAGAAATGTTGTATGATTAATGACGTTTGCCTCCTTTCTTTTTCTGAGAATAGTTTCATGTCATTATGTATCTATTTAAGGTAAACAATAGCAAATTATAAACCGATGGGTTGTGTGCGTCAAATAAAGGATATAAGCAATTATAGTAAGGTACTATCAGTCTTCAAAACATAACATTTAAATCCTCATTTTTAATGATATAACTACCAACATGCTGCGATGATATCATTTCCCTAGCAAAAGATGTATTATTCAAAAGGCACTTTTAACTTCAAAGTTATGTTTAACCCTCTTTGACAATCATTATTCTCTTACTTGACAAACATGTATTCCCTAGGTTCTTACAACTGTCATAGAAATTTCATTATTCTCTGAAAGATTGTAACCCAAGCCTCCTGAACGACATGCTTTCCGGTCATTATTGGTATCTTATAACGAATGCTTCATTTCATTACTTTGTACTGGTCCGGATCTCTCATGCTTCCTTCTCGGCTACGCCTCCAGCAGTGTAACAAAACTTTAGAATATCAGCTGTAAGGGCCTCAACAGTGCCTCGCCGATTTAATTAAGTGAAGGTAAATTTTCTGATAGTGATCTCCTGTTGGGTAAAATCAATCTGCAGTTACCACCTACAGCGATCTGTCAATGGTATTTGACATAAACCAGATCCATACTTTGCATTTAGATCGTGGATAACAATGGAGTTTATAAATTATGATATGTTTTGGAAATTTTGTTTTGTGAACGACAAAATACGATAGTTAGGTCAATACTGTCATTGTCATTTGAAACAAGAACCTTAATTTAAGGTTTACTTGGGAATATTGACACTAGTTGAAATCCATGATTTATGCATGACAAACTGTACAATGTAGTTCAGTTGTAGAGAGGGTCAAATTTGATGTGTTTCGATTGTTATTAAACATCGTTTTTATATATTGTTGTATCATAATCCATAACTTTTGTTACAGTGTTTGGTGTTTTAGTAGTAGACACATTTCCAAAATCCAAAGCTGGTTTATTCATATGTGAATAAAAAAAAATGGATAAAAAAAGGTTGGATTTCGCAATGTTTGAATCAAATAAATGATTACATTAAAGATTGTTTAACCTTTGAAGAACTTGCTACATATCTATTTACTGGGATAGGAATACTAAGCTCATTTTAATTAAATTCCTACTATTCATTAACTATTAAAAATAATAAGAAATTATTAGAAGACATTAACCACAGCAGTTGTCATTTCAGGATCCAAAAGGTAATTTGTTAAGACATATTTTTCCCAAATGTAATTGGGGTGTTTGCAAGAATCTTATAAAATATCTGTGATTGTACACTATTTCATGATCGTTTAATGCAAGCTGATAATTTTTATTATAGTAAAAAGGTGCACATTCATTGTTAAACAACAGACTAATTTATTATTAACTGTGTGTTTTATTCTATTGATACATTTGAAGCAATTACACTTCATCATTAATATTTAATAAAATTGACAATTCATTTTACTTGTTAGTGGTAAAAAGGCCTTGCATATCAAGATGATTTATACTTTTGCTTTGCAAGAACGCATATTGAATAAAACAAACATTTATCTTTGATATCCCTGCTGTTGCAAGGTTGATACCATTTTTATTTTTTATATTTAAAGAATATAATATCTTCATGCACAACTAATTGATGGTTCAGCAGGTTCATATGAATCTAGAGACTGATTGTGTTTAAGTAACTTCTCAAGTTTTCATTTTATCAGGCTGATAATATTCCTCCCTACTGTGAAGATACACAAGCTCAGAAAGATTCATTCATCAACAAACAAAATTTCATCACGCCAAACATAAATCGTCATCTAAATTGCCATTCAAAGGTCTTTCAATCTTGATAAGTTTTATTGTGTAATAACATGAAATGGTCTTTCTTTGTTTAATACAAAAAGTAATTCTGTAAAACTTAATTAGGAATTATCGTGACATTATAAATACCGATATCCTTGTTTATCTGTTTCATGGTGGTAATGAATCGATGTTACCAAGAAAACAAGAAAGATTTAAAGCAGGATTTTCTAAAGCTTTTTGTGACGTCAAGGCTAATACGATATTTTAAGGAAACACGATAAATTTCAATTTAGTGTTGAGAAGTGCTATTCCCTTTTCATTATCCTTGCAAGGGACGCATATAATCCTAAATCATTGATTTTATTTGACGGTGCGAATATGATCAAATCACACCTGTTTGCACGCTAAAATGATTACTTTGGAATATATTGAAAAGGTGCACATTTATTGTTGAACACCAAATCATTAATTATTCACTGTGTGTTTTATTCTATTGATATATATGAATTAATTAAATTTCATCATTAATATTTGATAAAATTGACAATGCATTTACTTGTTCGTGGTAAAAAGGCCTTGCAAATCAAGATGATTAATACTTTGTGTTTGCAAGAACGCATATTGAATTAAAATGAACATTAATCTTTGATACCCTGCTGTTGCAAGGTTGATAACATTTTTATTATTTTATTTCAAGAATATATTTCATCTTCATTCACAATTTATTGATTGTTCAGCAGATTCATATGAATCTTGATACTGATTATGTTTAGCTATCTTCTCAAGTTTTCATACTAAGCGAATATTATTCCTCCCTACTGTGGAGATACACAAGGCTCAGAAAGATTCATTCATGAACCAAACAAAATTTCATCATGCCAAACATTAATCATCATCTAAATTGCCATGCAAAGGTCTATCAATCTTGATCAGCTTTGTTGGTAATAACTGGTTATGGTCTTTCTTTGTTTAATACAAAAAGAAATTCAGTAAAATTAAGTTAGGAATTATCGTGACATTATAAATACCACTATCCTAGTTAATCTGTTTCATTGTGGTAATGAATCGATGCTACCAAGAAAACTAAAAAGATTTAAAGCAAGATTTTCTAAAGTGTTTTGTGACCTCAAGGCTAGAATGATTTTCTTAGGAAAAGCGATAAATTTCAATTTAGTGTTGAGAAGTGCTATTCTATTTTTATTATCCTTTCAAGGGACGCATATAATCCTAAAGAATGGTCTTATTTGAGGGTGTGAATCTGATCAAATCACACCTGTTCGCCTGGTAAATTGATTACTTTCCAGTTTTTGCAACAAAATTGATACAAAGTTTTATTTCATGATAATTAAAGAAAAATATAACACGTTAAGAAGCACCATGAGATCATAAATAAATAAAGTTCTGGGGAAAGAATGAGAATGTTTTCCTATACAACACAAACTGGATAATATAGTTCTTTGCTCGAAATCCCATCGAAATCCCTTTGTATTCAATTAATGATATATTTGGGAATAAGAGATGTGATGAATAAAGAGTTTTCTTATACAAAGGTTAACATGTTGATACTCTCAGCTCCTGGTGTAAGATTTATTTTTCTATTGTCAGGAATATTGATGCCGTTCAGATTAAAAAAAAATTACAGAATGTGTCTTTGAAAATGTATTTACTGATATTCAGCCTGATTTAAAGAATCTTTTGAGTTAAAACTACAAAGGAAAGTATTGTTGTTGACTTAAGTATTTAGATATCAATTTGATTATAATTTCATTTCAACAAATGACTCCTTCGTATTCAGAGAGTAGTGTTTTGTTATATTATCAAACTTATTGATTTAAATAGTTTATTCCATAAGAAATACTACTTTGCATAATTATTTCAAAAGTATTTTCACAAAATGAAAAACATTTGATCCATTATAGACGTCTAATTCTTATTTCAATCTTTAGTTGAGTTGTAAAACTATTAAAAATAACATTTTCTGTTCTATGGAAAATAATCCATTTCAGCTTTCGTACATATGTGGCTGGAATGAACTTCCATGAAGAATGACGATGCAAAAGAAGCAACCTTACAAACAATTGTCTGTTTCAGCCTAAGTCTTTTCGATGGAACTTTCAATCAACTGTACAAGTTCAATCTAGTTTCATCTTTAACATTTTCTAAAACAACATTAGGAGAAGAAGATATAAGAAGTCTGAATCATAAAATACAAAAAAGTATAGAGAGTGAAAGAGACAGAGTGACAGAGAGACACAGATAGAAAGGGACAGAGAGAGAAAAGTAAGAAACACATAAAGAAAGGAAAGAAACAGAGACAGAGAGACAAGAAGTAGCTTAGTGACAGGTCTTCACGACATGCAAAAGAGGCAAAATGTGAACACATGTTCTTCATAATATGATGGGATTACCACATATTTGATAGCCTTTCAGTTCACTAAATGAGAGTATGTACTAATGATAAGTATTTACTATAGATATAGAACTTCTCTATTGATATGTATGCATTAGAAATGAATAATGAATCTCTATACTCATAGAAATCGTAATAATCTATCATTATAATGTTTCCTATGATCATTTGAAAAATAAAAAGGTCAGTTGACCTTTGTTAATTTTTGTATTTTCTTTTTGTCAAAACCTTATTGTAGATATCAATGTAATGGGTGAAACCTAAAATGTCTTCCTGAGGTGGTAAGGTTATAATATATTTATACATTCATAAAATCAAATTATCCCAATGCTGTTAAAAGGTATTCAAAATTATCTTATTTTATGATAAAGTTTGTTGATGTAAGACACCATTGAGGTTTTGTAGCTTTGTAAAGTACATCATTGACGTAGGTTTAGTGATTGATTGTAGTAAATACCTAAAAGAAAAGAACAGTAGATTCTTTTTGATTGATTCAAGTACGACCATATCCTGACATAAGACAAAGTAGGCAAATTACTATTTCTGACATATCAGTATTCATCTTGACAGCTAAAATCACCTTTTCGTTACACTATGAAAGTTTATATTACCACAGCCTCCACAGTATCGACAAGTGCATGTATTTAGTTATATTGGATCTGTTCTGGTGATCTACATTGTATGCGTAAAATATTGTTTCAATGAAAAACTGATTAACAACAGGCAAGGAAACTTCGTCAATAAGTATGACAGATTTTTCTCAATGCACATTGTTTTTATTGCTGTTTTTGCATTTAACAGCTATAAATACATGTAGAACATATATAACATACATTTCAATAATGTTATTATCTACAGGGTTAATGCAAATTTTAAGTATACATTCTATTGAACTTGTAATAAATGCTTAATATACATATCCATATCTGTGTTTGATTATTGTTAGATTATTCAAATTTTAGTTATAATATACAGTTGCTGGTTTCACTAGGGACAAATTGTCTATTCTTATTTTACAAGTAACAATATACATATCCATATATCTAATCTTTAGATATTAGACTCTTTTGTTTTGCACTAGATACCTTCTCGGAGAAAGTTTTCAGGCTTATACTATTTAGTGTTCTGAAAATTGTGGAAACATAGTTTCATGTCATTGTTTTTAATTTAAAATAAATCATAGCACTTCAATTAAAATCCTCGGTTTTAACGGTTTGCCTTTAAACATCGTCTGATGATATAACATCCCCTGATTAAAAATGTATAATTTACAGGATTTGGACTTAGTTTCTCAGAAGTGATGAGTTTTTTTCACAGCATGAAATCCTAGTCTCTCTGTCTCGGCATACATGTATTCCCTTGTCATAGAAATTTAATAATTTTCTTATTAACCAAAGCCTTTCTGAATATTAGAGGTTCCTGGTCATTATCTACTTATAATGAGCATTTCAATTCATTACTTTGTACTGGTCCGGATCTCTCTCTCTCCCTCTCGGCTACGCCTCTAGTAGTGTAATAAAACTTTAGAATATTAGCTGTAAGGGCTTCAACAGTGCCTTAACGATTTAATTAAGCGAAGGCCAATTTCTGATAGTGATCTCCTGTCGAGAAAAATCAATCTGCAGTCACCACCTAAGGCAGTCCTTCAATGATATTTGACACCAACCAGAGCCAGACTTTCCATTTAGATCGTGGATAACAATAGATTTTGTGAAATATGACATGTTAGGGAATTTTTTTTTTGTGAAGGACCACAATAGTAAGGTCAATATGGATAGTTGTAGGTTTGAGAAAATAAAAGACCTGGTTTGTTTGAAATCTTTACGTTAGTTGAAATCGAAATATTTCATGACAAACTGTGCAGTTCAGTCGCAGAGAGAACCATTGGGTCAAATCTGGGTTTTTTTTTCCCATTGATATTGAGCATCGTTTTTACATGGATTTTTTAAAATCGTGGATATGAATTGGTATACTATAATTTATCACTTTCAATCGTAGAGTTTTCTAGTAGTTGACAAATGTAAAAAAAACACAATTATATAAAGGCCCTTATTCTGCAATGTCAGCATCAGATTAATAATAAAATTTTAAATGGTTTTACCTCTGAAGAATTTGTGCTACATGTTTATATATTGTATATGACAGATAGTTGATGCCAAAACTAAAACAAAATAAAAACAGATTTTGTAACATATCTTGTGGAAAGAATGAGAAATTTGTATTTGGAAAATTACATATCATTATAAGAGTTATATTTACCTCCTCTACTGGTGAAAACAAAAGAATATTGAGTTCATCTTGCTTTAGTTGCAACAACAACAAGATAATGTAGACATGTTTTTATGAAGTAACAGATCACAGCAGCAGACATCGTTGTTGTCAATTCAAGACCCAGCAGGTTATTTGTTTAGAATTGTGATATGATAGCGTACCTGCTAAGATATATGTGGACTAAGACTCAAAAGTGATTTTACAATGATTCATGATCATTTATCTGATAATATGGAAGATGCTTTCAGTAGTTGGTTTTGCTCATGATAAATAATAATGGATAGATTAATTCATGCTTTAGGTTATTTCTTTATTGTTAAACTATAAACTATATTGTTATACTGTTAAAGCTGATAAAATGGACAATGCATTCTGTAGGAAAGGGTCCTTAAAAGTACAATAAAAATACTCTTGCTTTTACAAGATATGATTTAAAGAATCTATATTGAATTATGATGATGATTTGTCTTCAATGTCCCTGCTTCTACAATTATGATAAACATGTGGTTTTGAGGTTTAATATTACAATCAAGAGAATAATTTATCTCCATGTACAACCAGTGAACACCAATCAATAATGGTTCAGCAGTTTCATATGGATCTATAAACTGATGATGTTAAGCTAACTTCTCAGGTTTCATTTTGTCAGGATGATAATATTCCTCCTTACTGGGAAGATACACAAGGCTCAGAAAGAGTCATTCATCAACAATAAACATTCCATCACGCAAAACATAAATCATCATCATCATTCAAAAATCTTCCAATCCTGATCAGCTTTATTGTGTATATGTTAATCTGTATAATAAAGTGAATGGTCTTCCTTTGGTTAATGCATAAACAAATTCGGTAAACTCGAATAAGGAATTATCGTGACACTATGAATACCATTATCCTTGTTTATCTGTTTCATGGTGGTAATGAATCGATGTTACCAAGAAAACAAAAAAGATTCAAAGCAGGATTGTCTTAAGCGTTTTGTGACATCAAGGCTAAGACGATTTTGTAAGGAAACACGATCAATTTCAATTTATTGTTGTGAAGTGCTATTCTCTTTTCATTATCTTTGAAATAGACGCATATAAATCTGAAAAAGTTATCTTATTTGACAGTGGGAATTTGATCCAATCACACGTGTTCACCCGCTAAAATGATTACTGTCCAGTGTTTTCAGTAAAATTGATATCAAGTTTTATTTCATGATAATCAAAGTAAAAAAACCACACTTCATGGAGCACCTTGAGATCATAATTAAATAAAGTCCCTGAGGAAAGAATGAGAATGTTTTCCTATAAATCACAAACTGGAACATTTCGTGCTATGCTCGAAATCTCATCGAAATCCCTTGGTATTCACGTAATGATTTATCTGGGAGAAGAGATACGAGAATAAAGAGTTTTCTTATACATAGGTTAATGCTGCTCCTGGGGATATATTTATGTTTCTATTAGTGGGAACATTGAAACAGCTCTGAGACAATAACATTGCAGAATGTTTCTTTGAAAATGCATTTAATAATACTCAGCTTGATTTATTGAAATCAATAGAGTTAAAACTACAAATACAAGCTTTTTTGTTGACTAAAGTAATTAGACATTTGTTTGATTATTGTTATTTGAAACAAACGATTTCGTAATATTCTGAGATTTTGCATTTCGTCATTTGCAGCAGAGTAGCATTGCATGTATTAGTATGCTTAGTTTCAAACTGTAATTTGTAGAAATGGATTAACCTTTCAAAGGCTTTCATGTAAACTAATCTGGTCACATAGAAAGGTGTAAAATTGAAAGTCTGGCATATACACTTGTTGATTGGAAAGGGCTTGCGTTTCCTTTATTATTATAAATATTGATATACAGTAGAACTCGGATATAACAAACTCCAAGGGACCAAAGAATTTAGATCGCTATATCCTGTGTGCTATACGCATATAATTTTAATAATACTTTATAGGGACGGGAGTTGAAAATTTGTTCGCTATATCCGTGTTAGCTTTATTTTTTCCTGAGATTTTCCTACTCATATGCTGCTCACAATAAAAATTTCACCATTGTCAGACGTCAACAAATCAATCTTGATAAAGGAAGAACCATTGCGCATGTCTAGCTTCAGGGTAGTCACAATTCTCTTGGTGGAACCAACCCGCCTACACCAACCCAACACACACATATCAGGCGGAATTTAAGGTATATTTTTTTTGAAAGTAGATATATTTATAAATTCCTAAATCATATAAGCCAAATGCTGGTAAAGTTTACAAGTTTTCCAAAGTACAATATTCTTGACGTAGGTTTAGTGATGGACTGTAATTACTGATAAAATAAATAGTAGATTCTTTTTAATGCATACATGTATAAGTTCGGCATCACTTTGACATAAGACAGAGTAGAAAAATTTGTGTATCTGTTATATCAGTATTCATCTTGACAGAGAAGATTACTATTTTGTTACACTATATTAGGTTCCTGAAAGTTTTTAATATAGCAGTCTGTACCTTTTTAAACATATTTTAGTATGTATTGCCTGTACACTGGTGATATATGTATCAAATATTCCTTCAATGAGAAGCTAAAATATACACTGATTTATAGGAGAGCATAATTTGTGATAAAGTATGACTTATTTATTCTCTATTAAGTACTTTGTAAGTTATTTCAATTTCAAGATCGACACCATGCTGTATTATGTATATGACAGCTATGAATAGACAACTTATTATATGTATTGAAATGTTATTATTTACAAGGTTATTTGCACATGTTTAAGGTGTAGATTATATTCAAATAGAAAAAAGCTGAAAATACATATCCATGTAAGGTGAAGGTTAGAAGAAGTAAGGTTATTTTCTTATAGATACTCATTGATTATTGAATGCAACATGCAGAGAAAATCTCAGCCTCATATACTTTACTGGTCTAAGAATTACCAAAAGATAGTTTTATGTCATTCTTTACTTTTTTTAAAATCAATCACAGCAAGTTATGAACCAAGTTAATTTGCACGTCACATAAAGGATATTTGCAACTCAGCTTTTGGTGAATGATAAGGTACTATCAGATATCAAAACGTCATATTAAAATCCTCAGTTTTAATGTTAAAAGGTTCGATGAAATCAGTTCTCCTGCTATATTATAATGCATTACGTATTTGACAGTTGTGTAACTAATTATAAAATATATTTGAGAAACATAGTAACTTGAAAATATTGTGACGTCATGGAATTGTAAGATGTATGTGATGTAATTTACTGTTTGTTATTTAGGTATATGTACAATCTTTGGTCAGAGTGATATTACTGTGGTGATTAAGCTTCGTCTGAAGAAAATATCTCATACGGTTTGTAGAAAAAAGGTCGCTTTGTGCAACTGCAGTAACATCCCTCCACCCGTGGCCTTGACCATAGTGAAGAGACAAAGAGTTTGAATGTCGGGAGAAGTTACCTTCCTAGCAAGTTGTGCTAAGACTTACCAAGAGCCATCACCTGCTTTCAGCTGTCAGTCAGTGGACGAGCTCTCGTCACCTTTCTAACAGGACCAGCTGTTGGTTCAACTCGGAGAGAGTTTCATCACATGATCCACCTAGAGGTAAATGCTCTTCACTCAGACGTTCAATGTCAAAGTGACTGTCAGTATAGAAAGGGTTTCAATGAAAGACCATTGAAAGGACTGTGCAATTCTACTAGTGCCATTGATGTCAATTAACAAGTGAATCGAATTTATCTGCTTGTACTTGTGATTATCTTCCTAATAGTTTGAAGGTAGAAATGTTTTCTGCACTGATATTCATAATTATTTCATCCGTTTTAATACATTATCGTCATTAAATTGTTCCATAAGTCACAGTTGCATTTAGCAAGTGAATTGAATGATCTTTTCACGCTAATAATTACCATCCCAATATCCTGAAAGAAGGAATAATCGTCTCCTGCTTTCTTCACTTGTAGTCATTTGTCTTGTCTGTTGTATTAAGTTATCATTATTCAATTGTTCCATAAAGATTTTCATGACCCTGATCGCCAATTTTCTCATTACTTAAGATCTAAATCATTATTACCTAAAATAATGAATTAACCTTTGCTTTCATGAAAACTAATCTGATCTAAAAAAATGAACAGATGATTTTTTCAATTAGTTTACAGGAAAGTCCTTGCATTCCTTTTTACTTACAAATTTTGACATTGTTCTCAGTAATGCGTCATTATGTTTTTCCAAACATATATATTTTTCTGACATTTGTCTATGCATATAAAGGATAAATTAACAATTTCTTAGCAAAAATTATGTATATCCTTACCAAATAAACAATGTACAAAGCTGATGTCAAAGGTGCTAATAAATATTCACCAATTCAAAATGACACAAAAGGGTCTTAGAAAACAAAGAACAAGAGCATTGAACAAATGCTACACGGTCTAAGTTTTATGACTAGATTAAATCCTTCCACCTGTATCCTGTGTTAGTACTAGCGCACTAGAAATACCCATATCTTTAATATTATGAAAAGTATATAGAGATTATTGTCATATGACTTTTACGAAAAGAGTGTAAATTTTTTGTAGTACCCGAGCGAGAGCGAGGGCTATACACAAATTTGCACAAGTTTCATAAAAGTCATATGACACACTACCGAGAGTAGTTATTTATTTATTACCGATTCTATTCAATTTACCATCTTAGAAATATCCAAGAAACAGGCCCCTTCACTTGCGACGGCTGGCTACATTGACGTCACGAACAATGGTGTTATGACGTCACAGACGGAAAAATGTGGGAACTCGCGCTAAAAACAATTGTTACTAGTGCTCATACCGAAAATATGTCACCACTTATTTTCAACCGTATGGTTAATAAATACCATTATCATGCTGCTTTCAATTCATTTTTTACCATTGAAAGAATTCAATCAATCAATCTTGATAAAGGAAGAACCATTGCCTTGCTACAGGGTCGTCCCACACAGGAAAATATGGCATAGATAAGTGGTTGATTAAAATGTTTAAAAAATCTCCAAATAAAACAACCCCACCCGCAACCCACCATAGAAACATATCGTGCAGATTCCTTTGGAGCTGTTTTTTATATCATATTTAGAACAAAAGCTTTGTCGAGGGTTTAGTGATGTATTGTAGTAACTATCTTAAATAAGATAGCAATAGATTTTTTTATGGACATAAGTTTGGCAACATTTTGACATAAGACAAATTAGGCAAATTACTGTATCTGAAATATCATTATTCATCTTGACAGACACATTTACCTTATTGTTACACTATGATAGACACATTATAGTTTTAAACACCACATCATTCACGTTGTATACATTGCATATCTAAACCTGTATTGTCTGGACCCTGGTGATATATGTATTTTTATATATTTTGTATATGTAAATCCTTATGGTGGGGAACTGACATACCATTGTTTTATAGGCAAGAGTAATTATTCATAAAAATGATTAATTCTCTTCCCAAATAATTACTATCCAAATTGTTTCTATTTCCAAGTCGGTGACATGCTGTTTCATGTAAATAGCAGTCATAAATCGACAAATTAGTCCATATATTTAAACTTTGTTATTTTTTTAAGTGGGAGTGAGGACTTTTTCAAGTCCCAGCTGTACTTTTGTAAGACAACTAATTTTTGAAAGTGGAAATGTTGTATGATTACTGACGTCTTCATGCAATTGTTTTAGTGTTCTGAGAATAGTTCCATGTCATTATGTATCTATTTAAGGTAAACCATATCAAATTATAAACCAATTGCTTGTGTGTGTCACATTAAGGATATAAGCAATTATAGTAAGGTACTATCATTCTCCAAAACATAGAACTCAAATCCTCAGTTTTGATGCTTTAACTATAAACATGCTCCGATGATATCATTTCCCTAACAAAAGATGTATTATTTAAAGGCACTTTTCACTTCAAAGTTATGTTTAACCCTCTTTGACAATCATTATTCTCTTTCTTGACAAACGTGTATTCCTTTGGTTTTTACAACTGTCAAAGAAATTTCATTATTCTCTGAAAGCTTGTAACCCAAGCCACCTGAATGACAAGATTCTCCCATGTTTCCCTCTCGGCTATGCCTATAGCATTGTAACAAAACTGTAGAAAATTATATGTAAGGACCTCAACAGTGCCAAACCGATTTAATTAAGCCAAGGTCATCCATTTCTGATAGTGATCACCTGTGGGGTAAAATCAATCTGCAGTCACCACCTACAGCGGTCTGTCAATGGTATTTGACATAAACAAGAGCCAGGCTTTCGTTTATCGTTGATAACAATAGATTTTATGAATTATGACATGTTATGAAATTACTGTTTTGTGAAGGACAAACAACTAAAGTTAGGTCAATACTGATTGTTGTCATTTGAAACAAGAACCTTAATTTAAAGTTTTATTGAGTATCTTGACACTAGTTGATCTTGAAATCCATGATTTATGCATGACAAACTACACATTGCAGTTCAGTTGTAGGGAGGGTCCAATTTGATATGTTCCAATTGATATTAAACATTGTTTTCATCAATTGTTATATCGTATTCTACCATGAATGTGATAAATACTAAATTCTGATTGGTTCTCCTGGAAAATCAAACGTGATCAAGTTTAGATTCAAGTCTTCTGATTTTGAGGCCACTTCACCGCGCATTGATTGATTGACCCCGACTGTTAAATGAGATTAAACAAATTAAAAAATTATTTAACATGTTTATTGTCGTGTTTTTACGGGGTATGACCAAATCGTTTGAGGTAGATAAAGTATATTCTTCAAAATAAAAAGTTTAAAAGGTCTGTCAGCGCCACACGCAGCGAGCTTCCTTCAATTAAGGCAACAATACAGTGATGTCATTTACGCCAGCGCTTATGGCGTCATAATACTTGACAACGTCATAGTGGTTTCCGTTAGAATCATCTATTTGATGCCTATTCTAGCCTCAGACTATATTGTCAACAAGTAATTGAATCACAAATTTTAAACGGTATGATATTAATAGTTGTGTTTGAAGAAAGTAAGAAATATATTTGATGGACAAGGAATGATAGAGTTACCTTTGCTCACGGCTAAATCTATTTCATATACCAAGGATCAAAACCCCTTGCACAGACGAGTTCATTTTTGTTGTAGGAAGGTAGGACATTTTACAAAGTTGAATTCGCTGAGACAAAGAGTTCACGATTAAACTCGTCATGGTAGAATGGAGATAAACCTAGTGTGTTTGAAAATCAGAGACATGTCAGACTGTCATACAGGTTTATCTCCTAAATCTATAACTTTTGTTACAGTGTTTGGCAATAGACAAATGTCCAATATCCAAAGCTGGTTACTTTATATGTGAATCATTAATGATATAAAAAGGTTGGATTCTTAATGATAAGCCTTCACAATGTCGGAATCAGATTAATGATTACATTATAGACTGTTTTACCTTTGAAGAACTGGCTACAAATCTTTTTATTGTCGATAGCAGATGTCAAAAACTACAACAGAACATAAAACTGAGTCATAACGTTCAATGTGGAAAGCATTGAACTGTTTATTTTGTAAATGACATTAATATATACATTTTATGTAACATTCTGCTTAACCGAGTAATACCAAATGAACATTTGCACATATTTATTGGTGTATTATCAGATCAGCCTTTGCCAATGAAAATCACTCTGTCGCTTTACCTGTGGGGAAAAAGAGGTTTGTTTTTCAGTTAATAATTATTGTAATCAAATGATCTTACCTCCTCTACAGGGATGGGGATGCTAAGCTCATTTTACTTACATCCCTACTATCCATAAACTATATTGAAATAAAGAAGAATTTATTAGAAGACACAGACCACACCAGCTGTCAATTAAAGATTCTTATAAGTTGTTAATTTGTTAAAAAATATTTTGATATATTGATTGATATATTTGAAGGAATTAACATTTTATAAAATTTTCAATGCATTTTCTTGTTCTTGGTAAAAGGCCTTGCAAATCAAGATGATGTATACTTTTGCTTTGCAAGAACGCATATTGAATAAAACAAACATTTATCTTTGATATCCCTGCTGTTGCAAGGTTGATACCATTTTTATTGTTTATATTTAAAGAATATAATATCTTCATGCACAACATAATGACGGTTCAGCAGTTTCATATGAATCTAGAGACTGATTATGTTTAGCTAACTTGTCCTGCTTTATTTTAACAGGCTGATAACATTCCTCCCTACTGTGAAGATACACAAGCTCAGAAAGATTCATTCATCAACAAACAAAATTCCATCACGCCAAACATAAATCGTCATCTAAATTGCCATTCAAAGGTCTTTCAATCCTGATAAGGTTTATTGTGTAATAACATGAAATGGTTTTCCTTTGTTTAATACAAAAGTAATTCTGTAAAACTGAATTAGGAATTATCGTGACACTATAAATACCGCTATCCTTTTTTATCTGTTTCATGGTGGTAATGAAACGATGTTACAAAGAAAACAAGAAAGATTTAAAGCAGGATTTTCTAAAGCTTTTTGTGACGTCAAGGCTAAGACGATATTTTAAGGAAACACGATAAATTTCAATTTAGTGTTGAGAAGTGCTATTCCCTTTTCATTATCCTTGCAAGGGATGCTTATAATCGTAAAGAATGATCTTATTTGATGTGGGAATTTGATCAAATCACACCTGTTTGCCCGCTAAAATGATTACTTTCCAGTTTTTGCAACAAAATTGATACAAAGTTTTATTTCATGATAATTAAAGAACGAAACCACAATTCAAGGAGCACTATGATATCATAATTAAATAAAGTTCTAAAGAAAGAATGAGAATGTTTTCCTATAAATCACAAACTGGAGAATTTCATTCTATGCTCGAAATCCCTTAGTATTCAAATAATGATTTATCTGGGAATAAGAGATGCGAAGAATAAAGAGTTTTCTTATACAAAGGTTAACATGATGAAACTCCCAGCTCCTCGGGTTACGTTTATTTTTCTGTAATCAGGAACATTTATACAGTTTGGATACAATAACATTGTAGAATGTGTCTTTGAAAATGTATTCACAGATATTCAGCCTGGTGTATAAAATCAATAGAGTAAAACCTACAAAGACAACATTTGCTGTTGCTTAACCGTTGAGATTATCATTTTATTTGAAACAAATGATTCCTTTATTTTGTGATATTTTGCATTAAATACTCTTGTACAGTGTAGCATTGCATACATTAGATTGCTAGGACAAACTGTAACAGTTAAGATATCAGTTTGATAATTTGCAGATCATAACAATGTCAACTCAGTTGATACTTGGAAACATGGTTCGACAACAGTATTAACTAAAATGGCAACTCTCTTTAAATCAAATTATTTACTCAAAACATCCTTCCACTATATCAAATATTCTAGTAGTTCAATATATCATCAACCATCAAGTCTATTGGATAGCACTTTTGAATCGTAAGTACAAGTTGCATTGGCAGTATATTGGAAGTACAGTTCAAAACCTTGTTTTGAAAATCTTCGGTCAGAAGATGACATTTCTGAGGTGATTTAGCTTCGTCTAAAGAAATAATGTCATACTGTTTGTAGAATAAAGGTCGCTTTGTGCAACTGCAGTAACTTCCCTCTTCCCGTGACCTTACAAACCATCACCATAGTGAAGAGACACATAGTTTGAATGGTCAGGAGAAGTTACCTTCCTAAAGGAGACAGCATATTGACTTAAGACTTACCAAGAGCCATCACCTGCTTTCAGCTGTCAGTCAGTGGACGAGCTCTTGTCGCCTTTCTTACAGGACCAGGTGTTGGTTCAACTCTGAGAAAGTTTTATCACGTGAAAAGCAGATCCTCTGTGGAATAAATGCTCTTCACTCAGACGTTCATTGTCACAGTGACTGTCAGTATAGAAAGCGTTTTAATGAAAGACTATTGAAAGTACTGTACACTGTCCCAGTTCTACTAGTGCCATGACGAGAAGAATTGATGTCATTGTCATACTTAACATGTGCATCAAATGATTTTTTCGCACTTGTAATTATCTTCTGTATATCTTAAAAGTAGAAGTGCTATATGCACTGGTATTCGTTAGTATTTCTATCTGATGTAATACATTATCGTCATTAAATTGTTCCATAATAATAGGTTCCTAATAATTACAATCCTAATATCATGAAAGTAGGAATAACCGTCTCCTGTTTTCTGCACTGTTGTCATTTGTCTTTCTATCTGTTGTGTAAGTTAAAATCATCAAATTGTTCCATATAGATTTTAATGACCCTGGTCGCCAATTTTCTAATTACTGAATATTTGAATCATTATTACTTAAGATAATGCATTAACCTTTGCTTTCATGAAAACTAATCTGATCTCATAAAAATGTAAAGATGAATTTTTCAATTAGTTGACAGAAGGTCCTTGCATTCCTTTATACTTACAAATGTCTACATTTTTCCCAGTAATGCATCATAATGATTTCCAAACATATATATATTTTTTCCTGACATTTGTTCATGCATACAAAAGATACATTTACAATTTCTCAACAGAAATCATGTATTTCCTGACAACATAAACATGTACAAAACTAATGTCAAAACTGCTTATAGATGACTCACCAATTCAAAATGACCACAAATTAGTGTTTGAAAGCAAACATTGCAGAGGACAAACACAATAAGGTCGAAGTTTTATGAATAGATTATATCCTTTCACGTTTCCGTTAGTACACTTTAGTGCACTAAAAATACCCACATCTTTATCATTACAAAAATGTATACCATTTTTATGCTGCCATCATCATTGATGGCATCATTGAAAGACTTCTACCAATCGATTTTGATAAGGGAAGAACTATTGCCTACAGGGACATAACATAAGACTACAGGGAAGTCTCACACAAAGTAATTTGGCACAGATAATTGGTTGATTCAAAAGTGTGAAAATCCTTTTAGCGGAGCAAACCTACCTTCATAACACCCAACCACCGATTCATCTAAAGTTATCAAGCAGAATTGTTGGTACCTTTTGTTGGCGATAGATATATGTATAAATAAAGAAATCATATAAACCTCATGCTCTTACAGACTATATGTAATCAAGATTACCTTTTCCTATGATAAGGTCAAATGACATAAGAGCTATTGAGATTCGAACATCCTTAAAGTTTACTGATAGGTGTGTTGCCCCTGATCAATTTATGCACACCAAAACATCTGCTATTATCATGCTGCTCTTAATTAAAACGTCATCAAATCCATCTTGATAAAGGAAGAACCATTGCCTTGCTACATGGTCGTCCCATACAGGAAAATGTGCCATTGATAAACGGTTAATCAAAAATATTTAAAAAGTCTCCAAAATGAACCACCCCACACACAACCCATGGCCACCATAGAAACTTGCAGATTTCCTTTGAGCTGTATTAATAAATCATTTTTAATACAAAATCTTTGACGAGGGTTTAGTGATGGATTGTAGTAACTATCTTAAATTAGAGGGCAATAGATTCGTTTAGATGGACATAAGTTTGGCCACATTTTGACATAAGACAAAGTAGGCAAATTACTGTATCTGACATATCAGTATTCATCTTGGCAGAGAATATCACCTTATTGTTTCACTTCGATGGACACCACAGCCTCCACGTTGTATACATGTGCATACTAAAACCTGTATTGTCTCTCTTAGTGAGGGACTGACAAAAATTATTGTTTTATAGGCAAGAGTAATTTTTCATAAAAAGATAGATTATCTTCCAAGATAAGTACTTTGCAAACTGTTTCTATTTAAAGCTCGACGACATGCTGTTTTATGTAAATGGCAATCATGAATAGACAACTTAGTCCAAATATTTAAACTATGTTATTATTTACAGGATTAATTGCACATTTTGTAGTTATAAAACATTTTCAAATTGATTTATACATTATCAATATAGTGTATCTTTTGACAAGAGGTTCTTTCCTTTGAGATTTTTTTAGCGGTTGAAGTAAGAAATACAGTCGCAGCTCATTAAGTAACGACTGGATGATCACAATAGCTATATAAGTAAGGACTCTTTCAAGTCATATTTGTAATTTGTAACACATTTGATTTTTGAAAGTAGAAATGTTGTATGATTAATGACGTTTGCCTCCTGCAACTGTTTTCTTTTTCTGAGAATAGTTTCATGTCAGTATGTATCTATATAAGGTTAACAATAGCAAATAATAAACCGATGGTTTTGTGTGTGTCAAATTAAGGATATAAGCAATTATAGTAAGTTACTATCAGTCTTCAAAACATAAAATTCAAATCCTCATTTTTAATGATTTAACTACAAACATGCTGCGATGATAACATTTCCCTAGCAAAAGATGTATTATTCAAAAGGGACTTTATGTTTAACCCTCTTTAGCAATCATTATTCTCTTTCTTGACAAACATGTATTCCCTAGGTTCTTACAGCTGTCATAGAAATTTCATTATTCTCTGAAAGATTGTAACCCAAGTCCCTGAACGACATGATTTCCGGTCATTATTGGTATCTTAAAACGAATTCTTCAATTCATTACTTTGTACTGGTTCAAATCTCTCATGCTTTCTTCTCGGCTACGCCTCCAGCAGTGTAACAAAACTTTAGAATATCAGCTTTAAGGGCCTCAACAGTGCCTCGCCGATTTAATTAAGTGAAGGTCAATTTTCTGATAGTGATATCCTGTTGGGTAAAATCAATCTGCAGTCACCACCTACAGCGATCTCTCTATGATATTTGACATAAACCATAGCAAGGCTTTGCATTGAGATCGTGGATAAGAATGGATTTTATAAATTATGATATGTTTTTGAAATTTTGTTTTGTGAAGGACAAGAAACGAAAGTTAGGTCAATACTTTCATTGTCATTTGAAACAAGAACCTTAATTTAAGGTTTACTTGGGAATATTGACACTAGTTGAAATCCATGATTTATGCATGACAAACTGTACAAAGTAGGTCAGTTGTAGAGAGGGTCAAATTTGATGTGTTTTGATTGTTATTAAACATCGTTTTTATGAATTGTTGTATCATAATCCATAACTTTTGTTACAGTGTTTGGTGTTTTAGTAGTAGACAAATTTCCAAAATCCAAAGCTGGTTTATTCATATATGAATCATTAAGGATAGAAAAGTTTGGATTTCGCAATGTATGAATCAGATTAATGATTACATTAAATATTGTTTTACCTTTGAAGAACTGGCTACATATCTATTTATTGTCGATAGGATAGGAATACTAAGCTCATTTTAAGTAAATTCCTACTATTCATTAACTATTAAAAATAATAAGAAAGTATTAGAAGACATCAACCATAGCAGTTGTCATTTCAGGATCCATAAGGTAATTTGTTAAGAAATATTTTTCCCAAATGTAATTGGGGTGTTTGCACGTATCTTATAAAGTATCTGTAAAGAAGTTGACTTAAAGTGATTGTACACTTTTTCATGATCGTTTAATGCAATCTGATAATTTTTATCATAGTAAAAAAGTGCAAATTCATTGTTAAACAACAGACTAATTTATTATTAACTGTGTGTTTAATTCTATTGATACATTTGAAGCAATTACACTTCATCATTAATATTTGATAAAACTGACAATGGATTTTAATTGTTTGGGGTAAAAAGGCCTTGAAAGTCAAGATGATTTATACTTTAGGTTTGTAAGAACACATATTGAATTCAAATGAACATTTATCTTTAATATCTCTGCTGTTGCAAAATTGATAACATTTGTGTTCTTATGGTTTATTTAAAAAATATAATTCATCTTCATGCACAAGTGAACACAACTTATTGATGGTTCAGCAGTTTCATATGAATCTGGAGACTGATAATGTTTAGCTAACTATTCAAGTTTCATTTTATCAGGCTGATAATATTCCTCCTTACTGGGAAGATACACAAGATCAGAAAGATTCATTCATCAACAAACAAAAGTCCATCACGCCAAACATAAATCGTCATCTAAATTGCCATTCAAAAGTCTTTCAATTTTGATAAGGTTTATTGTGTAATACCATGGAATGGTCTTCCTTTGTTTATTACAAAAAAGGAATTCAGTAAACTGAATTAGGAATTATGGTGACATTATAAATACCACTATCCTTGTTTATCAGTTTCATGGTGGTAATGAATCGATGTTACCCAGAAAGAAAGATTTAAAGCAGGATTTTCTAAAGATTTTTGTGACAGGCTAAGACGATTCTCTAAGGAAACACGATAAATTTCCATTAAGTGTTGAGAAGTGCTATTCCCTTTTCATTATCCTTACAAGGGACGCATATAATCCTAAAGAATGATCTTATTTGAGGGTGAGAATTTGATCAAATCACACCTGTTCGTCTGCTTAAATGATTACTTTCCAGTTTTTGCATCAAAATTGATACAAAGTTATATTTCATGATAATTAAAGAATAAAACCACAATTCAAGGAGCACATTGAGATCATAATAAAATAAATTTCTGAGGAAAGAATGAGAATTTTGTTCCTGTAAATTTCAAACTGTCTTTTCTTATTTTACATGCAACAATATACTCATCCATATATCTTATCTTTAGAAATTAGGTTCTTTTGTTTTTGATTGCACTAGACACCTTTACGGAGAAAGTTCTCAGGCTTATACTATTTTGTGTTCTGAAAATTGTGGGAACATTGTTTCATTTCATCCTTTTATTTTAAAAATAATCAAAACACTTTAATTAAAATCCTCGGTTTTCATGCTTAGCTTATAAACATACTCTGATGTTGCAAGATCCCCTGATTAAAAATGTATGATTTACAGAAATTGAAGGACTTTGTTGCTCAAAAGTCATGTTATTTTCACGTCATGAAATCCTAATCTCACTTTCACCTTTTATCAAATGTGTTTCTCGGCATACATGTATTCCCTTGGTTCTTACAATTGTCATAGAAATGTTATCATTCTCTGAAAGTTTGTCACCAAAGCCTTCTAAATATTAGAGGTTCTGGGTCATTATCTTCTTATAATGAACATTTCAATTCATAACTTGTACTGGTCCGGATATCTCTCTCTCTCTCTCGGCTACGCCTCTAGTAGTGTAATAAAACTTTAGAATATTAGCTGTAAGGGCCTTAACAGTGCCTCAACGATTTAATTAAGCGATTTAATCAATCTGCAGTCACCACCTAAGGCAGTATTTCAATGATATTTGACATTAACCAGAGCAAGGCTTTCCATTTAGGTCGTGGATAACAATAGATTTTGTAAAATATGACACGAATAAGTTCATTTTGCTTTAGTTGCAAAAACCAAAAGATATTGAAATAAAAAAATCTCATTTATGTTACATACTGCTAAACTGTTTAACACATATGCAAGACTGCATATCATTTATTGCAAGCTATTGAAATAAAAAAGACATTTTGTATGAAGTAACAGATCACAGCAGAAGATATCGTTGTTGTCAATTCAAGACCCAGCAAGTTATTTGTTTAGAATTGTGATTGAAAGTATCTGCTATGATATATGTGGACTAAGATTCAAAAGTGATTTTACAATGATTCATGATCATTTATCTGATAATATGGAAGATGCTTTCAGTAGTTGGTTTTACTCATGATAAATAATAATGGATAGATTAATTCATGCTTTAGCTTATTTCTATATTGTCTACAATTAGGAGAAAATAAATGTTAAAGCTGCTGTTTTTCAAACATTTACTCATGTTCATGTTTTTCCTAAAGATATAGATGATGTATTGACCAGAGATTTTGATAATAGTTGTGATATTCAAGCTTTTATTGTCAAACACCTGATTCTATTATTAAATCAATATGTTTTTTATTCCCTTAACTTTTTTGAAGGAATTGCATTTGATCATTGATATTTGATAAAATGGACAATGCATTTTGTAGGAAAAAGTCATTGAAAATAAAGTAAAAATACTCTTGCTTTTACAAGATATGGTTCAAAGAACCTATTTTGAAATATAATGATAATTTGTCTTCAATGTCCCTGCTTTTGCAATAATGATAACCATCATGGTTATTTAGGGTTTAAAGAGAATAATTTATCTCCATGTACAACCAGTGAACACCAATCAATAATGGTTCAGCAGTTTCATATGGATCTATAAACTGAATATGTTAAGCTATCTTCTCACGTTTCATTTTGTCAGGATGATAATATTCCTCCTTACTGGGAAGATACACAAGGTTTAAGAAAGAGTCATTCATCAAAAATAAACATTCCATCACGCAAAACATAAATCATCATCTAGATTTTCATTCAAACTTCTTCCAATCCTGATTAGCTTTATTGTGTATATGTTAATCTGTATAATAAAGTGCATGGTCTTCCTTTGGTTAATGCATAAACAAATTCAATAAAATCGAATAAGGAATTATCGTGACACTATGAAACCCATTATCCTTGTTTATCTGTTTCATGGTGGTAATGAATCGATGTTACCAAAAAAGCAAAATAGATTCAAAGCAGGATTTTCCTAAGCTTTTTGTGACATCAAGGCTAAGACGATTTTGTAAGGAAACACGATCAATTTCAATTTATTGTTGTGAAGTGCTATTCTCTTTTCATTATCTTTGCAATAGACACATATAAATCTGAAAAAGTTATCTTTTTTGACAGTGGGAATTTGATCAAATCACACGTGTTCACCCCCTAAAATGATTACTGTCCAGTGTTTTCAGTAAAATTGATATCAAGTTTTATTTCATGATAATAAAAGTATAAAACACACTTCAAGTAGCACCTTGAGATCATAATTAAATAAAGTCCCCGAGGAAAGAATAAGAATGTTTTCCTATAAATCACAAACTGGAGAATTTCGTGCTGTGCTAGAAATCCCATCAAAATCCCTTGGTATTCACATAATGATTTCTCTGGGAGAAGAGATACGAGAATAAAGAGTTTTCTTATACAGAGGTTAACTCAGCTCCTGCTCCTCTGCTCCTGGGGATATATTTATGTTTCTATTAGTGGCAACATTGATACAGCTCTGATACAATAACATTGCAGAATTTGTCTTTGAAAATGCATTAAATAATACTCAGCTTGATTTATTGAAAGCAATAGAGTTAAAACTACAAATACAAGCTTTTTTGTTGACTAAAGTAATTAGATATTTGATTGATTATTGTTATTTGAAACAAACGATTTCTTAATATTCTGAGATTATGCATTTAGTCATTTGCAGCAGAGTAGCATTGCATGTATTAGTATGCTTAGTTTCAAACTGTAACTTGTAGAAATGGATGAATCTTTCAATGGCTTTCATGTCAACTAATCTGATCACTTAGAAAGGTGTAAAATTGAAAGTCTGGCATATACACTTGTTGACTGGAAAGCGCTTGCATTTCCTTTTTTATTATAAATATTGATATACAGTAGCACTCGGATATAACAAACTCAAAGGGACCAAAGAATTTAGATCGCTATATCCGGTGTTCGCTATACGCATATAATTTTAATAATACTTTATAGGGACGGGAGTTGAAAATTTGTTCGCTATATCCGTGTTCGCTATTTCCATGTTCTACTGTATTCTCATAATACTGCATTATGGTGTTTCCTATGATCATTCTCAAAATTTCACGGTCGCTTAATCTTTGTGATTAATTTGCATTACTTTTTTTAACCAATATCTTATTTTTCATATATACACAAAGAACTTAATTAAGCACCCCCCTATTTTGTAAAATGAATTTGGGTGCTCTTGGACTATTTGGATTAATTTGATGTATTGACCCCTCCAGATATAACAATTGCCCTTTTATTGACTATTTAATTGAACTTAAGATCGCTTCTAAGCAAAAATAACGAAAATATGAGAAAAACTGTGCGGCTACTGAAATTTGGCCAATTATAACTATTGTCATAGGGGGAAAACTACACATTAAACTTTGGATGTTATGAATCAAAAATAACAATATTGATCCCTAGTTGACATTCAAACACAAAAAACTTTTTATCATGCATGATAAGAGGCTAGCAAGACATTGAATTTTCAGTACTTTTTTTCATCAAAAATTGATAAAATGCCTATAATCTTAACATCTGTAAGTAAATTTGAGATTCCTTGAGTTGAAAGTGTTGACCAAACAGTTCTCCTTCCTTCAGATAATCCATTTTCTTTGACAGTGGCCAATTAATGGCTTTGTGCAGTTTTCTTTAAATTCATTTTTTGATAATTTTGTGATTTTGAAGGTTCATACTGCTTTAACGATTGACTTTTGCTATGAGGTTATTTACCAAAAAGTCATCAATTCACTCAAGAGAATGATAATAATCACATTGCAGCAAAAAATATTGACTTTTATTTTCAATTTTAAAGTAACTTGGATTTTGACTAAATAATACCAAGTTTTTGTAAAACCAGTTATTCAGCGACAGTGAATCATAAGCCAAATGAAGTTTTTATTTCCACAATGCTATATGATCGTTCTATTTAAAAATCCTTATTGTTCGATTGTACATTTGTTTTGTTTATTATCAGCAGTGTTTTTCTGTTTGAAAAAGTGGGGGGTGCTTAATTAAGTTCTTTGTGTATATATGTTAAGGGCCGAACCTATATTTTGTCCTGAGATTTTCCTACTCATATGCTGCTCACAATAAAAATTTCACCATTGTCAGACGTCAACAAATCAATCTTGATAAAGGAAGAACCATTGCCTAGCTTCAGGGTGGTCAAAATTCTCTTTGGAGGAACCGATACGCCTACACCAACACAACACACACACATCAGGCAGAATTTAAGGTATATTTTTTTGAAAGTAGATATATTCATAAATTCCTAAATCATATGAGCCAAATGCTGGTAAAATTTACAACTTTTCCAAATTACCTTATCTTTTGATATAATAAGTTGACGACTGAGCATCATTTATTTTTTAAGTACCATCTTCTTGACGTAGGTTTAGTGATGGACTTTAATTACTGACTAAAATAAATAGTAGATTCTTTTTAATGCATACATGTATAAGTTCGGCAACACATTGACATTAGACAGAGTAGACAAATGTGTGTATCTGTTATATCAGTATTCATCTTGACAGAGAAGATTACTATTTTGTTACACTTAGTCTATATTAGGTTCCTGAAAGTTTTTAATATAGCAGTCAGTACTGTACACATATTTTAGTATGTATTGCCTGTACACTGGTGATATATGTATCAAATATTCCTTCAATGTGAAGCTGATTATATACACTGATTTATAGGAGAGCATAATTTGTGATAAAGTATGACAGATTCTATTCTCGATTACGTACTTTGTAAGTTATTTCAATTTCAAGGTCGACACCATGCTGTATTATGTATATGACAGCTATTAATAGACAACTTATTATATGTATTGAAATGTTATTATTTACTAGGTTATTTGCACATGTTTAAGGTGTAGATTATATTCAAATTGAAAAATGCTGAAAATACATATCCATGTAAGGTGAAGGTGAGAAGAAGTAATGTTATTTTCTTATAGATACTCATTGATTATTGAATGCAATATGCAGAGAAAATCTCAGCCTCATATACTTTACTGTTCTACGAATTACCAAAAGATAGTTTTATGTCATTCTTTACTTTTTAAAAAGTCCATCCAAGCAATTTGTGAACCAGGTTGGTTTGCACGTCACATAAAGGATATTTGCAACTCAGTCTTTGGTGAATGAATAGGTACTTTCAGATTTCAAAACATCATATTAAAATCCTAAGTTTTAATGTTAAAAGGTTCGATGAAATCAGTTCCCCTGGCAAAAGATGTACCATTCAAAAGATTTTGTCAATCCAAAGTTATGTTTTTCACAGCCTGAAATTCTAATCTCTGTATACATTTTTGACAAACAAAAATTTGTTCTTTGGCAAACAGGATATAAGCAATTATACTAAGGTACCATCAGTCTTTAAAACATAAAATTCAAATACTCATTTTTAATTATTTAACTATAAACATGCTCCGATGATATCATTTCCCTATCAAAAGATGAAAATTAGTTAAAAGGCACTTTTCACTTCAAAGTTATGTTTAGCCCTCTTTGACAATCATTATTCTCTGTCCTGACAAACATGAATTCCCTTGTATCGTACAGCAGTCATAGAAATTTCATGATTTTTTTTAAATTTGTAACCTAAGCCTCCTATGACAGAGGTTCTGGGTTTCTTATGGCCATCTTCTTATAAATTGTTTGGGGTGATTTGGGGGTGATTAAGTTCTTTGTGTATATATATCTGAGAGACAATGTTGATTTTAATAGGAACTCAAAGCCGTTGCCGGAGAGAACACATTCTTTAAGGAAACCTGTGATCTGTGATGGACGCATCTTCCCTAGACACAGATAGCATGCCCATGTAATGTTTTTAGCGATATTAATACATCCTGGCCAGACATCATGATACCATTCGTGAGGTTCTGCTACCATCATCCTGAAAGAAGACAAATTCTGACACATCAGGCAAATTTGTTTATTTACCAATTAAATTGCTCTTGTGGGTTTATTTACTTGCGTCCTTTGACTACTTAAAACTTTCGTTCACAAACTGCAGTCTCATTGGACTGTATCAACATAGAGGTAATATCTAGCTATGCATGTAGAAGGCTGTGATTGCACTACACTGCAACAGACTGGTTGCTAGGATTATTTAAATGAGTGGTTGATCAGATCATAGTTCAAACAAAGACAACATAGCAATCTTAATCACAGACAAGTTGATGATATCAACTCAAAACCATCACTCCCAAAAGTAGAGCATTATTACTCTTACATTGTACATTCCATCAGATGTAACCATTCCAAGAAGTTGTTTTGTTGGCATATACACTGATTGGTTGATATTCACACCCTGACATCCAAACTGCCATGGTCCATTGGACGAAAAGCTTTACAAAATTGATATTTGTAAAGCTTAAAAACAGATTAGCCATAACCAGTTGCAAAAAGGAGATTGTCCTGTTAACACTATATAACTATATAATAATGCATTACGTATTTGATTGTTGTGTTACTTAAATATATTTCACAAACCTAGTAACTTGAAAAAAATATTGTGATGTCAAAAGAATTGACGTCCAGGAATTTTAAGATGTATGTGATATCATTCGATGTATGTTATATAGGTACAGTATAACACGGATATAGCGAACTCGGATATAGCGAACAATCAGATATAGCGAAAAAAAATTCAAGTCCTGTCCTATATAATATCCTTTAAATTATATGCGTATAGCGAACACCGGATATAGCGAACTAAATTCTTCGTTCCCTTGGAGTGAGTTTTATCCGAGTTCTACTGTATTTAGAAAATCTTCGATCAGAGCGATATTTCTGAGGTGATTTAGCTTTGTCTGAAGAAAATATCTCATACTGTTTGTAGAATAAAGGTCGCTTTGTGACCTTACAAACCATCACCATAGTGAAGAGACAAAGAGTTTGAATGTCAGGAAAAGTTACCTTCCTAAAGGAGACAGCATGTTGACATAAGACTTACCAAGAGCCATCACCGGCTTTCAGCTGTCAGTCAATGGACGTGATTGTGTCACCCTACTTACAGGACCAGTTGTTAGTTAGCTGCAGAGAAAGTTTATCAGTGAAAACAAGATCCTCTGTAGAGTAAAAGCTCTTCACTCAGACGTTCATGGTCACAGTGACTATCAGTGTAGAAAGTGTTTTAATGAAAGACCATAGAGAGTACTGTGCCATGACGAGAAGAATTGATGTCATTGTCATACTTAACATGTGAATCGAATGATTTTTTCGCACTTATAATTATCTTCCTAATATCTTGAAAGTATTCATAATAACCATTCCAATATCTTGAAAGAAGGAAAAATCGTCTCCTGCTTTCTGCACTTGTAGTCATTTGTCTTTTTATCTGTTGTGTTAAGTTATCAATATTCAATTGTTCCATATAGATTTTCATGACCCTGGTCGCCAATTTTCTAAATACTGAATTATTAATTCTTAAGATAATGCATTAACCTTTGCTTTCATGAAAACTAATCTGATCTCATAAAAATGTAAAGATGCATTTCTTTATACTTACAAATGTCTAATTTTTTCTCAGTAATGCATCATAATGATCTCCAAACATATATATATATTTTCCTGACATTTGTTAATGCATACAAAGGATACATTTACAATTTCTCAACAGAAATCATGTATATCCTGACAACATAAACATGTACAAAGCTAATGTCAAAGATGCTAATAGATAAATCACCCATTCAGACTGACCACAAAAAAGTATTAGAAAACAAACATTGCAGAGGACAAACACAATGAAGTCGAAGCTTTATGAATAGATTATATCCTTTCACGTTTCCGTTAGTACACTTTAGTACACTAAAAATACCAACATCTTTATCATAACGAAAAATGTATACCATTTTCATGCTGCCATCATTCAATATTTCATCATTGAAAGATTTCTATCAATCGATTTTGATAAAGGAAGAACTATTGCCTACAGGGACATAACATAAGACTACAGGGAAATCCCACACAAAGTAATTTGGCACAGATAAGTGGTTGATTCAAAAGTGTGAAAATCCTCTTAGCGGAGCAAACCTACCTTTATAACACCCAACAACCGATTCATCTAAAGTTATCAAGCAGAATTGTTGGTACCTTTTGTGGGCGATAGATATATGTATACATTAAGAAATGATATAAACCTAATGCTCTTACAGACTATATGTAATCAGGATTACATTTTCCTATGATAAGGTCAAATGACATAAGAGCTATTGAGATTCGAACATCCTTAAAGTTTACTGATAGGTGTGTTGCCCCTGATCAATTTATGCACACCAAAACGTCTGCTATTATCATGCTGCTCTTAATTAAAACGTCATCAAATCCATCTTGATAAAGGAAGAACCATTGCCTTGCTACATGGTCGTCCCATACAGGAAAATATGCCATTAAAAACGGTTAATCAAAAATATTTAAAAAGTATCCAAATTGAACCACCCCATACACAACCCACCATAGAAACTTGCAGATTTCCTTTGAGCTGTATTAATAAATCATTTTTAAAACAAAATCTTTGACGAGGGTTTAGTGATGGATTGTAGTAACTATCTTAAATTAGAGAGCAATAGATTCATTTAGATGGACATAAGTTTGGCCACATTTTGACATAAGACAAAGAAGGCAAATTACTGTATCTGACATATCAGTATTCATCTTGGCAGAGAAAATCACCTTATTGTTTCACAACGATAGACACCACAGCCTCCACGTTGTATACATTTGCATATTTAACCCTGTATTGTCTCACTTAGTGAGGGACTGACAAAAATCATTGTTTGTTTTATAAGAGTAATTATTCATAAAAAGATAGATTATCTTCCCAAATAAGTACTTTGCAAACTGTTTCTATTTCAAGCTCGACGACATGCTGTTTTATGTAAATGGCATACATGAATAGACAACTTAGTCCACATATTTAAAGGGGCATGCGCAGTAGCACGTTTTTTGATAATTTTATATTTTTAATTTCTCACTGATAATTGTAAGTGAATGCTAAATGTATTATTTTGACAGTGTCAAAAATCTCATTACACAAGCCAATCGTCCACTGTCAGAGGACAAAGAATGACGATTCACATAAAATCCATTGGCGGCCATTTTTTTGTGAACACCTTTAATTCATTTTTGTAAGAAAAAGGAATCGCATGGCTAAACTTAACGCTATATACTGGAATTATTACTGCTCCATTTAGTTTAAATACATTGTCTTTCAATTGAAACCATTAATTTTCATTTTCCTTCCATCAACCTATATTCCCCCTAAAAACGTGCTACTGCCCCTTTAAACTATGTTATTATTTACAGGATTAATTGCACATTTTGTAGTTATAAAACATTTTCAAATTGATTTATACATTATAAATATATTGTATCTTTTGACAAGAGGTTCTTTGAGATTTTCTTTAGTGGTTGCAGTAAGAAATACAGTCGCAGCTGGATAATCACAATAGCTATATAAGTAAGAACTCTTTCAAGTCATATTTGTAATTTGTAACACATTTGATTTTTGGAAGTAGAAATGTTGTATGAGTAATGACGTTTGCCTCCTGCAACTGTTTTCTTTTTCTGAGAATAGTTTCAGGTCATTATGTATCTATTTAAGGTAAATAATAGCAAATAATTAACCGATGGGTTGTGTACGTCAAATTAAGGATATAGGCAATTATAGTAAGGTACTATCAGTCTTCAAAACATAACATTCAAATCCTCATTTTTAACGATTTAACTACAATCATGCTGCGATGATATCATTTCCCTAGCAAAAGATGTATTATTCAAAAGGCACTTTTAACTTCAAAGTTATGTTAAACCGTTTTTGACAATCATTATTCTCTTACTTGACAAACATGTATTCCCTAGGTTCTTACAACTGTCATAGAAATTTCATTATTCTCTGAAAGCTTGTAACCCAAGCCACCTGAATGACAAGCTTCCGTCCCTATTGGTATCTTCTTATAAGGAGCATTTCAATTCATTACTTTGTACTGCTCCGGATCTCCCATGCTTCCTTCTCGGCCACGCCTCCAGCAGTGTAACACAACTTTAGAATATCAGCTGTAAGGGCCTCCACAGTGCCTCGCCGATTTAATTAATTGAAGGTCAATTTTCTGATAGTGATCGCCTGTGGGGTAAAATCAATCTGCAGTCACCACCTACAGCGATCTGTCAATGATATTTGACATAAACCAGGGCCAGGCTTTGCATTTACAACGTGGATAACAAAAGATTTTATGAATTATAACATGTTATGGATTTTTTGTTTGGTGAAGGACGAAAAAACAAAAGTTAGGTCATTACGGATTGTTGTCATTTGAAACAAGAACCTTAATTTAAAGTTTTATTGGGAATCTTGACACTAGTTGAAATCCATGATTAATGCATGAGAAACTGTACAATGCAATTCAGTTGTAGGAAGGGTCAAATTTGATGTGTTGCCATTGTTATTAAACATCGTTTTAATGAATTGTTTTATCATAATCTATTACTTTTGTTACAGTGTTGGGTAGTAGAAGCCAAATATATAATATCCAAAGCTGATTTATATATTTGTGAATCATTAAGGATAAAAAAGGTTGGAATCTCTATGAGAAAACTTTGCAATATTGAAATCTTTTTACCTTTGAAGAACTGGCTACATATCTATTTATTGTCGAAAGCAGATGTCAAAAACTACAACAGTACATACAACTGAGTCATAACGCACCATTTTGAAAGAATGAGATTTGTTTATCTTGTAAATGACATTAAAATATACATTTTATGTCACATTCTGCTTAACCGGGTAATACCAAATGAAACATTTGCACATATTTAATGGTATATTATGTGATTAAACATTTTCCCTAATGAACATCGCTCTTGTGTTTTACCTTTCAATTAATAATTCTTGCAATAGAATGATCGTAGCTCCTCTATTTGGATAGGAATACTTAGCTAATTTTACGTACATTCCTACTATCCATAAACTATTGAAATTAATGAGAAATTATCAGAAGACACAGACCACATCAGTTGTCAATTCAAGATCCATCAGGTAATTTGTTAAGAAATAATTTTCCCAAATGTAAGTGAGGTGTTTGCAAGTATCTTGTAAAATATATGTAAAGAAGTTGACTTAAAGTGATTGTACACTATTTCATGATCATTTACCGGAAGCAGATGATTTGGAATATAGTGAATAAACATTCATTGTTGAACACTAGACTGTGTGTTTTATTCTTTTGATATAATTGAATTAATTACATTTTATAATTTATATTTGATAAAACTGACAATGGATTTTAATTGTTCGTGGTAAAAAGGCCTTGCAAGTCAAGATGATTTATACTTTAGGTTTGTAAGAACGCATATTGAATTTAAATGAACATTTATCTTTGATATCCCTGCTGTTGCAAGATTGATAACATTTGTGTTCTTATGGTTTATTTTAAGAATATAATTCATCTTCATGCACAAGTGAACACAACTTATTGATGGTTCAGCAGTTTCATATTACTCTGGAGACAGATTATGTTTAGCTAACTATTCAAGTTTCATTTTATCAGGCTGATAATATTCCTCCTTACTGGGAAGATACACTAGCTCAGAAAGATTCATTCAACAACAAACAAAAGTCCATCACGCCAAACATAAATCGTCATCTAAATTGCCATTCAAAGGTCTTTCAATTTTGATCAGGTTTATTGTGTAATACCATTGAATGGTCTTCCTTTGTTTATTACAAAAAAGAAATTCACTAAACTGAATTAGTAATTATGGTGACATTATAAATACCACTATCCTTGTTTATCAGTTTCAGGGTGGAAATGAATCGATGTTAGACAGAAAGAAAGATTTAAAGCAGGATTTTCTAAAGATTTTTGTGACAGGCTAAGACGATTCTCTAAGGAAACACTATGTATTTCCATTAAGTGTTGAGAAGTGCTATTCCCTTTTCATTATCTTTGAAATAGACGCATATAATCCTAAAGAATGATCTTATTTAATGGTGAGAATTTGATCAAATCACACCTGTTCGCCTGCTAAAATGATTACTTTCCAGTTTTTGTATCAAAATTGATACAAAGTTATATTTCACGATAATTAAAGAATAAAACCACAATTCAAGGAGCACATTGAGATCATAATTAAATATAGTTCTGAGGAAAGAATGAGAATTTTTTCCTGTAAATTTCAAACTGGAGAATTTCATTCTATGCACAAAATTCCATCGAAATCCTATGATATTCAAATAATGATTTATTTTGGAAAAAGAGATGTGAGGAATAAAGCGTTTTCTTATACAAAGGTTAACATGTTGAGACTCTCAGCTCCTGGTGTAAGATTTTTTTTCTATTATTGGGAATATTGATGCCGTTCAGATTTAATAATATTACAGAATGTGTTTTCGAAAATGTATTCACTGATATTCATCCTGATTTATAGAATCGTTTGAGTTAAAACTACAAAGGAAAGTATTGTTGTTGAGTAAAGTATTTAGATATCGATTTGATAATAATTTCATTTGAATAAATGATTCCTTCGTATTCAGAGAGTAGCATTTTGTTATGTTATCAAACTTATTGATTTAAATAGTTTATTCCATAAGAAAATATACTTTGCATAGTTATTTCAAAAGTATTTTCCCAAAATTGAAAAAAAAGTTGACCCTTATACCTTATTTATAACAAATTTGTATTCTAATAAAGACGTCAAATCCATATTTCAATCTTTTGTTAAGTTCTACAACTATTGAAATTTACATTTTCTGTTCAATGGAAAATAATCCATTTCAGCTTTCGTACACATGTGGATGGATTGAACTTCGATGAAGAATGACGATTCAAATGAAACACCCTTAAGAACAATTCTCTTTTTTGGCTGAAGTGTTTTCGATAGCACTTCCAATCAACAGTAGAAGTTGCATTGGCAGTTTATTTGAAGTAATGTTCTATTTTCATCTTTAACATTGTCTTAAACAACATTAGGGGGAGAAGATATAAGAAGGCTGAATCACTAAATACAAAAAAAACCTAAAGATTCAAAGCAAGGGAGAGAGAGAAAGAGACCAAGTGACAGAGAGACACAGATAGAAAGAGACAGAGAGAGAAAAGGGAGAAACACATAAAGAAAGAGAGAAAGAGAGACAGAAACAGAGACAGAGAGACAGAAGTAGCTTAGAGACAAGTCTTCACGACATGGAAAAGAGGCAAAATATGAACACGTATTCTTCATAATATGATGGGAGTACCACATATTTGATAGCCTTTTAGGTCACTAAATGAGATTATGTACTAATGACAAGTATTTACTATGGATATACAACCTCTCTATTCATATGTATGCATAAGAAATGAATAATGAAGCTCTATGACCATAAAAATCTTAATAATCTATCATTATAATGTTTCCTATGATCATTCGCAAAATAAAAAGGTCAGTTGACCTTTGTTAATTTTTGTTTTTCTTGTTGTCATTTGTTCATATCAATGTAATGGGCGAAACCTAAATGTCTTCCTGACATTTTTGGTGCATGTAAAAGATAAATTTGATCAGGCATTATTTATGTATATCTAGTAGGTATTTATATATTTATAAATTCATAAAATCATATAATCATAATGCTGGTAAAACCTATAGGTATTCAAAATTATCTTATATTATGATAAAGTTTGTTGACATAAGACAACATTGATGTAGTACAGCATTGACGTAGGTTTAGTGATTGATTGTTGTATATTGCTAAAAGAAGAGAGTAGTATATTCTTTTTGATGGATTTGATTTCGACCATGTCCTGACATAAGACAAAGTAGGCAAATTGCTATATCTGACATATCAGTATTCATCTTGACAGCTTATATCACCTTTCTGTTACACTGTGAAAGTTTATATTACCACAGCCTTCACATTATAGCAGGTCCATATATTTAGTTTGTAGTGGATCTACTCTGGTGATGTATGTATTAAATATTCTTTAAATGAAAAAATGATTAACAACTTTTGAAAGGCAAGTGAAATTCGTCATTAAATATGACAGATTTTTCTCAATAACAATTCACAGTGCACATTGTTTGTATTGCTGTCTTTGCATTTAACAGCTATTAATAAAAAAATAGTGCGTAATTTTCAATAATGTTTTAATCTACAGGGTTAATGCACATTTTAGGTATAGGTTCTATTCAACTTGTAATAAATGCTTAATATACATATCCATATCTGTGTTTAATTATTGTGAGATTAATCAAATTTTAGTTATAATATACAGTTGCTGGTTTTACTGGGGACATTGTCTATTCTTATTTTACATGCAACAATATACTTATCCATATATCTAATCTTTAGATATTAGGTTCTTTTGTTTTTGATTGCACTAGACACCTTTACGGAGAAAGTTCTCAGGCTTATATTATTTTGTGTTCTGCAAATTGTGGAAACATTGTTTCATTTCATCCTTTTATTATAAAAAATAATCAAAACACTTTAATTAAAATCCTCGGTTTTTCAACTTTGCTTTTAAACATACTCTGATGTTGTAAGATCCCCTGATTAAAAATGTATAATTTACAGAAATTGAAGGACTTTGATGCTCAAAAGTCATGTTATTTTCACAGCATGAAATCCTAATCTCACTTTCACCTTTTATCAAATGTGTTTCTAGGCATACATGTATTCCCTTGGTTCTTACAATTGTCATAGAAATGTTATCATTCTCTGAAAGTTTGTCACCAAAGCCTTCAAAATATTAGAGGTTCCGGGTCATTATCTACTTATAACGAACATTTCAATTCATTACTTTGTACTGGCCCGGATCTCTCTCTCTCACTCTCGGCTACGCCTCTAGTAGTGTAATAAAACTTTAGAATATTAGCTGTAAGGGCCTGAACAGTGCCTAAACGATTTAATTAAGCGAAGGTCAATTTTCTGATAGTGATCTCCTGTCGAGTAAATTCAATCTGCAGTCACCACCTAAGGCAGTCCTTCAATGATATTTGACATTAACCAGAGCAAGGCTTTCCATTTAGGTCGTGGATAACAATAGATTTTGTAAAATATGACACGAATAAGTTCATTTTGCTTTAGTTGCAATAACCAAAAGATATTGAAATAGTGATTTTCAAGCTTTTATTGTCAAACACCTGATTCTACTATTCAATCAATATGTTTTTATTCCCTTAATTTTTTTGAAGGAATTGCATTTGATCATTGATATTTGATAAAATGGACAATGCATTTTGTAGGAAAAAGTCTCTTGCTTTTACAAGATATGGTTCAAGGAACCTATGTTGAATTATAATGATAATTTGTCTTCAATGTCCCTGCTTCTGCAATTATCATAACCATCGTGGTTTTTAGGGTTTAATATTACCATCAAGAGAATAATTTATCTCCATGTACAACCAGTGAACACCAATCAATAATGGTTCAGCAGTTTCATATGGATCTATAAACTGATTATGTTAAGCTAACTTCTCAGGTTTCATTTTGTCAGGATGATAATATTCCTCCTTACTGGGAAGATACACAAGGCTCAGAAAGAGTCATTCGTCATCAATAAACATTCCATCACGCAAAACATAAATCATCATCTAGATTTCCATTCATACTTCTTCCAATCCTGATTAGCTTTATTATGTATATGTTAATCTGTATAATAAAGTGCATGGTCTTCCTTTGGTTAATGCAGAAACAAATTCAGTAAAATCGAATAAGGAATTATCGTGACACTATGAATACCATTATCCTTGTTTATCTGTTTCATGGTGGTAATGATTCGATGTTACCAAAAAAGCAAAATAGATTTAAAGCAGGATTTTCCTAAGCTTCTTGTGACATCAAGGCTAAGACGATTTTGTAAGGAAACTCGATAAATTTCAATTTATTGTTATGAAGTGCTATTCTCTTTTCATTATCTTTGTAATAGACGCATATAAATCTGGAAAAGACAGTGGGAATTTGATCAAATCACACGTGTTCACCCGCTAAAATGATTACTGTCCAGTGTTTTCAGTAAAATTGATATCAAGTTTTATTTCATGATAATTAAGGTTATAACTAGATAAATCCCCCGAGGAAAGAATGAGAATGTTTTCAAAGAATTCATAACCTGGAGAATTGCATTCCATGCTCGAAATCCCATCGAACTACCTTGTATTTCATCTAAGGATTCATCTTGGAATAAGAGCTGTGAAGAATAGAGAGTTTTCTTATGAAAGGTTACATGTTGAGACTCTCCGCTCCTGGGAATACATATACTTTTCTATTTGCAGGAATATTGATACAGCTCAGATACAATAACATTGCAGTTATGGGTCTTTGAAAATGCATTTATTGATATTCAGGCTGATCAATAGTAAAAACTACAAAGGCAAGTTGGTTGTTGACTATATTTAGATATTGAATTGATTATCATTTTATTTGAAACGAACGATTCCTTCGTGTTTTGAGATTTAATTCAATCATTTGCAGCAGATTAGCATTGGATCTATAAGTATGTTTCGTTACAAACTGTAATTGCTTACATATATATTTGATGATAGGCTTTTCTATTTCATAACTTCTTTAACAATGTCTATTTAGTTGACCCTCGAAAACACAGTTTGCGGACAACAATTTTAACTTAAATTGCAACTCTCTTTAAATTAAATCTTATGTGAAATGGTGTTTATCTTAAACAAAAAACATTACAACCCTCCCACAGTAAAACATTTAAAATGTCATCAACCTTATTTATTTGAGTCATTGATTCCCAAAGAATGATACATGTACTTATCTAAATTATAAAATATCGATACTCTTTGCCTAATTTTTGTCAACTTTGTATTTCGAAAAGGATGTCAAACTGTAAAGTAGCAAAACGTGTGAAAATAAAATGTTCTGCTCTATGGGAAGTAACTTATTCAGCTTTGGTAGAGATGTGGATGGATTGAACTTCCATTGAAGAATGACAATGAAAATTAAGCGCCGTTTCAAACAATATTCTGATTTGGTTTATGTCTTGTGGATATCACTTTTGAATCAAAAGTACAAGTTGCATTGGTATTTTGTTTGAATTACGGTTAAAATCCTTGTTTTCAGATGATTTGTTGAACCACATTAGATTGACTTCATCACTTTGTTGTTAAGCTGCTTTATACAAAATCAAATTTCTAGGAGACTGATTGCTATATAATTTTCAAAGGAATTAAAAGCTGTTGCCAGAGAGAACACGTTCTGTACCATGATGGATGCATCTTCCCTAACGATTGATAGCATGCCAAGTTGATGTTATTAGCGATATTAATACATCCTTGGCAGACATCATGATAGCATTCGTGAGTTTCTGCTGTTGTCCTCCTGAAAGAAGACAAAATCTGACATGTTAGTCAAATAGGTTTATTTACCAATAAAATTGCTCTTGTGGGTTTATTTACTTGCGTCCTTTGACTACTTAAAACTTTCGTTCACAAACTGCAGTCTCATTTTACTGTATCATTATAGAGGTAATATCTAGTTATGCATGTAGAAGGCTGTGATTGCACTACACTGCAACAGACTGGTTGCTAGGTTTATTTAAATGAGTGGTTGATCAGATCATAGTTCAAACAAAGACAGCATAGCAATCCTAATCACAGACAACTTGATGAAATCAACTCAAAACCATCACTCCCAAAAGTAGAGCATTATCACTCTTACATTGTACATTCCATCAGATGTAACCATTCCAAGAAGTTGTTTTGTTGGCATATGCACTGATTGGTTGTTATTCACACCCTGACATCCAATCTGCCTTGGTCCATTGGACGAAAAACTTGATATTTGTAAAACTTAAAAACAGATTAGCCATAACCAGTTGCAAAAAGGAGATTGTCCTGTTAACACTATATAACTATATACTAATGCATTACGTATTTGATTGTTGTGTAACTAAAATATATTTCACAAACCTAGTAACTTGAAAGAAATATTGTGATGTCAAAAGAATTGACGTCAAGGAATTTTAAGATGTATGTGATATCATTTGATGTATGTTATATAGGTACAGTATAACACGGATAAAGCGAACTCGGATATAGCGAACAATCAGATATAGCGAACAAATTTTCAAGTCCTGTCCTATAAAATATCCTTTAAATTATATGCGTATAGCGAACACCGGATATAGCGAACTAAATTCTTTGGTCCCTTGGAGAACGTTTTATCCGAGTTCTATTGTATTTAGAAAATCTTCGATCAGAGTGATATTTCTGAGGTGATTTAGCTTCGTCTGAAGAAAATATCTCAAACTGTTTGTAAAATAAAGGTCGCTTTGTGCAATTGCATTAGCTTGCCTCTTCCGTGACCTTACAAACCATCACCATAGTGAAGAGACAAAGAGTTTGAATGTCAGGAAAAGTTACCTTCCTAAAGGAGACAACATGTTGACATAAGACTTACCAAGAGCCATCACCTGCTTTCAACTGTCAGTAAATGGACGTGCTCTTGTCGCCTTCCTTACAGGACCAGCTGTTGATTCAACTCTGAGAAAGTTTTATCACGTGAAAACAGGATCCTCTGTGGAACAAATGCTCTTCACTCAGACGTTCATTGTCACAGTGACTGTCAGTGTAGAAAGTGTTTCAATGAAAGACCATAGAGAGTACTGTGCCATGATGAGAAGAATTGATGTCATTGTCATACTTAACATGTGAATCAAATGATTTTTTCGCGCTTGTAATTATCTTCCTAATATCTTGAAAGTATTATACTTTCTGCACTGGTATTCATTATTATTCTATCTGTTGTAATACATTATCGTAATTAAATTGTTCAATAGGTTACAGTTGCATTTAACGCTAATAATTACAATCCCAATATCTTGAAAGTAGGAATAATCGTCTCCTGCTTTCTGCACCGTTGTCATTTGTCTTTCTATCTGCTGTATTAAGTTATCATTATTAAATTATTCCATATAGATTTTCATATACCCTGGTCGCCAATTTTCTAATTACTGAATATCTGAATCATTATTACTTAAGATAATGCATTAACCTTTGCTTTCATGAAAACTAATCTGATCTCATAAATATATAAAGATGAATTTTTCAATTAGTTGACAGGAAAGTCCTTGTATTCCTTTATACTTACAAATGTCTACATTTTTCTCAGTAATGCATCATAATGACTTCCAAACATATATATATATATATTTTCCTGACATTTTGTTTATGCATACAAAGGATAAATTTACAATTTCTCAGAAGAAATCATGCATATCCTGACAACATAAACATGTACAAAGCTAATGTCAAAGGTGCTAATAGATGACTCACCAATTCAAAATGACCACAAAGCAAACATTGCAGAGGACAAACACAATGAAGTCGAAGCTTTATGAATAGATTATATCCTTTCACGTTTCCGATAGTACACTGTAGTGCACTAAAAATACCCACATCTTTATCATTACGAAATATTTATACCAATTTCATGCTGCCGTCCAAATTTCATCATTGAAAGACTTCAACCAATCAATTTTGATAAAGGAAGAACTATTGCCTACAGGGACAGAACATAAGACTACAGGGAAGTCCCAAGCAAAGTAATTTGGCACAGATAATTGGTTGATTCAAAAGTGTGAAAATCCTCTTGGCGGAGCAAACCTACCTTCATAACACCCAACCACCGATTCATCTAAAGTTATCAAGCAGAATTGTTGGTACCTTTTGTGGGCAATAGATATATGTTTAAATTAAGAAATCATATAAACCTAATGCTCTTACAAACTATATGTAATCAAGATTACCTTTTCCTATGATAAGGTCAAATGACATAAGAGCTATTGAGATTCGAACATCCTGATAGGTGTGTTGCCCCTGATCAATTTATGCACACCAAAACGTCTGCTATTATCATGCTGCTCTTAATTATAACGTCATCAAATCCATCTTTATAAAGGAAGAACCATTGCCTTGTTACATGGTCGTCCCATACAGGAAAATGTGCCATTGATAAACGGTTAATCAAAAATATTTAAAAAGTATCCAAATTGAACCACCAAACACACAACCTACCATAGAAACTTGCAGATTTCCTTTGAGCTGTATTAATAAAACATTTTTAATACAAAAACTTTGACGAGGGTTTAGTGATGGATTGTAGTAACTATCTTAAATTAGAGAGCAATAGATTCGTTTAGATGGACATAAGTTTGGCCACATTTTGACATAAGACAAAGTAGGCAAATTACTGTATCTGACATATCAGTATTCATCTTGGCAGAGAAAACCACCTTATTGTTTCACTACGATAGACACCACAGCCTCCACGTTGTATACATGTGCATGTTTAAACCTGTATTGTCTCTCTTAGTGAGGGACTGACTAAAATCATTGTTTGTTTTATAAGAGTAAGTATTCATAAAAAGATAGATTATCTTCCCAAATAAGTACTTTGCAAACTGTTTCTATTTCAAGCTCGACGACATGCTGTTTTATGTAAATGGCATACATGAATAGACAACTTAGTCCACATATTTAAACTATGTTATTATTTACAGGATTAATTGCACATTTTGTAGTTATAAAACATTTTCAAATTGATTTATACATTATCAATATATTGTATCTTTTGACAAGAGGTTCTTTCCTTTGAGATTTTTTTTTAAGCGGTTGCAGTAAGAAATACAGTCCCAGCTCATTAAGTAACGACTGGATGATCACAATAGCTATATAAGTAAGGACTCTTTCAAGTCATATTTGTGATTTGAAACACATTTGATTTTTGAAAGTAGAAATGTTGTATGATTAATGACGTTTGCCTCCTGCAACTGTTTTCTTTTTCTGAGAATAGTTTCATGTCAGTATGTATCTATATAAGGTTAACAATAGCAAATTATAAACCGATGGGTTTGTGTGCGTCAAATTAAGGATATAAGCAATTATAGTAAGTTACTATCAGTCTTCAAAACATAAAATTCAAATCCTCATTTTTAATGATTTAACTACAAACATGCTGCGATGATAACATTTCCCTAGCAAAAGATGTATTATTCAAAAGGGACTTTATGTTTAACCCTCTTTAGCAATCATTATTCTCTTTCTTGACAAACATGTATTCCCTAGGTTCTTACAGCTGTCATAGAAATTTCATTATTCTCTGAAAGATTGTAACCCAAGTCCCTGAACGACATGATTTCCGGTCATTATTGGTATCTTAAAACGAATTCTTCAATTCATTACTTTGTACTGGTTCGGATCTCTCATGCTTTCTTCTCGGCTACGCCTCCAGCAGTGCAACAAAACTGTAGAATATCAGCTTTAGGGCCTCAACAGTGCCTCGCCGATTTAATTAAGTGAAGGTCAATTTTCTGATAGTGATCTCCTGTTGGGTAAAATCAATCTGCAGTCACCACCTACAGCGATCTGTCTATGATATTTGACATACACCATAGCAAGGCTTTGCATTGAGATCGTGGATAACAATGGATTTTATAAATCATGATATGTTTTGGAAATTTTGTTTTGTGAAGAACAAAAAACGATAGTTAGGTCAATACTGTCATTGTCATTTGAAACAAGAACCTTAATTTAAGGTTTACTTGGGAATATTGACACTAGTTGAAATCCATGATTTATGCATGACAAACTGTACAATGTAGTTCAGTTGTAGAGAGGGTCAAATTTGATGTGTTTCGATTGTTATTAAACATCGTTTTTATGAATTGTTATATCATAATCCATGACTTTTGTTACAGTGTTTGGTGTTTTAGTAGAAAACAAATTTCCAAAATCCAAAGCTGGTTTATGCATATGTGAATCATTAAGGATAAAAAGAGGTTGGATTTTGCAATGTTTGAATCAGATTAATGATCACATTAAAAATTGTTTTACCTTTGAAGAACTGGCTACATATCTATTTATCGTCGATAGGATAGGAATACTAAGCTCATTTTAATTAAATTCTACTATTCATTAACTATTAAAAATAACAAGAAATTATTAGAAGACATCAACCACAGCAGTTGTCATTTCAGGATCCATAAGGTAATTTGTTAAGAAATATTGTTCCCAAATGTAATTGGGGTACGGTGTTTGCAAGAATCTTATAAAATATCTGTAAAGAATTTGACTTAAAGTGATTGAACACTATTTCATGATCGTTTAATGCAAGCTGATAATTTTTATTATAGTAAAAAGGTGCACATTCATTGTTAAACAACAGACTAATTTATTATTAACTGTGTGTTTTATTCTATTGATACATTTGAAGCAATTACACTTCATCATTAATATTTGATAAAATTGACAATGCATTTTACTTGTTCGTAGTAAAAAGGCCTTGCATATCAAGATGATTTATACTTTTGCTTTGCAAGAACGCATATTGAATAAAACAAACATTTATCTTTGATATCCCTGCTGTAACAAGGCTGATACCATTTTTATTTTTTATATTTACAGAATATAATATCTTCATGCACAACTTAATGACGGTTAAGCAGTTTCATATAAATCTAGAGACTGGTTATGTTTAGTTAACTTCTCAAGTTTCATTTTATCAGGCTGATAATATTCCTCCTTACTGGGAAGATACACAAGCTCAGAAAGATTCATTCATCAACAAACAAAATTCCATCACGCCAAACATAAATCGTCATCTAAATTGCCATTCAAAGGTCTTTCAATCCTGATAAGGTTTATTGTGTAATAACATGAAATGGTCTTTCTTTGTTTAATACAAAAAGTAATTCTGTAAAACTGTATTAGGAATTATCGTGACATTATAAATACCGATATCCTTGATTATCTGTTTCATAGTGGTAATGAATCGATGTTACCAAGAAAACAAGAAAGATTTAAAGCAGGATTTTCTAAAGCTGTTTTTGACGTCAAGGCTAAGACGATTATTTAAGGAAACATGATAAATTTCAATTTAGTTTTGAGAAGTGCTATTCCCTTTTCATTATCCTTGCAAGGGACGCATAAAATCCTAAATCATTGATTTTATTTGACGGTGCGAATATGATCAAATCACACCTGTTTGCCCGCTAAAATGATTACTTTGGAATATATTGAAAAGGTGCACATATATTGTTGAACACCAAATCATTAATTATTCACTGTGTGTTTTATTCTATTGATATATATGAATTAATTACATTTCATCATTAATATTTGATAAAATTGACAATGCATTTACTTGTTCGTGGTAAAAAGGCCTTGCAAATCAAGATGATTAATACTTTGTGTTTGCAAGAACGCATATTGAATTAAAATGAACATTAATCTTTGATACCCTGCTGTTGCAAGGTTGATAACATTTTTATTATTTTATTTCAAGAATATATTTCATCTTCATTCACAATTTATTGATGGTTCACAGATTCATATGAATCTTGAGACTGATTATGTTTAGCTATCTTCTCAAGTTATCATTTTATCAAGCGAATAATATTCCTCCCTACTGTGGAGATACACAAGGCTCAGAAAGATTCATTCATGAACCAAACAAAATTTCATCATGCCAAACATTAATCATCATCTAAATTGCCATGCAAAGGTCTATCAATCTTGATCAGCTTTGTTGGTAATAACTGGTTATGGTCTTTCTTTGTAAAATACAAAAAGAAATTCAGTAAAATTAAATTAGGAATTATCGTGACATTATAAATACCACTATCCTTGTTAATCTGTTTCATTGTGGTAATGAATCGATGCTACTAAGAAAACAAAAAAGATTTAAAGCAAGATATTCTAAAGTGTTTTGTGACCTCAAGGCTAGAATGATTTTCTTAGGAAAAGCGATAAATTTCAATTTAGTGTTGAAAAGTGCTATTCTATTTTTATTATCCTTTCAAGGGACGCATATAATCCTAAAGAATGGTCTTATTTGAGGGTGTGAATCTGATCAAATCACACCTGTTCGCCTGGTAAAATGATTTCTTTCCAGTTTTTGCAACAAAATTGATACAAAGTTTTATTTCATGATAATTAAAGAAAAATATAACACGTTAAGAAGCACCATGAGATCATAAATAAATAAAGTTCTGGGGAAAGAATGAGAATGTTTTCCTATACAACACAAACTGGATAATAAAGTTCTTTGCTCGAAATCCCATCGAAATCCCTTTGTATTCAATTAATGATATATTTGGGAATAAGAGATGTGAGGAATAAAGAGTTTTCTTATACAAAGGTTAACATGTTGATACTCTCAGCTCCTGGTGTAAGATTTATTTTTCTATTGTCAGGAATATTGATGCCGTTCAGATTAAAAAACATTACAGAATATGTCTTTGAAAATGTATTTACTGATATTCAGCCTGATTTAAAGAATCTTTTGAGTTAAAACTACAAAGGAAAGTATTGTTGTTGACTTAAGTATTTAGATATCGATTTGATTATAATTTCATTTCAACAAATGACTCCTTCGTATTCAGAGAGTAGTGTTTTGTTATATTATCAAACTTATTGATTTAAATAGTTTATTCCATAAGAAATACTACTTTGCATAATTATTTCAAAAGTATTTTCACAAAATGAAAAATATTTGATCCTTATAGACGTCTAATTCTTATTTCAATCTTTAGTTGAGTTGTAAAACTATTAAAAATAACATTTTCTGTTCTATGGAAAATAATCCATTTCAGCTTTCGTACATATGTGGCTGGAATGAACTTCCATGAAGAATGACGATGTAAAAGAAGCAACCTTACAAACAATTGTCTGTTTCAGCCTAAGTCTTTTCGATGGAACTTTCAATCAACTGTACAAGTTACATTGGCAGTTTATTTGAAGTAGAGTTCAATCTAGTTTCATCTTTAACATTTTCTAAAACAACATTAGGAGAAGAAGATATAAGAAGTCTGAATCATAAAATTCAAAAAAGTATAGAGAGTGAAAGAGACAGAGTGACAGAGAGACACAGATAGAAAGGGACAGAGAGAAAAAAGTGAGAAACACATAAAGAAAGGAAAGAAACAGAGACAGAGAGACAAGAAGTAGCTTAGTGACAGGTCTTCACGACATGCAAAAGAGGCAAAATGTGAACACATGTTCTTCATAATATGATGGGATTACCACATATTTGATAGCCTTTCAGTTCACTAAATGAGAGTATGTACTAATGATAAGTATTTACTATAGATATACAACTTCTCTATTGATATGTATGCATTAGAAATGAATAATGAATCTCTATACTCATAGAAATCGTAATAATCTATCATTATAATGTTACCTATGATCATTTGAAAAATAAAAAGGTCAGTTGACCTTTGTTAATTTTTGTATTTTCTTTTTGTCAAAACCTTATTGTAGATATAAATGTAATGGGTGAAACCTAAAATGTCTTCCTGAGGTGGTACGGTAATAATATATTTATACATTCATAAAATCAAATTATCCCAATGCTGTTAAAAGGTATTCAAAATTATCTTATTTTATGATAGAATTTGTTGATGTTAGACACCATTGAGGTTCTGTAGTTTTGTAAAGTACATCATTGACGTAGGTTTAGTGATTGATTGTAGTAAATACCTAAAAGAAAAGAACAGTAGATTCTTTTTGATTGATTCAAGTACGACCATATCCTGACATAAGACAAAGTAGGCAAATTACTATTTCTGACATATCAGTATTCATCTTGACAGCTAAAATCACGTTTTCGTTACATATAAAGGTTTATATTACCACAGTCTCCACAGTATCAACATGTGCATGTATTTAGTTTATATTAGATCTTTTCTGGTGATGTATGTGTAAAACATTCTTTCAATGAAAAACTGATTAAAAACGTCTTAAAGGCAAGGGAAATTCGTCATTAAGTATGACAGATTTTTCTCAATGCACATTGTTTGTATTGCTGTATTTGCATTTAACAGCTTTAGATAGAAAATATAGTGCATAAATTCCAAAAATGTTATCATCTACAGAGTCAATGCACATTTAAGGTATAAGTTCTATTCAACTTGTAATAAATGCTTAATATACATATCCTTATCTGTGTTAAAGTATTATTAGATAAATCAAATTTTAGTTATAATATACAATTGCTGGTTTCATTGGGGACTGTCTATTCTTATTTTACATGCAACAATATACATTTTCATATATCTAATCTGTAGATATTAGGTTCTTTTGTTTTTGATTCCAGTAGATACCTTTGCGGAGAAAGTACTCAGACTTATACTATTTTGTGTTCTGAAAATTGTGGAAACATAGTTTCATGTCATTCTTTCTTTTATTTAAAAAAATCATAGCACTTTAATCAAAATTCTCGATTTTAATGCTTTGCCTTGAAACATACTCTGATGATATAAGATCCCCTGATAAAAAATGTATGATTTACAGGATTTGAAGGGTTTTGTTGCGCATAAGTCATTTTTTCCACAGCATGAAATCCAAATCTCTCTTTCACCCTTTATCAAATGTGTTTCTCGGCATACATGTATTCCCTTGGTTCTTACAATTGTCATAGAAATGTTATCATTCTCTGAAAGTTTGTCACCAAAGCCTTTGTAATATTACAGGTTCCAGGTCATTATCTACTTATAACGAGTATTTCAATTCATTACTTTGCACTGGCCCGGATCTCTCATGCTTTCCTCTCGGCTACGCCTCTAGCAGTGTAATAAAACTTTAGAATATTAGCTGTAAGGGCCTTAACAGTGCCTCAACGATTTAATATAGCGAAGGTCAATTTTCTGATAGTGATCTCCTGTCGAGTAAAATCAATCTGCAGTCACCACCTAAGGCAGTCCTTCAATGATATTTGACATTAACCAGAGCCAGGCTTTCCATTTAGATCGTGGATAACAATAGATTTTGTGAAATAAGACATGTTAGGAAATTTTGATTTTGTGAAGGACAAAAAAAGTAAGGTCAATATGGATAGTTGTTGGTTTGAGAAAATAAAAAAACCCTGACTAAAATGGTTTGTTTGAAATTTTAACGCTAGTTGAAATCATAAGATTTCATCACAAACTGTGCAGTTCAGTTGCAGAGAGAACTATTTGAATCAGATCTGGTTTATTTTCTCCTTGATATTGAGCATCGTTTTTACATGGATTTTATTGAAATCGTGGATATGAATTGGTATACTATAATTTATCACTTTCCGTCACAGTGTTATCTAGTAATTTTCCACAAATCCAAAGATGGTGTATTATTATGTTAATCATTTAGGGTTAAATAAACTGTCAGAGAGCCCCTGATTTTGCAACATCAGCATCAGATTACTGATTATTTTGTAAATTGTTTTTCCTGTAAAGAATTTGTGCTACATTTCTATAAATTGTATATTATAGATATTTGATGCCAAAACCAAACAAAATAAAAACCAGGCAGACTGAGTTCGTAGCGTGTCATGTGGAAAGGATGAGAAATTTGTATTTGGTAAATGACATGAAAATATATGGTTACATACTGCTAAACCGTGTTATATCATATGAAAGTCTGCATAGCATAATAAGAGTTTTATGTTTTACCTCCTTTACTGGTAGAAAACAAAACGAATACTCCCATAAATAAGTTCATTTTGCTTTAGTTACAATAACCAAAAGATATTGAAATAAAAAAGACATTTATGTTACATACTGCTAAACTGTTTAACACATATGCAAGACTGCATATCATTTATTGCAAGCCATTGAAATAAAAAAGACATTTTTCATGAAGTAACAGATAACGGCAGAAGACATCGTTGTTGTCAATTCAAGACCCAACAGGTTATTTGTTTAGAATTGGGATTGAAAGTAACTGATATGATATATGTGGACTAAGATTCAAAAGTGTTTTTACAATGATTCATGGTCGTTTATCTGATTATATGGAAGATGCTTTCAGTAGTTGGTTTTACTCATGATAAATTATAATGGATAGAATAATTCATGCTTTAGGTTATTTCTATATTGTCTATATTGTCTACAATTAGGAGAAAAATTATGTTAAAGCTGCTGTTTTTCAAACATTTACTCATGTTCATTTTTTCCTAAAGATATAGATGATGCATTGACCAGAGATGTGAATAGTTAGTTGTGATATTCAAGCTATTATTGTAAAACACACGATTCTATTATTCAATCAATATGTTTTTATTCCCTGAATTGTTTTGAAGGAATTGCATTTTATCATTGATATTTGATAAAATGGACAATGCATTTTGTAGGAAAAGGTCATTGAAAGTAAAATAAAAATACTCTTGCTTTTACAAGATATGGTTCAAGGAACCTATATTGAATTATAATGATTATTTGTCTTCAATGTCCCTGCTTCTGCAATTATCATAACCATCGTGGTTTTTAGGGTTTGATATTAGCATCAAGAGAATAATTTATCTCCATGTACAACCAGTGAACACCAATCAATAATGGTTCAGCAGTTTGAAATCAATCTATAAACTAATGATGTTAAGCTAACTTCTCAGGTTTCATTTTGTCAGGATGATAATATTCCTCCTTACTGGGAAGATACACAAGGCTCAGAAAGAGTCATTCATCAACAATAAACATTCCATCACGCAAAATATAAATCATCATCTAGATTTTCATTCAAACTTCTCCCAATCCTGATTAGCTTTATTGTGTATATGTTAATCTGTATAATAAAGTGCATGGTCTTCCTTTGGTTAATGCATAAACAAATTCAATAAAATCGTGAACTATCGTGACACTATGAAACCCATTATCCTTGTTTATCTGTTTAATGGTGGTAATGTTACCAAGAAAACAAAAAAGATTTAGGAGGATTTTCTAAAGCTTTTTGTGACATCAAGGCTAAGACGATTTTGTAAGGAAACACGATAAATTTCAATTTATTGTTGTGAAGTGCTATTCTCTTTTCATTATCTTTGCAATAGACACATATAAATCTGAAAACGTTTTCTTATTTGACAGTGGGAATTTGATCAAATCACACGTGTTCACCCACTAAAATGATTACTGTCCAGTGTTTTCAGTAAAATTGATATCAAGTTTTATTTCATGATAATTAAAGTATAAAACACACTTCATGGAGCACCTTGAGATCATAATTAAATAAAGTCCCCAATGAAAGAATGAGATTGTTTTCCTAAAAATCACAAACTGGAGAATTTCGTGCTGTGCTAGAAATCCCATCAAAATCCCTTGGTATTCACATAATGATTTATCTGGGAGAAGAGATACGAGAATAAAGAGTTTTCTTATACAGAGGTTAATGCAGCTCCTGCTCCTCTGCTCCTGGGGATATATTTATGTTTCTATTAGTGGGAACATTGATACAGCTCTGATACAATAACATTGCAGAATTTGTCTTTGAAAATGCATTTAATAATACTCAGCTTGATTTATTGGAATCAATAAAGTTAAAACTACAAATACAAGCTTTTTTGTTGACTAAAGTAATTAGACATTTGTTTGATTATTGTTATTTGAAACAAACGATTTCTTAATGTTCCGAGATTATGCATTTAGTCATTTGCAGCAGAGTAGTACTGCATGTATTAGTATGCTTAGTATCAAACTGTAATTTGAAGAAATGGATTAAACTTTCAATGGCTTTCATTTAAACTAATATGATCACATAGAAAGGTGTAAAATTGAAAGTCTGGCATATACACTTGTTGATTGGAAAGCGCTTGCATTTCCTTTTTTATTATAAATATTGACATACAGTAGAACTCGGATATAACAAACTCCAAGGGACCAAAGAATTTAGATCGCTATATCCTGTGTGCTATACGCATATAATTTTAATGATACTTTATAGGGACGGGAGTTGAAAATTTGTTTGCTATATCCGTGTTCGCTATTTCCGTGTTCTACTGTATTCTCATAGTACTGCATTATGGTGTTTCCTATGATCATTCTCAAAATGTCAAGGTCGCTTAATCTTTGTGATTAATTTGCATTTCTTTTTTTACCAATATCTTATTTTTCATATAAATGTTAAGGGCCGAACCTATATTTTTTCCTGAGATTTTCCTACTCATATGCTGCTCACAATAAAAATTTCACCATTATCAGACGTCAACAAATCAATCTTGATAAAGGAAGAAACTGCGCATGCCTAGCTTCAGGGTAGTCACAATTCTCTTTATGGAACCAAACCGCCTACACCAACCCAACACACACATATCAGGCGGAATTTAAGGTATATTTTTTTTGAAAGTAGATATATTTATAAATTCCTAAATCATATGAGCCAAATGCTGGTAAAGTTTACAAGTTTTCCAAATTACTTTATCTTTTGATATAATAAGTTGACGACTGAGCATCATTTATTTTTGAAGTACAATATTCTTGACATAGGTTTAGTGATGGACTGTAATTACTGATAAAATAAATAGTAGATTCTTTTTAATGCATACATGTATAAGTTTGGCAACACTTTGACATAAGACAGAGTAGAAAAATGTGTGTATCTGTTATATCAGTATTAATCTTGACAGAGAAGATTACTATTTTGTTACACTATATTAGGTTCCTGAAAGTTTTTAATATAGCAGTCTGTACTGTTTAAACATATTTTAGTATGTATTGGCTGTACACTGGTGATATATGTATCAAATATTCCTTCAATGAGAAGCTAAAATATACACTGATTTATAGGAGAGCATAATTTGTGATAAAGTATGACAGATTCTATTCTCTATTTAGTACTTTGTAAGTTATTTCAATTTCAAGATCGACACCATGCTGTATTATGTATATGACAGCTATGAATAGACAACTTATTATATGTATTGAAATGTTATTATTTACAAGGTTATTTGTACATGTTGAATGTGTAGATTATATTCAAATCGAAAAAAGCTGAAAATACATATCCATGTAAGGTGAAGGTTAGAAGAAGTTAGGTTATTTTCTTATAGATACTCATTGATTATTGAATGCAATATGCAGAGAAAACCTCAGCCTCATATACTTTACTGGTCTAAGAATGACCAAAAGAAACCTCAGTTTTAATGTTAAAAGGTTCGATGAAATCAGTTCTCCTGCTATATTATAATGCATTACGTATTTGACAGTTGTGTAACTAATTTTAAAATATATTTGAGAAACATAGTAACTTGAAAATATTGTGATTGTGCTTGTCAAAGAAAGTGACGTCATGGAATTGTAAGATGTATGTGATGTAATTTACTGTTTGTTATATAGGTATATGTAAAATCTTTGGTCAGAGTGATATTACTGTGGTGATTAAGCTTCGTCTGAAGAAAATATCTCATACTGTTTGTAGAAAAAAGGTCGCTTTGTGCAACTGCAGTAACTTCCCTCTTCCCTTGGCCTTGACCATAGTGAAGAGACAAAGAGTTTTAATGTCAGGAGAAGTTACCTTCCTAAAGGAGACAGCATGTTGACTTAAGACTTTCCATGAGCCATCACTTGCTTTCAGCTGTCAAGTCAAGTTGTTTATTTGCATGAAGGCCAACGGCCCATATACAAGAGTACATATATACAATTGTAGATACACATCATATGGAATGTAATTGTAAGCATATAACAAGCTGAATTGAATGTTAACTACTTATTAATTTGTTTATGTCTTATTTCAAAACTTAGACATAAATATTTACAGAGCTTATTTAGTAATTCTGAGGATGCTGACGAAATCAATTGGTTGAATTTATAAATGGATGGCTTATTATAATACATATGTGGTATATACATAGTTCTCAAGTTATCATAACATTCACAAATCAATATAAAATGAAACTCATCTTCTATTCCTTTGTTACACATGGGGCATATACGTTCTTCATAATCAATTCCCAACCATCTCCCTTCATTTACCTTTAATCGTAAAATACCGGCTCTAATCCTAACAAAAATATCTCTATGTTTTATATTACTAAGTAGTCTTAAATATTTTTCCGGTGCAAGAAGGCTTTTATATTGTCTGTATAATCTATATCTTGAGCTATTTTGAAGTGAACTATTCCATGATTGTACATACATATCAACAGCAACTCTTTTAAACATCTGAAGAAACAATGAATCATTACCGACACCTTGAAACAACCAAACATAACCAAATCCATACGAAAACAACAAATTACGTACAGATGAAGCATAATTATTGTAGCCACAATTATCATAATACATTAACATGTCATAAGCTTTCCTGGGTATTCTTTGCTGGTACATATTTACAAGTTTAAGCCAGTATTTAATAAAACGACATTGTGCATGTATATACAGTGGATAACGTCCACATTCACCATAAGCAATTACATTTGGTGTTTGAGGACCAACATTTAAAAATTTCTTACAAGCTATTATATGTACATGTTCAATTTTGTAAAAGTTAGAATTTCCCCACACTTCAGCGCCATATAAAAGAATTGGTTGGATTTGTGCATCGAAGATTTTGAAGAAAACAGAATAATCAACTGTGTTTAATCTATATAAATGATGTAGTACTTCTAATAGTGCTCTTTTTCCCCGAGTAGATAAATCTAAGATACATTTATTAAATTTACAAGAAGATGAAAAGGGTATGCCAAAAGAGTGAAGAGACAAAGAGTTTGAATGTCAGGAGAAGTTACCTCCCTAAAGGAGACAGCATGTTGACTTAAGACTTACCAAGAGCCATCACCTGCTTTCAGCTGTCAGTCAGTGGACGAGCTCTCGTCACCTTTCTAACAGGACCAGCTGTTGGTTCAACTCGGAGAGAGTTTCATCACATGATCCACCTAGAGGTAAATGCTCTTCATTCTGACGTTCAATGTCACAGTGACTGTCAGTATAGAAAGCGTTTCATTGAAAGACCATTGAAAGTACTGTGCAATTCTACTAGTGCCATTGATGTCAATTAACAAGTGAATCGAATTTATCTGCTTGTACTTGTGATTATCTTCCTAATAGTTTGAAGGTAGAAATGTTTTCTGCACTGATATTCATAATTATTCCATCTGTTTTAATACATTATCGTCATAAAATTGTTCCATAAGTCACAGTTGCATTTAGCAAGTGAATTGAATGGTCTTTTCATGCCAATAATTATCATCCCAATATCCTGAAAGAAGGAATAATCGTTACCTGCTTTCTGCACTTGTAGTCATTTGTCTTTCTATCTGTTGTATTAAGTGATCAATATTCAATTGTTCCATATAGATTTTCATGACCCTGGTCGCCAATTTTCTATTAACTTAAGATCTAAATCATTATTACCTAAAAACATGAATTAACCTTTGCTTTCATGAAACCTAATCTGATTTTAAAAATATTTACAGATGAATTTTACAATTAGTTTACAGGAAAGTCCATGCATTCCTTTTTACTTACAAATTTTGACATTGTTCTCAGTAATGCATCATTATGGTTTTCCAAACATATATATTTTTCTGACATTTGTCTATGCATATAAAGGAAAAATTAACAATTTATAAGCAAAAATTATGTATATCCTGACAACATAAACAAAGTACAAAGCTAATGTCAAAGGTGCTAATAAATATTCACCAATTCAAAATGACACAAAAGAGTCTTAGAAAGCATAGAACAAGAGTATTGAACAAATGCTACACGGTCTAAGTTTTATGACTAGATTAAATCCTTCCACCTGTATCCTGTGTTAGTACCTGGAAGTAGCGCACTAGAAATACCCATATCTTTAATATTATGAAAAGTATATAGAGATTATTACCTCTCGGAAGTGTGTCATATGACTTTTACGAAACGAGTGTACATTTTTTTTATTACCCGAGCGAGAGCGAGGGCTATACACAAATGTGCACAAGTTTCGTAAAAGTCATATGACACACTACCGAGAGTAGTTATTTATTTATTACCGATTCTATTCAATTTACCATATTAGAAATATCCAAGAAACAGGCCCTTTCACTTGCGACGGCCGGCTACATTGATGTCACGAACAATGGTGATATGACGTCACAGGCGGAAAGATATGGGAACTCGCGCTAAAGTCAATTGTTACTAGTGCTCATACCGAAAATATGTCACCCCTTATTTTCAACCGTATGGGTAATAAATACCATTATCATGCTGCTTTCAATTCATTTTTTACCATTGAAAGAATTCAACCAATCAATCTTGATAAAGGAAGAACCATTGCCTTGCTACAGGGTCGTCCCACACAGAAAATATGGCATAGATAAGTGGTTGATTAAAATTGTTTAAATCAATCATAGCAATTTATGAACCAGGTTGGTTTGCACGTCACATAAAGGATATTTGCAACTCAGCTTTTGGTGAATGATTAGGTACTATCAGATTTCAAAACATCATATTAAAATCCTCAGTTTTAATGTTAAAAGGTTCGATGAAATCAGTTCTCCTGCTATATTATAATGCATTACGTATTTGACAGTTGTGTAACTACTTATAAAATATATTTGAGAAACATAGTAACTTGAAAATATTGTGATAGTGCTTGTCAAAGGAAGTGACGTCATTGAATTGTAAGATGTATGTGATGTAATTTACTGTTTGTTATATAGGTATATGTAAAATCTTTGGTCAGAGTGATATTACTGTGGTGATTAAGCTTCGTCTGAAGAAAATATCTCATACTGTTTGTAGAAAAAGGGTAGCTTTGTGCAACTGCAGTAACTTCCCTCTTCCCTTGGCCTTGACCATAGTGAAGAGACAAAGAGTTTGAATGTCAGGAGAAGTTACCTCCCTAAAGGAGACAGCATGTTGACTTAAGACTTACCAAGAGCCATCACCTGCTTTCAGCTGTCAATCAGTGGACGAGCTCTCGTCACCTTTCTAACAGGACCAGCTGTTGGTTCAACTCGGAGAGAGTTTCATCACATGATCCACCTAGAGGTAAATGCTCTTCATTCTGACGTTCAATGTCACAGCTAGTGACTGTCAATATAGAAAGTGTTTTAATGAAAGACCATTGAAAGTACTGTGCAATTCTACTAGTGTCATTGATGTCAATTAACATGTGAATCTAATTTATCTGCTTGTACTTGTGATTATCTTCCTTTGAAGGTAGAAATGTTTTCTGCACTGATATTCATAATTTTTCCATCCGTTTTAATATATTATCGTCATTAAATTGTTCCATAAGTCACAGTTGCATTTAGCAAGTGAATTGAATTATCTTTTCATGCTGATAATTACCTTCCAAATATCCTGAAAGAAGGACTAAACGTTTCCTGTTTTCTGCACTTGTAGTCATTTGTCTTTCTATCTGTTGTATTAAGTTATCAATATTCAATTGTTCCATATAGATTTTCATGACCCTGGTCGCCAATTTTCTATTTACTTCAGATCTAAATAGTTATTACCTAAAATAATGAATTAACCTTTGCTTTGATGAAACCTAATCTGATCTAAAAAATGTACAGATGAATTTTACAATTAGTTTACAGGAAAGTCCTTGCATTCCTTGTAACTTACAAGTTTTGACATTTTTCTCAGTAATGTGTCATTATGGTTTTCCAAACATATATATTTTTTCCTGACATTTGTCTATGCATATAAAGGATACATTAACAATTTCTAATCAGAAATTATGTATATCCTGACAACATAAACAAAGTACAAAGCTGATGTCAAAGGTGCTAATAAATATTCAGCAATTCAAAATGACACAAAGGGGTCTTAGAAAACAAAGAACAAGAGCATTGAGCAAATACTACACGGTCTAAGTTTTATAACTAGATTAAATCCTTCTACCTGTATCCTGTGTTAGTACCTGTAAGTAGCGCATTAGAAATACCCATATCTTTAATATTATGAAAAATATATAAAGATTATAACCCGAGGAAGTGTGTCATACGAAATGAGTGTAAAATGTTTGTATTATCGTGGCGAGAGAGAGGGTTATACACAAATTTGCACGAATTTTCGTGAAAGTCATATGAAACACGTCTGAGAGTAATAATTTATTCATCACCGATTCTATCAATTTAACATCTTAGAAATATACAAGAAACATACAGCTTCCCCTACGACAGCCGGCAACATTGATGCCACAAACAATGGTGTTATGACATCACAGGCGTAAAAATACGGGAATTCTCGCTAAAACAACAATCGTTGTTAGGCGAAAGTGATATGTGCACTAGTGCTCATATCGAAAATATGTCACCATTTATTTTCAACTGTATAGGTAATCAATACCATTATCATGCTGCAATCAATCCATTTTTTACCATTGAAAGACTTGCTACTAGGTCGTCCCACACAGGAAAATATGGCATAGATAAATGGTTGATTAAAAATGTTTAAAAAGTCTATCAATTTAACCAACCCACCTTAGAAACATATCATGCAGATTCCATTGGAGTTGTTTTTTTATATCATATCTTAGTACAAAATATTTATCGAAGGTTTAGTTATGGATTCTAGTAACTATCTTAAATAAGACAGCAAAAGACTCTTTTTGATTGATATAAGTTTGACCACATTTTGACATAAGACAGAGTAGGCAAATTAATGTATCTGACATATCAATATTCATCTTGACAGAGAAAATCACTTTATTGTTTCACGATAATAGACACATGATAGTTTTCAACACCACAACCTCCACGTGCACGTTGTATACATGTATATAATTCAGCCTGTATTTTCTGTACCCTGGTGATATATGTAATCAAATTTATTTTAGAGAGGAACTGACTAACCATTTTTTTATAGGCAAGAGTTATTATTCATAAAAAAGATAGATTCTCTTCCCAAATAAGTACTATCCAAATTATTTCTATTTCAAAGTCGACGACATGCTGTTTTATGTAAATGGCAGTCATGAACAGACAACTAAGTCCATATATTTAAACTATGTCATTATTTACAGAATTAATTGCTCATTTTGTATGTATAAAAGATTAAAAGATTCAAAATGATTTATACATTATCAATATATTGTATCTTTTGACAAGAGGGTCTTATATTTGAAATTTCTTTTCTTAACAATTGCAGTAATAAATAAGCTCGCAGCTCATAAAGTAATGACTAGATGATCAACATAGCTATATAAGTAAGGACTCTTTCAAGTCCTATTTGTAATTTGTAACACATTTGATTTTTGAAAGTAGAAATGTTGTATGAGTAATGACGTTTCGTGGCCTTCTGCAATTGTTTGAGTGTTCTGAGAATAGTTTCATGTCATTATGTCTCTATTTAAGGTAAACCATAATAAATTATAAGCTGATGGGTTGTGTACGTCACATAAAGGATATAAGCAATTATAGTAAGGTACTATCAGTCTTCAAAACATAGAATTCAAACTATAAACATGCTCCGATGATATCATTTCCCTAAAAAATGTATTATTCAAAAGGCAGTTTTCACTTCAAGTTATGTTTAACCCTCTTTGACAATCATTATTCTCTTTCTTGACAAACATGTATTCCCTTGGTTATTACAACTGTCATAGAAATTTCATTATTCTCTGAAAGCTTGTAACCCAAGCCACCTGAATGACTTTCTGTCATTATTGGTATCTTCTTATAACGAGCATTTAATTTTATGACTTTGTACTGGTCCGGATCTCTCATGCTTCCCCCTCGGCTATTTAGAATATTAGCTGTAAGGGCCTCAACAGTCCCTAAACGATGTAATTAAGCGAGGGTCAATTTTCTGATAGTGATCGCCTGTGGGGTAAAATCAATCTGCAGTCACCACCTACAGCGATCTCTCTATGAAATTTGACATAAACCATAGCAAGGCTTTGCATTGAGATCGTGGATAACAATGGATTTTATAAATTATGATATGTTCTGGAAATTGTGTTTTGTTGAAGGACAAGAAACGAAAGTTAGGTCAATACTTCCATTGTCATTTGAAACAAGAACCTTAATTTAAGGTTTACTTGAGAATATTGACACTAGTTGAAATCCATGATTTATGCATGACAAACTGTACAATGTAGGTCAGTTGTAGAGAGGGTCAAATTTGATGTGTTTCGATTGTTATTAAACATCGTTTTTATGAATTGTTGTATCATAATCCATAACTTTTGTTACAGTGTTTGGTGTTTTAGTAGTAGACAAATTTCCAAAATCCAAAGCTGGTTTATTCATATATGAATCATTAAGGATAAAAAAGGTTGGATTTCGCAATGTTTGAATCAGATTAATGATTACATTAAAGATTGTTTTACCTTTGAAGAACTGGCTAGATATCTATTTATTGTCGATAGGATAGGAATACTAAGCTCATTTTAATTAAATTCCTACTATTCATTTCTATTAAAAATAATAAGAAATTATTAGAAGACATCAACCACAGCAGTTGTCATTTCAGGATCCATAATGTAATTTGTTAAGAAATATTTTTCCCAAATGTAATTGGGGTGTTTGCAAGAATCTTATAAAATATCTGTGATTGTACACTATTTCATGATCGTTTAATGCAAGCTGATAATTTGTATTATAGTAAAAAGGTGCACATTCATTGTTAAACAACAGACTAATTTATTATTAACTGTGTGTTTTATTCTATTGATACATTTGAAGCAATTACATTTCATCATTAATATTTGATAAAATTAACAATGCATTTTACTTGTTCGTGGTAAAAAGGCCTTGCATATCAAGATGATTTATACTTTTGCTTTGCAAGAACGCATATTGAATAAAACAAACATTTATCTTTGATATCCCTGCTGTTGCAAGGTTGATACCATTTTTATTTTTTATATTTAAAGAATATAATATCTTCATGCACAACTTATTGACAGTTCAGCAGGTTCATATGAATCTAGAGACTGATTGTGTTTAGCTAACTTCTCAAGTTTTCCTTTTATCAGGCTGATAATATTCCTCCTTACTGGGAAGATACACAAGGCTCAGAAAGATTCATTCATCAACAAACAAAAGTCCATCACGCCAAACATAAATCGTAATCTAAATTGCCATTCAAAGGTCTTTCAATCTTGATAAGGTTTATTGTGTAATAACATGAAATGGTCTTCCTTTGTTTAATACAAAAAGTAATTCTGTAAAACTGAATGAGGAATTATCGTGACATTATAAATACCGCTATCCTTGTTTATCTGTTTCATAGTAGTAATGAATCGATCTTACCAAGAAAACAAGACAGATTTAAAGCAGGATTTTCTAAAGCTTTTTGTGACGTCAAGGCTAAGACGATTTTTTAAAGGAAACACGACAAATTTCAATTTAGTGTTGAGAAGTGCTATTCCCTTTTCATTATCCTTGCAAGGGACGCATAAAATCCTAAATCATTGATTTTATTTGACAGTGCGAATATGATCAAATCACACCTGTTTGCCCGCTAAAATGATTACTTTGGAATATATTGAAAAGGTGCACATTTATTGTTGAACACCAAATCATTAATTATTCACTGTGTGTTTTATTCTATTGATATATATGAATTAATTACATTTCATCATTAATATTTGATAAAATTGACAATGCATTTACTTGTTCGTGGTAAAAAGGCCTTGCAAATCAAGATGATTAATACTTTGTGTTTGCAAGAACGCATATTGAATTAAAATGAACATTAATCTTTGATACCCTGCTGTTGCAAGGTTGATAACATTTTTATTATTTTATTTCAAGAATATATTTCATCTTCATTCACAATTTATTGATGGTTCAGCAGATTCATATCAATCTTGATACTGATTATGTTTAGCTATCTTCTCAAGTTTTCATACTAAGCGAATAATATTCCTCCCTACTGTGGAGATACACAGGGCTCAGAAAGATTCATTCATGAACCAAACAAAATTTCATCATGCCAAACATTAATCATCATCTAAATTGCCATGCAAAGGTCTTTCAATCTTGATCAGCTTTGTTGGTAATAACTGGTTATGGTCTTTCTTTGTTTAATACAAGAAGAAATTCAGTAAAATTAAATTAGGAATTATCGTGACATTATAAATACCACTATCCTTGTTAATCTGTTTCATTGTGGTAATGAATCGATGTTTCCAAGAAAACAAGACAGATTTAAAGCAGGATTTTCTAAAGCTTTTTGTGATGCCAAGGTTAAACCGATTTTCTAAGCATTAGCGATAAATTTCAATTTAGTGTTGAAAAGTGCTATTCTATTTTTATTATCCTTGCAAGCGACGCATATAATCCTAAAGAATGATCTTATTTGAGGGTGAGAATTTGATCAAATCACACATGTTCTCCTGGTAAAATTATTACTTTTCAGTTTTTGCAACAAAATTGATACAAAGTTTTATTTCATGATAATTAAAGAATGAAACCACACTTCAAGGAGCACCTTGAGATCATAATTAAATAAAGTTCTGGGGAAGGAATGATAATGTTTTCCTATAAATCACAAACGGGAGAATTTCATTCTATGCTCGAAATCCCATCGATATCCCTTGGTATTCAATTAAAGGATTATTTTTGAATAAGATTTGCCAAGAATAAAAAGGTTTTTTTCTACAAAGGTTAACTCTCAGCTCCTGTGATTACGTTTTTATTTACGATTTATATTATCAGGAATATTGATATAGCCCGGATACAATAACATTGTAGAATGTGTCTTTGAACATGTATTTGCAGATATTCAGCCTTGTGTATAAAAGCAATAGAGTAAAAACTACAAAGATCAGTTTGCTGTTGCTTAACCGTTGAGATTATCATTTTATTTGAAACAAATGATTCCTTTATTTTGTGATATTTTGCAGTTAATACTCTTCAGCATTACATATATTACTTCCACAATATCAAAATTTCAATATGTCATCAACCTTATTTATTTGAGACATTTATATGCATTGGCACTTTATTGATAGTACAGTTCAAAACCTTGTTTTCAGTTGATTTACTGAACCACATTAAATTGACTCCATTACTTTTTTAAGCTGCTTTATACAAAATAAAATTTCTAGGAGATTAATTGCAAGTTTAAAAGGAATTAAAAACATCATGATACATGTTGTGAGTTTCTGCTGTTCTCCTCCTGAAAGAAGACAAAATCTGACACGTTAGGCAAATTGGTTTCTTTACCAATTAAATTGCTCTTGTGGATTTTATTTACCTGCATCCTTTGACTACTTAAAACTTTCGTTAACAAACTGCAGTCTCATTGGACTGTATCAACATGTAGATGTGATATCTAGTTATGCTAACAATATTTACACAGTTAGCTTTACTATGATTCTTTAAATGAGTAGTTGTTGTGTAACAAAGACACCATATCAATCTTAATCTAAAGGGCAACTTAATAAAATCAACACAAAACTATCACTGCCAAAAGTAGAGCATTATCACTCTTACATTGTACATTCAAAGAAGTGGTCCTGTTGTCATATGTACTGATTGGTTCCAAACGGACTTGGCTTTGATTTAATATGCAGACACTGAAATGCAAACAACCATGGTCAATTGGATGCAAAACTTTATTAAATTAATACTTGTTAAGTTTCGAAACAAATTAACTATTACCATTTAGCAAATAGGAGCTTATCCTCTAAACATTATCTCAAATATAATTATACATTACCTAACTTTGACATTTGTTTAACTTAAACATATTTGAAAAACATATATATGAACTGCTGATAAAGATTCCCATAAATCCCCCTGACAGTTGTACATGTATATCCATCGTTGGGTGGGTAGTAGGTGGGGACTCCCCTATAGCCCGGCAATAGTTCTTCCTTGATCAAGATTGATTGGTTGAAATCTTTCAATGGTGACATTTAAATTGAGAGCAGCTTGATAATGGTAGAGATGTTTTACAATAATAATGATGTGGGGTATTTGTAGTGCGCTTCTGCCAGGTACTAACACGGGAAACAGGTGAAAGTATGTAATCTTTTATCTTATAAAGGCTCGACCACATGCGTTTGTTGGATGCAAAACGTTTTTTGGACTCTTGTTTCATTTTGAATTGATGATTTTTCAGATAACAAATCACCAATTCAAAATGAAACAAGTTCTACTTTTAAGATATTAGGAAGATAATTACAAGTGCGAAAAGATCATTCGATTCACATGTTGTATGCGACAGTGACTTCAATATCTCTCGTACAGTACTTGAAATAGTCCTTCATTGAAACGCTTTCTATTCTGACAGTCACAGTGACATTGAACGTCTCAGTGAAGAGCTTTTACCCCACAGTGGATCACGTGATAAAACTCTCTCTGAGTTGAACCAACCTTTGGTCCTGTAAGAAAGGTGAGAAGTGCTCGTCCATTGACTGACAGCTGAAACAGGCGATTGGCTCTTGTTAAAGTCTTATGTCAACATGCTGTCTCCTTAAGGAAGGTAACTTTTCCTGACATTCAAACTCTTTGTCTCGCCACTGTTGTGATGATTTATAAGGTCACGTGCCTATAAGTAAATGTAGTTGCACAAAATGACCTTTTCAACAATGGATCTTTGTCATCCAAACAGTATGAAATGAAGCAAAAGCACCCGGGAGATATCGTTTTGACTGAAGATTGTAAGTTATGATATCAAATACGCCTGGACAATTTCATTACCTCTCATTTGTTGACATTACAAGTTTTTAAATTTACTAGGTATTTTAGATAAATTAATATACAACGGTCAAATAAATAATACACAGGAGAAAGAGTTTATGGTGTCTTCTCCTATTTGCAATTGGTAATGATCCAATTGTTTTAAAGCTTTACTTATATCAATAACTACTCATTTGTTCACAGTGTATGTGTTGTGCAAAAAATGTTTAGTATTGTATTATGAAATTACATAAATATAATTTTTCTGAACGGTATTGTGCAGTGGCAAAAGTCAGGGTGGTCAGTATATTAAAATCATATTAAGTTATATATAAGTTGTTGGTTGAGGTAACTTTAACAGAAGGATAATCATTTCCTTAAACATATTTATTCCTATCAATATAAGTTGGCAGAAAAAGTAAAAGATTGTTGGGCCTCTAAGGTAAAGACCTTAGTATTCAGTATGGTTTTCGGATTCTAATGGGTTGTGATAATTTGTAACTTGTTGAGAAACAATCATGGATGTGAAATCTCTTGAAGTATCTTGAAGTTAAAGTGTTATGTACAGATAAAAGAACTCCGTGTATATGAGATAAAGCTATCATCAGTAAATATTTCTACTTATCGTATTGCTCTCTGTAAGCTCTGTTGTTCAAACCATAATTTAATGGCTGAAGTTGGAAAGAGATGGAACATTAAACCAGAAGATCGACTGTGTCCTTGGGGTAAAGTACGTGTGCAAAAAAACGGAATTTCATTTTTATTACAGTGTCCTTTTTATTCGACCTAAGGAAAAGCGTTCTTCCGTATTATCACTATACATTGCCATGTCAACAGATATCCATTCTGTTTTGGAAAAATGAAAAATGAATTTGTTATAAACAGCCTCGCAAAATAATCTTCCATGGAATTAAATATTTTGTCAAACGTGTGTACATCTCATCAAATGGTGTTCCATAATTTTGTTCTCTCATGTAAATGATATGTAATACGGGCCGGTTGCCTTATATATCCTAAATAAAAAAAGGAAACAGTAAATAATAACCTTAAATGAAAAATATGAAGAATGTATCATAATATGGATTTGATGACGTCTCGATTCATAGGCATACATCACTGCAAGTTGTAGCTTAAACAGGTTGATAAAACTAATACGCAATACGCTACTATGCGGACTAGAACATCACCCAAAGTACATGTTTACACGTTCATGCTGACATCGGAATAGAATTTTCATGTGGTATTGAAATTTGAACAAGATTTCCCCTGCACAAAGCGAAGTAAAAAAGTTAATTTTGTTAATATAAATGTTGAAACAAGATATAAATTGAAATAACTTCGAACCAGTCGGAGCAGTGCATTTACATGCATTTATCACCAACATCAATAACCATTGATCACATAGCAGACATTTTACGGGCGCTGCGAAACTGCAGAGCAGTGAAAGATCTCTTTCAACACATGAATTAGCTTTCTCAACACTTTTCATTTACATTAATGAACATTCCGGTGAACACACCAGATTCAGTTAGAATATTCATAATGCAGGATTAACCAAACTTTAATTCCGTTGAATGCAAAATTTAGTTAAACAATTATTATTCCTATGACCATCTTATTTTGTCATTATTTTCACAAGAGTAGGATAATCAACTTTATAGTAAGTGACTTTTTCATAACGTTGTTTCTCCCAATTTATTAAGTTCACGAAAATTAAGGACCCAAAATGCAAACAACGAAGTGTACAAAAACTATTCTTAAGACCAAGCACAAACATCAATGTGGGATAAGAGGAGGTTCCTTTCACATTAGTGTCGGTAATGGATCATTGTTTCTCCAGATGTTTAAACGATTTGCAGTTGAGATGTATATTCAGTCATGGATTAGTACAATTCACAATAGTTCAAGATATATATATTGTATTGACATTATAAAGGTTTGCTTGTACCAGAGGAATATCTAACATTGCTTACGAATGAAAAACAGAAATGTTTTTGTAAGGATACGATCGAATATATCAGATTTTAAAGTAAATACGGGGCGGTGGCTTGGAACAGATTATTATGACCGTATAAGTCCTCGGTGCAGTAAAGGCATCGAGGATGAGCTTCATTACATATTGATATATGCATGATATAAGGATCCGTTATGTACCACGTTATGTACAAATCCGTCCACTTATAAATTTGATCAGTTGCAATCATCTTCATCTTTGGAACTACTTAACGCTCTCTCTAGATATTTGTATAATTATCAAAAGTTACATATTAATTTAAAGATACATGAATGTTTATCAACATGTCTAAACGTGTTTTGCATGTGCAGTTTTGTTTCAAAGGTTCGTATTTGTTACGAATTTATATCACCTTGTATATTTGGGTGATGGTCTTCATACATGTACGATTAAATGTACTTGACTAGTGTTGATTAAGAGATTAATGCCATTAGTGTTGATTATAACAAACCGTTTACGTTGTTTGTTTAAAAGGATGGTCAGGTGGGTGTTTAGAACAAAATATCACATTAACTAATTCTGAAACAACTTCCTCAGTTTATCAAAATAATACTATCCTAACACATTTGGCATAAGAAAGGGTTAAATATAAGCAAATTGATTTGTACATTGCTAGTTCGTAAGGTGTAATTTAAACGAAAAAGAGATACAACAACAAACACATGTTCTTGCATTTGGTTTGTAAAGGACATTCTGTCTAGACTCTCTTTCCCTCCTTGTTGCTGATTTTATAAGTTGAAAATTAATTTATATAGTTAACTATTCAGTATATAATGACATTAAAACGATACAGTTGCAGTGTTATGTCTATCTCTAAGTCCTGCTACAAATACTCATAACATTTAGGAATGACCTAATGTGTTGCAAAGATGTACTATTTGCTGACTCATTGAAGGACTCGTATAAATCTGCTGGGATTCATAAGACTTTGTGGTGGCGAGTCCCTGTACTCAGCAGGTTATAACTGAAGTATGATCATTGCAGTTGACAGGAATTTTTTTGACATTTAAGAGTTAGGATTGATATTGTTCCTGATTTTGTATTGAAGCATGGGAACAACTTGAAAATAATATACCTTAAAGTCATTTAAATAAAGTCAACATATCATTTATTAGTTCTGAAAACAGTTATATTAGAATTTTGTGTCCAGGCAAGAGTTAATTTTACCTTCGTATGAGAAGACATTTTTGCCGTTATGTATATTGATGTCTTGTCAGACAGTTATTGTCTTAATAACTGATAACATTCAAAACTCTGTTTCACACACAGAACTCTTTTTTGGTAATAGATGGACACAAATAGTGGAGGAAATGTATGGTAATCTATTTAGTTACCAGTTGGGATTCATGGATCAATTGACTCGATCGGCCAGGCTCTTCAACTTTGGTATGTGAGTTCTAATTATTGATCAAATGATGGTGATATGAATACATGTACATATGAAAAAGTGAAAACTGTTATTTGCTGATTCTTGGTAATCCTTAAGAGAATAACTTTCAAAGATATAAAAAGATCACGAACGCTTACAAATATACGATTTTGAACTGTAAATGTCCATCAAGAACGCAATTATATAACCTTGTATCGACAGAACAAAATTCTGCCATCAATCCAGTATCGTGCATCAAGAACATTCCTACAAATAAACTCACTCATAAAATTGAATATTACAACCATATAGAGAGAATATAAAAATCTTAATTGAATCAATCCTCAAATTTCAATTACAGTTCAAACAAAAAATAAGTAAAACTAATTTAACCAGCTTTTATATCCAAAACTTCATTTTGCATTTCCAAATCATTAATGACATATATTGAAAGAAGAACTTCAGAATGTAACCAGAATTGATTCAGAATTCCCCAATGATATCACATAACTCAGACCGAACATTTCTTCCTCTTTGAGAAGAGAGTGTATTCTCCTGATAGACAAGTCATCTTAACCTTAGACATGTAATTTATATCAAATGATATCAGATCTCTGCTATGGGACCAAGTCAGTACCTAGCTTTGATAGAGTCAATGTACCCTCCACACCTTTTTGACACATCTTGACTCACAATAAGGGATCTGTTCATCTCAATTCTTACCAAAAGGTTTAATGTGCATACACATAATCATGTCTTTAAATCAAACTTCACAGGAAATTTATGTGACAATGTTAGATAACCTTAAAGTTTGTCCTGCGTTAGAACTTAGGTGTGAAGGGACTAATTTGTCATTGGGACGTTAATTTGACCTTTTCGGATCAAATCAGAATAGAATCAGCTTTAAAATCGACCGTTACAATATTAAAACATTAATGTTGAATTTTTTTTTCTTAATTTTGAGGAAAAGAGATTTGACCACTGAGATTATGAACCAGTCCTTGCTTGCTATGTTGATGAAGTGCTAATGGAAATCTAACGAGATGGACAACTGGATCGTTTCATATATATCTATGACAGAAACCGTGGATCACATCATTTTCACATTTACTTACCTAGAGTTATGTATTAAGAATGGAAAATGTATATCTTTCACAACATAGCGTTCCAACCATGTCAATTAAAACATCAAAATGGGCTCATTTTGTTGATACTAATTACATCATTCCGGTAAGAATTTATAATTGCAAATGATATTTGACTTTTATGTCACTTTCTTGTAGAAGCTCTTGGTCAACCAACTGAAAATCTATAGAGTATCAGAACTCATGATAAAAAATAAATTCAACCGCGACATTATTGTGTAAGAGGTGTCAGACTGTAGTGCTTCTTATGTTCAACAATTCTGAAGAAAATTACTTAACATGTATACATTACACACTCTTGAACCTTATCTTTTAAAGCTCCAATCGAAATTTTATGAACAAAATTAAGAATGACTAATCATAGATTGCCTTTTTGAATTGGAAGATAATTCGATATCATTGAGTAAAGGATCGTGCACACTTCATAATCAGTATGTTATTTGTGACTAGTATCATATAATCTTAACGTGTGCACATCTTGATGATGAAGGTAAAAATACTTCGCTCCTATTTTGGTAGCAATCCAAGGTTTGACAAAACTCATCTAAATGAAGTCGGATTGTCATCAACTCTTATTCAATTATCACATTATTTCTGAAACTTTTAGTCAAATGAATTATTCATGTTCTCTATATCATTTTCTTTGATTCATTAGCATAAAATTCTATTCCGTTCTGTTCTTTGAGAGAGGAAGGCGAAGAAGGTGCATTAAAGATGAAATTTGACTTATCTTAAAGGGGCAGTAGCACGTTTTTTGATAATGTTATATGTAAATTTTAAATGTATTATTTTGATAATGTCAAAAATCTCATTACACAAGCCAATATTCAGATAGTCAGAGAACAAAGTATGAATATTCACCTAAAATCCATTGGCGGCCATTTTCTGTGTACACCTTTAATTTATTTTTAGTAAGAAAAGGGAATGGCATGGTTAAATTTTACGTTTTATATCTTAATTGTTACTGCTCTATTTAGTTTGAATGCATTGTCTTTCAATTGGAATCATTTATTTTCATTTTCCTGACATTACCTTATCTTCCCCCTAAAACGTGCTACTGCCCCTTTAAAAGAAAAAAACCCAGCTTCATACGGTCACATTTCATTCATGGCACTTCATCAATAATTTCATTTTGGGGTCAAACCTTAGAGTGGTCATTGGATCACTTATCACAAGATTTTAGGGGTGGCTCATACTAATTGGACACGAATTTTGAAACTAAATATTTCCATTGCGATTGGTCGAGGTTCTTGAAGTCAGTTATGAGCCTTCTGGATAATATGCTTAAGCAATTAATTAACAATTCAAAACTTAGCTGAGTTTGTCCAAATTCCAACTTATTTGAATTACTGGTGCATTGATATGTTTGCAGGATTTGATTATTCCTCGCCTTTGTTGATAAGTTAGATGTTTTAACAAGTAAAAGAATGTCATCGGGGAATTATAAATTAGCTTTTGTAAATATTCCTTCAGTGTCTTTTCTTCACACATGGAATAACTGCCAAGCATTTACAAATGTGAAAAATGCAATGTAGATGGATACTTATTTCAATGTTGTTACTTCAAAAGTCATGGTTTTCATTGCTTTGTTTCATTTTCAAAGTGCTTATAACTAACATTTCAATATGTACCTTGTCTTTTAATGTGTGTAGCAACATCTGATGTAAACCAAATTCCTTCTCGGGCAAATAAATATTAATTAATATTATCAAGACGGTGTTTTCAGTGGAATGTTAAATCCCTATTCGATTAAATTGAAACGCGATAAGAAAACTGTTGACATATTTGAAATTAAAAAATACCTAATTCGAAATCATTGTGAATAATGACATTTCTGTCCAACCTTTGAGAGAAAATAATATTTCACCAACAAGTGATAAATAACGAGAACTCTGAGACCAAAGTTGAAGCGCTCCTTGTCGAGTCTATTGATTCATGAATCCCAACAGGTTTTTGAAGAGCTAACCATCAATTTTCCCCACGATTTGTGTCCATCCATTCCTCGAGAGGGTGCTCAATGTATCATACTCAGACTGGAAGGTTATCAACTATCAACATTGTGGCTTTGTCTGTAATCACATTCTGTATCACATCAAAACCAAGATGGGACACCGGTGAGAGTATGTGAACTGGCATTATTTCATAGTTAATTTCTTATCAATGTGAACTGGCATTATTTCATAGTTAATTTCTTATCATTTCAATGAACTAAAGATAGAATATCATTATTTTAAATACATCGATCGCCAGCAAATCAAAATCGAGTATTCTACTTTCAGGTAAGATGGATATCTTGATATCTGCCATTAGAAACATACAAGCATCCACTGGAAAGAAATTTATTCTAAAAAGCCATACACAATTAAATATATTATTTTTTTAAACTTTAAGTGGGACTTTAAAAATATATTTTGAATTTATGCAAATGTTTATGTTAAATGTAACACAGTTTAAAGCTCTTGAAACTGTAAACTTGTGTCAGCTTTTATTACCTCGAACTTTAATTGCAGAAGGTAAGGTCTAGTATGCAACAATACGTTGTTGGTAACTTGCATGTATGTGAAGTACACTGAAACAGCCACTCGGCACAGCACATTGTGTTTAGTGATATGATGTTAGTCGTCCTTCACCTTTATCAGAAGCATGGAAATCACGTTGCGTCTACTCATCCATCAGGTGTTCGGATCAGTTGACAATTTGCCAGCACAGACGTTAGATATTCCGACTATGATTATGAAATAACGGTCTCAACAATCGGAAACTCATCAAACGACACTAAAATCGCAAAAGGGATATACATTCGTATAAAAATGATTTAAGATGATTTCCTGATATCAAAGTTAACAATAAACGAACGAAAACCATCAGAACATCAAGGTATGAATTATCAACACTCATTACCTGTCCTAACGAGCCTGACAGTTGGATCCTTGATGAGTTGTTGATCACATGAGACGATCAGTTGGGGAAACTTTGATTGAAAATTAAGTGGAAGAATTTAGATACAATGCAACTTTAACCCTTGTGTAGTTACTGTTTACTGTAGCTTGGGTAAGGTTAAATGGACTTGTTATCTTCCTGTTATATTGAAGTTATCATTCATCCGTTATTGCGTTATATTTTGATTTATATTTGCTTTAGAATTGATTCCCATTTCCAAGTGGTGTAAAAGCGTAAATGAAGTCTTTCCTAATACAGTTATTGTTACAAACAGTATTGAAGTTTTTAAAATTGTTAATTTTTGCATTTTGTCTTTTGCATTTTTTAAACTTTTTTAGGGATTGTCGTTTATGTCAGCGAAATGACAAAGCAATGTTGAAAGGTTATCAAAAAGAAAGTGAAAACCCTGCCTAAAAATGTTTTTAAATGTCAATGTAATGTCAATTATCTTCAGACGTCATATTTGCACCGATTAAAGCAATAATTTATCTAAATTTGTATTTGATAACAAAGAATTTAAAATAAAACGTTCATCTCCCTCTGGGGGTATAAGAAGACTCGAACTTCAGCTGAGATTAATGATTACTGTTTCCCAAATCCATTCGGGATTTATGAATCATTTCATCCCATTAGAAGTGTCTCAACTCTGGACTTGCGCATATTACTCATCCGTTATCAATAACTGATGTCATTGTTGAGTTAGGCTAGGAAGACACAACGTTCGATTTTTCATGCGAAAATAAATCTAATGAAAAGTTTATGTTTAACTAAAAAGGATGGACACGGGAGATTGTTGCTATGTTGTTAGTGGAGCAGGATGAATATAGGAAGACTTATTATATGGATATATGGTACCTTGAAAATAAAAGTTGTCTACACGACACGGGGTGTTTTCGTAGACACGGTGGGTTTGTAGACACGGTTGGTTCGTAGACAGATTACAATGTCTATTTTTTTCAATATAGTTTCCAGTTTGATATATTTTATGTTTTTGTTCATCTACATGTAGCTTAATAAAGTAATCTGGTAAGTAGCGTCTACGTCAATTAATCTGGCTACAAACCCCCGTGTGAAGGTCACCTCTTGACTCATTACCTTATCGTGGTGTGGTGCTGTGTGTGCCTAGGCGACCCTGAGAGGTATACCAATCAGAGCTTAGATGCTCCTGGTAGGGTTCTATGTACAGCACCACATTCAGCACAGCATCGCATTGACGCATTGACAAGCACATGTTATATTGCAAGATAAAGCTTTAGATACACTTCCTGTGCTGTTAGAGCCACATATAATCAACATTTTCCCATTTTCGAGAAGTATGGTCTGTAAATGAAATGAATCCGTTTGATACATATTACCTCTATACAATATCAAAATGAACGTATAAAATCCCAAGTTGTATTGAATATTGAAAAGATACGCTTATAATCCAAATATTTTTGACAACTTTTGATTTTTATCCGATTCGTTGAGATTGATTCTGCTCGTTTGACGTTTGTTTATTGACAGATACACCATGTAATGTGACATGTATCAGAGGTAAACATAATAATATTAGAAACATGGAGTATCAAAAATCTAGTGATTGCTTCACTATAACTAATCGTACAATATCTCATTAAAATAGTATGATTTCATACACAACTTTGTAATTTCGCTGTTAACATTTTAGCAGTAGTTATCGGAGTTGATAAAACCTTTATACCAACTTTGGTGTTGTTTCATCTGCGATAAATTGTTTTGCGTTAGACTGTAATTAGCAGGGAGATTTTGTCTCAAAATATGTGTACGTATATCAAGTCCATTATAAATATAACAGAAAACATGTTTGAAGTGTAACAAACACTTTATTTAGGCCTTGAATGAAGCATATAATAGTACAGAAACGCTTAGAAGCTTTTGAAAATATATTTTAGAAACACTTAAGTGATTGTCTTAACAATAATAAGCAGTGTTAAAAACTGAAGTAAAATCATGAATGTATTATAAACAATGAACCAATATTGTTTGACACGTGTTTTTTTCACATTTATATTGATAAATACATTCACACACTTTCCAATTGAAAGAACATGCAATGAAAATTAATAACAACATGCTTTTTTTCTTTACTACATTTTACCTTAAAACACAGGAAACTCTTCTCCTGACGATATATTTGATATCAGATACATTACGAGATACGATATAAAAACGGTACCCCATGGGATGTTTAATTCATACATAGATATCAAGAAACTGTACAGTGGATGTATTATTAATAATAAATGCTACAATGCCGAAGATACATATTTCGATACTTCGAAACTCAACCATTTATGTTGATACTTAGATACAATGGTGTGCGGAGCTCGCAGCGAGGAGTCACGTTTTCAACGCTCTGCGTTCTCATGTAATTATCTCAACATTCAAACTACAAATAGTGTTGAAATTTACAGCCGGCATTATAGAAAGTTAATAGAACCTACTCATCGATAAAAATATTTCAAAAAGTACTTTATTAAAGAGTTTCGTAACAACATGTTTGAAACTCAGTGCAGTGAGTCCACACTATTCCCGTGAGCAGGCTAAGCACGGACTTAGCATGACTGTGTCGACTACATGCTGGCGAGTGCGCGTGGGGTGTTTTCATCCAACACACTGTAAACAAGTAAACTTTACTAAATCAATCACAATCAGAGGGGGTTTAATTGAGAGACAATTGAAGGTAATTTTATTATTGACTTTGGCTACCTACCTCACGGGACGTATCCCACCCGTCCCGAGCACACTACCGGACTCTGTCACTATGTGTAAGCATGGACTCACACCCTCAACCTGTGGGGACTCTACGTCTAACCCTTTCATCCCGCGTCTACTGCAACTATGCTCTGATATTGAGCTGAACCCAGGACCCCCGAAGCGCCAGGTGAGAGATAAATCTAAGCAAGCGAAACTGACTTTTAGTGGTGATTATGATTCGGAGGGTGAGTTCGAGCCTAGTGATAACGATGTGCTTATGATGTTTAAAGAAATAAAGAAAGACATGGTGAATTTGAATAAGAAATTTGACAAGGTTGCTACTGAAATGACACGAGAACATGAGCTGCTAAAACAGGAAAATATTGAACTGAAGGTCAAACTAAACGATTTAGAAATCAGGATCGACAATGCAGAGGCACAGAGCCGGCGGTCGAACCTAATTATTCATGGTCTTGCTGGTAAAGTTGGGGAAACATGGGACCAATCTTAGAGACTCGTGCGGGACTTTTTGAGGGATGAACTGAACCTGGACAATACTGAGACTATTTCAATTGAAAGGGCTCACCGTCTCTACTCGAAGGCAAAGGTGAGGCCACTAATTGTGAAGTTCTCCATATACAAAGACAAGTGACGTGTACAGGAGACTGCCAGGTCACGACTGAAGGGCAACACAGAGCTCCGAGTAAGTGACGACTATACAGAGAGGGTGAGGAAGATCAGGTCGACTCTCATCCCGAGGATGGTCCAGGAACGTGCAGCTGGAAGAGAAGCCTACCTCTCCTATGACAAGCTGGTGGTTGACGGCAAGGTGTCCGTCTTGGACGACATCAACGATGGTTCCAATATCAGGCAAGTAGCGACCAGACGTAATAATTTTAGAAGTGGTGCTTTGACTGGCCCTGGCTCCGGGGGTAACTCGGGGGCCAGGGTCAATCAGAGCTCTACCTCGCAGTTATCTTCCACAGGTCGCCAAGCAGCTGCAGATGGTCAGTCTACAGTACAGACTTCTCCCCCCGCATCAGGTGAATCTGGATAGGACACCGGCCGTGGCCCCAACAGTGAAGACGAGAACAGCTCACAGTGTGAGATAGGTGATTTTTGTGTATGGAATATACACGGACTTCTATCCAAGGTTGATGATGGAGATTTTGTATCGTTTATGGAACAATTTAAACTCTTCTGTTTGGTTGAAACAATGGTATGCGATACAGACAAACTGAAAAATTTGTTTTCAAATTATGTATGTTTTGCAGTGTCTGCTATAAGGTTTAGTCGATATGGACGCTTTTCTGGAGGGGTAGCAGTGTATGTGCATAAGAGTCTACAGCATATCTGTACTCGATTGTACCCAGAATTCCATAACGTTGTTGTGCTTAAATTAACGTTAGCTTTCAGTCAGTTATTACTCTTTGGCGTTTACATCCCACCGGAAAAAAGTCCGATATATGATAAGCAAGATGAGGATGGCATTGATTGTCTAGAAAACAATTTATCAGTGGTTGCAGCAGATCATGACTTGGAAAAGCATGATGTCATGTTAATGGGAGACTTTAACGCCCGAACCGGGCATCTTGACGATTTTATACTGGAAGATGATGATGATATCAGTTATCTTAATCTTGGTTCTTTGTATCATGTTGATCCATTTTGTCAACCTAGAAGGTCGATGGACGAAAAAGTCAATAATTTTGGAAAATCTTTACTTTCACTGTGTAAAGTTTGGGGTTTTCATATAGTAAATGGTAGAAAGCCGGCAGATAACAGGGGTACATTTACTTTTGTTGGAAATAATGGTACTAGTTTGGTAGATTATTTTCTAGCATCAACTAATTTGTTCCCGTTAATAACAGATATGAGAGTACATTCCTCCACGATATCAGATCATTTACCGATTTCATGTAGTTTGAACCTTGGACCAATCCTTCCTGGTAGTATGAAGCCAGACACTATTCCATTGGTCAGTATACCTACGTTTCAATGGAATGAGGAAGGGAAACATCTATTCATTTCTAGTTTTGAAAGTTTTAGAGCTAAAGAATTAATATCGGAATTCACATCCCTGCTCGAGAAAACTGATGTAAACGGTGCTGTAGAAAAATTAGGTCAACTTTTTTCCTTTGCCGGGGAGCACTTAAAATCAAACCCTGTAATTTCTAAGAAATTTACGAAGAAACAACCAAATTGGTTTGATGAGGAATGTCTTTCTCTAAAACGTAATAAATATAATGCATTAGAAAAACTAAGAATAAGCAATACCCATTCCAATATTAACATGTACTTGGATGCCAAACGTAAATTCCGTAACCTTTGTAAGGATAAAAAGGCAAACTACATTTCAGAAACCTTGGAAAATCTGTCACATGCAGCAGAAAATAAAGACTGTAAACAGTTCTGGAAGCAATTGAAATGTCTTATTTCTAGCAAAAATGATGAAAGTGACATTACACCTACTGAGTGGTTTACATATTTTAAGGATCTGTTGAACCCATCTGTTTCCGAAACTGAATTTAATCAAGAAGTTAGTCAATTTCTTAAAGACCATGATACCTTTACATGTGGAAAATGCATGAACATCGATATATTATCAGATACTATTAGTCACGAGGAAATTACACATGCTATTTCTGATATCAAATCTGGTAAAGCACCTGGAATAGATGGTATTCCTCCAGAATTCATAAAGAATGCTCCTTTCCTTGTTAATCTCCTATACTCATTGTTTAATGTCATATTAGATTCAGGAATTTTCCCCTCAGAGTGGAATGTCGGTTTATTGGTACCTATTTTCAAACAGGGAAGTAAGTCTGATCCGAATAACTACCGAGGAATATCTATGTTAAGTGCTACTGGCAAAATATTTACCTGTGTCATTGAAAGGAGACTGCGGAATTGGGCCGAATTCAATGACTTACTATGTGAGGGTCAAGCTGGCTTCAGAAATAATTATTCCACTGTAGATAATATGTTTTCACTATATGCATTAACCCACAAGTACTTACGTAAAGCAAAACATCGTTTTTATGTAGCTTTTATCGATTTCCGCAAGGCCTTCGACCTTGTTGATAGGAAGAAACTGTTATATATTTTATTGGAAAAGGGTGTACATGGTAAGATGTATAATATCATAAGAAATATGTACTCAAATGTATGTGCTTCTGTAAGATTTGGTAAATCCAGAACAGATTTCTTTACAACTAGTAACGGTGTTCGACAGGGTTGTATGTTGAGCCCACTGCTCTTTATCATATTTATTAATAAACTTGCAGAAGATCTTCAGCATAGCAATACCCATGGCATATTTGTAAATGAATACATTGAAATTATAAAAATATTATTGTTTGCGGATGATGTTGCACTTTTAGCAGATAGCATTGTTGATTTGCAAAGGAAATTAGATATACTTGATGAGTTTTGTAACAGATGGGGGTTTGAAGTGAATCTTGATAAGTCAAGGGTGGTTGTATTTAGAAATGGTGGATGTGTTAAGAAGTGTGAAAAGTGGTTTTATAGAAAAATACCTGTAAAAGTAACACCTTACTATAAATATTTAGGAATTGTATTTTCATCTCGCTTAATATGGTCTAAAGCCTGTGAAACTCTATCTTTACAAGCTAAAAGGGCATGCTTTCCAGTGTTTCAACTTTTCGCAAGATACCAGGATTTATCTTTGTCTATTGCTCAAAGTATATTTGTCAGTAAAATACTGCCAATTGTAACGTACGGTAGCGAAATTTGGGGCTACACTTTTAGAACATGTATTGAAAAGGTTCAGAGTGAATATTTTAAAAGGTTCCTATGTATTAGTAAAAAAACAGCATCATGTGCTGTACTTGGAGAAATTGGCAGATGTAATTTGTGTGTGCATTATTATTCAAAGTGTATTAAATATTGGTGTCGAATTGTCCGCATGGACCGAAATAGATACCCAAATGCAAGCTATAAGATGTTAAAAATTTATGATGAAAATGGTGGAAATAACTGGGTTTCGCACGTTAGAATGCTTTTGTTTACTACAGGTTTTTCTTATGTATGGATAGCCCAAGACTGTGGCGATATAAATCATTTTATGTTAGCTTTCAAACAACGTTGTATAGATATCGATATACAACACTGGAATAGTAAAATCAGTAATTCATCATTTCTTGTAAATTATAGTACCTTCAAGTCACTTGTAGAGCCGGAAAAATATATTTATGGTACCTTAAGTAAAGACTTAATGCGAATGTTAGTTAAATTTCGATGTCAATCACATAACTTGAATATACAAAAACAGCGTTTTTCAAAAGCAATTGTTCCTTATAATGAACTGGTTTGTCAAAAATGTGCTTTGGGACTGTGTGATGATGAATATCATCTTTTACTTATATGTCCATTCTATAAACAATACATATCTAAATATATTCCAGCCTTTTATTACAGCCCACCTTCTGCTGTTAAATTCCAAGCTCTTATGAGGGTACAAAATACAACTGTTCTTAAGAAGATGTGTATATTTCTAAAGCTGAGCCTACGTTAACATAATTACTATTTCATATACTCTACACACCATATCATTTATGTATATAACATCTGTTGTATTCTTGGCCATATGGCCTTCAATTCTGAATAAAGTGATTTGATACTTAGATACTAAAAACTGTATATATATAGATGTTAAATTGATGCTTTGATACTACGAAACTGTGCCAGAGATATAACATAGATACTAAGATACTACCAGACTGTTATATAGATGTTAAATTGATAATTTGATACTACTTAGAATCTACGAAACTGATCCATATGTTACATTCACACTTAGATATTGTGATGTTTTTAAGATGCTTTTAACTGCATGTTTTGGATATGATTAATAATTTTTACTGATTAAATCAAAACAAGGAAGTATCGAGGAGATTAAAACTTTTCAACTCTGTCAGAACATTTGACGAATTAATATTCCCAAATAGTGGTTGTTTTTTCTTGTTTTTTTTACAAGCAATTCTGCATCATTTCACAGAAACAAAAAAAAGTTTATTTCTGATTGCTTGGTGCCTGAGCATTAGTTTAATTAGATATAAAGTCAGTTTGCCATTGTTCCTTCAAGTTTCTGATCGGATCTTCATTTCCACAAATCTTAAGGAATACGAGAACCTTCTAAATGTCGACCAGTTTATACCTTTACCAAATTGAGTGTTATTGTACACTCCATTCAAGTTTGAATAACAACAACCTTTATACCACCAGCCACCGAGGTTTATGTTTGCACAGTTGTCTTTGTAAATATCATTGTCAGCATCGCTTGTTGTAAACATCATGTTCTTATGATAGGATAACGAATCGCCTGGAAAATATCATTTCGTAGATTTTAGTATATGTTATTATCGAACCGATAAAAAGAAATATCCTCTTTTTGTTCCTAGGAATATATATGTACACATTATCCAATATGCCGTGGTTATGTAAATATTTCAGTTCTTGGATTAAACATATGATGATTACTGAATTGAAAGGAACTAATGACTGTAACTTTAAACTTTAACCACTTTCTCTTCATACAGTTTACCATGTGGCATTAGTTACTCATTTGAAAACTGAAGACGAATAGAAATAGATAATAATCGAATGGCTGCAAAGCTTACGTATGAAATATGACCTAAACTGCTCTCACAAACTTACTCAGTTTATCGGTTGTTCGCTTAAACCAAACATCTCTCTCTTCCAAAGATACATCGAGCCATCCTTCCATCAACTCATTCACCCAAACAAACCATCCCACTCACTCACTCACTCACTCAACAGTTCACTCACCTACAAACACATTCATTAACCCGCTCACTTACTCATTCGCTCACTCACTGATCCGTTTACTCATCCTTTTACTCAATACCACTCACTCATTTACTCACACACTGATTCGCTTATTCAATTCCACTGACTCATTCACTCACACACTGACCCACTTAGTCATCCGCTTACTCAATTCCACTCACTCATTCACTCACTCACTAACTCACCCACCCTACCACTCATCCACTCATTCATTCACCCACTCACTCACTCACCCACTCACCCACTAACCCACTCACCCACTCACCCACTCACCCACTCACTCATTCACTCATTCACTCATTCACCCACTCACTCACTCACCCACTCACCACCTCACCCACTAAACAACTCTACCACTCACCCACTCAACCATTAACCCACCACTCACCCACTCACACATTCACTCACTCACTGAACCGCTTACTCAATACCATTCACCCGACCACTCACCTGCAGAGCCAGTGTATCCGCCTATTGTCAGCTTATACTTGTCACTCTCGTCCTCTATATAGAAGGTAGAGTAAGAAGCGTTAGTTCGTGTGTTCTCAAAGTCCTTCATGACGATCTTCAGATGGTTCTTCTTCTGGCTGGTCAGGTGGTAGAGGTTGTCATTTCCTGAGAACATATCACTTCTTGTTACTTGTTAGACTGCTATTTATATGTCCCCATTGAATAACCACTATTACATTCGATAATTCTGGAGATTAATATCAAACCACACACTCCATGTAATGATGTTGTTTTAGGCACTGGCACAATGAGTTGCAAAAATGAAACTCTTGAAACTGCAGAAATATTTGTTTATAATATATAATGACAGCATTGGTCACTCCACCACATCGGATCATTGCCTGATTAAAGACACAAAAAAGTGGTCTATGCTATCATTCTCTACGAATTTATAATACATTTTCATACAGTTACAGGCCCGTTAACTTAGTCTTAAATCTTTATCTGATTGTTTTATTTTAGCATTGTTAAAATAATAAAATTACATCCTACCAAGCCAAAATTCGTTTTCCAGGTTACCAAAGCCATTCTTATACTCTTGCCATGTCCTGTAGAATATTTCAGATCCATCTGCTAGTCGTTGAAGAACCTTGATAATGATGAAATAAGAGACAGTTATTAACTTGAAAAGTTATTATCTATTGAGTCACATCGTAGCTCAAGCTTACTTTGCAAGTCACCTTTTACGTGTTTCACTTAAATTTTATTAAATGTCAATTATATTTCGCATGTTGATGAGTGTTAAGAAATTTTCCATTTATTCAGATCGAATGTTTTAAAACAATGTGAATAGTAAATTAACCTTTGGATGATGGACAATTCATTATTTAACCGCCAACCACCCTTTAAAGGGGCAGTAGCACGTTTTTTGACAATTTTATATTTTCAATTTTTCACTGATAACTATAAGTTAATGCTAAATGTATTACTTTGATAGTATCATAAATCTCATAACACAAACCAATCATTCGTAGTCAGAGAACAAAGTATGAGGATTCACATAAAATCCATTGGCAACCATTTTTGTGTGAACACCTTTAATTCATTTTGTGTAAGAAAAGGAATCGCATGGCTTAACTTTACATTGTATATTTGATTTATTACTGCTCCATTTAGTTTTTATACATTGTCTAAAGATAGGAACCATTTATTTTCATTTTCCTGACATCACCCTATATTCCCCCTAAAAACGTGCTACTGCCCCTTTAAATGTTTCGTGTCAAATGGCAGTTATTCTCATTTCTCATGATTGATAAGTATTTTCTACTCATTAGTTTTTCAATATTTGATATCAATTGCCAATCATTGTTCTATGTTTTATGTGTTTTTTACATGTAAATATGTTTACCATGTTTAAATGTTTCATACCAAATGTTAATATTATTCCTTTTTCGAATAATAAGTATTGTCAGTTCATTTGTTTTAAATGTTTCAAATTGTATGAATTGTTTTAATTGAATTACACGTTTTTATCTAAACATCATTTGTAAATATCTTATATCATAAGTCATATGTTTATCTATACGATAATGGATAAATATTTCTTGTCCACTATTTTATAAATGTTCCATATCGAATGTAAATAAATGAGTTCTTTTTAATGATATATAAATCCGCCGATTTAGAAAAAAAGGTTTTATATCTTATGTCAATACTTGTTTGACATTTGAATGATTGATGAGTATGTTTCCGTCCATCACCATTTAAACGTTACGTTGACTGTCAATTAATAATTGCATTTGATGATTTTAAAGTATTTTACCGTCCATCCACCTGCTTCATCAGTCATGTCACAGTACATCCCATGACTTCTGATCCTTGAGGCCGAATGATGTACACACCGTCAGGGGCTTCATTGTTAGCCTCGCGGACTTCCTGGCAGTCTCTTGCTGTGATAAGAGGTCCACCAAAGGGTCCTTCTTTTTAAGAATCAAAAGAACAAAATCATAACATTTGAGATACATGCCAGTTAAATAGTTAAACATTGTTCTATTTGGGGTCACATTATCTGCAATAGTACAATTTTTAAATATTTTTTCTGGCCTAGTCGCTTGAGAGATTCTAACCATAAATCAAATAAAAAAGAAAGATATATGATGTTTCAGATCTTGTACAAATTTAACAATGTTTTTTTTTAGGATCACACTGTCTGTAATAGTTCATGTACTTGTTCAGGTGCCAACACCCTCAGAATCAGGTAACATCGCCAGCAAAAAAGGGACCAGCAGATTACAATCTCCCCCATTTCGCCATGTTGGTTCGAATCTCGTGACTTGTCCAGAACAATACAAGAATTCGTACCTTTGCAGATAGTGATCCCAAATATAATATTGATCCAATTCATATGTAAGGCAAAACAGCATCTGCACTAGAACAATACAAAATTGTGATTATTGCCACCAAATATTGAAATAATTTGATTTATTGAAGTGATTTTATGTGGCCAAGAAGGGTTTAACTTTAAAACCAACAATGTTGTTCATGTCAAAATATACAATGATCCATTTTATAAACATCATATTTCATGAGAAATGGAGTTATATGATATGTAAACGATGACCATGAACTCTGAACGAGACAAAGTAAAAATGAAAACATACCAGTGACTAAACACATTTCCTTGTCTCCAGCTGGAACACAGACTGAATGGTTAGGACAATCTGAGGGGTCACAGGAATCTGCTTGAATCTGCGTAGAAGTTTAGAAAAAGAATTAGCACATTCGAAAATTATGAGTTTCCAGAGGACATGGAACAATCTTATCTTAACGCAGATTAATTTTCAACTAAATTTCCCCTTTTTTCCATATCTATATATTTATATTCTCTATTCATAATTATGAAATTTCATGATTTCGAAATATTATTAGAACTTATCAATTAGTGATGAATTGGTTCTACAAAAATCTTCTGTAAATAGAGAATGTAGAAGGATATTATTTAATATACTCTCCTCGATAGTTTACAATATGCCTGATTATCCTAATCGGTCTAATTCCGACAAACCTTACACAGAGTAAAGACAGAGTTATCGCTACCCTAACCTGTACTGCATACTCACAACCAGGTGGCTAACCCTACGTCATCATTGCTTTTCTGTCGGTCATCAAGGACACTCGTGTTTTTGAAAGCTCTGATTTTCGACTGCTTTTGTGTTCTGAATAAACCTTTCTTAGTGCTTCCTTTCTCGGTTACAGGGTTCAGGGTTAGCTATTTCTCGCGGAGATAGCTAGTACCTCATTCCGTGTGTTTTGTTACCGGTTTTGTCAGCAGTTGACTTGTCAGCTGTTGTCGATTTCGGCTGACCCGGGTTGCACGTGCGTTTCATGCGGGTCGCCCAGCTTCTCGCTTGGCTGGTTTGGAGGTAGACCTCTCGTCTGCCGTCTCTCGACTGTCGCCTGAGTGGCTCGCTTGCCGCTAGCGCCTGCCGCCTGCCTAGCGCTTCAGACGGCCTCGTGTTAGCGCCCGGCGCTTGGACAGCTCCTGTAGCCTGCCGCGTCAGGCTCTCTACCGCCTTCCGATAGCGCTTGTCGCCTAGCTCTTCAGGCGGCCTCTCGCGCGTCTGGCGCTGGGATAGTGTTTGTCGCCTGCCGCGTCAAGTGCTCCCCGCCTCCCGCTAGCGCTTTTCAGCGCCTGTCGATGGGTAGTTCTTCCCTTTCAGTGCCTCGTCGCGCTCTCTAGCGTTGGACAGGCGCCTACCTTCTGGGTAGCGGTCGCCGTCTCCATGGCGTTTCCCTAATCAGGATTTTGTGGAGGGTGTGGATCCAGGAAGTCGGCGCGCTTAGATCCACACTCGCTCTGCCGCCTGTGCCGCAATCTCTGCTCCGAGTCGGACAAGTGGAGAGGGTGTCTGACGTGGGCAATGTTACCCCCCCACCACCTGTCACTCCTGTGATAGTGCCTGAGGACGCGCCAGACCTCAAAGAGCGCCTGACAGCAATGGCTGTTTGGTGTCAGGTACAGGTTCAAGAGTTTGAGGAGGAACATTCTTCTACTAGGACGGCCAGATTGGAGACTTTCTGTGCGTAGGAGGAGACGCCGACGCAGCGTCAGCTGGCGCTTCCGGCGCACAGGCTCTTTCAGGCGGCAGGCAAAGACTTTGACTCTAACGTCGCGGCCGCGGCGCCGGGTCGTCTCTTGCCCCCCGTGGTTTTGGCGGACAAAATCCGGTCTTGACTTCCTATTCACGGCGGTGTCCTACCTCTTTCCCCTCCTACCTTGGATGACGATATCCGCCAGGTGGCCACCCCCTCTGTGCCTCACCAGGTGTCGGACGCTCATTTGTCCCACCTGGACAAGGAGGCTAGGAGCATTTTGGGGTTGGCCAACCACGTAGCTCACGCCTGTCACGCCATGGCGGCGTTCGCAAACGAAGCAAGGATGGAAAAAGGGGCCAAGGCTCTGTATCGCGGTTTCGGTTCCGTGGCCGGGAACTTAGCGCAGATGATGCTGTCGGCCTCCCGCATTTCCGCGGGGTCGGCAGGACAGAGGTCGCGACTTCAGTGCCGGCCCCTCCCCAAAGTGCACTCCCAAGAAAGGGAACCAACGATACAAGGGACGCGCCTACGGAGGTACCCCCAAGAAGCCATGACTGGGCGCCTCCGGACTTACCACCTCAGGTGGTCGCAGCTCGGGATGGGCCAGTTGGAGGCCGTCTCCAACTCTTCGCGGCCAACTGGAGACAGTTGGGTTTGGATCCATTCGTTTGCAAGATCTTGGAGCGGGGGTTTCGTATTCCCGTGTTACATCGCCCCCTGTTGACCTGTTCTCCTACAGAGCGCCCGCTAGAGCCAGATCAGCTCGCGCTGACTCTGGAGCAGGTGGAGACGATTATCTCCAAGCGTGTGGTGGAGGAGCTCCCGCTCCAAGACCTTACCCCAGGCTTCTACTCTCCGGTCTTGATCCGGCCAAGCGAGACCCGAAAAAGTGGCGGCTAATCCACGACATGAAGGAGTTCAACCAATCCTTCCTAGATCCGCCGCCATATTTTCGTCTCTTGACAGTGCCGTCAGTGATGCGATTACTGGAGCCCTCGGACTCGATGATATCCCTCGACCTGCAGGACGCTTATCTGCACATCCCCAATTATCATGGGGATCGCATGTACCTCCGTTACGTCCTGGCGGGCCGCCACTACCAGTGGAACGTCCTTCCGTTCGGGATATCGTCAGCTACGTGGCTTTTCACCCGCGTGACCCAGCCCATCGTCCAATACCTCCACACGGTGGACGTGCAGTTTGTACTTGGACGACGGAGGCTCAACAGGAGGGAGAAGACGTGTCATCACGTCTTCTCCATACCTCCGGAACTCAGACGTCACCTCTCCTGGTGGCAGCAGGAGTCCAACGTGTTGGTGGGGGTTCCCCTCAGGGAACCGCCAGCAACGTGTCACCTATTTGTGGACGCCTCCACCCAAGGGTGGGGAGCCCATCTCGATGTGAAACAGACGGCGGGGGTGTGGTCGGCAGCTCAGGTGAGTCGCCACATCAACGTCTTAGAGCTGGAAGCCATTCGTCTGGCAATCGACCATTGGTCAGGTCGGCTGCGGGGGAAGGTCCTGTGTGTTCACACGGACAGCTCAGCGGCGGCCTGGGCCATCAACAAACAAGGTTCGACCAAAGCAGACTCGCTTCTGCAACTGGTGATGGAGCTGTTTCGCCTAGTGGAAGTCTCGGACTCTCTCTCCGCGCGGTGCACATCCCGGGAGCCAAGAACGTCCTGAGGTTCGGAAAGCCTCACATAGACCACTTCGCTACGCGGCTCAACCACCAGTTGCCGACGTACGCGTCTCCTGGACCAGACCCTACCGCGTGGGCTCTCGATGCGCTTTCATTAGGATGGGAGGGGATGGTTGCCTACGCCTATCCCCCTCCCGCCATCCTGAACCTCGTGGTGGCGAAGATACAGGAGACTCGGGTTCTTCAACTTTTGTTGGTAGCACCTTTGTGGCCAGCCAGGGCCTGGTACGTTCCCTTCCGAAGGATGTGCCGCCAAGACCTGATTCCTCTCCCTCTGAGATGGGATCTTCTGTCGAGCAGACCGAGCGGGAGGGTTCACGAGAATCCCAAGGCGTTAATGCTTCATGCTTGGTTTGTTTCCAGAGTGGTCTGACAGGGGCGGGTTTTTCCAAATCCGTTGTCAAGCGGTGGCGACTTCTCAAAGGCCTTCCACTAGGAATCTCTATGATGCTCAGTGGGGGGCCTTTGTGACCTTCTGTGACAAGGAGGGGTACGATGTCCAGGCAGTAACGGTCACTCAGGTTGCTGAGTACCTGGTCTATCTACGGGAGACAAGGAAATTGAAAGCCTCGTCCATCAACACCAATCTGGCGGCGATAATGTCCGTTCTCAGGAAACGGGACCCCCAGTTGGACATCTCGGTCCTCAAGGAGCTAGTGAAAACCTACCGGAATGTGGACGGGCGGAGGAAACTCAGGCCCCCAGAGTGGGACTTAGCGGTGTTCCTCAACCATCTTAAGTCGGACCACTACGCACCGTTGACGGAGACGACCATCTTCCGTCTCACCACCAAAACAGCTTTTTTATTTGCAATGGGGTCCCCAGCCAGCTTTCAGAGCTTCATGCTCTCCAGGAGGACCTCTTGCGTTTTGATGTGAGGGATGGGGGATCGGCCACTCTGGGGCTGGCGCCTGAGTTCGTCTGTAAGAATCAAGCCGCGGACGAGAGGGGTAGAACCTTCTCGCTACCGTCAATTTCCGGGAGTGTGGATCCGACTGACGAGGAGAACCGCCTCCTCTGTCCAGTACGTGCGTTACGGATCTACACGGAGAAAACCCGGACACTGCGTCAAGGGAGGAGGAGACTCTTCATCCCGCATTCCCAGACCAGTGTCCGGGAAATTGACAAAAGATAACTGAGTGTCAACCTCCGCTCTGCGATGTTAGACGCCGTTAAGGCCACGGATCTGGATCCCCCAGCGAGGTCCAATCCGCACGAGATCAGGGCCATCTCAGCGACGATGGCTCTCCACAGCAATTTGGCGGTGGCGGACATCATGGCTGGCTGCTTCTGGAAGTCAGGCCTGGTGTTCGCCAACCATTACCTCCGGGATATCTCCAACGAGGATTTGGAGGGAATCAACCGCCTGGGCGCACAGGTGAACGCCCAGCAGCAAGTTCCTTCGGCTCCTCAGCGTAGGAGTCACCCTTCCACTCGTTAACCTTTTTTATTTTTCGTAATAAACCCGAGGTTGATCTTAGATGTGTGTCTGTTGTCTTTATTATTCTAGCTGGCGACCTTAGTTACGGACCCCATCGCGTAGCGAGGATGGGTCAGGGTTGATCGCTCCGGTTGATAGGGGTCTCCCCTAGGGGATCATGCTGATTATCGACTTTTGGGTCACTAGCTCTCTGGTGTAAGATAGAGTTTATCGCTTTAACCTCTCGCACCCACCTCCGTCTGTTGGATTCGGGCATATTGTTAACTATCGAGGAGAGTATATTAAATAATAGTATGTTTTTGTCTAAACATCATTATTTATACTCACCGTCGATAGTTAACACTCGTTAGCTCCCACCCGGCCTCCCCTCTGTACGATCGGCGTTCTCTGCCCGTCAGAAGAAGCAATGATGACGTAGGGTTAGCCACCTGGTTGTAAGTATGCAGTACAGGTTAGGGTAGCGATAACTCTGTCTTTACTCTGTGTAAGGTTTGTCGGAATTAGACAGATTAGGATAATCGGGCATATTGTTAACTATCGACGTAAGTATAAATAATGATGTTTAGACAAAAACATACTATTTTTTTAAAGTAGGTGGGGGTATATGAAAGGTATTTTACAGACACATTTTAATTTCAAGGACAGACACATCTTTTTAGAGATGTATTGAATTGTCCATTTATGCCACGAAGTTAACTCTTGCAACGTGTTGTATAATATCAAGAAACATACCCTTGGCTCGACTAAATGCAACACTGCTTTTAAATTAGGATAATAAATTAGTCATGCTTTGGTTTATTGATTCAACAATGCAGAACTTACATTAATTCCAGTAGATAGCATCTCCTCCCTGTTCCTGCTGATGTCAGTTAACTCTTCTGAGTACAAGGAACAACTTCGACTCCTTGTGGAGTAACTGACAGAGACACATGGCTTGTATCTGAGGCACAATCTCTCACATTGATACATGTTCCTGGTCATCATCATCTTCAATCTGGCCCCAGACATGGATAAACTACTAAGTTTCTGGTGAGAAGGTTGAGCAACACAAACGAATATTGCAGTGAGAAAGATACCAAATAATAGTAGAGCATTTATGTCTCCCATTGTTGGTTCAGTGTTAAGGGCAAGATTCCTATCTTTGCAATTAACACATATGTAGAACAAACCAAGGTACGTATTTGAACTCGAGATACAATGAATCACATGAGAAGCTGCTTCTCGTCTCAATACTCTGTATTGAAATGCAATAGTAACTATCTGACTTCTAAATACACTGTATCACATCTTACAGTACCTGTTCAACTTTACAATACATTGTAAGAAACATTGACGTCACACTGTTTACAATATATCTCCATGGCACCTGCCATATCTGAAATTTCGTTAAACTGGTTGATTCATCATTTTCAACGAAAAAAGAACACAAAGTACCCACTGAACCTCTTACAAAACTGTTTGTCTGTCTATGCCAGCTATCACCAATAGAAGATATGGAACTCGAAAGCAACAGTCCGCATCACCAGAAAACGTTCAAACAGCATAAAAATATTTGATCATTGGAATATCATACCACAAGGCCAACACTGTTTGCAATAAACATTTCGTGTATGCCTGTGTACTTTAGGTCTGTATTCATGCTAGTGTATCTTAGTGCAATTTAGGTTCGTTTGTACAGCGATTGTATCAGCATAATTCTCAAAACATATTTTTGGCTTGCCTGGACCCTGGTGCAGAATTCTAAATTTGAATAGACATTTGGGGTCATATATAAAATATCTACATTCATTTGATTTAGAGAAAAGGACAATAATCTATATACATATACATATATGTTGGATAAACACACATTCAAACCTACATATCTTCAGTAGAAAACGCAGGTAGGTGAACTTCGACAACACTTTTTGAAAAACAAGATGATGTAGGGTAAGAAGTATCAATTTGAGATGCTACCTTGTATTCTACATTACTTTTGTATTCGCATCATTATATTGAATTTGAAGAAGTAGTTTCATACAAGTTTTTATTTGTGAGAAAAATAGATAGAAAAGTGCTCATCCAGTTTGGCTCTTTAGATAAGAACATGTTGATGTCATTTAATTTATGTTTGCTGATCGCCTACAATAAACATACCCTGTGCAAAGATAGTAACATCTTTTATTTTCAGTACTGTATGGTCAAGCCTATAAGGATAGCAGCAATCGGCACCCTTATGCAGCAGTAGAATCTTTGTTTGTTTAAATATCATACCAAAAGCCAAATATGTCTTCAATGTTCATTACTTGTAGTCAACTTCTGCTAATTTTGCAAAATAAGTCTATACGATTAGAAGTAGCAATTTTGAGTTTGTGACTTGCATTCCGACTATTTCTAACTTATTTTGTTTTTAATTAGAATAAGTTATACATTTATTTATTGTGTGAAAAGTACAGGAAAATAATATTGTTTCCTTGTCGATCAGTTCGGTTCTCTTGTAAGGAATGTTTTGTCATCATTTAACATATATGTTCCCAGATCCGACACAATACACATCCTCCATAGGTCTATGTACCTACTTGACACTATATGTCATATCTGAGACAACTTATTGCAATGTATTGAAATTTGAAATGAACTTTACTTGTTTAAATATTCTGTCTGTTCTGAACCTTTACTGTCAATAGAGATTGTTAGGTGCGATTTCTGTTAACATTGTTTGCATCACGTCTCTAATAGCAACGGGTTCTGTGTCACGTGTTTGAAGCACACATGCTTTGTTCTTGTTAATGACGAACAGCTTGGAATCTTTCCTTTATTCTTGATTTATTGGTAAATTTCAAAAGCTGAAATCACATAATCACATTTTCTTGTATATTGTGTATAGGTTCAAAATATTCTTTGATTGGCCTTCCAGAACTACGTGTGATGAACAATAAGATAAATTCTTATGAATGAGCAGTTTCGTTATTCTGTGAAAGCGACGTTTCGTCTTGGATCCTAATGTTGTTGTCAAGCAAGTGCATACACGTGGAAACGTTGATTTCACAGAAAAAAAGAAGTTGTTCATCCATATGAATTGCCCTTATTGTTGTAAATGTTGACTTATTAAATTGTATTCATCTCAGAAACTGGTTGATTTTACACAACACAGTTTATTACATACCTGCCATCCCAAAAACTGGTTGATATTTTTTCTGATTGAAAAAACACATATAAGAATGTATAAGAATGGTTGCATCTACATTCCAATAGTTACCAATGAAAGGTATGGAACTTAAAAGCAGCAATTAAAAATTTCAAACAACATGACAATCTTTGATCGTTGGAATATGATACAAAAACAACAATGTTTTCAATAATCATTACGTGACGGGAAGGAGCGTCTATTAGATTTTACTTGTAATTCACTGATATGTCTATATGCATTACCATTTCTAGTTTGACGAAATGGTATCAAGTAATTCATCAATTATGAGAAAGATAGACAGAAAGGATAGTGTTCAATTGTCCCCCAGTTTGATTCTCTGGATAATAATATTTTGCTCTCATTTAACTTATATGTCCCAAGTTCCAAAACATATATTTAATATTCTATCTTTTCTGAGTCGTTGCTGTGAACAGAACGCTTGTTCCCACAATTTACAGTTCAAACTGAAGTCTAAAGTTACAATGGACAAGACTGATGTCAGTGTCTTAGATTGTTTTGGGTATGTAGTTGCCATTTGGTACTCTCACACACACACACACAGTACCTACTGCACCGCACTGCACCGCACTGCACTGTTGTTGACGACCATCAATAGAAGTTATTGAACGTTTCAAAGCAAACAACCAAGCAGCATGCCAACACGTTTTAACAGCATTGTAATCTCTTATCAGAACAAACAATATCTCGTCCACACGTCTACTTGTACTGTATTACAAGTATAAACTAACATAAGAACAAATTCAACATATTAGAGATTTTCAGCCATATCGCTATCCTGATTATTATTACTCTCGCTTTTTGAAACGGTTCAAAACCCCTGACTTATTATGCTGAGCATACTTTGAATCGATATGGTACATATGTGTCGTCAATAATGAGATCATTCTAAGTCATCTGCTGAAGTTTGAAATTACCAAATTGCTTATCTACATATTCTGTCTGATCAGTACATAAACCTTCACTAAAAGGTAAGAGTGTGCCTATGTCACCTAACCATAAACTGTCCATTGTAGACAGTTGTCAATGCAAAGTATTACCAAAAGTAATCAAAGTATTACCAAAAGTAATCAAGGTGTTACCAAAAGTAATCAAGGTGTTACCAAAAGTAATCAAGGTGTTACCAAAAGCATCATAAGGTTGCATGAGGTCTTTTATATAATTACGCAAGAACTCTGAAATATTCGCCTGTTGTCACGAAGCAGTGAACCATAACGTACTCACTTAAACTTATGAAATTATCATACAACATAATAATATTAACATATTATCGCTGCTCTTGTGACAAAAATATAACTTGCCTGCAATGTATTTTGATAAGATAATTCACTTCATAATATCGTGTTCATTTCATTATTAAATCACACCGGTTTCGGTATTTGTATGTGCATATATATCATGATTGGATATAATTATCTTTTGTTTACCGTGCAAAACTTGCTCAGTGATTAGAACTAATGTTAAACTATCCCTAATGAAGTTGACTTTTTGACAAAAGGAATTACCTGTATAAATGGTTTATCATTAATACTTTCTCATTTGATGCTGTTGGCGGTCATAGGTTCATCCACTGTTAAAATTCCTGATGTAAACAAATCTTTGCTATACTCTTAAGGAAACAAACATGCAAGCTCATTTATATTTAAAATGATGAGTTAGACAAGGATCGCCGAGCGCAAGTGATCTTACTACTCAAAGCATTTGGCAACAGTCATTTGGTGTCACTTTGCTTACAACAAGACCCTACATTTAATTCCCCCATAACGCGAAGAACAATAAAAACTTTACACATTTCTATAGCGCCTTTTCCAAGAGATTTAGCTCAAAATCGCTGATTCGGGTAAGCTTTTGTTAAGATGTATAATGTATGATTTGAGTTTTTGTTTGATAGAAATGATGGGAGTACAATTCTTAACGGTAATGTTCCATAGAACTGGTTCGTTTTCCTCAAAAACTCTGTCACCAAATATTTTTGAAGTTCTTAGAACCTCGAGCTGTATTAGATTAGCTGAACGGAGAGATCTTTTGGTGACATGCAAGGCAATCAAGGCTTGTCGGTAAACTGGTTCTGTTTCATGCAGTTACTTTAACCTAAATGCCAGAAGTTTGTATATGATCTGCTGTCTGATTGACTTTTTAGAACAGGTGTTTTGATGTTCTTGTCAAGAGTCTGGCTGCAGCATTCTAGATCCGCTGTAACTTATCAAGGTGGTCTTCCTGTATCCCATACAGCAAACGATTACAGTTATCTAGCCGAGATGTTACATTGGCATTAACCAGGACTACTGCAGTTGAAGGTAACATAACGACTTACCAGGCTGATATTTCGGATCTGAACTTTACATTATCATCCATGGCGTATGTTGTATCCATGATAACTTACAGGTTACGGGCCTTGTTGCTTTGCAAAATCTCATTCTGACCACTTTCAGATTTGGAAATGATGTCCTTGACAAGACCTTTCGAGAGCTGAATATCTACAGTTAGGTTTTGATATCATTTACGCAGTTTGTGAAAACCTTGTATGTCTTCAATAGAAATGACGTCCAAAGGCTTGAATCCAAAAGACAAGAATAAACCCACATTTAAATTTAAGTTGATATCTCCTTTTTGGAAGTGATTACAACTTTTTTATGTCGGCGGGTAACACAAGAATTAACATCAAATAAAAACCTTTTGAGTGTATCTCAAGTTTCACTTCTGACATTCACATGTCGTGCCTTTGATATTAAAAAATGGAAACTAAAAAGGGTCAACTCTCATTATAGCGTTACTCATAAAGAGTAATTCAATTAGTTGTACAATCGAAAATGATGTTGGTAGGACCACGGTTACGAAATCGGCGGATTCTTCTACTTGTAGATATTCAATTAAATAAGATTCATTTTAGTTTCAATTTAACCAAAAGATCATATTACTTACTATCCAAAAAAACAGAGGAGAGTGACATTCATGAAACGTTGTTGCATCCAAAACTTTATTGATTTAACAGTACGAGTGTAACATTATGTTCGTGTGATTGATGTTCCAAATAAGAAAATATTGCTTTCTCGTAATCATTTCGAGAAATCAAACTTAAACCTAAGTTCTAGAACAAAACAAATCAGTCAGAGGACATCAACAGGACCCTTGTAGAGCTGCTCGAACTTGGATCCAGCCATCTTCTCTCTGTACATCTTCTCGAACAGTTCGTAGTCGTCTACAGTAAACACGCTCTTCCAGGTTCCAGGCTTGCCTGCAGAAGAAATATTACAATGAACGGTAATAACAATATCTGCAATACGTCATTATATTCATGTTGCAAAACGGTGTGAAAAAATCCATTTAAATCGAACTTCAGAAACATCAAAAAGGAAAACAACGGCTGAATTTTAAATTTCTCACTGTTGCCACTTTGAACAAAACCATGATTTAGAATGCGACGGATAAAATTGGTCACACCTTAAATCATGCAAGTTCCTGTTAAATGTTTACTGATGGAATTTATTTGAATATATTTTCTCAGGAAAATCAGTGTCAAAGTATCCTACAACGTATAATATTTTGTTCATTTTAATTATCCCGCCGAGGCTCGGCAACTTTGTCTGCAGTAGAGCACTGTTCTACACGCAGTCAGGTTTGGGTGCAATGCTACACCGAATTTCAGCGCAGTACTACACATGCAATACATAGCCACAATAGTGCTGCGGGCTTATTCCCTGCCATGATAATAGCAGCCGCGATGTAAGTGAAATATCCTTGAAAGCGGCGATAAACCCTATATCACCTCACCTCATAATAATTATGTTTCACCTTTATTGTAATGCAGCTGACCGTCCTCTGACCACTCGTACTGCTTCTTGTCTTCCCTCATCCTGTCAATGTGACACTTGTCCACGATCTCACGCAGCAAGCTTTCATCTACGTCGTATTCCAGAAAATCACGAACTCTTCGCATTTCTCCCAGGGGGTCCTGTGATAGATAAATGAAATACTTATATTTGTATGAATCAGGCAGTCTTTCCTTTATATCTATAACATCCATGTAGATTTAAAGGTGCAGTAGCACGTTTTTTGATAATTTTATATTTTAAATTGTCACTGATAATTGTAAGTTAATGTTAAATGTTTTATTTTGACAGTGTCAAAAATCTCCTAACACAGATCAAAGTATCCATAGTCGGAGGACAAAGTATGAAGATTCAGATAATATCCATTGGCGGCCATTTTTTGTGAACACCTTTAATTCATTTTGTGTAAGAAAAGGGAATCGAATGGCTAAATTTTAGGTTATATATTTGAATTATTACTGCTCCACTTAATTTAAATATATTGTCTTTCAATTGGAACCGTTAATTTTCATTTTCCTGACGTCACCTTATATTCCCCTAAAAACGTGCTACTGTCCCTTTAAGGTAAATAAGATGTTCCTATCGTAATACACTTTTCACAAGAATGGAGGATACGCAGAATAGGTAAATCAGGTTCCTATATTTACTTAAGAAGAAAGTATGTTTTTATAAAAATATGTTGTTAAAATCTGCATTCAATTTAAAGACGGCACAGTTGTTACATATATAAAGATACTGAACGGCCTTCCATTTAATACTATTCTTATTAAACGAGTTAATGGTTGTGTATAAAACGAGCGAAAGCGAGTATGATACCAATTTATTCACGAGTTTAATAAAAAATAGTGTTAAATGGAAGAGAGTTTAGTATTATGTTTAGTGGGTGCCGAGTCGCGGAACTGTTAGTTTCAGCACATTTTCGGCAAGTGATTTTTAGGGCAAGTAATAAACAGAATACTAAACTTCTTTCCATTTAATACTCGTGAATGATTTGGTATCAAACTCGCTTTCGCTCGTTTTAAACAAAATCATTAACTCGTTTAATAAAAATAGTTTTAAATGGAAGGTCGTTTAGTATCCTCTATGCTCTAGTTCCAACCTTGAGCACCTCCTCGTACTGCAGATAGTGAACCTTCAGGTTGGGATGTGACTCGAAATCTCTCTCCCAAGATCGAACATGGTCGAACCAGCTTCCCCAGTCCACTGAGAGTAAAATACCATTACTCAGTGATAAGATCAATTTGCTATGGCTTTTTTTTAGCATTTGAAGATGATGATACATAGTTGACCAACGATATTAAGTGATACTCATTAAGGAAATATCAGTAAATTTAAATGCGAACAAAGTTATCATATTACATTCCTTTTCGCTGGAAAATTCGCATGAATATTAAAAATCATGTAGTAAAAATTAACAAAGAAAACTTCTGTTTGGAAAATCATAATGAGGAAGGTTTAGCTTTCCGACTTTGTTTTCACTCGTGTTTTATAACCTACGAGGGCAGTTATATCGGGGTTCATATTTTTCATATGATGCCCAAAGGTAACATATCACTCTTTCATCGCAACGTCATGGTATAATACTATGTTGAATCGTGCCTATACGTGTCCATTCTCTCCATACAGAGGAAGATCAAGTCATATTGATTTAGCCTCTGTTCTATTACGCCGACTTTGTGAATAGAATGGAAGATGCCTGATTGGAGGCAATCAAAGTTAGTTGTGCAATCAGCGAAGCTGTTCTAAATCATCATTTTGACTACTAAATTATGGGAAAAGAATTGTGAAATGAACCACCCTTTCCATGCGAGACGGAAGCGTTGTCATTTGCTAAGGAAATTCAAATGGATTGTGTTGCAATTTTTGTCCGCCAGGGGACACTGCCGGAACCCACGGATTTCAGAGTAATAGAACAGAGGCTGAATCAACGATTTCATGACTTGATCTTCCTCTGTGGGGAGAGAATGATACGTGTCTGTACGACCGAAAACTAAGGTTTGACCTGACACCCTCTACTGTAATTAGTTTGACTATATATTTATATTCAGTATATATCTAAGTGTCAGAAAAGTGGTGTTGGCAAGCCGCTCGCTCTTGCAAGAATATTTTATGAAGCTGTTTCCATGGCAACCATAAAAATGCCAAATTTCAATGAAAATCACTCTTGTGAACATAGAAGGTTGCTATATGATTCAAATTAAAGGATTTTAATTACTTCATTTCACAGTTTGCATCTTAAATAAATTGGATATTCATTATTTAGGCACTTGTGACGTAAACATGACATGTCCTGGGCATGAATATATATAATATCATCTATTGAGATAATCCAATTTTTTGGAAATAAAAACATTTGCAAACATATATATGACAGGTTTGAAATGACATGACATGGATTAACTTATTTTGCGTAAAGGAAAACAATTAAGGTGTTGAAAAATATCCACTTTCATAAGATTCAAATTAATTTTCAATGTTCAATTCCCGTCAAAAAGATAAACTGAAACAGTTCCTAGAAAAAACAATATTCGGCGGTTCTATTCCTGAGAAACACATATGGATTTTAAAAAAATTCCAAGATTTTTATTCGGATGTGATATCCGATATCGTGTTGGAAGTTTATGATATCAGATTGATATCGAACCCAGCGGTATATAAATTCAAAAACAACCAACACCGTGTTGTGTGTTCATGAATATTGACTATTTTCAATATCTGTGTATTCGGGGTAGAGCGTTCTATTTGGTTTTGTAAGACGTTTACAATTGTTATTGAAATAAAATGAGTACTCACATTTCCCTTCCAAATGCACTGGCAGCCAATTGCAGAACTTCCCCTTATATTCCAGCGGTGAATGTCTAATATAGCATCTATACCATGAGGCGTGAGCATCACGAGGGTTCCGCAACAGGTAAATCAGTTTGATTGGTTTGGTCTTAATGTCCACCGGAAGTGACTTGACCTGGAGATGCGTGTTGAGTATGCGCGGGGAAGGCAATGTATCGAGGCCACTGACTGACTGATATTCAAGCATGTTTTCCTCTTTGAACTTTGGAATCGTCTCGACCTTCTTCTTTGCCATCATGCTGATCATCTCCCAAGACCAGTGAGTACCTGGGAAAAAGCAAAAAACATCCTTTGAACAAAACATTCAATTTTAATGAATTTCCGACTCATGACTATATTAATTCATGCATTACCGTGTCCAATTGATGCAGTTAAGATTATATAGCTGTAAAGAGTTGAAGGTGATGATAGTCTTTGAAAGGAAAATTCATATGCATATTTGGAAAGCAGATATGCCTAAAACGTAACATCAATAAAAAAGATCCTTAAAATCCCTTCTTGCTCATCAGCTATCCCTAATGCCGCTGAAAGAAGTCAGAAATGCCTACCTGACCTCGGCCAACCAGCTATCAACACGTCATCATCCCTGAGCTTGAGGTTCACCACGTGTTCTACTCTGTTTCCGGGGAATGAAGGAGTGACAAGGAGATGTCCATCTCTCCTGAACTTGATTTTATCTCCTCCCTTGTCTTCTACATAAACTATGTCTGGGTCAGCCATCATGTATCCAATGGGAGACAGTGCCTCAACACAACTTTACATGACTCTTGAGATGGTCTTGGCAACTGTAAGGTGTATATTTACGAACATTTGTAAAGAGTTACAATTATTATTTGCAATTATGTAAATTAATTTCTGTTTATAATAATAATTTACGTCTGCACATTTCTCAATACTTACCAAAAAAACCCATCAAAGATATTCCTAAAATAACATTGGTTACAAACTATATGTAATTACAGTGGAAACCGCCTAAGTAAAGACCTCTTAACTAAAAAAACTGGATAAGTAAACACTTTTCTTTGGTCCCGGCAAATTCCTTCACTAATTATCACTATTTTAATCTGGTTAAGTAAAATCGGATAAGTAAAATAAACTGCTTAAGTAAAGGTTTTTTCACAGTCCCTAGAAGTCAATTACTGAACAAAAGGGAATGGATAAGTAAAATACTTATCATAACATGTTAACGAGGTGCATTGGCGCGTGTCGCTCACCAGTTACATAAACATCCTACTTACTCTCGCCAAGTGTCAGTTGCAGCTTATAAAAACATCCTACTTGCAGCTGGCTGGTTTCAATCAGTTGACAATACACTAACATTGACAACAGATTCTCTATTTTTCTTGGTTGTGATTAGACAAATTATGTTGCAGACAACTATGTTGCAGATCAGGACATGAAGAAGTGTTATGCAAAGAAACAGTCCCTCCTGACATTATTTATGCAATAAACATGTCATTACATACATTTGTTCTGTTATATTTGGTCTTATTGCAGTCTATATGGTTGTGTATATGGTTATGATCACCATGTTTTCATATGTTTGGATAAGTAAAAGAATCAAGGAAAAAAAGTCACAGGAAAAAAAAGATTGTGACAATGATGTCCGATCTATGCTTCCCGACAATGACATCTGCAAGAGAACCATGAGGAATCAGAGGCCCACACCACCGGTTCCAGGTACACTGAGCGAGCTTGGCACCATACCAGAAGAGTTCTCTACGACAACATCAGGGGATCCCTCCTCATCTACGACAACGGCGCCAACAACCCTAACAGAATTCTGGCCTACGCATCGACTGATTCGCTGAAACGCCTTGCCCAAGCTGACACCATCTTCATGGATGGCACCTTCAAGACGTCACCTCGTATCTTCACTCAAATCTTCACTATGAGAGTTCCTTTAAGGGACACCTACATCACTGCTGTATATACCCTTCTCCCGAATCATGTCCAGATGATGATGATGTCCAGAGATGTTTAAAATGTTATTGTTTTAATGTATATTGTTATGAGAAATATTGTTTTTATTGATGGCTAAAAAAAAGTTGTGACTTTTTTTCCTGTGACTTATTTTCCTATAGAAATTTGTGACTGTTTTTCCTGTGACTTTTTTTTCGGTCACCAAGTAAAATATTTTGACGAGTCCCTAGAGATTTTACTTATCAGGTTTCCACTGTAATTGCCAATAAATGTAGTAATGATAAAAGTTTGATTCATCCTCAAGCCAATCGCGCAGAATATAATTACATAATTTCAGCTCATTCGTGAATGATTTTTCAAAGTTACTCAACAAAATCCTTCCCGCGTTCCCAACAAAATAGTCACATGCGTGGACCGCCTCCGAGAGTTGAATATTTGCAATATTGTTACCGTCCCCGAGCGTTAAATGCAATATGGTTACCGTGCCCAAGTGTTAAATGCAATATGGTTACCGTGCCAAAGCGTTAAATGCAATATGGTTACCGTGCCCAAGCGTTAAATGCAATATGGTTACCGTGCCCAAGCGTTAAATGCAATATTGTTACCGTGTCCAAGCGTTAAATGCAATATGGCTACCGTGCCCGCGTGCAATGCAATATGGTTACCGTGCCAAAGCGTTAAATGCAATATGGTTACCGTGTCCAAGCGTTAAATGCAATATGGTTACCGTGCCCAAGCGTTAGATGCAATATGGTTACCGTGCCCAAGCGTTAAATGCAATATGGTTACCGTGCCCAAGCGTTAAATGCAATATGGTTACCGTCCCCGAGCGTTAAATGCAATATGGTTACCGTGCCCAAGCGTTAAATGCAATATGGTTACCGTGCCCAAGCGTTAAATGCAATATGGTTACCGTGCCCAAGCGTTAAATGCAATATGGTTACCGTCCCCGAGCGTTAAATGCAATATGGTTACCGTGCCCAAGCGTTAAATGCAATATGGCTACCGTGCCCAAGCGTTAAATGCAATATGGTTACCGTGCCCAAGCGTTAAATGCAATATGGTTACCGTGTCCAAGCGTTAAATGCAATATGGTTACCGTGCCCAAGTGTTAAATGCAATATGGTTATCGTGTCCAAGCGTTTAATGCAATATGGTTACCGTCCCCGAGCGTTAAATGCAATATGGTTACCGTGTCCAAGTGTTAAATGCAATATGGTTACCGTGTCCAAGCGTTAAATGCAATATGGTTACTGTGTCCAAGTGTTAAATGCAATATGGTTACCGTCCCCGAGCGTTAAATGCAATATGGTTATCGTGCCCAAGCGTTAAATGCAATATGGTTACCGTGTCCAAGTGTTAAATGCAATATGGTTACCGTTATACTGTTATCGTTCTGTTAGATTTTTGAAATACGTTTACGTTACCTGAGAGTTCAATGTCTGCAATACGGTGTCGTCCATGAGCGTAGAGAGTATAAACAACGGATACAGTACTTAGACATTGAATGTTAGCAATTATTTTACAATGCTCGAACGTTGAGTGTTTGCAATACTTTGATCGAGCCCAGGAGTTAAATGATTGAAAAATGGCAACCTTTAAGCTCCATCGTCATAAGCAGTTCGTGAGGAAATTTAGCTACATAGAAACAAAAGGCATAACTCGGTAGAAAAATCTTCCGTCGAAAGCTAAATATCATGTTTTAAATGTTTTAATCAACAATAAAATACATAATTCGACGTCCGAAGTACAGTACCCTCTGCAAAAGTGTTATAGCATTTAATGAAGCCGCTTTCGGAACGTCATCATTATGTGTGTAGGATTTACACCGCGTCTTGCGTCCGATGGGTATCAACTTCTAGTCGTGCGCGTCAAAGACGGCTTTCAAGCTGATATAATTAAAGAAACGCAAATTTGTGAGATAGTAACATTTGATGTATGCAATACATTTACCGTGCCCTTGCCAGATTGTTGAATGTTTGTAATACGGTTTCCCTCCCCAAGCATTGGATGTTTGCAATACGGTTGCCGCCCTTACATTAAATGTCTTGCATTTTCGGCTCAATAATCATTTCTTATCATGTAGATATTCTATGACAACATCTCTTTTAACTTTATTACTTTGAAAATAAGCTATATTACAACAGTTGGAAAAATATTGTAAATCTCTCTCTCTCGATCTCTCTCTCTCTCTCTCTCTCTCTCTCTCTCCCTCTCTCTCTCTCTCTCCCTCTCGATCTCTCTCGGTCTCTCTCTCGATCTCTCTCTCTCTCTCGATCTATCTCCCTCTCTCGATCTCTCCCTATCGATCTCTCTCTCTCTCGATCGATCTATATCTCTCTCTCGATCTCTCTCTATCGACCTCCCTCTCGATCTCTCTCTCTCTCTCGATCTCTCTGTCTGTCTCTCTCTCTCTCTCTCTATCTCTCTCTGTGTCTCGATCTTTCCTCTCTATCGATCTCTCTCTCTCTCGATCTCTCTCTATCGATCTCTCTCTCGATCTATCTCTCTCTCCCTCGACCGATCTCCCTCTCTCTGTCTCGAAAAAACATAGAATAGATAAAATACAGCGTGTAATCCTCTCCCCGGGTTCACACAGACATTTAACGGAAGAAGTACTTACATAGACTTGTACACGTGGCTTGTTAGGACATTCATCAGATCGCGTCACCTGAAAAGGCCTTGACCTTTGATAGTCTTTGATAACCTAGAAGCACGCTTGAACGTGATATCACATACCTATTCTTGCGATATGAAAGTAGGCCAATAAAATGACTATATGTAGAACTTGCAGCATAAAGTGTGGCTATTGATCAACTATTTTTGAAGGGGCAGAAGCAAGGTTATTAAAAATGTTAAGCTTTAGTTTTTGTCAAATGAATTATCTTCGGAATGTTGAATATCTCATTTCGCGACCCGATCACTCATAATAGCAGAAGAATTTATTAAGTCTAAAACCCACTTGCGGTAATTTATATCATCACCTTTTATTCAATTCAAATCATTTGTATAATAATTATATTCGATGTGATTATGACAAATTAATTTGTGCAAATCTATTAATGACGGCAATGTGAATGTCCCCAATGTCGTTAAATGGTTTACATGTTCAACTGTCTTTCAAAAGACAATAATAATCAGCTGTATGATCGATCTTAGGGAAATCTATATGGAGAAGTTCAGGACGGATATTTGACAATCTTTCTTAATTGACTGAGCAACTACTTTAAAGCCCAACTCCCATTACGCACTCGTGATCGTAAAACGACACCATCACGCTTCGACCGTACTCTTGTCGTACTCAGGTTTTCTCAATGTAGTGTATCAATACGTTTTCTGTACGAGAAGTGTATAATCATCGACTGAACACGATCACCACGAACACGATGACATGACAAATGGTGTACGAATAATGCACGATTTGAAAGGAATTAAAAAATGTCTACTCCATACCAAAGAATTAGGGACATTCCCAAAGGAGGTAATTTATAGACAATTTGAAGCGTCAGGGTACGTAAAATCTACGTATATTGCATTTCAAGGGAGATAACTCCTTCGGGTGTTGTTTCAACAAAGGTTTTTACGTCGTTCTCAATAAACTTCCATATTTTTCTTGAATTTCCTCATTCAATCTTAATATGCTTTTCAAAGTTGAATTTCACACGTTTGTTCACAATTAAATTTGAACATGTAATTTAAAGATAAACAGAACGTATAAAATCCATTCAAGCTATTAATGATACTTGTAATAAAATTTCATCTTTACATGAAGATTACTTCATAGAGCTATGATGGGAAGTTAGTTATTATTGCTACTTATGACTGATTTTTTATTTTGAAAATGTTTTTCCCTCAAGTCACAACACGAGTCAGACTCCATTACTGGCTGATAGGAGGCTTGCTGCTTAGCACTACAATATGTGGTTTGTGTGCATTGTATCGGTTTGAAGGAGGCGTATCACAATACATACAGTTTTCATAAATTCTCAAAGAAGTTGCTCAAATTGAGATATAATTTGAGAATAAATTGAAGACCTAAGAACCTTTCTGAAAACTTGGAGGTTGAACTAGATTAGCGTTTGCGGGACACCGCAAAAGCAGAGCAGCCCCGAAACTTGGGGTTTCGCCTTACCCTGTTCCGCCTTTTACAGGCCTCACCAAATTGGGCATTTTCTCGTGACCTTGACCTTTGACACTCAAGGTCACACAATCAATTAAAACATTAAATTGAGTATAACATTAATGTAATGAATGAAAGTGTAAAGTTAAAATAATCCAACTTCTCAATATATGTTGACCTTGCTGTGACCTTGACCTTCGACAGTTCGTACCCCAAACTTTTTTTAAATTTTGATCTTCTCAAGAGATAATATATACAAAATCTAAACTTCATAGCACAAAAACATTTCAAGTTATCCTATTAACAAGGAATTTTGTAGTCAAGGTCATGGGATAAAGTTATACCCAAATTAGGTGCACATTGCAATAACTCATATCTCATGACCTTGACCTTTGATCATCAAGGTCACACAATTAATGAACACTTTTTATTGAGTATAACAATCATGTATTGATTAAAAGTGTTCATAGTTAGAAGAAAGCATTTTCGCTAAACCATGCTAAAGTCATGACCTCGCTGTGACCTTGACCTTTGACGGATTGTAGCCAAAACCTTTTCAAAACATTTTACTCTTCGAAGGATGATATATATACAAAGTAAGAGCTTCATAGCACAAACACTTTTCAAGTTATCGCGTTTACAAGGGATTCTTAGAGTGAAAATCGTTCCCCCGAGGTATGAGTAGTAAGTTATGAATAAGAGTTCTGGAAAGCTTAGTGGAAAAAAGTTATAGCTTGTTATACGAGTGCGGCGGCGGAAACTTCACAAAAACTGATAGCATTAAATTGCAAATACATCAAACTAACGATAGGTATATTCTTATACAGAAATAACAGATCAACATATTTTATGATATTTGTGATACATATGGTATCAAGAACCTTATATCAGGATAATTATGTATCCTCCCAGCTAACAAATCTACGTTGTATTAACGTTGTCACAACGTCCACTTTTCGTTGTCATTACGTACTTTCTGACGTTGTGACAACGTAATTGTGTAGACTCCCAAACAGATTGCTACAACGTGGTTTTTCTACCTGACTACGACGTTGTGGGGACGTTGAAACAACGTCATGTGTTACGTTGTTATTAGGTAGATTTCCAACGTTGCCACAACGTCATTTTGTAGACTCCCAAACAGGTTGCTACAACGTGGTTTTTCTACCTAAATGCGACATTCTTGAGACGTCACATAGACGTCAAATTTAACGTTTTCCTTACGTAGATTTAAAATGTTGTCACCACGTCATTTTGTAGACTCCCAAACACGTTGCTACAACGTGATTTTTCTGCGTTAATATGGTGTAAGTACATTTCCACATTCGTTTTGCATAAGCAGTATTCAAATACCAGGCACTTGGTTCGACGTGAAAGTAAAAAAAACCAAGATGAATATTTAAATACCATACAGTTAATTGAAATATGCTTACAATATTATCAAGAACAAACAAATTATACAATCATTCATATGGGCAATTATACCAAAAAGGTGCATTATTTGTCAAAACCTGCCTGGCATAAATTGTATTGAATACATGTCCACGGTAAAACATTGAACTGAAACAATTAATCGGAATAAACAGATAATAGATAACAAATCAGATGTTTATTCAATGTTGTTTATTTAACATTACTACAAGAAAGGTGAGTGAGTGTCTTCAATACTCTTCATCTGTCAAACGTTCGATATGAATGTCATCAAGACCAACCTTTGGCACCGTTTGTTAATAAAGCTTCCTCCTGTGAAAATAAATTAAAAATGTCAGTCATTAAAGACAGATTATCATTACCATAACAATACCACTCATGCATATAAAATCAATAACATGTAAAAGTTGTCTTCGTTTCAATTTAATTAACTGCTTTAAAATTCATAAAGTAGATAATAGGTAATTACTTGTAAAATCATCTAAAACTGTTACACTGATTAATATCAATAATAATGATTCAATATACCCGGGAGTGACTCAAGTCCTGCATCAAAATCGAATACTCAGAATTAGTGCTAATTAATAGAAAATATAAATAACCATTTATTGTTTACCACCGAGTCCTGCATCAAATATTCGAGAATTTCTGACAGGGCATATAAAGATTAAGCTGTGTTTGGCGAAATGCATATTTTGATCATCGTATTTTTTTAAAGAACTTTTACAACAAGTCCCTTTGACTCAGTATTTTGTAGATTAATCACTGTGAACCATTTTAACTCCGAAAGTAATATCTCATCTCAGATCTGGATGATAAGTTTGTATGGTATTACCTGATAAAATTTCCATCCCTGTTCAGTTATTATGCGCCGCCCCTTGATCTCTCATTTCTCAGACAAACTGTCAGTCAGCCAACTGTAAAATGGAAATAACCAAAATTAAACAATCTCGATTGTTATTAAGACAAAATCAGCCAAGCGGGGGCAATGGGCCAAAATTTGAAATTTACTATTGATGTACAGGAAATGGCCCACTAGAAAATAAGAAAAGCGCCGAAAAGCATGAAAATGGCCCGTTGTAAAAGATGTCTTTCCTAATCCCTGTATGTCACAAACTGATTTACCGTATTTCCTCGAATAGACGCCCCCGGCGTCTATTTTTTTCAGACCCCCTTTACCCCCGGCGTGTATTCGAGACCCGGCGTGTATTCGAGGACGGCGTCTATTTATTTTTTTAGGACATTTCGTCCACGTTACATGTAGAGGGATAATACTTTATTTGCATTTAACTACGTGAGCATTAATTAATTAACTTATCACCCGGCGTGTATTTACTTCAAACAGCCATACCCCCGGCCTCTATTCGAGACCCGGCGTGTATTGAGTATTCGAGGAAATACGGTAGTAGGGTACACAATAACAGTGCCATGAGTTAGGAATTGATAGCTGTAACAATTGCAGAGAGTTGTTGTTATTACTGATTTGTTATGTAGCTTATACTAATAGTATACACCACTCAGTGACGCACAAAATGTTATATCGAAAAGCATACAAGTGACCGAAGGCAAGCCGCAACATTCAGTCATAAATTAGATTATAACCGCAAAGCACAAAAGCAGTAAACAGCTTTCTAGAAGAATTTCATTGAGATTGTCAAATATTCACACTCTTCTAGCACATTTCTTATCCATTTTGTAAAATAAACGAAAAACTTAGAATTCAATTGTAATGAATTTTATCTGCTAGTTTACTGTTAATTTAATGCAGTTGTAATTAATTACAAATCATAAAATTAAATATCAACTTTTTTTTATCGAAATCATGGGATTTATTACACATCTTCGTTGAATTGTAAACATACGTTTAGATTATTGTTTAATTCAAATTAGCTGTGATTAGCTATGATAAAATTCCTATCGTAGTATGATATTTTATTCATGTAACGCCGTGGAAATTCGGTTCTTCAAAAGGAAACATCCGGCAGCGAAATTAAAATCTTTTTACCCATACGAATTAATCTATCTTAAAAAACTTACTCAGATATTCAATAATTGAAATATGACATAATTTCTGTACTCTATCACGTTTATGTCGTACAGAAGAATAATTTCCAATGACTTTGTACAGGCTTCGCACAATTTCTCAAAAAACAAAATTTAAGGCCGATTTCAAGGCTTTCCTGGGCAAAATTAAGGTCAATAATTCAAACCGATGAGATCAAGCATAATTGCTGTTTAATTACATATACATTTACATATACAGTGGAAACGTGACCCATAGAGCACCATAATAAACTTATTTACAAATATGCACACCCGTGATTTCAATTAATTTGATCAAATTACTAAAATAAAAGATGAAAGATTAAATAGAAATAATTAGGATGTAGCTGGGATGATTTATTACAAATGTGCAAAATTTGATCAGGATCCGACGGAAAATAACTGCATTTTATTTATGCTACAAGTCTATGGAAACAACGTCAACGTCCGAATGTATTAGATCGAGAAACTCTACCTCCAACCCCACTGGATATGTGCGAGGCTACAGCATTCGGCGACAGAACTTCAGAAGTTTCGGTCTACGTCAGAATATAAATGGCACGGTCTGTAGCTAAACTGTCATGAAAGTCTGTGAAAACTACACAGTGAAGCCTCAAGTGACTGTATCAACGTGTACGTTTTAGAAATTTTACGATGATACTAGAATACTAGTCTTGTGTGAATAAACTGTAGTGTTTTGAGCATAGGGGATTCTCAATATTTATGCATGCATACGACCTATGACCTTCTCAAATCCAAAACGAGGCTAAGGCCGCTTCTTACTTCCTGGTTCGCGTAATGGCTACGTGTTGTTGGTGCGATCCTCTGGTTTTTATCGGCTAGAAATGATTGTGCCTGTATGATAGAATCGTTTTACAGCTACACCAGTGACGGTAAACCTGTTGTATGACAATAAAATCGCCCCAATGGAGGTAATCATTCCATGTAAATCCATAACGAACCTTCGTTTTGGATAGTTAAATTCGTGGCAAATTCAAAAGACCGACGAGTTTTGCAAATTTTGCAAACAAGATCATAGTTTTTTTGATTGCTATATACCTCATTGCAAATCTAGATAATCATTCGACAAAATGTAATTTTTGTTTATTATCTCGATCTCCACTGCCAACATTTTGAACAAACTGCCGTAACTGCCCAACTTATGAGAGCCTTGGGGATGTTTACAAATGTTTATTGTGATTTACAATGTTGGCTGTGCTGCAAAACCGTCAAAAAGACACATCATAATTATATTGAAAAGTAAGAAGCTTGTTAAACAGAATATTTTAAAACAAAAACTATTCATCATGATTCAAATATGAAATGGAGAATTATTGATATTGTGATGATAATAAATAAGCCTTTCATTGATATGTTAATAGATATCAGCACACATACATGGTCTTGAGACAATAAATATTATTATTGTGGGCAAATAATTTGAATTGTTGGCACATTGAATTACATATAGATGCTTCAATACTCTATTAAGTTTTACCAATATGTAAGGCCATACAAGTTACAAACAAACAGTAGACAAACTTGGTCTGGGAGGGAAATGCATATATATATTAATAATCATATTAAAAATTAATAATGTTATTTTGCTTTGATATGGAGCTTTTGAAAATTGCAATTTGATTAAAATGAAGGAAATTGTTATATCTTATTATTTAACTGTAAACATATTCTCTTGTTAGAATTGATATGATATTCAATAATATTTCAATGAATATTTGATTAGTTTAAAAGGAGTTCTGGTAGGACTTATGGCAACGTAGATCTTTGTTTGGTTAATGCTTTACTTGAATTGTGTGATTTATTCTAGGCACTGAAGATAAATAATTGAAACAATATTAAATACTAACAAAATTGCTTGAACATAAAAATGTTATTCATGAATTTCAGCATTATAAAAACAGCCCTTAAGCTAGGTATAAATAATACAATTTGAAGTAAGTATTCAGACCTTCAAAATAAATTGACAGTTTCTATAATCTCTTTTGGTGAAGATTTATGTCACAAAAATAATTGATTGCACTTTGTTAAACCTAAATAATTGTTCCATTTGTAAAATGTATTTTTTAATATCCATTTTCCAAATGTAAAGATATCCCTCATTTATCTAATAAAGTACATGCAGTTGCTTCTAATATATATACTACAATTTTTATAATTCATGTAACATGATTTCACAGTGGTCTTAGATCAATTCTAGTGATTTTCTTGAATATTTCTACAACCCCAGAACAGAGATTTGAATAAGCTGTATAAACAAATATACATATGATTAATATACTCTGAACATATGGCTAGTTCTGTGTCAAGGAAAAGAAAATAATTTAACAATATAAGTATCAACAAAACTAAACAAATAGTTTAAAAACACAGGCCAAATTTAACATTTTTTAATTATCAGTATTCTAAATTTACCATTTAGATTTGTTTGTAGCATTGATTGAAATATGTTCCTAGGCCACAAAATTTATTTGTCAGTTCTAATGCTGAAAACAAGCTTTATGCCATCAGAATTATTATCAATATTTTTGTCTTATTTAAAGGCTGTTGCAATTGTGTGGGGTTTTTTTCAATATAATATTCCTAATAATTTGTAAGGATCTCCCTCATTATACTGTTGCTCTCATATGATAAACATAACATTAATTAAACAATTTTTTATATAAATTTTTACAAACTTAAATTTGCAACTACAAAAATATCTCACTGAGATTATTTTAATTTCAACTTTTCTCTATAGAAGAACTGAGAAGTTCTATATGTACATTAATTTTCTAAAAATGATTCTATGTACTGTAGATATGCAGGAGTAGACTCAGTATCACTTATTATTTATGTAAAATATTATTTATCTGCAATAATAATATTTTTAAGATAATAATATTCTTGATGTGGGCGTTATCAGAAACATAGAAAACGTTAAGATATTAATTATGAAAATTTTCAAACGTATTATTTTAGTCTGATATGACTCATAAATTTATTGTATAAGAATTAATTAAGTAGATGCAGTTTGTTTACATAAGGCCTGCACTCGATGACCTGAAAGTAACTCGAAGACATCGAAGACTAGAGGAGACCTTATTATTGTTTTTCTTACCCAAATGAAATATGTATATAGATTATAATTGAAATATTCTTGAAATAAGGGATATGTGTAAAGTTTAGTTAGTGTGTAAAGCGTATGAAATTAATGAGCAACATCGGAATCAAATTGACGGTGCACACAATGTGTAAACAGCCCTGTGAATCAATCACGAAAACTCGCCCAGCGAGTAAAATACTATTATCGGCTGTGTTACCTGAAGATATTTAATTACTGCATCGTTTCTGAACTTTTGGCATTGTAAATAGCTCATTATTTTCCAAAACGAAGCGCTTTTAGGGAAAGCTACCGACATGTCAATACACGGTGTTACGGTTCCACGTTACTCCAATGCTTAAGAGAAATTCCAGTACGAGTAACCTCCCTTTGCTTTGCGAGTAAGGCACTTCCGGTTGTCATAGTGTTTACATTACGTAATTAATTTACCATCGCTTTAAGTGATATGTTCAGCCCTTATAAGTAAGAAATGCGCTATGATCATATTATATGTATTAAATCTTCTCGATTATGCCAATTTACGTTGTTTATGTTGGTCACAAAAACGAATTTCAACTGCCGAAGTGACGGCAGACTTAGACTCAGGCTTAGTTGCAAATGTCAGACTAGGCTATCTCGTCACATTTGCCATTTCCAAGAACCCTTAAGGTCTGTGTTATAAAAATATAAATCAAATAAAGATTATCATATTATTATAGAAATGATTTATGAAAGATAAATGGTAAGTTATTTATCCATATCCGTGACAGAACTTTACTGGACATGATTTTAATTTTATAAACGTGTGTTTAGCCTACTTTTATTAAAAGTAGAGAAGTAAGGCTACAAGTATCAATTTTATGAGTAATATCTTATTGTATATATGAAACTTATCTATTTGATATTAAAGAATATCTAGAATTAAATAAAATTTATAATATCAAAATCATATTTTTGTAAAAAGGGTGGGGGGATGATGTGTGTGTGAAATATATATCATTCTTTGTTAGAAATATATATCAAGGTTAACATGTCTTTAAAATGTAATGATACATACATGAAATACAAGAAAAACTGCTATTTATTTTTTTATCATAAAATTCTAACATCAAGGAAACAACTATTCAGTATTTATTATTCTAGCAAATCCGTCACAAAAATGTTTCTCTTAGGTGAAATACCATTTTTATTGCTAAGGAAAATATTTTCTTTTTATTACAAAGGGATATTCCCAGAGGATGACTTTTAAATTTTAAATATGTTTAATTCATTACTAAATGTGAATAAACGAGATTGACAGATTTAATTTAACATTTATCATATGATTCTGTGGTACAAGATATGTGGTGATCTACATCCAAGACTGATAGACATGAGTGGTTACTTCATACCATCGTTAACTACGTTGGCAGCATCACATTGATTATAGAAAAGACGTACATGTGATGTCATCCGTTCTGATATTTTCACAAAGATTAGAAATAGACTCATTGGCTCATCAGGCTTAATATTTTATGTTGCTTTACAGTGTGGTTGACGTTTTCCCCCCTTAGCGGGGGCCACAGGACCAAAGCTATAAATACTAGTCAAGTAGTCGGTACACAAAGTTTCAGCTTTCTAGGCCATATGCTACTGGAGAAGACGAAAATAGGTTTTAAGGGTGTGGCACTTGTGGCAATTATTAGGGGGCTACCGGGCCAACAAAGCTATAAAATATAATCCTTGCTAGTCAAGGAGTCTGTACACAAAGTTTCAGATTTCTAGGCCTTATGCATCTGCCGAAGAAGATGAAAAAGCACAATGTTTACAAAGGGGCGGACAGATGGACCAACAGACGCCAGACACCATGTCATGCCATGATAAGCCCATTGGGCCTTACAGACCAGATGAGCTTAAAAGTGATACCAACTTAGTTGTGAGAAAAACATTTCTATTACTTAGATATAGGAAAAGATCTTCCATTTAATATCATTTATATCAAACAAGTTCATGATTTTGTATAAAAGAAGCAAATTCCAAGTTTTTATTTTCTAACAAATCATTCACTAGTTTAACATCATAGTATCAAATGGAAGAAAAGAAAGTTATGTTTTCTAAAACCAATCAAAATTGCTTACATGGTACAGACTAAGATTTCCGTGACTTAGCAGCCATTGTGATGGCAAGCTTACATTGTGACGTCAAAACAACACGCTTTTGTGACGTCATACTTGCTTGTGGTATTACCTGGTACATTAGTTTAAAATTGCTAAAACTTTGTCCCGATGTTTGATGTTTGTCAACAGCCATTAACAAAAGCAAAAAAAACAATATGTATTGTCATGTTTTCAATGATAAAAAACTTTCTACTAAGTCAAATTATATGCAATTTTCCTGCATGAATTCCAAATAAGAATTGCAATGATGTATGGTCATTATTAAATAATTGAATGTCATCATGAGATGACCAAGATCAGCAAAGTAATCTTGGGTTTAACACTACACATATGTTTACCTATTACTTGTATCATATCACTCCTGAGGTTTACATGTCAGAATATAGTAATTTGTGAAAATGCTCTAACTTAATTTTAATGCATGAAAAGGGTGGAAACCACTTGTTAAAACTACATGTAGCAATGATTGACAAAATACTGAAAAGAACCAATTTTTTTTATTGAACTCAAAAGGAAATTGTCAAAATATATTACATTTTCTAGTATATACAACTAAAATCAAATATTTAATATAGATATCCAAGTTGTTTTTCAATTGATTATTCCGTACAGAGTTAAAATGACAATATTTCTCAATTATGTCAAGTTGACTGTCTGTAATATTTATATGGAATAGAGGAGATGTCTCTAAAAATAACTAACTATATTTAACATTTTGGAATCTATTTAGATATTTTTTTGCAGATGAATTTTCGGGATTCATTTTAGAAAAAAAAAAGGTGTAAGAATAATTATGTACCGGTATTGTATTAGGTTATTATTCCAAACTTTTAATCCCCTAAAAAATAGTGGTCTGAATGATGATTATTTCTCCCACTACCATATATGGCTACTGAGGAGTCTACGGTATTGAAATGTGGGTAATTTTGTTCACATCCTACAAGTTCATCAAGCCTTCATGTCAGAGGGTATGGATCTGGATCTGTATTGGTCACAAACAAGCTTAATTTTGCCTTCTACTGCTTCAGGTGTTGTCTTTCAGCATCTTAGTTGACAAGGATATTTCTCTTAGGTGATAAAAGCTCTGCAGACAAAAAATAGATACACCTTTCGAACATTTGCCTACAACTTCATCAGGAAAATTGTGTCTACAGAATAACAAGATGGGATACATGAAAAAAAATATAAGCCTAAGTAATATTTACGTTGAGACAAATTCATTTCTCACCTTTCACATAAACAGTTTTTAAATCTAACTGAAGAAATAATTGTCAAACTACTGATTTTTGTTATTTTGGAGGACTTAAAAGAAAAGAATATTTAACATTTATGTAAAATGTAGGCTGGTTCATCTTGAGGTGCTACTTTTTACATATTTGTTTTGAATGAAATTATAATGTTTCAATACGGTTTGAAAAAAAATATTTATTTTTGCGCTTTTATTCTTTTTGACAATGCAAATTTAACGACTTTCAGGAAGTCAAAACAAAGATAACCCCATTTTAAAGAAAAACCTGATAAAGAAAACAAAAATGACAGGTGATGTTAATTCAAATGTAGATAAAAGAATTTTGTTGTAAATAAATACATTCATATTTATTTTTGGCTTAACGAATAGAAAAACTTTTAAATAAATACTAATATAATATTAATGATTATATGAGGATTTGTCAGCTGCAAACATCCCCCCTCCAAAGGTCTTCAAATTGCAATAATCCTCTTTCCCAACAAAAGTGCTGCTTGCAGTATCAAATTAGTATTTCAAAAATACTATTCAATTTCAAATAAAATATCAATTTAATTAATGAAGATACAGAAATGTATTAGAATATTCAGTGTGTACATGCGTGATAGGTATTCCATGTTTATTTGTTCAAATTGATTTACTGTTTACTTTGTTCATTTCGGGGAACTTAATATATTTCCCCCTATTTTTCATCTGACTTAAACTGAATAAACTGGAGTGAACGTTTACATGGCCTTGTAAAGTTACTTAAATATAATAATTATTTTTTTTACATTCAAAACAAAACAGACACATTGACTTCTTCCAACTCGCGCCCACCTTGCTAACATGTCGTCAAAAAACAACCTTAAATTGAATTCTTTCGTACTGCAAGAAAGGATATCATTGCCGAAAGACTCAACAATCGAAACTTCTCTCATGGCATCTCGTCAAAGTCCCCCATCGTCGCTAGAATCGAAGAAGTGTCATGGTAAACACTGAGATTCTACTGCTAAAAGCAGCATGGCTTCTGGAAACGGAAGCGTCTTACTCGCATTGTGCGCACGCAATCTCGCCGTCATTACAATTTTTTTAAACCGTGTTTCCGTGTATGCTATTGAATGTTACTTCCGGGTGTAGAAGCGGCCTTAGCCTCGTTTTCGATTACGCGCGCTCCCTTTTCCGTGCCTCATAAATATTCATGAAGCAATATTAAGAATCCCCTATTGCTAGCAAAACGAGGCTTGCAATTGTCAAAACAAACAAGCTTGTACCGAGTGAACTTTGAAACAGCTGATCGTCAACGATCAAATAGTTTCCAAACTCCTCACTACTCATGTGACGAAACAACGTCATACAAGTCAGTTGAGCAATGCGGTTCGCGGCGAGGAGTTTGTCCGTGTTTTCTTTCTAGTGCCTTTCAAGTTTGTCACAGGATTTTACATAATAAATGCATGAATACCGTAAATCGGTTATTGTCGATTCGAACTAAAACATAAATTACAGTGAATGTAGATGATAAAATATTGCTATACAATAGAAACGAAATGTACAGTACACGTACTTTCAGCCTGAACTGTACTGTACGGTGACTGCAATTTTTAAAATTCAAGTAACATCGGTTTCTCCAATCTGTTTCGAATGCTTTTGTTGAAATAACAGGTATTCAAAGCTTCATTTAAACTTTCTTTACTGACATAATGTTTTAACGAAATTGGGTACTTACCTTCGATAGGGAAAGTAAATCCTTTGCCGGTAAATTAGAATAACACTGTTTTGCGTGTAGCGACTCTTCAAGTTTACGCGACATCAAACATGGCGACGATAATGACGTCATAACTAAAAATGATGACGTCAGAGGATTTTGTGTTGGCGCGTAAAGACAAAAATAGATTTACAAGTCCACAAGTCAGCAAGCTTTATATTATTTTATTTATTCAAGAAGAATGTTGTGTTCAAACATTATAAATAGTAATGCATCATTGAATTAAAAATCATAAATTTACCTAATCAAGTCTAAGATATTGCCTCCACATTTAGCAAAATCCTTAAATTGTATTTATTATAATCACATTCAATGGGAAACAGTAGCGAGTTATCTTCTCCTGCCAAAATAGAGGGCGCGTCGAATGCATTGGTCCTTTACTTACTTCCGGGTTATCAACTTGCATTACCGCGTAGATATGAATGTAGAGAAAAACACAATAAAACAACGATCAAAATGTGCCAGTACTGTACGATAACATTGGAACACTCGCGAGGAATGACAAAGTGAGTAAGTGAGTGTCTTTATATAAAGGATATTTACGAAAATTATTCTGTCGTGGCTGGCAAACAACAGTGCCAGTGTCTTTATCAAATTATGTATTGTTTTTGTACCTCATGTTGACATATTTGAAAATGATATGATTGAAAAATTATCCAGCGTCATTTTTTCACTATATAAATTGTATTTTGGCGAAAAAGTATTTACGTCTAAATAATTTAAATAACGTCTATGTCTTATAAAACAGAAGTAAGTAAACCTGTCATGAAGCTAATTTGTGTTTGTAAACAGGTCGAAAAGAAAGACCCATTTTACTACCAAAAACATGAATGGCAACAGTTTTCAGATAATTTAATTTGCTGTTTTTTAATAGAAGGATGAATATCAACAACAATACTTCATTCGGCCTTAAAATTATTGATTTAAACAATATTTATTCCATAATCAAGACAAGATTACAGAATAAATGTATTACAAATACACAGGAAAATGATAAGCAAACAGGCTAAACGGCCTATATCAATGCTTCTCTTTCAAAAGAATAAAAACAAACAAAATTCATAAGAGGTCAGGAAATACAGTAAATCCTCTTCAATAAATAAGTGCCAATAAATTGCCTTTTGTACTAAAACTGAACGAAAACGTCTGGTATCGGCAATGAAATAATAAACAGATTTTACAATGGATTCGTTTTCACTTCATGACATAGATTCGTCGCCGCTATGAATAGCTTTTTAACTTATATTATTTTGAAAAAATGTGTTGGTTCAATCTGAATCAATTATATACAGGAGACTGAAGGAAGTAATGAAAACGACCCTCCCAAATTTTACCAGATGAACAGGCACGGTTTTCTGACAAACCTCTATCAAATAGAGTAAAATTTGAATTTTTCGTTGACCAAAGGATGTTTACTTTTTAAATGTTGGGGATAAAGTTTTGTCGCATGAAACGAGTATTTTGAATTGTGATAATGATACTATATACTTTTAATATCTAATATTTACACAACCACGGATATTGTAAAACTACATTTTAACACAATCAACAAAATACAGACAGAATTTTAAATATTTTGCACATTGATAGGGACAGTAAATTATAAATTCTATTGAGAAGTTGTATAGAAAGTCATTTAATTTTTTACCACAATAAACTCATTCTGATCATTGACTTATATCATAGACATGTTATTTTCATTGGTCAACTCTTCAAACGCTAAAACCAGTTTGTTCAAGCTTTAAAAATCTATTATATGGTGTTTTTACCTTGGTTGTACTTTAATTTTGACCAATTTGTGTATAACAACTATTACATGCAATAATATTGCAGCTATCCTTGAGTTATTTATCAATGCATGCAATTTAACGTATATTTTGAAAAAAAATTCAAACAAATAAATTGGATGATGATCTTTCAATCCTACGTGACTTGTTTTTTAGTCTTCCGCGAAAGATAGTGTTGCCGTTTTAATGGGTTTCTTTTAGTAGATATTATGCAATTAAACATCCGTTTTGCTCAAAACATTTATGACTTATATACTTACTTACCACTGTATTACATAAAATCGTAATTTCATTACATACATATACATATACAACTTTCTATATACAATCATGAGCTGTAAAATATTGCCTTACTTTCAACTTCAACCTTTTTACGGTTACAAATACATGTACTAATTTTACCATGGCAAAGCTCAAAACGGGTTTATAGACGGGGTGTTTTCGGAGATAAAGAAAAATATATAATATAAATATATAGAACAGAGAGTTTGTATCATTGCATAAACAAAAAGTTGTTTCTTGTTTGCAGAGATACGACTCTTGTTGAAAGTGAGCTCTATATTATCTTAATTTTTCGATGTTAGACTACGTTTCTAATTTTCCTTTTTTATATTTTGTTACTTTGAGTTGTTAATATAAATAGATAAAGATTCTGGTAAGAATGGTTTCCTGTGCAACTGTAAAAAGGTCAATCCTATCTGAATATGTTATTGTGGAAGCGACATTCAAGAGGACTTTCTCAAATAAACATGAATGTGATAAGTACAGGATTATTTCTCACTTAATTTCAATATGTTCGTGTTCATGTTTTAACAATTTGACAACGAGCGCTCAAAATGATTTAGAGTGTGAAGTAAAGCAAATCAGCGGCGAATGCATGGACTTCAAATCTACAACGGCATATAAGTGTCATAATTGATTACTTTGTTAAAATGCTCATTTCATTATTTGTTAATATGAAATATATGCTCATTTCATTATTTGTTAATATGCTCATAATCTATCATCCTCGATACCCCAGCGCTTTCGTTCCGATAAATCTACACTACAAATTTGTCAATTATTTAAACATGTTATATGTTCTTTTTGTAAAGCTTAAAACTTGATTCACATTCAATCATTGAAGAGAAATTCAACTTTAATGGTTAGGGTCAGGAACTTCGAACATTCCAGGAAATAAGATTGAAACATCGACCGTAACAACAAAACCTTCATGTACACCAATCTAGTCTAATCATTTCGGTAATCTTAAAATATCCCATAGACATAGTTTGTTGATCTTTTAGAAATCTATACATAATATTGATGAAAACACTGTCGCCAATAAAAAGTCTATGATGTGACGCAGTGCAGATACGAGGTCAAATTTCATAGTTTCGCATCGCAAAACTTTGAATGCGGAAGTAAACGAGGACCAATACATTCGACGCGCCACCTTCACGCTCTCTCAAGGGAGGTAACTCCCCACTTTCTCCCATTGTCATCAATCTATTCTAAAATTTAATTAATTTGGGGCCTTAGGCCTATAGGGTTTTAAAGGCCAGGGCTATTTAATCTTTTTATGTCGAAACGCATGAACTAGTAAAATATAACAATGATTAACCTGGCACCAGAAAAATTCAATTAAGAGAAAAAATAGCCTAGGCCTAGCTCACGTCGCTAGGACGTTGTGAGGACGTCTTGACATATGAATTACGTTCTGAGGACGTCGTGACAACGTAACCGTAGCGATATGTTGAATATTCTTCATATTTGCGTGTTTTCCTTGATAGACACTATTTCATTGTATGTATTTATAATCGGAATGGAGAGATTAAGCAAGCTAAGCTTACAAAAACATAAGTGATGTAACTATCATTTCGGACTCTAATTGAATGAGAATGTCATTACTGTTCTTACGACAGAAATATTTTGTATTTCATTAATCAAAGTTTTATCGGATTTCTGGGTTTAAAGAAAACAAAATGAGACATGTTGGCCTACAGCTTTAACTGTATGTCAAATGATTTACGACTACACTTTTGAAAATGCATTTTAAGACTTGAAGTGAGAATGCATGGTTGTGGGCTAACTAACTAATCGAGACAAGGAAGTACCCGATAAACTAAAAATTGTTGCAACTGAAATAGGAAATATTGATATTTATTGACTATTTGCCCGGCGTTTATAAATATATTGCGAATGGTGGTTGCCTTGCAAAATTGAGACCATGAGAGCAACTCCGTGAGTTGTGTGGGGTCCCATTCTTATGACCAACTTTATAAACAGTGTCATTTGATCAGGAAGTATAGAGTGTCGAAAGAAACTCACATTTTAAAGCTAAGCGACTTTTTATAGTAGGCCTAACAATAAGAAGGTTTGATTTGCTATTGTGATCGAAAACCGGACAATGACGCGAGTCGATTAGTCAAAGTTAATATATTTTAAACTTATCTAAAACAATCAGAATGGCATTAAGGAGTTGATACTGATCGATAAGTTATATAACTAGTCTATTTAAATTTGTGAATTTATGACTATATATATATAATATTTGACTGTTTTCAGATTTTCAATGAAAACAAGTTTTTATCCCATGATTTGTGTGTGGGATTATTTGATATATAATGATTTTTATCCAATACGTTCATATTAAATCAATAAATCGAATACTTATAAATATGTAATGAAAATATAATTAATTATATATTCATCTTTGTTTTGTGATTATATAAACTTTGGCATAGTTTTCCTTCTGTAAACGTTATCAGGACGTTGTGAGGACGTTAGACTCTACGTGACATAACAACGTTAAAGTTACGTAAAAAGTACGTACAATATATCGTTGTAACAACGTTGGGGAATGACGTTATATTTCACGTACTTAGTACGTCTCAGATACGTATCAAACTAACGTAACCAAAATATAGGGTTTCACTAGACCGTTGGGCAAATATAACTGTAAGCCCTCTCTCGTTTTAGTATTTCGAGGGTTAATGTGGATTTATTTTTCATATTTCTCAATAACTTTCCTTGAATTATGTGCTGTAAAAACTTCGTAATCAGGACGTTGTGAGGACGTTAGACTAGACGTCACAATACTACATAATAGTTACGTAATAAGTACGTAGAACACAACGTCGGAACAACGTTGAGAAATTACGTTATGTTTTACGTCCGAAGTACGTACCAGCGACGTCCAAAAACTACGTTACCAAAACACGACCTTCCTACAACGTCGTATCTACGTCCTGTGTTAGCTGGGCTATCACAACCCCAAATCAGGATATGTATCCTATCACGACCCCATATCAGGATAAATATCCTATTGCGACCCCATATCAGGTATCGCGACCCCATATCAGGATACGTATCCTATCACGACCCCATATCAGGATACGTATCCTATCACGACCCCATATCAGGATACGTATCCTATTGCGACCCGATATCAGGATACGTATCCTATAGCGAACCCATATCAGGATACGTATTCTATCGCGAACCCATATCAGGATACGTATTCTATCGCGACCCCATATCAGGATACGTATCCTATTGCGACCCCGTATCAGGATACGTATCCTATCGCGAACCCATATCAGGATACGTATCGTATCGCGACCCCATATCAGGATACGTACCCTATTGCGACCCCATATCAGGATACGTATCCTATTGCGACCCCATATCAGAAGTCATGAGAGGTGTAATGATACGGGAGGGTTGCGATACAATACATATCCAATTATTGAGGTTGCGATACAATAAATACACATCATCTCTCTATAAAATAATCTTTTCACAAAATATTTTTGTGGAAGAATATATCCATAGCTTGTTTGATGTTATTGTAATTCTATCCAACATCATTTGTGCATAATGAGAATCTTTTGAATTTATATCTCAGTATTGAGCATCTACATTAAGAAGTTTTTAATATATATAGTACAGTGATACACATCCTCCTTAATGCTATATACTGTGGACCATGTATCACAATACTCTATCGCTTTATTGTTAACCTCCAGTAGTCAGGATAGGATAAGAAAGACTTTTTTAAAAATCTGTTTTATTCATTTCATTTCAGTAGGTGTACAAGGTCATACAGAATACATATGTCAGTGAAGCATTCATAAAATATAGGCATTTAGTCACTGTTGTAAAATATAAATGAGAGCTTTTCATTTAGCATGGAATCAGAAGACAAAGTTTTGTTTTTACAAGCTATAATTGTTTCCACATTGAAAACATCCATGATAAAAAAGACTTGCTGCAAGGCTTAAATTGGTGTTAGTGACATTAGTCTGGGTTGGCTCAGTTGGGTACGGGATAGCTCAATCGGCAAGAGCGCCGGTCTCACGTTGCTGAGGTTAGGAGTTTGAATCCCATCCAGGCCAAGGTGTAAAAACCTAGAGTTCACCTCTGTTAGAACTCTATAAGTGTCACCCTGGAGCCCTAGTGTGTAGTGCAACAAAAACTACACGCTTAAAAGATCCCATGAATTCATGTCAGTGGCTGAATGGTGGATACATGAACACATGCATACACCAAGCTGTCGGTTATCAGCGTTCAGCAGTGTTGGGCAAACTGCTGTGACTATGTGTCTCAGTTCACTCAGCTGTGAATGGGTACTCTTTTTTTAAAGATTTCACATGAAAACATTTAAATGTTATATATTTAGATCTATCTTTCACTAACATTGTCAAATCCAAAACTTACCACAAAATAAAATTTGTGTTTAATAAAAATAGTGATTGATTATAACTGACAATAAATGTATATAAGAATATCTTTTATGATAAAAGTTATTTCATTCATTGACCTTAAAAACAAATAAAGAGATAAGTTAGGGTTATCTCCTACGGGTGTTAAATTTTCAAGATAATGCTTAATCGTGATGCTTTAATAAGACACTATATAGAGGATATTATATGAGTGTCCATGACATACTATGTTTACGACACGAGTGCCTAAATATTGGTATTTCCAGAGCAAGAGCGAGGGATATACTGATATTTTGGCACGAGTGTCGTAAACATAGTTTGTCATGGGCATGAAAATGATATTCTGTTTATTACCATAGTCACAAGATTAAAGAAAATCCTCAAAACCTACTGCTCAAACATAGGCGGACTAGCGGCGGTCGAACCGTAAAGATTGTGACGTCATAGGTGAACCGTGACGTCAAAGCACTGTGCATAACGTGACGTCACAATGAAAAAGTGATATTTTGCCCTAGGGCAACATATGAAAAATATGAACCTCGGTATGACTGCCCTCGTAAGTAATAATAGCTATTTTTAATACTTCCTCACTCCCTTGCAAACAGTTTCAACGTTTGGGCAATTTTTTCTGAAAACAAGATGTGTTTGTGAAACACGAATGCCCCCAGATGCATCCTGCTCGCTGTGTCAAGGTCAAGGTCACAAGGTCAAATGTCATGGTGTCATCTGAAAGGTCTCATCACAAGGGATCCATATGTCAAGTATCAAAGAGCTAGCTCTGACCAATCAAAAGTTATGACCAAGGTTAAAGTTTTTGTGGACAAACGGACAGACGGACGGACGGAAAAGGTCAAATATCATGGTGTCATCTGAAAGGTCTCATCACAAGGGATACACATGTCAAGTATCAAAGACCTACATGTAGCACTGACAGTATAGAAACTATAGCCAAGGTTAAAGTTTAAAATGCTCGCTGTGTCAAGGTCAAGGTCACAAGGTCAAATGTCATGGTGTCATCTGAAAGGTCTCATCACAAGGGATCCATATGTCAAGTATCAAAGAGCTAGCTCTGACCAATCAAAAGTTATGACCAAGGTTAAAGTTTTTGTGGACAAACGGACAGACGGACGGACGGAGGGAAAAGGTCAAATATCATGGTGTCATCTGAAAGGTCTCATCACAAGGGATACACATGTCAAGTATCAAAGATCTAGCACTGACAGTATAGAAACTATAGCCAAGGTTAAAGTTTTCGGAAAAGGCTCGCTGTGTCAAGGTCAAGGTCACAAGGTCAAATGTCATGGTGTCATCTGAAAGGTCTCATCACAAGGGATCCATATGTCAAGTATCAAAGAGCTAGCTCTGACCAATCAAAAGTTATGACCAAGGTTAAAGTTTTTGTGGACAAACGGACAAACAGACGGACGGACAGACGGACAGGCGAAAAACAATATACCCCCGGAATCTCCGATTCGGGGGCATAAAAATATATGTAATGCATGAAATAATTGTGTCTTGAAGGTGTAAGCAACACATTAATAAAAAGAAGTGATCGATTGCTACATATAATTAAATATTATACACATCATGATACGCTATTTCAAGGGTTTCGGTAAAATAAAACAATAACTTTTGATACACTGATACCACAATATATGATCACATCTCAATAAATTAGACACTATTGCAAGCCATTTCTACCCACACCTCACTGTTAACAAGGAAGTGTATGTATGTCATGATTAAAGTTATCTGAAATATCCCCTGTCCGAGACTGCAGGTTGGATGAAAGTCCAGTATAGGGAGGTTATCAAATAATTTCTTCAAAGCCGACTATGAATCCAGAGTATACAATTGATTATCGTGGATGGTTTATGAGTTGTCACAGATAAGTTATTAGAGATGTAACGATACAGGAGGGTTGCGATACGATACGAATCCCGATATAGGGGTCACGATACGATATGTATCCCGATACATATAATCTCACGACATACTGATCATTTCATAAACTTTTGGAGTCAGTTACTCCTGAGAAAGAATATACTTGAAGCTGTTTTGATGTAATTGTAATATAATCAAACTTCCAAACTTTAGAAGAGGTTCTTGTGTGCATAATGAAGATTTGAGCACCTACATTGAGAATTTATCATTATTTTATGTATCACGATACGCATCCTACAATAAGATACGATATATTGTGGCCCATGTATCACGATACGATAATGTATTGCCGTATCGTTACACCTCTATAAGTTATGGAACTGCAGTATGGCATAAACTACCCAACAACTGGTGAAAGCTTTGCCTTGTGTGAAGCAGGTCCAGATACATGTATCATATTATCTACAGGTGTTCAAGCTGGATATGGTCCACCAATACTGAGGGTATCTGAAGTCTTTGTGACTTATTGAACACATCTTGTCTAAGTCTCCGTCTCACAAACATGGAACAGATGTCACATAAACTTCTTGGATTTGACATTAAAGAGGAGAGAGCTTTAATCTTAAATTTTGCATCAGGATTTAAATCTTCCAAATCTTCAACATTTTGTTGAAACCAAAGTCGTTGTGAGTAGGTCACATAGTGGCCTGCCTTGAAAAGAAACAAGGCAATATCCAAACTTTTAACTTTCAATGCTATCATGAAGGCATCAGAATGACCAGTTTTAAGTAACACATTGAATTCCTTCACCAAAATGCGGACATAATTCAACTTTTTCTTCCTCACAGCAATTTCCAAGGGTGACCTCATACCATTTGCACTATATTCTGGACTTGCTCCAGCACTGTACAGAGCTCTCAGAATGTTCACATCATTTGTGGAGCTTACAGCAATTTGAAAAGATGATATCTGTTGCTTTGTATTCATCATAGCACTGGCCCCTTTACTCAGTAGGAATGTAATCACTTGAAGTTCTCTTTTACACATCAGTGACCAATACAATGGAGTGCACCCTTTAAAATCAGAGAAATTTATCTTAGAAAATCCCTTGGAGAAAAGGCATTCTAATATGTCTATAGAGGCTCCAGCTTGGATAAGCCTGTGAAGAATAGTGTAGCCTTCAACATTGACATGGTTAACATTACATCCTGCTTCAAGTAGGAACCGAATAACCACTTCTCGATTGGCAAGTCCTGCATGGTGGAGCGGAGTGCTTCCGTAACTATCGGGATCATCCAGGCTATATCCGTACCCTGCCAGGAGTTGCACAAGAGACAGGTGCCCTCGAGAGGCTGCTTCATGAACTGGAAATAACTCCTGTGGATGTCGGAAATCTAATCCATTTTCCAGAAGATATTTTGTTATTTCATACCTCCCATGCATCACTGCTGCGAGCAATAGACTGCATTGTTCTTCACTGACGGGAATGTTTCGAAAAGTTCTTTCTGATATGCTGTGCTGGTTCATGTAACTCACGAAACTTTTCTTGTCTCCGCTTGCAATGAGACTGTCTAAATGAACAAATTTATTACGATCTGCTTGATAAAAGTAAGTGTCAAGTTCTTCCTCACTTACTTCGAAAGAACGAATATCTTCATCAAACGACATTTTCAAAAGATTAGAAAGTTTAAAACAACAAAATCTAAAAACATTTGACAGCTGTCTGAATCATACCATAAATTTCGGTTTTTCTTTACACCTACTTTACTCTTCAGTAGGAACTGTAGGTTATCTATAAATAGATAAATTGACAAGTCACTTCGTTATTTAAATCAAGGGTTTCAAGATGAGAAGAAAGAGAAGTCACTCTGTTTTCGCGCGAAGCGCGGAAGGCCTCGTGAGTCGTGTGACTGTGAATCATGTGGATGTTCCACATTTCTGCTTTTTATTTCACAGTTATTCTGTATTTTTGAAACATTTACAACAGTAAATTCAATTCTTCTTACTGTTAGGTCAATAATCAAACCGTAATGTCGAATATCTAACGGGGTTACTGTCTCGGATTCTCCACTTGTAACTTGTTCACTGCGATGTTCACTCGCAGGCAGTCGACTGGCAATCACGGGCTAAGGGAGGTAACTCTGATTATTACTCACACACACCTCCTCGTACTGAGTTTTGTAGTGTCCGTTTCAATGATCGAATCCAAACTAAATAGCTGTTTATTAATGTTTTTTTATTAATCTTTTTAAGCACATTATTATTGATGTTATGAAATCGATGTACGCCTGAATTTATAAATATGTAGATCTAGCCTTTAGAAAGGAACAAAATATAAGTAAAGATATCCCTGTATCCCTTAGAATAGCCAACACACATACACAGGGGCTGGGCAACTTTGACTGGTTCAAAAAAACGATCTCGTCTCAAATTATGTAAAGATTGGAACTTTGATTGGTCACAATGTGATTTTAAACTCTTGGGAATAAATTTGGCATTGATATGGATAGCATTTGTCAAATAAATTACAATGAAAAGTTTCTACAAATAAAACATTTGATGAACATATGGTTAGCAAGAAATCTTACACCTTACGGAAGAAACACAGTTCTTAATCCTTACTTCTGCCAAAGTTAAAGGGGCAGTAGCACGTTTTTAGGGGGAATATAAGGTGATGTCAGGAACATGAAAATGAATTGTTCCAATTGAAAGACAATGTATTTAAACTAGATGAAACATTACTAATTCTAATATATAATGTGAAGTTTAGCCATGCGATTCCTATTTCTTACACAAAATGAATTAAAGGTGTTCACACAAAAATGGCCGCCAATGGATTGTATGTGAATCTCCATATTTTGTCCTCTAACTATGAATAATTGGCTTGTGTTATGAGATTTTTGATAATGTCAAAGTAATACATTTAGCATTAAGTTACAATTATCAGTGAAAATTTTGAAATATACAATTACCAAAAAACGTGCTACTGCCCCTTTAAACCACGTACATATTCTCTGCCCTATCCCGCCCACCTGAAGCTGTTATTGAAAAATTCCAAAAAGAGTGTTTTAAATTTATTTGGAGAAACAAACCAAACAAAGTTAAAAGAGACACCGTTGTTCTTAGTCCGGAACACGGAGGCCTTAAAATTCCAATTATCAAAGATATTATATCTCCTCAAAAATTGAAATGGATACAGAGATTACAATGTTGTTCGTCAAATTGGAAAGATTTACTCATGCATAGACTGCACAATCAAAGTCTTTTCTGGATATCAGACAAAACATATATCGAAAATAAAGTAATATCTTCAATTTCAAATCCATTTTGGATAGAGGTTTTTATAAGGACTGGTCCAACACAGTGGGTAAATATAAACGACATGTCTAATGTACGTATGATCTACTCTCTCAAAGTATATGGATTAACGATAGTATTAAGGTTGGAAATAAGAGCGTTTTATAAAAAAAAAATGGGTTGAGAAGGGTATAATATTTGTGAATGATTTATTGGATGAAAGTGGAAGATTTTACTCAAAGGAAGACTTGTGTACTGTATATTCTCTTGATATCAACTTTCTCAATTATGAGGGTATCAAACGTGCAGTTCTTTAAATTTATTATACTAACTCAATTGATGTTACCTTATCCGATTGTAAGTTTCACAATCCCGTGTACCCTTTCATAATCAAATGTACAAATACTCTTTTGGGTCATCCGAAACTGTATGATATGTTACTTGACTCACATTTTGTTAAACTCCCTTGCTATGATAAATGGGAACAAGTCACTGGTTCGCACTACACTGATTCAGATTGGGAATGTTTTAGCACTATTGCCAACAAATGTACCCCTAGCACTGATCTTAAATGGCTTCAGTACTGAATAATCCACAGAATACTCCAAACAAAACATTTCCTTTACAAAATAAAATATGTTGATACCCCACAATGTACTTTCTGCAATGCAGCCGACGAACTATTTATCATATGTTCTGGGATTGTAGCAAGGTGAAAAATATATGGCGAGTGATTAAAATTTGGCTCAACACTGTTGATGTACAACTTAGTTTTACAGCTTCTCAGATATTATTTTTGAGTGAAATGGAAAACGTATTATGTTTTAAATGCTATTATTATGTTAGTTAAGAATATTATATACTATTGTAGAAAGAAAAGTTTTATCCCAAATATCATATATATATATCAAGAGGCAAATCATACAATATTACAATATCACAAAATACATATACATTAACCAAAACCAGGAAGCATATTTCCTGAAATTGTGGTCTATCTTGCATGTTCTATTTAAATGAGTACTAGACCTAATCAACTTTCTGTATGAACAATGTACCCAAATTTATATTGTTATGGAATTACTTGTATATTACCATGTATGTTAACCTGTATGTATGCCTGAAAAAAAAATGAAACAAATAAACTTTGACTGCAGTAGAGAACAGTTTGGTTGCCGAGCTACACTGATTTTCAGTGCAGTACCACCCATAATTAGCTAGTTCCAGCCAATGCTCGCAGGTTTCATCGCAATGCATAGCTACAAAAGTATTGCGGGCTTTCTCCCTTCACTTATACTATCAGCTGTGATAAAAGTGAAATACTCTTGAAAGCGGCGTTAAAACCCAGATCACATCACCCCACCTTTCTAATCACAAATCATTGCTAAATATCATTATACATTGTAAAACTACTTAGAGTCAAATCTGCCTGTTAAATTTATAAACGAGTGAACGGACATTAAAAGTTCTTTGTTTACATTTGGGGATGATAATTGACTTCCAAAAAGAACTGATTTTAGGTCGAATCCTTTCGTATAATAGTACATGGTTTGACGTATGCTGCTATATAGAGGACAAAGAAAGAAATAATGCAATGAATCTTCATAATAATGGCCACAAGGGCAAGATGCAGAAGGGAATATAAATCGTTCATATTTGTGTGCATGAAGGTCACTACATTCCAGCCGTAGTCGAGTACATGTATGTGTAATTTGACAAAATCTACTATCACTGTTCAAATCAAAATGACTGTATATATTAGTATCTTTTTTAATCACTTTTAAATGCTGTCAGTGACTGTATTTCTCTTAATTCGGTTGGCAATGAATTCCATAACTTGACAGAGTTTGGAAGAAAAAATCTTGCATAATTCACAGTTTTACATTGTAAGGTCTGAAGATTCGAAACATAACGTAGATTATAATCACTTACCTCAGATAGCCTAGGCGGTACTAGATCACTTAGATAACTTGGCGTTACATTATTGACCATTTTATAAAACATAGTCATTGTCTGAACATATCTTCTTTCGCAAAGTGGCTGACAATTAGTTTCTTTATAGATCTTAGTATCACGAACAGCACCACAAATAGTTCTTAAGGCATCAATATTAAGCTTTTCGAGGGTATCTGCTTGTTGGTTGGTACAGTTGTCCCAAATATGACTGCAATAATCAAAAATAGGCAGTATAAATTGTTTGTACATGGTTTCTAATGTTTTCCGATTTAAACGATATTTAAGGCTCCTGAGGCAATTTACCATTGGCGCAACCTGTTTTTGCAATATCGTTTATGTGCTCATTCCCTGAGCAATCATGCTGTAAAATGAGGCCTAAATGTTTATGATCTTGAACAGAAGTAATGTCCTTACCATTCATGTTTAGATTCGGCATCGGAGTTGGTTGTGATTTACGTGTAAAGTGAACAGATTCTGTCTTAGTTGGGTTAAACGATACTTGCCACTTTTCTGCCCATTCAGCAATACGCTGTAGATCCTCATTCATATTGATAGCTGTTTCCTCGGGATCACCAATGATTGCATACAAAGAAGTATCATCCGCAAAGAGGCATATATGTTACAACTTATTCCTTCAACTATATCATTCATATAAATAATGAATAAAAGTGGTCCTAAGACTGAGCCCTGGGGTACGCCAGCAAAAATAGTACTATTATCTGATCTACATCCATTAATAACAACTCGTTGTTCTCTTTTGTCTTCATCTGAAGTAATGTATGTCCAGTTCCAATTGGCTCAAGAAGTAGAGTATTTTACGTTTTCCCATACACATATTCTATTACCGACAATGTCAAATCTGTCACCGTTTAAAATCCAAGAATTTGAATTAATCAAAATTGTAACACAATCAAGTATCTCAATAAAATTTTCATTGTAAGCTAAAAACGCTCATGGTCGGAGTTGATATTTTACACGAAATTGATGTGACCACATATTCTTGTTCGGATTTAATTTCCATGCAAATAACGTCAATATCCACATACATTTCATGGAAATAACGACAAAGCTTCGTTCCACTTGGGGATTTAATTTCCATGCATCTAATGTCAATATCCACACACATTTCATGGAAATAATGATAAAGCTTCGTTCCACTTGGTGATGTTCAGTTAAGATAGAGGAGAAGATTATAAAGATATGTAAGCATTACCGAAGAAAAATAATTTTCACTATTCAGAAGTTGTAAATTTATGAAAAAGTTTTCAAAAATTGTTTTGGAAATATAAATTTCTCTTTGGAGAAGACGAGAAGGATGTCTACATGTGAACGGAAGGGGTTTGTTCACAATAAAGAATCGAAGCACAGTGGCGTAGTGCTTGGCTATCACGCCGACGACGCGGGTTCGAATCCCGATAGAGACACCAAATATTTGTGACCTCGGTCTCATCCTGTATTGTGTCCCTGTGTAAGGAAGTTCATTCACATTGCACTCAGTCCACCTGTGACAAGGGGTACCTGAAAACAGAATGTACTGACTAACGTAGTCGAGATTAACACCTAGCAGCGGCTGTGAAATTACAATCCTGCAGGGTAAGAGTTAAGGTAGAGCTTTAAGCATGTCTCATGACGTGGAAAAGACGCAAGTTAAGTATCCACATTATTGTGGTTTTTAAAAAAAGAGGATTTCACCCCACACTGCCACAGGGAGATGTTTTTTGCTCGGTCCGTGTGTCAGTCTCTCTATCAGTCTGTTTGTCACAAACAACTTTTACCTTTAATAACCTTTGATTGCTTGGTACGGATTTTTGATCTTTTCCATCCGCATCTATCATAATAAATCCTTTCAGATGAGATCATAATCTTGCATGATTAAATAAACAAGCAGGTCACTCATCCTCCAATCATCAAAAAACACTCACAATCTTTTATTTCAGTACCCATTATTTTGTTAACTGCGGCGGTGCCCTTGGTGTGTTATGATCAATTACTCGCATGTCGATCCTTCGAATATCGACTTTCAGGGTAAAAAGACGCTAATTGAAAAATTAAATAAAATAGCCAGTCCGACATAATTGATTAAGGTAAGAACTCTTAGTATGCAAATGATAAATTTTAAGGAAAACAATAGGCGATGGTATTGATTATTTAACTGAACCAACTATTACAATGAAGGATATAATCAATCAATTGAAGATGTCCTTAATGCGTCAAAACATGACAAAAGTATATCCAGCCATTAAATATTCAATCATTTCTTCTATATTAAGATCTGTGAATAAATTTGCGACTCTTTGAGTTCCAATGTGTCAACAAACGCTGATATCATCGAATCAAAAATGGCCAGTTTGTGATATTGATAATTTGAACTTTTTTAAGGCACTTACTGTTCTTATATTGGACTTATGTTAAAAGATTACTAAAGTATTATAATTCAATTGAAATATTATGTAAAGCAACATTAGAACAACGAAAGGGTGGGTGGTGATACTTAATCCGTCCATGATTAATCCACTCTACCCCCTGGCATCTATATCCCATTCCCCCTAATTGGCTTCTATAATCCCCCTCCCCCTAATTAACTCACTCACAAACTGGTATCGCACTCATCTCTTCATGTTGTCTTAGTCTCTTAAGTTAAATGCATTGTTAAATTCAATAATTCAAAATAAAAAAATTAAATTGCAAAAAAATCACGAAAGCAATTAAGAGACTTTCGGAACAAGCATCTAGAGCATTGTTCTCAATTTTCAAAACTATTCGAAATTTACAAATACCAATAGACTGTCAGCTAAAACTCTTTGATCAGTGCGTCTTACCCATTTTGCTTTACGGTTCGGAAGTATGGGGGTATGAAAACTCAATCATCTTGGAAAGAACGCACTTAAGATTTTGTAAATATATTCTAAAAGTGAGGCAGTCTACTCCAAATTTTATTGTTTATGGTGAATTAGGCAGGTACCCCATTGATGTTCACGTTAAAGTCAAAATAATCAGCTATTGGTGTAAAGTAATTACTGAAACTGGTAACTTTCCCAACGTTCTTTATAACATTAAACAGTTTAGATCCACCTTCCAGGATGCTGTAGCTGATTGCGATCAAGTAAACATTGTAAAGAATATTCTTCAAAATGTCGGACTTTCTTATATCTGGCAAAATCAAAATTTCCCCAGCGTCCACTGGTTAAAACATCATGCAAAAATTTCACTAATTGACCAGTTAAAACAATCATGGTTTTCTGATGATCAAAATTCTTCGAAAGGGAAATATTATCATTTGTATAAAACCTCACTCACTTTAGAGTCGTATCTTTTAGATCTCCCATCAAAATTTCGACATTGTTAACAAAATTAAGAACATCTTAACATAGATTACCAATAGAAACGGGAAGATAGTTAAATATAACGGAGGCAAATAGAACATGTACACTTTGTAAAAAACATGTTATTTGTGACGAATATCATATTATTTTATCATGTACGCATCTTATTGATGAACGAAAAAAGATACTCTCCACCTACTACTGTACGAACCCACATGTGAGCAAATTTATCTCACTTATGAAATCAGATAATAACCCGCTTGTTTTCAAACTATCACATTCAGTTATTAAAACTGCACTAAGTCTTTTCTAAACTAAATATATTGTTTATCATGAACGATTACTTGTATGTTCTCTATATCATTCTGTATGATTCATGAGAATAAAATTCTGTTCTGTTACTTTATCCTGTTGTTACTGTTATTGTTATCTCATCATCATATCCATATGTATAAATTGCTGTACTCCCATTTTCCCATATGCTTGATAACGATATAAGAATCTATACCGAAACGTCGCTACATTCTACATTCTTATAGTTTATAATCCTTAAAACTCCTTGTATTCTTCTGGCTTGTCAATAACCTTAAAATGTAGGCATGCAGACACCTGGTGTTATTGCATATTGTATGACGGCAGAGAGGGGCGATTCCCGTTATATATCAATGTTATATTTAGAACTATTTAGTATTGGTTGAAACTAACTGAAATGCATTCCGGTCGAATACCAAAAAATGTTATGTATTGAAAAAAAAATAATATATATATATTAGACAAAATAATAACGATTCGCATATCCGCAATGTATTGTTCTAACGAGGATTTGAACTTGTTTGGTTGTTACAAGGTGTTGGTGATAAACCTTTTTATTATCCCTATGTGATGAAATAAGTCATGACATAAAAAACGATATGTTGCACATGTGTAATAAACCCTATCGATAATTCCATTGGTCAGTTAAGAAGACCACGTGACATCGGAATGTGGGACTACTTTACGAGCTACCCGACCTTTTGCTTTAGCGAGGCCGAGTGCTTCCGGGTAGCACGCGAAAAGCGTGCAGCACGAGCGAAGTCGTGTACACCGACATAGCGGGCGGGTGAATCAGTGCAAACGTGTCATTTCATCTACCTAACTTTGACAAGATTTTTAATAAAGAAACATGTAAATTCTGCTTTACTTGATATATGTGATTATACTTAAATTGATAGATATCATCAAAATAGTAATATTTCCGTTTGAGTATTGCTGTTTGAAACTGGCGCTACACAATAAGTCTTTTAACCGTGTTAACCCTAGCCGAGTTTCAGATGTATCCATACGCGTGGACCTTATTGCTATTGACGATGTTTGAAAAGTCTAATATACGGAATTCTGGCTCTCTGACGTTATGGATAATAAAGAAATTAACACACTCGCGAGATGTCATATTGTTTTTACAACACTCGTGCCAGTAAAACGATATTTCCCTCGCTCTCGCTCGGAAAATATCATTTTACAGTCACTCGTGTTGTAAAAACAATATGACATCTCTGCTTGGGTATTAATCTCTATTTAAAAATGCTTTCAACATATTTGTGTGTATATTTTTTATCAAGCTTGGAATTGATCTCTTGATAACAGCTCATGTTTCAGATTTATCGAGAATATAAGATTGTAAGAACCTGAAAACGTAATTAAGTATTATATGAAAATAGTTTTTTTTAAATTTAATACAGAATATTCTGATCTTATTAGGATAGAAAATAAATGAGGGAAGATGGCTAAACACTGATGCATTTCTACGTTTGTAAAGCCGGCATTGAAGACAAATTTAATTTCCTCTTATATATAAACTTTATTCCTCTTAAAGAGAGTACAGTGGATTTAAGAGATTTACATATCATACAGATCATATGGGATAAAATGCGATAAAAGCGATAGATACGATAAATGTTGTACATGCAATTAATATAATGTAATTATTTTGTTAAAAAAACGACAGACTTGTAAATGATAAATATATTGAATATATGCGCATAATATTTAATTATGTAACATGCATATTTTTTTTATAAACCGCCAACTATTTATAAATACATTGATATGACAGATAACGTGAAGGTTGGGAAAAAAAGAGGCGGCCGTAAAATATCACACAACACGAACTCAGACCTTTGTTATGCAGTCTAAGTAAACTTAGCCTCGATATTATCCGTTTCACTCCTATACTGAGTCTAGAAAGGTCTGGTAGAGGGCCGCGTCAACCCTTGTGTCGAATTGACCAATCTGAACTCAGCTTACCAAGCCACAATAGTGTGCCTTCGCAAGTATAACGTTAGAGTGTCATAGGTAGCAAAAATGTCGACTGACGCGACCTTCTACTAGACCTTTCTAGACTCAATATCGGAGTGAAACGTATAATTATTGAGGCTAGGTTTACATCTCCATCAGCGCTGTCGAAATGGCTCAGTAGTCAGAGCGTTGGGTTTAGCGTTCTGTTCTGCGGATTCGAGGCGGCATATCGGCAAAAACATTTGATGTGGCAAAATCAAATTTGAGTTATTTTTCAAAGGGTACAGTCAGTTGACACTTTGTCTTTAACAGAATTCATCATACATTGAACATATATAGTTGAAGTTGGATATATGATACTAATATCTTGTGTTGCAGGGCGATTATGTTGATAATTACCTGCATGCGAGGGACATATATACCTCGAATGATTCCCTTGCCGTATGAGTCAGACGGAAATAAAAATATATAAAGACTTCAGGGAACAATGGAGTGACGTCACTAAAGGTAAGTATGTTTATAAGCCCCTGACCTTCATTCATACATATACATTGATTGATGGACTCACAAGACCCTGTGGTATAGCGTGTCCCTAGAATTAACAGGCCACATTTGTAGATTTAATAACAGCCAAAACATTAGTAAATCTTTTATGTACTGATTTAGCCAGTGTTGGGATTTGCACAAGTATGCCTTGAGCGAGTGAGTTAGAGATTTCCGCAGTTAAAACAGCCTTTCGGCGATTTGCGCCTTGGAAGTCTTTTAATCTTCCTGTGCTGTGTCACACAAAGGAGCTCCATTTACAAATGTTCTAGTAGAACATAGTTCACCAAAACGGAAGGTAACTGAATTCTAGCCGTGACATAGAATATAGCACGGCCAAATCTTTGTCTCAAGAACCTTGCACAGATGTCTTTCAAACTTCTTGCATTTGACATGAATAATGAGATAGTTTCTATTTTTTCTTTTGCATCCGGACCCATGCTTTCCAAATCGCTTATACTTTGTTGAAAACGAAGTCGTTGAGAGTAAGACACGTCATAGCCCGCCTGGAGAAGAAACAAGGCGATGTCCAAACGTTTCTCTCTCAGTGCCATCATGAAGGCATCAGAATATCCAGTCTCTGTAAATCTATCAAACATTCTTACGTTGACATCCTTCACCAAAAAGCGGACGAAGTTCATCTTCTTAAAATCCACAGCCATGACTAAGGGTGACATGGTCCGACTTGAATGACATTCCGGGCATGCCCCAGCATTATATAGGAGCCACAAAATGTCGACATCATCAATGTAATCAACAGCAACTTGAAACGTTGTTTGATCTAGCCTGTTATTGATCAACACACTGGACCCTTTGCTGAGTAAGAAGTTGATCACTTCCACGTCGCGTTCACACATAAGCGCCCACATCAACGGAGTGACGTCCATGTAATTTAGAAAATTTATTCTTGAAAATCCCTTGGAGAAAAAAAATTCTAAGATGTCTATTGAAGCTCTTTTTTCGATAAGCCTGTGAAGAATAGTGTCCTTGTGAACGTTGACATGGTTTACGTTACAGCCTGCTTCAAGAAGGAATCTTATAATCACTTCTTGGTTGTGATGCGCTGCCATGTAGAGCGGGCTGTCGTTTTTATAATCGGGATCATCTAAACCATACCCATATTCGACCAGTAAATGTATGATCGGCAGGTGCCCCCCAATTGCCGCACAATGAACTGGGGGCATGTTGCATATGTGTATGAAATCTAATCCATTATCCAGAAGATATTCGGTTACTTCATACATCCCATTCGAAACCGCCACAGTCAGAGGACTGCTTTGAGTGTCATTGACTGGGATATTTCTGAAGGTTTCCTCTGATATGTCGATTTCGTTCATAAAAGACACAGCGGCCTCTTGCTGTCCACTGACAATAAGCATTTCTAAACGTTTATAATTATCTTTGTCATCATTCTCATCAGAAGACATTTTTGCTGGAGAAAAACACTTTACTGTATTCACTCAAAAATGTATGTTATTAAACAGCTCAACTACAGGTTAATCCTTATTCGTATCTGTACTCAATTCAATTGAATCAAATGTCCAGTGAAAACTGTTGGTAATTGCACGAGTAGATTCCTGGTTTCCTTGAGAAAGGGAGGTAACTCTTGATACTGTTTACACACGAAGGCGGAAGAGTTAGTGTTCGGAATGTCCACGTTGTTAATCTTCATATTCATATTGTACATTTGAAACATTTACAACCCTCATACAATAAAGCTCACGTTCATGTAGGAGTGTTCACCGGTATGATGAAGTTTTAGGACTGACCAAGCTGTACAGGTGTCCAGTTGCAATGTGTCTTTTCACTTCGGTGGACTCTGAAAGGCGGGCAAAGGGAGGTAACTCTGATTATTACTCACAGCGGTGTCACTTTGAGCAAGTAACGAATGTGCTTTCCCATGATCGAATCCAAAAGTCAAATTTAATAATAATTGTTATTTCGTATTATTATATGGTTTTATCAAACAGTTACAGACTAATAACGTATCAAATATCAAGTTGTTCCCACTAATCATCATTTGGAAATTGAAATTTTAAAAACTTTTTGAAATTGCATTCATATTGCAGACAATAGAAAATAATTTATATTAAACATTATAAAGACAAAAATATAATAATGCCCCCTACACTAGTCTACTGTTGTACAACAAGGAATACTATTATCAAATTATTTTTTTAAATAATTACAGATATTGATTAAATAAAATTACCATAGCGTACCTATAAGGTACCTAATGATACTGATTAATATCAGTAATTTTTGGATAAATGTTTTTGAATCATTCCGTAGTTTCTTGTTTTGAAATAACCAATCGAAAATAATTAACTTATTTAAAGAGACGAAACAGCGTTTTAGGATATTGCACTGATTCCGACAAAGTCTATGCTAGATTTTAAATATCATTTTGAACATTTCAGTAGCAGTTTGCTTATCAAACACGTCGAAAAATGTCATCGAAAATACTGCACAAAAAAAGCAAGTGACTCCAAACAACAGAGTAATTATGCTTACAATCCTTAATAGGCAATAGAAGCGTTCATAAAATGCCTTATGTGTGCTGTACATCTGTTCCGTTTATTGTTCCGATTTCATATTTGGCTTTTTTTGGACAGAAAATCACATTTCGATGACAATCTTCAAACAGTCATATATATATCCCAGCATGCATGAAGGCACGGTGACAACCAAGGGTTAACTTTCAACCATTTTACATTGAAAATGTACCATTTCTTTATACTTTTCAGCAACTTAATTTTCCAATGCTTTGTATATACATAAAACAATGAATGAGTAAGTAAGAACACATCTGTTACATAGCAAGCAGTCTATATTATAATGTTAAAGTACGTACAAATAGACAAGTCGTAGTTTTACTATAGGTCCACATCAAGGAAAACGAAACAAAACGTTAATTATAATCGTTCCGTTTCCAATTGCTGAACGATTAATGATCAATGACTTTCTTAGACGTTTAACGAATCATTTGTTACATATGCAAATGCCAAATCAATTGTCAAATCAAATTTGAAGCTTGATTGCAATATTCGTTTATTATGATAATAATGACAAGAGTCCATCATAACTTTGATAAAAAGGTGTCTCTTAGGAAACAAAAAGTTGACCTGCTTTGCTGACTGTTGGTTCAAACTATCCCGGGTAACTTTTACGGTCTAAGTAAACTTTGCCTCAATCAAACCCGTTTTACTCCGACATTGAGACTAGCAAGATGCAGTAGCAAGTCGCGTCAGCCGACCTTTCGCTTGGTAAGACGATCCCTGATTGGTCAATTCGGCTGACCCGACCCGTTACTCAACCCTGCTAGACTCAATATCGGAAAGAAGCGGGTATTATTGAGGCTAGGTTCACTTAGACTGTAACTTTTAAACCTTAAAGAGCCATTCAGTGATTTTCATTATAGTATGCTACATCCAATATATTATATCAATTTTCTTTGGTACGAACGTAAAGGACATCATTTATTAATTTTTAGCTCATCTGGCCTGTAAGGCCCGATGGGTTTATGGCATGGCATGGTGTCCGGCGTCCGTCCGTCCGTCCATCCGTCGTTAAACTTTGTGGAATTTCGACTTCTTCTCCAGAACCATAAGGCCTAGAAACCTAAACATTTGTGTACATACTCCTTAGCTAGTGAGGATTAAAAATTGTAGCTTTAGTGGCCCTGTGACCCCTAATAAGAGCCATAGGGGCCACGCCCTAAAAACCTATGTTCATCTTATTCTCCAGAACCATGAGGCCTAGAAACCTAAAACTTTGTGTGCAGACTCCTTGACTAGTCAGAATTAAAAATTGTAGCTTTGGTGGCCCTGTGACCCCTAATAAGGGCCACAGGGGCCACACCCTAAAAACCTATTTTCATCTTCTTCTCCAGAACCATGAGGCCTAGAAAGCTGAAACTTTGTGTACAGACTCCTTGACTAGTGAGGATTACAAATTGTAGCTTTGGTGGCCCTGTGACCCCTAATAAGGGCTACAGAGGCCACGCCCTAAAAACCTATTTTCATCTTCTTCTCCAGAACCATGAGGCCTAGAAAGCTGAAACTTTGTGTACATACTGCTTGGCTAGTGAGGATTAAAAATTGTAGCTTTGGTGGCCCTGTGACCCCTAATAAGGGTCACAGGGGCCACGCCCTAAAAACCTATTTTCATCTTCTTCTCCAGAACCATGAGGCCTAGAAAGCTGAAACTTTGTGTACATACTCCTTGGCTAGTGAGGATTAAAAAATTTAGCTTTGGTGGCCCTGTGACCCCTATTAAGGGCCACAGGGGCCACGCACTAAAAAAATATTTTGATCTTCTTCTCCAGAACCATGAGGCCTAGAAAGCTGAAATTGTGTGTACAGACTCCTTGACTAGTGAGGATTATAAATTGTAGTTTCTGTGGTCCTGTGACCCCTAATAAGGGTCACAGGGGCCACACCCTAAAAACCTATTTTAATCTTCTTCTCTAGAACCATAAGGCCTAGAAAGCTGAAACTTTGTGTACAGACTCATTGACTAGTGAGGATTATAAATTGTAGCTTTGGTGGCCCTGTGACCCCTAATAAGGGTCACAGGGGCCACACCCTAAAAATTTATATTCATTTTCTTCTCTAGAACCATAAGGCCTAGAAAGCTGAAACTTTGTGTACAGACTCCTTGACTGATGATGATTATGAATTGTAGCTTTGCTGACCCTGTTGCCCCTAATATATATAAAGCATAATTGATAATGAAGCCTGATGAGCTACAGAGCCAATGGCTCTATGTTTTTAAATTATCTCACACTTCTCGCAAAATGTCAAATAAAGGATATTTGAAATGGAGATCTAAAAACAGTCAAACATGGTTGGGAACGGAAAATCAAGTGTCAGTTTATAAGGAACAAGCTTATACAACGTGTCATACAGTAACCACTCGTAACTGTGTCCGGTTTTCCATCACAGTCATCACTACACAGCGTGGGTTAGCTTGAAAATGATACCCTCTTGCAAAGGTCGACACTTTTCGATCAAATGTAACTATTAAGTTTGACATATGTGCCCCCAACGAATCACAAAGTGGCTATTTTAAGCTTGCAACGCCGCTAATGGCCTTAATACTTTCCAAGCGGCGTTAAACAATAACTCACTCACTCATTTAAAGCTTGCTTTTTGGAAGCACATAAAATACATCAAAACGTTTGAATTCCTAACCTTGACATCTTGCGTCAACACGTGTACTCACCAACGGATCAATGAAGACCTATAACCACCCGACTGTTGATAAAACCACTACCACAACAACATGAACCTTAAATAAAGAAGTCGTTAAACATAAAATTGACCATCTCCTACGCAAAACCTAAAACGCCAGTTTCCGAACTGTCAGTTTTATACTTTGCTGCAGACCCTTGAGTTTTCTGTGCTTGTAGGAATTCAACCGAATTATTTACTTCTCCTTTCTACGTTGCGATATTGACTGGATGAAAGACCATAACCTAATTGTTTTCACTAAATAACTGAATTGACAAAAATGTCAGACCTGCTATCGATGCTATTTATCTTTTCTAAAAATGACTATCGATAAAGTACTATCGGCTCAACAACTATTGCGAAAAATCGATAGTTTGATCTATCGTTACACTCCTCACTGAGTAAAGATGAAATGATTGAATGACGCACTTTTCATTATATGTGTAATAGGTAGTAAAACAAGGTTGTACGATGGATCCTTCATCATTATTAATTAATGCCGGTGACCTTGCAGAAGGCATCTCTTCATCTCTGTTCCTTCTGTCAAATGAGGTAGTTTCCCCATGACCTTCTCGTTTCAATCCAACCCTTACAGTACTCAAATCAATCAGTTTCGAGAAATAGCCAGGTGTGCAAATCATTACATTTATACAATTCCCACAATATAACAGTAATCGGTGATATAAAGCAAGTTCTATGAATCTACCAGCACAGCAATCAGAATGACGCAAATCCATCTTCTCTCCCTACACCAACACACCTGTGTTCAAACAATATCATGGCCAGTCGATATGGCTGTAACAGCTGGTAAGGATTCAATACACTTAATATACGCAGTCCCAATCTGCACACAACACTTTACCTGCTGAAGGGATTACTTCTATAAGCGTAAGTCTTCCTTCTTGATTATACAATGTGGCTAATCTTTGAATATGTACTTAAGTAATTCCGGGTAATATTTTCAATTGTGGATTTTAAGTTTAGGGACTGGAAAGTAAACGAGGTTTTGATAACTAGGCCAGTATTCACCCATGATGGCATCATTTAATATGAAAAACACCACCTTGCAGAAGGCGCCGTAACTACCATTATTCTATGAAGGTATTGCAAATTGCCCCTTTCTATCTTAAAGGAATAGCTTGAAGGAATTGTTTAATGAAGCGTTCCCTTTCAAGACCGCTTTCTATGAAGCCATGGTATTGAAGGCCTCAAATAAGGCATTGACTAGGGAGAAGCAGTGCCCTCAGGACTCAGTTAGAAAATCAACGTTTTTTTGAGTTATCGCCCAATAAACCTTGCAGTCCTCCAATAATTGCTTCGCCTTTAAACTGGTTATGTCATTTATTCATGTATACATATGATACTGCCTTCTTTATTGAGGCATTAAATTGGAAGCTTGTGTCTCCCCTTTCGGCCTCATTCTACATATGTATGTTGGAAAGGTAAAACCTTTAAATTATCGGTACGGCTAGTCTCTCTCACTGAAACACCAGGATCATGAGATCTTATTACAGAATTAAAACTATAAGTGGTGACTGTTTTGAAAAATCTGTCTTTGTATGATAACCGTAATGATTAGTAAAGAACTTGTTGACGTCATATTGTCCTGTTTAATTCGTTAAAAAACATTAAATCTCACAATGATTCTCTAGCTGATAGCTTTAGCATTTAATTATGCCATCAATATACATATACAAAGTCATACGTTTGTATGACAAAAGTAGCATTGGTTAATAAAGAAAAACAATATAACAGGTAACATTGTTTGCGAATTTGAATATTTAATGAAATTCTAAGATTGAATGCGAAGGTTCATATATTGGTTTTGTTGTACACTGTTGTGGACAGCTTCATAATGCAATGACGTTATGATCTTGTGACGTCACAATGCACTATGACAGTGTAGTAGTAATTACATAAATCTTCTTTACTTTGAGACAAATGAATTGTAGAACAAGTTTTGTTGATGAATAAAATATTGCCGCCGCGCGTTGTGTCTTTTCTTATAAATATTTAAATACTCGGAAAGATGATAAATATTAGAAGACATGATGCAAGATGCACCTTGTAATCTAGATATAGATATATTTAATTTTTAATTTATTTTATAAATCAATGGTAACTGATTATTTACATCTTACGTTGCTCCAGTTTAAAAAATCTTACAAAACAGAAAAGATCCCGTGAAAATGCATTTCATATAAAGCATTTGTAATTAGATATTCGGATATTTAACTTTGATGTTTTATGCAAATTTGAAATTAATGATTAAGTTTTATAACAAGCACAGTAATGTAAAATCTTGCCGTTCCGAAGTTCTCAGTAAATTTAGCATTGTTGGTCTTATTGATTTTGGCATGACAAAGCCAAACTTATTTAATCAATATAAGCACATGATGTTGCCATGGAAACGAGTAAAGTCGTTTCATTGGAAAAGTTTGCATTTCAACAATAACAATGATAAATTCAAGCAAGCAGGCAAAGGCAATGTTTGATGTTTTGTACCGTGGACACTTAAACATTAAAAGCTATTGCAAAACTTCAGGAAGTATTTCTCAACTATCCAAATTATATGATTATTAGAAAGAGCGTTGTATTGTCAATTAGGCCTTACTTTACATTTTTAGGTTAGTAAACAGTTAGCATATTTCAAATATAATAATAAATGGTTAGAAATACAAATTTACACGAGAGCCACATATAACCTACCATTCGCGCAAAGGGTAGTTACTGAGCCAAAATCAACTACATGTTATTGCTTTGGGCGCAAACGCCCTATGTAAATTAACAGGTGATAATGAAATTGATTGCAGACGTTTCACTCTATATTACTCTTGGAATCTTCAAAGAAAAATTTCAGCCATTAATAATTGTTCAAGCATATCCTGGTATTTCGAACGAGCTATTGACGGAGCTGTAGAAAATTATTAACCGCGTGACCATGTAGGTATTATGAAATAATTGGCAAGCTTTAACTTGGAAACTGATTTCCATAATAATGTTACGCTGTGAAATAAATTGCACTTTTTCAACAAGAGGGGTGGGTGTAAAGAGGGTCTTAAAAAATAGGAAACACGAGGAAACACAGTATATTCTTTCAATGTATCTCACTGCATCTTTTAATAACAGCATCGGTGCATCAAGGCAACCAGTGATGTTATAATTTTGCCGAGCGCGAGTATTAAAACGATTTCCATTACTGCATGAATAATTCACTATTTTAATATTGTTTGAAATTTAGGCCTCCAGAAAAATGTTGTTTATAACATCCTGTGAAATCGTTGAAAAGTGATGTTTACTGAAGTGATGAGAAATGTACTGTGGACCTTATTTCAATTTCTAAAGTTTTCAGCAATTAAACTGGGGTTTGGTCCCTACTTCCATGTTTAGTTATTTTCTCTCAAGTTAATATGCATTGTCACTGTTAATACTCGAATTGTGTAATTTCATCTGAGATGAACAACATTGAGTTTCCTTAAAAGAAGTTTTAAACAAGAAACCGAAATCATTTAAAAGACATTGTTACTGAGATGTTGATTTGATAATGTCAACGAAATATGCAATGTAATGAATTATAAAAGTGAAAAAAATAAGAACGCATTGCCAGTTCTCTATCAAAAGAATGATATGAGATAAAAAAATATTTACGAATTTATCTGCACTAGTTTTAAAAATTGGTACACACGGTTTGTATGAAACAAGCAATCGGGACATTATTAAAGACCCATTTTCATACTTGCGACTTGGGATAAAATTTAGCTATTGAGAACATAGATACATCACTCGGTAGAAAAATCTTTCATTGAAATCTTGATATCACATTTACATTTTTTAATTTAACAATAACATATTTATTTCGACGCCAAAAGATCAGAACCCCCTGTTAAAAAGCCATAGCATTTAACGAACCCAATTTCAGTGACGTATCATTATGCGTTTAGGATTTACACCCTGTCTCAAGTACCATAATTGTGTTCGATGGGTATCAACTTTAGCAGCAACGAATACCTACTTCGGAGAAAAAGAAAGTTAGATCTAGTCATGCGGGACAAAGACGGTTTTCAAGCGTATATTTAGAAACCGGAAGTTGTGAGATTCGCCTTCATGTCGGCTGCAGTTTCGGTCATTTTGGTAAATTATCTCCTATTAGATAAATTACAAGGGAAACAGTAAATCTACTTTAAAAAATATTGAACTCTGAAAATGGGTCTTTAAAACTACAAAGTCTAAGTCTGAAAATAGGTTTTTAAAGTAACACTGTCTAAGGGAGACAACTTGTTGAGCTTGTAACGTGGCCTACAATCACGCGACGTTGATTACTGTCTTTTTATTCATATTTCAGACATCTTGGTATTAAATTTGGAAATAAACGTGACCGGTTTAAAGAATTTGAAAAGGTCGGCGATACCTAAGAGAACAACGAAAACAATAGATAAAACTACGGCGATGTTCCGCCATAATTAAAAATAAATGAAGAGTGCACGCTCGCGAGCTTATACGATCTGGAGCTGCCGTTAGTAAAGTTTGAAGAGTTTGAATATCTGATTTACTGAAGAAACTGAAGGCTTATTCTTCTAATTAAAGTAATAGTATTTAATCCAGTTAATACATAAAAAGAGTTTATGCTTTCTGTTGTGAACTCGTACGAAAAAATGATGTATTTTAATTTTATTGTAATAAGTATAAATGTTGTTATTTTTAACAAATGGAGCACGATGTGTAATTTTTAATTTTCCATAACACAAACATTATTTTGCTTTGCTCCGCAGTTTTTTCTGATCTAACAAGGTTTTTAAAATGTCCTTTTGTTTTCTGATTTTAATGAAATACTCTTCGGATTATGAGTACACTTTTACTTGATAGATAGGCATACATCTTACGATGCTCCAGTTTGAAAAAAAAACCGTACCAAAACAGAAACGAGTTTCTATCGACCCACTGATGATGCGTTTCATATACAGTATTTGTAATTAGATATTCGGATATTTAACTTTTGTGTTTGAAGCAAACTTGAAATTAATGATTAAGTTTTATAACAAGCACAGTTATAAAAAACTTGCTGTTCCGTAGTTCTCAGTAAATTAAGCATAAATTTAGTTGGTTTTATTGATTGTTGTATGACAAACTTATATAATCAATATAAGCACATGTTGTTGCCATGGAAATGAGTAAAGTCGTTTCATTGGAAAATTTTGCAGTTCAACAAAATCACTGATAAAATTTAACTCAAGGAGATTGGTAAACGTGACAAAGGCAAAGTTTGATGTTTTGTATCATGGACACTCACGCATAAACATTAGAAGCTATTGCAAAACTTCAGGAAATATTTCTCAACTATCCAAATATTAATAGGAGCATTGCGTTGTTAATTAAGATTTACCTTTCATTGTTAGGTAACGTAACGGTTTAGCATATTCAAATATACTAATATAGGGTTATAAATACAAATTAACACGAGATCCACCACGTAGGGTATTAAGAGTACAAAAGTTCCTAAAGTATTTTGAAAATGGTTAAAAACTGTTATAATTTAAGTCACGAAAGAAGGTATTTCGTGAGAAACAATAACAATAAATAATCAACATTTGATAGTTGTCGGATTGCTTTAAATATAACTTTGACTCAACACTTCTGATTCTTAACAGTAAATGTAACTTTGCTGTCAACATAAAAGTAACACCCAACAGAAAATATTGAGTCTGACGAAAGTAGCATTGACAATTTGGATTTCCCCTCTATGATTGTATATCATCATCAAAACGTGCATGGTCACTCCTTCCTATACCATTGTATCATCTGAATAAATTTCTTAAAGGGGTAGTAGCACGTTTTTTGATAATTTTATATTCTAAAGCTTTCACTGATAATTGTACGTTAATGCGATTGTATTATTTTGATCGTGTCTTAAATCTCATTATACAAGCCAATCTTCAATAGGCAGAGAAAAAACGTTGAAGATTCACATAAAATCCATTGGCGGCCATTTTGTGTGAACACCTTTACTTGATTTTTGTAAGAAAAGGAGATTGCATGGCTAAACTTCACATTTTATATTTGAGTTATTACTGCTCCATTTAGTTTAAATACATTATCTTTCAATTGGAACCACTAGTTTTCATTTTCCTGACATCACCTTATAGCCCCCCCCCCCCCCCCCCCCCCCCAAAAAAAATTGCAACTGCAATTAACAATTTTCTGTTGATGAGATAAATATAACATGTCGTACAATCACGACAAAATTAAGCAATAAAAACGAATGTGATGCTGATAAGTTTATTTAAGGTTATCAAAAGAACCCTTTAGTATCTTTTATTCACTATTTGAGCATCGTGTAATGTGATCCAAACCAAACATTGTTCAACAAGACCTCGTCCCCATTAATCAATTACTGACTCACCAGCCTGATCCATCAAGCACCTGACGGGTACCTTAAATAAATAAACCAATCATTGTCTTGGTAACGGCGAATATTTCGCAATATGCATAAGGTGGTATTATATGTAAACTGTGTATTCAATATTCAGATTATTAGTGACCTCCAGGGATTGGTGTGAAGATGAGGAACTTCTATTTTCTTCTGCTGTCATTTGCTTGTAAGTAGTATAGATTAAGTTGAAGCCTAGTGGTTAAATTATCAGTATATATGACACATTGCATGAATTGAATACACAAATACCGCAATGTTTTTAATAAAAAATACGAAACGCTCTTTATTGATTTTTTAATTTCCTTGTTGGAATGTGAAACATTTACATCTAGGCTTGCTTGATTATACGATCTAGACTATTAAAGCTTCTATTGAATGAAGAGTCTCGTAGAAAGACGGACACGTCTTGAGTAAGATTATGGCGAAAATTATCAATCACTCATTTCAAGAAATTTTCTGATAAATAGTACGATTATGACAACCTAGATTTTATAAATGTTAAACAAAGAAATGCTACTTTGTAGGTTGTACACATTGTTTTGGCCTTGTGGTACGTTTGTCATAGAATTATGTATTTTGAAATACATGCTTCAATTTATTTTCACATGTATGTTGCAAGGGGTTTCGGCACAGTAGTTAATGTCAGAAATAGTCTTGTATCTTTCTCGCTAATTTTGAAAGCCAAAAAAAAACTTTCTTTCAGCTTTAATGACCCACTGTCGAGCAGAAACCTGTGAAGAATGTACAACTGCTTATGGAGCTTCCACGAAGACTTGTGGGTAAGTGTTGCAAAAGCTCTTGATTCTTTATATAGAGAAACCTTATAGATTCTTCTTGTCAACCATCAAGCAGTGAAATGAGTAAACTTTCAGATAATAATTCATGAAGAGGCAAATATGTGCATTAGGATCGATAATGAAATATCTGAAAATTTTGAAAGCCTAATAGAAGTGGACAAGGTTGTATATTACGTCTATCATAATTCTGTCTTTAATCATTGCTAGGCTAGCAATCTAGATTCTGACTTTTAAAGGGGCAGTAGCACGTTTTTTGATAATTTAATTTTTTTAAATTTTCACCGATTATTGTAAGTTAATGCTGAATGTATTATTTTGACAGTGTCAAAAATCGTATTACACAAGCAAATCATTCATAGTCAGAGGACAAAGTATGAAGATTCACATGAAATCCATTGGCGGCCATTTTGTGTGAACATCTTTAATTCATTTTATGTAAGAAAAAGGAATGGCATGACTAAAATTTAAGTTATATATATATTTGAATTATTAATGCTCCATTTAGTTTGAGTAACATTGTCTTTCAGTTAGAACCATTAATTTCCATTTTCCTGACATCACCTTATATTCCCGCTAAAAACGTGCTACTGCCCCTTTAAAATAGTATTGAACTACACCCACACATAATACAGTTACCTATCTTGTGAAAGCAACTCCATAATGTGACAGATTAACATTAGAAACATGAAAGCAACAGAATACTGGTTAAATTATATGATCAGTATCTAATTGATTGCAAAACAATGTTATAATGTGATGATGGTATTTCACAAAAGTAGAAACAAAATATGAATAGGTCGCATATGTTCACGATTTATTACGTTCGATCAGTTTGTATGTTAAATGTTGAGCAATGTATAAACTCGCACACTAAGTTTCTCATGTCCTTTAAACGAAAAATTTCAAATGCACATTTGCTTCCGATAAACGTTAATTCAATTACTCTAAATTGCTAAACATAACGTATAAATAATACGATAACGTAAGATTTAAAATATATCCATCAAGATATAAAGAGATTTTGTTCATAGTCTAACAAGGAAAATTTCATTCAAGTAACTTTGCCTCTTCTTGATAATTCCGTTTGGAAACTTCTGTTATTAATGGCGTTAATTGTTTACCTATCCTGTTAATTTATGGTCAATATTGGTTGCTGTATCGTAATGTTATACTTTTAGAATTTATCTGTCATTGGTGACCCCATTATCAACTGTCCAAATCTCGTATTTTGAGAAGAGACTAATTAGTAAAAATTACTTTTTGACGATAAATGATAATTACTAACAATAATGATCACTCTAACACTGTATGATCATTACTAACAATAATGATCACTCTAACACTATATGATCATTACTAACAATAATGATCACCCTAGCACTGTATGATCATTACTAACAATAATGATTACTCTAAAACTATATGATCATTACTAACAATAATGATGACTCTAACACTGTATGATCATTAGTAACAATAATGGTCACTCTAACACTATATGATCATTACTAACAATAATGATCACTCTAACACTGTATGATCATTACTAACAATAATGATCACTCTAGCACTGTATGATCATTACTAACAATAATGATCACTCTAGCACTGTATGATCATTGCTAACAATATTGATCACTCTAACACTGTATGATCATAACTAACAATAATGATCACTCTAACACTATATGATCATTACTAACAATAATGATCACTCTAACACTATATGATCATTACTAACAATAATGATCACTCTAACACTATATGATCATTACTAACAATAATGATCACTCTAACACTATATGATCATTACTAACAATAATGATCACTCTAACACTATATGATCATTGCTAACAATAATGATCACTCTAAAACTATATGATCATTACTAACAATATTGATCACTCTAATACTATATGGTCATTACTAACAATATTGATCACTCTAACACTGTATGATCATTACTAACAATAATGATCACTCTAGCACTGTATGATCATTACTAACAATAATGATCACTCTAACACTGTATGATCATTACTAACAATAATGATCACTCTAGCACTGTATGATCATTACTAACAATAATGATCACTCTAGCACTGTATGATCATTGCTAACAATATTGATCACTCTAACACTGTATGATCATAACTAACAATAATGATCACTCTAACACTATATGATCATTACTAACAATAATGATCACTCTAACACTATATGATCATTACTAACAATAATGATCACTCTAACACTATATGATCATTACTAACAATAATGATCACTCTAACACTATATGATCATTACTAACAATAATGATCACTCTAACACTATATGATCATTGCTAACAATAATGATCACTCTAAAACTATATGATCATTACTAACAATATTGACCACTCTAATACTATATGATCATTACTAACAATATTGATCACTCTAACACTGTATGATCATTACTAACAATAATGATCACTCTAGCACTGTATGATCATTACTAACAATAATGATCACTCTAGCACTGTATGATCATTGCTAACAATATTGATCACTCTAACACTATATGATCATTACTTACAATTATGATCACTCTAACACTATATGATCATTACTAACAATAATGATCACTCTAACACTATATGATCATTACTAACAATAATGATCACTCTAACACTATATGATCATTACTAACAATATTGATCACTCTAACACTATATGATCATTACTAACAATAATGATAACTCTAACACTATATGATCATTGCTAACAATAATGATCACTCTAAAACTATATGATCATTACTAACAATAATGATCACTCTAAGACTATATGATAATTACTAACAATAATGATCACTCTAACACTATATGATCATTACTAACAATAATGATCACTCTAACACTATATGATCATTATTACAATATTGATCACTCTAAAACTATATGATAATTACTAACAATATTGATCACTCTAACACTGTATGATCATTACTAACAATAATGATCACTCTAACACTATATGATCATTACTAACAATAATGATCACTCTAACACTATATGATCATTGCTAACAATAATGATCACTCGAAAACTATATGATCATTACTAACAATAATGATCACTCTAACACTATATGATCATTACTAACAATAATGATCACTCTAACACTATATGATCATTACTAACAATAATGATCACTCTAACACTATATGATCATTACTAACAATAATGATCACTCTAACACTGTATGATCATTACTAACAATAATGATCACTCTAACACTATATGATCATTACTAACAATAATGATCACTCTAACACTATATGATAATTACTAACAATAATGATCACTCTAACAATATATGATCATTACTAACAATAATGATCACTCTAACACTATATGATAATTACTAACAATAATGATCACTCTAAAACTATATGATCATTACTAACAATAATGATCACTCTAACAATAATGATCACTCTAACAATAATGATCACTCTAACAATAATGATCACTCTAACAATAATGATCACTCTAACAATAATGATCACTCTAACACTATATGATCATTACTAACAATAATGATCACTCTAGCACTGTATGATCATTACTAACAATAATGATCACTCTAACACTATATGATCATTGCTAACAATAATGATCACTCTAAAACTATATGATCATTACTAACAATAATGATCACTCTAACACTATATGATAATTACTAACAATAATGATCACTCTAACACTATATGATCATTACTAACAATAATGATCACTCTAACACTATATGATCATTACTAACAATATTGATCACTCTAAAACTATATGATCATTACTAACAATATTGACCACTCTAACACTGTATGATCATTACTAACAATAATGATCACTCTTACACTATATGATCATTACTAACAATAATGATCACTCTAACACTATATGATCATTGCTTACAATAATGATCACTCGAAAACTATATGATCATTACTAACCATAATGATCACTCTAACACTATATGATCATTACTAACAATAATGATCACTCTAACACTATATGATCATTACTAACAATAATGATCACTCTAACACTATATGATCATTACTAACAATAATGATCACTCTAACACTATATGATCATTACTAACAATATTGATCACTCTAACACTATATGATCATTACTAACAATAATGATCACTCTAACACTATATGATCATTACTAACAATAATGATCACTCTAACAATAATGATCACTCTAACACTGTATGATCATTACTAACACTATATGATCATTACTAACAATAATGATCACTCTAACACTATATGATCACTCTAACACTATATGATCACTCTAACACTATTTGATCATTACTAACAATAATGATCGTTCTAACACTATATGATCACTCTAACACTATATGATCACTCTAACACAATATGATCACTCTAACACTATATGATCACTCTAACACTATATGATCATTACTAACAATAATGATCACTCTAACACTATATGATCACTCTAACACTATATGATCACTCTAACACTGTATGATCATTGCTAACAATATTGATCACTCTAACACAATATGATCATTACTAACAATATTGATCACTCTAACACTGTATGATCATTACTAACAATAATGATCACTCTAACACTATATGATCATTATTAACAATAATGATCACTCTAAAACTATATGATCATAACTAACAATAATGATCACTCTAACACTATATGATCATTACTAACAATATTGATAACTCTAACACTATATGATCATAACTAACAATATTGATCACTCTAACACTATATGATCATTACTAACAATAATGATCACTCTAACACTATATGATCATTACTAACAATATTGATCACTCTAACACTATATGATCATTACTAACAATAATGATCACTCTAACACTATATGATCATTACAAACAATAATGATCACTCTAACAATAATGGTCACTCTAACACTGTATGATCATTACTAACACTATATGATCATTACTAACAATAATGATCACTCTAACACTATATGATCACTCTAACACTATATGATCACTCTAACACTATTTGATCATTACTAACAATAATGATCGTTCTAACACTATATGATCACTCTAACACTATATGATCACTCTAACACAATATGATCACTCTAACACTATATGATCACTCTAACACTATATGATCATTACTAACAATAATGATCACTCTAACACTATATGATCACTCTAACACTATATGATCACTCTAACACTGTATGATCATTGCTAACAATATTGATCACTCTAACACAATATGATCATTACTAACAATATTGATCACTCTAACACTGTATGATCATTACTAACAATAATGATCACTCTAACACTATATGATCATTATTAACAATAATGATCACTCTAAAACTATATGATCATAACTAACAATAATGATCACTCTAACACTATATGATCATTACTAACAATAATGATCACTCTAACACTATATGATCATTACTAACAATATTGATCACTCTAACACTATATGATCATTACTAACAATAATGATAACTCTAACACTATATGATCATTGCTAACAATAATGATCACTCTAAAACTATATGATCATTACTAACAATAATGATCACTCTAAGACTATATGATAATTACTAACAATAATGATCACTCTAACACTATATGATCATTACTAACAATAATGATCACTCTAACACTATATGATCATTATTACAATATTGATCACTCTAAAACTATATGATAATTACTAACAATATTGATCACTCTAACACTGTATGATCATTACTAACAATAATGATCACTCTAACACTATATGATCATTACTAACAATAATGATCACTCTAACACTATATGATCATTGCTAACAATAATGATCACTCGAAAACTATATGATCATTACTAACAATAATGATCACTCTAACACTATATGATCATTACTAACAATAATGATCACTCTAACACTATATGATCATTACTAACAATAATGATCACTCTAACACTATATGATCATTACTAACAATAATGATCACTCTAACACTGTATGATCATTACTAACAATAATGATCACTCTAACACTATATGATCATTACTAACAATAATGATCACTCTAACACTATATGATAATTACTAACAATAATGATCACTCTAACAATATATGATCATTACTAACAATAATGATCACTCTAACACTATATGATAATTACTAACAATAATGATCACTCTAAAACTATATGATCATTACTAACAATAATGATCACTCTAACAATAATGATCACTCTAACAATAATGATCACTCTAACAATAATGATCACTCTAACAATAATGATCACTCTAACAATAATGATCACTCTAACACTATATGATCATTACTAACAATAATGATCACTCTAACACTGTATGATCATTACTAACAATAATGATCACTCTAACACTATATGATCATTGCTAACAATAATGATCACTCTAAAACTATATGATCATTACTAACAATAATGATCACTCTAACACTATATGATAATTACTAACAATAATGATCACTCTAACACTATATGATCATTACTAACAATAATGATCACTCTAACACTATATGATCATTACTAACAATATTGATCACTCTAAAACTATATGATCATTACTAACAATATTGACCACTCTAACACTGTATGATCATTACTAACAATAATGATCACTCTAACACTATATGATCATTACTAACAATAATGATCACTCTAACACTATATGATCATTGCTTACAATAATGATCACTCGAAAACTATATGATCATTACTAACCATAATGATCACTCTAACACTATATGATCATTACTAACAATAATGATCACTCTAACACTATATGATCATTACTAACAATAATGATCACTCTAACACTATATGATCATTACTAACAATAATGATCACTCTAACACTATATGATCATTACTAACAATATTGATCACTCTAACACTATATGATCATTACTAACAATAATGATCACTCTAACACTATATGATCATTACTAACAATAATGATCACTCTAACAATAATGATCACTCTAACACTGTATGATCATTACTAACACTATATGATCATTACTAACAATAATGATCACTCTAACACTATATGATCACTCTAACACTATATGATCACTCTAACACTATTTGATCATTACTAACAATAATGATCGTTCTAACACTATATGATCACTCTAACACTATATGATCACTCTAACACAATATGATCACTCTAACACTATATGATCACTCTAACACTATATGATCATTACTAACAATAATGATCACTCTAACACTATATGATCACTCTAACACTATATGATCACTCTAACACTGTATGATCATTGCTAACAATATTGATCACTCTAACACAATATGATCATTACTAACAATATTGATCACTCTAACACTGTATGATCATTACTAACAATAATGATCACTCTAACACTATATGATCATTATTAACAATAATGATCACTCTAAAACTATATGATCATAACTAACAATAATGATCACTCTAACACTATATGATCATTACTAACAATATTGATAACTCTAACACTATATGATCATAACTAACAATATTGATCACTCTAACACTATATGATCATTACTAACAATAATGATCACTCTAACACTATATGATCATTACTAACAATATTGATCACTCTAACACTATATGATCATTACTAACAATAATGATCACTCTAACACTATATGATCATTACTAACAATAATGATCACTCTAACAATAATGGTCACTCTAACACTGTATGATCATTACTAACACTATATGATCATTACTAACAATAATGATCACTCTAACACTATATGATCACTCTAACACTATATGATCACTCTAACACTATTTGATCATTACTAACAATAATGATCGTTCTAACACTATATGATCACTCTAACACTATATGATCACTCTAACACAATATGATCACTCTAACACTATATGATCACTCTAACACTATATGATCATTACTAACAATAATGATCACTCTAACACTATATGATCACTCTAACACTATATGATCACTCTAACACTGTATGATCATTGCTAACAATATTGATCACTCTAACACAATATGATCATTACTAACAATATTGATCACTCTAACACTGTATGATCATTACTAACAATAATGATCACTCTAACACTATATGATCATTATTAACAATAATGATCACTCTAAAACTATATGATCATAACTAACAATAATGATCACTCTAACACTATATGATCATTACTAACAATATTGATAACTCTAACACTATATGATCATAACTAACAATATTGATCACTCTAACACTGTATGATCATTACTAACAATATTGATCACTCTAACACTGTATGATCATTACTAACAATAATGATCACTCTTACTCTATAATGATCATTACTAACAATATTGATCACTCTAACACTATATGATCATTACTAACAATAATGATCACTCTAAAACTATATGATCATTACTAACAATAATGATCACTCTAACACTGTATGATCATTACTAACAATATTGATCACTCTAACACTGTATGATCATTACTAACAATATTGATCACTCTAACACTGTATGATCATTACTAACACTAATGATCACTCTAACACTATATGATCACTATTAACAATAATGATCACTCTAAAACTATATGATCATTACTAACAATAATGATCACTCTAACACTGTATGATCATTACTAACAATAATGATCACTCTAACACTATATGATCATTATTAACAATAATGATCACTCTAACACTATATGATCATTACTAACAATATTGATCACTCTAAAACTATATGATCATTACTAACAATATTGATCACTCTAAAACTATATGATCATAACTAACAATATTGATCACTCTAACACTGTATGATCATTACTAACACTATATGATCACTCTAACACTGTATGATCATTACTAACACTATATGATCATTACTAACAATAATGATCACGCTAACACTATATGATCATTACTAACAATATTGATCACTCTAACACTATATGATCATTACTAACAATAGTGATCACTCTAACACTATATGCTCATTACTAACAATATTGATCACTCTAACACTATATGATCATTGCTAACAATAATGATCACTCTAACACTATATGATCATTACTAACAATAATGATCACTTTAACACTATATGATCATTGCTAACAATAATGATCACTCTAACACTATATGATCATTACTAACAATAATGATCACTCTAACACTATATGATCATTACTAACACTATATGATCATAACTAACAATAATGATCACTCTAACACTAAATGATCATTACTAACAATAATGATCACTCTAAAACTATATGATCATTACTAACAATAATGATCACCCTAACACTAAAATGATCATTACTAACAATAATGATCACTCTAACACTGTATGATCATTACTAACAATATTGATCACTCTAACACTATATGATCATTACTAACAATAATGATCACTCTAACACTATATGATCATAACTAACAATAATGACCACTCTAACACTATATGATCATTACTAACAATAATGATCACTCTAAAACTAAAAGAATCGAATAATTAAGGATTAAATCAATGAGTGTCATTGATATTCCAAACTTGTCTGAAAGAAACCGTTTGTCCAAAATTATCGATTAAAGGGATGCCATTTGCGAAGCTCCAGAAGGGACATATGGTCGGAAATGTTTTATCATGCGCGTACGCAGTTCTCAGTAGGCAGAGCGCCCGCTTTTCTCCCGGGAGGTCGGGGTTCTATTCCCGGCCACGTCATGCTTTAACAGATTTGAGATGCTGCATCTGTGCATGTCGCTCACCATTATGGGTACAGAACATTGCTTTAACTGGCGCTACACTGTGAATGTCGGGTGTGTTGTGCCCTGAATTGTAATAAAAGTCGCAAATTGTAATACCTGCCGTGAACTGTAATAATTTTTTTTACAATTCACGGCAGGTATTACAATTTGCGACTTTTATTACAATAGGTACCGAAATCGCACATTGAATTTCTGCAATGTTACTAAGACAATTGCGAGGTGTTACTAGCATGTTTCCGTCGTACAGGGACTTAAAGACCTACCTAGGATGCCTGGAGACAGCCACACCGACGTGCAGTCTAACGACGGACAAAGCAAGTGCCCTCGGCACTGAGTACGACGCTATCAAAGAGTCCTGTAGTAAGTATCCTTACGGCATAGTCAAAAAGTTGCTTTTAATTAAGTTTCATTCATGCATGCACAGTGTATGATAATTGTGTGATGATACACTAATACAGTGGTGCTCTCCCTTTTCGGGGATGTACCTTGTATCATTATACTCATCTTCCTACGCAGAGCCTAAAAGGCCAGTTTCCAAACTGTCAGTTTTATGCCTTGCTGCATAGCCTTGAGTTTTCTATGCTTGCTCTCTAGTCTGTAGGGGCACTGTAGCAGCACAGAAAAGTAGAGTCTCTGCAGCAAGGCATAAAATGACAGTTTGGAAACTGGCCTTTTAGGCTCTGCGTAGGAAGATGCTTTATACTAAGAATATTGTTTTGTTATGATATGAGATAATGATCCAATACATCAACATTTACTTTCTCATGTAAAAGCCATCCCCATGATGACTTGAATGTGCTATATTCCTTTTGTGATCTACATACTATGGTAGTTAATTCATTGCTGATTTAGCAACTTTCTATGAATTGATTTTGAAATTTTTCAACGCTGAATTTTTTTGTGTATTAACATTTTTGAACCCTTTATCAAAAACATTCTCACCAAATTGTCCTAGATCTCATTTCAATCAGATTGTACCCTTAACACCCCCTCTTCGTTACGATCTGAGAACTGGTCATGTCTCGTGGCCTTTCAAACCCACCAATCAGAGACGATGCTAGGTCGATATAACATATTTGAATTGATCTGGTAATGCTGAGGACAGAACCCGATCGAAGCACAGTGTAACGATTTACTTGATTTAATGAGACTGTATACATTGGCGGCAAAAATGCGTTTGTATGAGTTTAAGTTTCGAACTGATTTAATGAGATTGGCTTGTCTTCTCCACAGGTTTGACAGAGACGTGCACATGTCAGATCGAGTACTGGAAAACATCGTCAACAACTGACTCGACTGTGGAGTGCAGGTACACTATACATTCTCTTGAATAAAACTCTTCCTTGAAATAAGAGGTTTTTTTAAACTGTTCATAACATTGTCATCACCTTATCACATGAACTCATTAAAAAAATCTAATACACCCCCCTCATATATATACACACGTTTTTACATGAAAAAGATAACTAATTTTGCATGTCCTGTTTTGAAAAAAATGCATTCAGAGTGAAACTCTCCAAAACTGTATGAGATGTTTGATAATTCTTTTCAGTGCTGATAAATCTTTTCTGGCATGTATGAAGGGGAAGGGAGGTAACTCGTGCGCTGACAGAACCCGTACTGAGTTGATGACTAATCTTCAGTATGCCGATGGCTGTAGTAAGTACATAATAGTATGTTAATACGCCTAGAATTGTTAAGATTTTATTATAAATATGTCTGAATATTTTCAATTAAATAACATGTTTTAATGCATCACTTTGTCATACACAGTTGCAACCGATTCGGCCTGCAGTTGTGAGAAGATATATGCAGAAACCGATATCATCCCAGAGACAAAATGCGCGTGAGTCCTATGTCGTTAATTGCATTATATGAATATTCAAATTAGGAAACGTTTTACATTTCAGAGACTTTGTAGTGTCAGTATGTCTATAACATGAACAAGCAACGACGAAAAAGCGTTCTTTAGTGGTTAAGTCAAAATGAAAGACAAAGTGAATTTAAGGTGACACAGAGTATCTTTCCTACAATTTTATTTGGTTTTGATAAGCTACAAAATATCGAATATGCTGATTGAAGTTCATATCTCATCACTGGACTTTCAAATATACCCATTTATCCATAATATGTCTAAAATGCTTGATGTTTTGGAAAAATCAAGAAAACATCTTAAATACGTTTAAAATTCGAAATTATGCATCCAATTAATCTACCTATTAGTTACAATACTTAATAAACACTATCGAATCGAATATATCTTCCTGTCAGCTCATGACAAGGTTTCTAAATAACGTTTGGCGAATTTGCGCGCGCCACTCGAGCCACATTGTCCTGTTTTCGATCAAAACCCCGACTTTGAATGGCCGTATTTTCGCTCTAATGTCCTGATTTCAGTAACAGTTAGTGGTTCCCGATATAATAACATCTATTTCAAAAGTTGACATATGTGATCCTATCAACATCCTCTGTGTCTCTTTAAAGAATGTAAGGTTACCAGCAAGATAGCACTATGACTCCTACACAAGTTGATACACTGACTTACACATTTCTATAAAGTGTATGGGGGGGGGGGGGGGGGTATGTTTCTGATATACTCCAAAGCGGACACAAGATAGCACTATGACTCCTACACTAGTTGATACACTGACTTACACATTTCTATAAAGTGTATAGGGGGGGGGGGGGGGTATGTTTCTGATATACTCCAAAGCGGACACAAGATAGCACTATGACTCCTACACTAGTTGATACACTGACTTACACATTTCTATAAAGTGTATGGGGGGGGGGGGGGGGGTATGTTTGTGATATACTCCAAAGCGGACACAAGATAGCACTATGACTCCTACACTAGTTGATACACTGACTTACACATTTCTATAAAGTGTATGGGGGGGGGGGGGTATGTTTTTGATATAGTACAGAGCGGACACAAGATAGCACTATGACTCCTACACTAGTTGATACACTGACTTACACATTTCTATAAAGTGAACGGGGGGAGGGGGGGGGAGGGGTATGTTTCTGATATAGTACAGAGCGGACACAAGATAGCACTATGACTCCTACACTAGTTAATACACTGACTTACACATTTCTATAAAGTGTATGGGGGGAGGGGGGTATGTTTCTGATATAGTACAGAGCGGACACAAGATAGCACTATGACTCCTACACTAGTTGATACACTGACTTACACATTTCTATAAAGTGAACGGGGGGAGGGGGGGGGGGTATGTTTCTGATATAGTACAGAGCGGACACAAGATAGCACTATGACTCCTACACTAGTTAATACACTGACTTACACATTTCTATAATGTGTATGGGGGGGGGGGTATGTTTCTGATATAGTACAGAGCGGACACAAGATAGCACTATGACTCCTACACTAGTTAATACACTGACTTACACATTTCTATAAAGTGTATGGGGGGGGGGGGGGTATGTTTCTGATATAGTACAGAGCGGACACAAGATAGCACTATGACTCCTACACTAGTTGATACACTGACTTACACATTTCTATAAAGTGTATGGGGGGGGGGGGTATGTTTCTGATATAGTACAGAGCGGACACAAGATAGCACTATGACTCCTACACTAGTTGATACACTGACTTACACATTTCTATAAAGTGTATGGGGGGGGGGGGGGGGGGTATGTTTCTGATATAGTACAGAGCGGACACAAGATAGCACTATGACTCCTACACTAGTTGATACACTGACTTACACATTTCTATAAAGTGTATGGGAGGGGGGGGGGGGTATGTTTTTGATATAGTACAGAGCGGACACAAGATAGCACTATTACTCCTACACTAGTTGATACACTGACTTACACATTTCTATAAAGTGAACGGGGGGAGTGGGGGGGTATGTTTCTGATATAGTACAGAGCGGACACAAGATAGCACTATGACTCCTACACTAGTTGATACACTGACTTACACATTTCTATAAAGTGTATGGGGGGGGGGTATGTTTTTGATATAGTACAGAGCGGACACAAGATAGCACTATGACTCCTACACTAGTTGATACACTGACTTACACATTTCTATAAAGTGTACGGGGGGAGGGGGGAGGGGGGGTATGTTTTTGATATAGTACGGAGCGGACACAAGATAGCACTATGACTCCTACACAAGTAAATACACTGACTTACACATTTCTATAAAGTGTATGGGGGGGGGGGGGTATGTTTCTGATATAGTACAGAGCGGACACAAGATAGCACTATGACTCCTACACTAGTTGATACACTGACTTACACATTTCTATAAAGTGAACGGGGGGAGGGGGGGGGGGGGTATGTTTCTGATATAGTACAGAGCGGACACAAGATAGCACTATGACTCCTACACTAGTTAATACACTGACTTACACATTTCTATAAAGTGTATGGGGGGGGGGGGGGGGGGGGGGATGTTTCTGATATAGTACAGAGCGGACACAAGATAGCACTATGACTCCTACACTAGTTGATACACTGACTTACACATTTCTATAAAGTGAACGGGGGGAGGGGGGGGGGGGGGTATGTTTCTGATATGGTACAGAGCGGACACAAGATAGCACTATGACTCCTACACTAGTTGATACACTGACTTACACATTTCTATAAAATGTATGGGGGGAGGGGGGGGGGTATGTTTCTGATATAGTACAGAGCGGACACAAGATAGCACTATGACTCCTACACAAGTTGATACACTGACTTACACATTTCTATAAAGTGAACGGGGGGAGGGGGGGGGGGGGGGTATGTTTCTGATATAGTACAGAGCGGACACAAGATAGCACTATGACTCCTACACTAGTTGATACACTGACATACACATTTCTATAAAGTGTATGGGGGGGGGGTATGTTTCTGATATACTCCAAAGCGGACACAAGATAGCACTATGACTCCTACACTAGTTCATACACTGACTTACACATTTCTATAAAGTGTATGGGGGGGGGGGGGGGTATGTTTCTGATATACTCCAAAGCGGACACAAGATAGCACTATGACTCCTACACTAGTTGATACACTGACTTACACATTTCTATAAAGTGTATGGGGGGGGGGGGGGTATGTTTCTGATATACTCCAAAGCGGACACAAGATAGCACTATGACTCCTACACTAGTTGATACACTGACTTACACATTTCTATAAAGTGTATGGGGGGAGGGGGGTATGTTTTTGATATAGTTCAGAGCGGACACAAGATAGCACTATGACTCCTACACTAGTTGATACACTGACTTACACATTTCTATAAAGTGAACGGGGGGAGGGGGGGTATGTTTCTGATATAGTACAGAGCGGACACTAGATAGCACTATGACTCCTACACTAGTTGATACACTGACTTACACATTTCTATAAAGTGTATGGAGGGGGGGGGGGGGTATGTTTCTGATATAGTTCAGAGCGGACACAAGATAGCACTATGACTCCTACAATAGTTGATACACTGACTTACACATTTCTATAAAGTGTACGGGGGGAGGGGGGGTATGTTTTTGATATAGTACAGAGCGGACACAAGATAGCACTATGACTCCTACACTAGTTGATACACTGACTTACACATTTCTATAAAGTGTATGGGGGGCGGGGGGGTATGTTTCTGATATAGTACAGAGCGGACACAAGATAGCACTATGACTCCTACACAAGTTGATACACTGACTTACACATTTCTATAAAGTGTATGGGGGGGGGGGGGAGGGGGGTATGTTTCTGATATAGTACAGAGCGGACACAAGATAGCACTATGACTCCTACACTAGTTAATACTCTGACTTACACATTTCTATAAAGTGTATGGGGGGGGGTATGTTTCTGATATAGTACAGAGCGGACACAAGATAGCACTATGACTCCTACACTAGTTGATACACTGACTTACACATTTCTATAAAGTGTATGGGGGGAGGGGGGGGGGGTATGTTTCTGATATAGTACAGAGCGGACACAAGATAGCACTATGACTCCTACACAAGTTGATACACTGACTTACACATTTCTATAAAGTGTATGGGGGGGGGGAGGGGGGTATGTTTCTGATATAGTACAGAGCGGACACAAGATAGCACTATGACTCCTAGACAAGTTGATACACTGACTTACACATTTCTATAAAGTGTATGGGGGGAGGGGGGGTATGTTTCTGATATAGTACAGAGCGGACACAAGATAGCACTATGACTCCTACACTAGTTGATACACTGACTTACACATTTCTATAAAGTGTATGGGGGGAGGGGGGGGGTATGTTTCTGATATAGTACGGAGCGGACACAAGATAGCACTATGACTCCTACACTAGTTGATACACTGACTTACACATTTCTATAAAGTGTATGGGGGGAGGGGGGGGTATGTTTTTGATATAGTACAGAGCGGACACAAGATAGCACTATGACTCCTACACTAGTTGATACACTGACTTACACATTTCTATAAAGTGTATGGGGGGAGGGGGGGTATGTTTCTGATATAGTACAGAGCGGACACAAGATAGCACTATGACTCCTACACAAGTTGATACACTGACTTACACATTTCTATAAAGTGTATGGGGGGGGGGGGAGGGGGGTATGTTTCTGATATAGTACAGAGCGGACACAAGATAGCACTATGACTCCTACACTAGTTAATACTCTGACTTACACATTTCTATAAAGTGTATGGGGGGGGGTATGTTTCTGATATAGTACAGAGCGGACACAAGATAGCACTATGACTCCTACACTAGTTGATACACTGACTTACACATTTCTATAAAGTGTATGGGGGGAGGGGGGGGGGTATGTTTCTGATATAGTACAGAGCGGACACAAGATAGCACTATGACTCCTACACAAGTTGATACACTGACTTACACATTTCTATAAAGTGTATGGGGGGGGGGGGAGGGGGGTATGTTTCTGATATAGTACAGAGCGGACACAAGATAGCACTATGACTCCTAGACAAGTTGATACACTGACTTACACATTTCTATAAAGTGTATGGGGGGAGGGGGGGGTATGTTTCTGATATAGTACAGAGCGGACACAAGATAGCACTATGACTCCTACACTAGTTGATACACTGACTTACACATTTCTATAAAGTGTATGGGGGGAGGGGGGGGTATGTTTCTGATATAGTACGGAGCGGACACAAGATAGCACTATGACTCCTACACTAGTTGATACACTGACTTACACATTTCTATAAAGTGTATGGGGGGAGGGGGGGTATGTTTCTGATATAGTACAGAGCGGACACAAGATAGCACTATGACTCCTACACAAGTTGATACACTGACTTACCCATTTATATACAGACGATGTGATGAGTTTATGTTTCTCATGATAATATACTCCAAAGCGGACACAAGATAGCACTATGACTCCTAGTATAGTTTATACTTTGACGTACCCATTTCTATAAAGACGATGTGAGGAGTTTATGTTCTGATATACTCCAGAGCGGACACAAGATAGCACTATGACTCCTAGTATAGTTTATACTTTTACGTACCCATTTCTATAAAGACGATGTGAGGAGTTTATGTTCTGATATACTCCAGAGCGGACACAAGATAGCACTATGACTCCTAGTATAGTTTATACTTTTACGTACCCATTTCTATAAAGACGATGTGAGGAGTTTATGTTCTGATATACTCCAGAGCGGACACAAGATAGCACTATGACTCCTAGTATAGTTTATACTTTTACGTACCCATTTCTATAAAGACGATGTGAGGAGTTTATGTTCTGATATACTCCAGAGCGGACACAAGATAGCACTATGACTCCTAGTATAGTTTATACTTTTACGTACCCATTTCTATAAAGACGATGTGAGGAGTTTATGTTCTGATATACTCCAGAGCGGACACAAGATAGCACTATGACTCCTAGTATAGTTTATACTTTTACGTACCCATTTCTATAAAGACGATGTGAGGAGTTTATGTTCTGATATACTCCAGAGCGGACACAAGATAGCACTATGACTCCTAGTATAGTTTATACTTTTACGTACCCATTTCTATAAAGACGATGTGAGGAGTTTATGTTCTGATATACTCCAGAGCGGACACAAGATAGCACTATGACTCCTAGTATAGTTTATACTTTTACGTACCCATTTCTATAAAGACGATGTGAGGAGTTTATGTTCTGATATACTCCAGAGCGGACACAAGATAGCACTATGACTCCTAGTATAGTTTATACTTTTACGTACCCATTTCTATAAAGACGATGTGAGGAGTTTATGTTCTGATATACTCCAGAGCGGACACAAGATAGCACTATGACTCCTAGTATAGTTTATACTTTTACGTACCCATTTCTATAAAGACGATGTGAGGAGTTTATGTTCTGATATACTCCAGAGCGGACACAAGATAGCACTATGACTCCTAGTATAGTTTATACTTTGACGTACCCATTTCTATAAAGACGATGTGAGGAGTTTATGTTCTGATATACTCCAGAGCGGACACAGCCTTCATGACGTGTATGATAGACAAGACAGGAAACTCGTGCACTGGTCAGTCTCCCAGCCAGCTCGTTACTGACCACTCTATCACTGTCGACTGTCGTAAGTATGAATTTTCGGAAGATTAGATAGTATGGTGGAATATGTTTAATTTAGAATAATAGAGTGTATCTTAATGGTCTCTCCATGTAAGCACATGACTCAACTATCAGTGACACAAAATGCTTCAGAAAACTGATTGTGGGTGTTAATCGAACTTACGAATGTGCATATGAGTTTATTACCATACGATATGTTATGATTGTCGTTAGTATAAAATACCAGTTCTAAAAAGAATGTTTCTCTGTGTGTGGTATTTAGAAATGAGCCATTGACTCTACCTGCTGTAAGCTTCATTGAATTCGCTGTCTATTTGATATATCGAGGACAAAAGAAATTGTCCGAATGGACAACCTTGAATTACAACCAATTTAATGCCTATTCAAGACCTCAACTTAAAATTATTTAGAAATAAAGTGATATAAAATTCAACGCTTCAATAGGTTGATGTCACAAGTGTAGCTTGTCCAGGTAGAAATACAAGGATTTTGATAAGACAACAATAACTAATAATAACAATTTGTTTTCTTATATTTACAGTGGACACACTAACTGACACGTGTAGATGTGAGATAGAATATGCCAAACAGACTGGTGATAAGTGTGGGTAGGTCAACATTTAATTCAATTTTATATTGCGAAATGTCAAAAAATGATTGCATTTGAAACATCTTTTGATCGTGTAATTCATTGGTTTGCAGAGACAATCTATATGTCAAAGATGAAACGTAAAAACATATATGATTCACGATGATACGGATATTTGCTGAGGCGGTCATTTTGTGTGAACACCTTTATTTCAGTTTGTGTTAGAAAAAGTAATCGCATGACTGAACTCTACATTCTAAGTTTGATTTATTCCTGCGTCACTCAGTTCAGATACATTGTTTTTATACCCCCGCTACAACGTAGTCGGGGGTATATAGCGCTCCGCGTGTCCGTCCGTGCGTCCGTCCGTGCGTCCGTCCGTCCGAAATCGTTTCCGGAGCATTACTCATAAACTATACCACTTAGAAACTTCAAATTTGGTATGGAAGTAGCCTATATGGTGCCTTTTAGGGGTTTCAGCTCAATGGTCCAAATAATTTTTGAAATTTTGACCAAAAACGGTCCGATTTTTGGACTTTGTCTCGTTTCCGGAGCATAACTGAAAAACTATACCACTTAGAAACTTCAAATTTGGTAAGGAAGTAGCCTATATTGTGCTGTTGTGCCTTTTATGGGTTTAAGCTCACTGTTCTGAATAATTTTTGAAATTTTGACCAAAAACGGTCAAATTTTTGGACTTTGTGTTGTTTCTGGAGCATATATAAATACCAAATGACTTGCACACTTCAAATTTGGTATGGAAGTATACAGTCGAACCTCGGATACCCGGACTCCCTATATCCGTAAATCTCACCTTACTGACAAAGATTTTTCAAACAATGTGTCTATATTTCTTAAGAAAAATGACCCGGTTAACCGGACGATTTGCTATCCGGACGATTTTCACCTGTAACCAAAACAAGGTTCGACTGTATAGTGCTGTTGTGCCTTTTAAGGGCAATTCCAGGGTTCCCAGAATTTTATTCAAAAACTAAATAGCCGGGGATGTTTTGAAGTGAAATAGTTTTTAGGGTTGCAAGATCATTGTGTTCAAAGTCATAATCATTCAACGAGTAATTTTTATAAATTTTCAAATTAATGTTACGTGAAGGCGGTCAAACTATAGGGTATGGGATGATTATTTCAGAAGTTTCCTAGTTATCGGGTGCAAAAGAATAACCATCGCACGTGCACCAAATGACTAATTATTCAATTTTCATTATCAAATATGTTATTCGCAAACTAATATATGCGACAGATATGTAAATATTTGGTGATTGGTTTATTTCGGAAAGTGAATCGTACAGCAGACAGTTAGTAACCCCTTTCCCACTTAAAAATTAAAGTAGAAACCAAACAGGCTAGAAATTCTTTTTAATATCTTATTAATCTGTCCACAGACGAAAAACCTTAACCGTTATATAAAAGTACAGTCCATAAAAAAGTAACATTATTAGCTTGATTAACTCAGAATGTTAAATTTAGATCAATGAGATTTCTTGCTATTGTTTTAGCAATCTACAATAATAATAATAATAATATAGGTCATTTGTAGTGCGCTTGACTCCACAACGATAAGCCATGCTCTAAGCGCAAACACAGAAACAGGAACAATAAATTTGTTCTACAGCTCCATACCAAAAGTTTGTTCACCTGCTTGTGATCTTAGTGCAAATATCATGTAATTTGGGTTCCGTTTTGACTTTTATGAAATAACTGCAGGACCACTGTCTCAAACCATATTTCGGGATCGGCTTGTCACTGGTGCTGAATGTCGATATCTGGCATTGTTAAAAAGAATGTTTGGATCATATCTGTGAAAATCGGATTTTCTTAAATTTCGATTAAAATCATCCATGTAAACTTTGTAGGGAAAAAAATCAGCACAGTTACGTAGTGTTCGCGCACAAAAACACATATGAATAAGATTTATAGCTGTTAATAACTTATGAAAAATTTTGTAGAGCAAAAAAGGAATCAGTGTTTTCGAAATTTTGACCCCTGGTCACTTCAATGACCTGCCAAATTTGTTACAGCTATCTGCTAGGTATGACATACGAATATGTCAACGCAAACTGAATCGTAACTTATGCAGTTAAATTTCATCATTATCGGCTTAGTTTTCACAATTATATGATGTCTCATAGACGTTACAAATTACATGATATTTGCACTAGAATACGAAGGTAAGTGAAAATACTTAAGATACACAGCTGAACTAAACCACAATGTAGACAAGTAACTTGGTTTGTTTTCTTTTAAGTACAGTGTTTTAGCATTAGCTAAAAACCTCCTCGATATTCGAACCTTTAATCTGTGGGTAAACAATTAATGACAAGAGAAGGCACATTGACAAATACTGTTTTTGGATGACAAAAACTCGCAAATACTGAATAATATAAATCATAATCAATCCCACACACGGACACCAGTTTATTAGCATTTAAACATAACACCGACGTCTAAGTGGATATTCAGTATGATATATAGTAAGATTCCATTATGTAACCAACTTTAACTTGCCTTTATATCGAGTAGACTACTTTTTATATGAAAGGACAAAGTGGTTTTTAGTTCATTAAAGTTCGTTGAGCTTATTGATGCACGCCATGACTTTGATATGTTGAGCAAACTCGTAGACCTATATATTCATATGTCAGGTGTTCTGAAACAAATAAGCATTGAAACTTAAATGGGTTTGCCACGATGATATGGTAATATCGATAATAGGTTAAATCAACACATTATTGCAATAACTTAAAACAAATTAATAATCTCGTTGTGTTGTCTATCTTTTTCTGTCCCCGATTCCTGTGACACTCGAAAGTCCCATTGACCTTTCCCGGTATTTGAGCGTTCATATAAACTCACAACAATCCCACAATGCATTGAGCTATGAACATCCGCAAATCGATCTATTTTTAGACGTGTCAATTCGCTTTCAGATTTTTGGCTGTAATATCATAAATGATGATCGGAACATTTTCAAAAAAATTGTAAGGGCTCTTCATGCATTTGTTGATTTATTGGTAATTTTTATTAACTCATGGATTGTCTCTTTAATACAAACCGGACTGGATTCCAGTATACTTACAGCTAAGTATATATGTAAGGTTACCTGCAGGTTAGCTGTATGACTCCTACACTAGTTGATACATTGACGTACACATTTCTATAAAGACGATGTGAGGAGTTTATGTTTCTGATATACTCCAGAGCGGACACAGCCTTCATGACGTGTATGATAGACAAGACAGGAAACTCGTGCACTGGTCAGTCTCCCAGCAAGCTCGTAACTGACCACTCTATTACTGACGACTGTCGTAAGTATGATTTTTCGGAAGAATAGATATTATAGTAGAATATGTTTAATTTAGAATAAAAAAATATATCTTAATGGTCTCTCCATATACGCACATGGCTCAACTATCAGTGACAAAAAATGCTTCCGAAAAATGATTGTGGGTGTTAATCGAACTTTCGAATGTGCATATGAGCTTATTACCATACGATATTTTACGAATTTCGTTAGTGTAAAATACAAAAAAGAATGTTTCTCTGCCTGTGGTATTTAGAAATGAGCCTTTGCTTATTAATTGTAAGCGTAGATGTGTGACTAAATGGTATCTGCAGATGTTATGACTATACCATTGGCATTGGTATCGGTCGTAAGTTTGATGTTCTGAAAATGATTTTTTGTCGGGATGGTCGGTTATACTGAGAAATGAATTATGATAACATCGGTGTCAACTCTTGTTAGTGTTATGTAGTGAAGAAGAGGTATATATGTGTCAATCGTACACAAAACTGTAGAAATGAGCTTATGGAAGGATATTCATTACTTTTTTTTCAAAAACGATTTGTCTCGTAATTTTACCAGTTGATATCTCTGTCTTCAGCTACAAGTACCTGCAAGTGTTTCATCGACTATCTGAAGCGAGATATCACTGGGGACGATAAGTGTCCGTGAGTTTAAACATTAAAAATTATCAATTCCACTTATAATATTTTAAGCTAAGGTGGCCAACAAAAGATGTATGGATTCAACTTTATAAAACGAATAGATTCAATTATTTATGAAAATATTTTGAACCTTCCTGACGACAATAAAGTAATATATTTTGAACTTTTACTCTAAAGTGACTTTACTGATTATGACTGTTTAGTTGACAATGTCCTCCTTTCATAAATACATGATTGATTCTAAGTATGGTTCAAATAGCATGTGATACATTGAGACTAAGATGCAAATTCATAATAATAAGTAAACATTTTCGATCTCAATCAGGTCTTCTGTATCACACTAAAGGGAAATCATCAAATTAATGATCTTGTGTCGGAGTTTGTTATCAACAGTGATATCATTTATTTTTCTGTAAATGCAACGATTTCAATCATCTATTTCAGGGCCCAGAAAGGCTTCATCACGTGTATGAAGGGTAAGACAGAGCTACAATGCGACGGGGTAAAGAAGGCTAACGATGTGACTGGCTTCCCTACCATAGATGCATCATGCAGTGAGTGAATAATCATTCCAACATACTTAAAGCGACAGTCCTATCAGGGTATTTTTTGTGAAAACGAAATTCAAGATGATACAGTGATGCATTCTATTTATTGTCAATTTTAAAAATCTAGAACAACTAAAGTGTAAATATGAAAAAAGTCTCAAATAATCATGTGATGATCATATATAAGTATAAACAGTCAGGTACTCTTGAATTTTGTTTTCACAAAAAATACCCTGAACAATTTTAACATAATCTTTTTAGATTAAGAACCCTTGTTTTTGTTTACATTATAAAATATTCTTTTAATGATTAGAATAATTGTTTTATCGTAATATTTCTCCAAAGCTAATGGTCAAAAGATTTAGACTAAATAAGATCGACCGTGTCACACTTATGACCGATAAGTGTAATGTCATGTAAGTTGTCGAAAATAATGAAACAAAATGATGTTACAATTTGAAGTAACACATATATATTTGGGAGCTACGCTGACTCTCCGATGTGTGGCATATATATTGTCGTCTAAAGTTATATGCGACCACATGTTAATGAATATGTGATTGTATTGATAGAACATGAAGACAACCAAGAACATTTATTTCATTAGAAAGTAATGTGTATCAAATAAACAAAAAAAAGGTTATCCTACAGCTTATTCAGTTTGTTAGGATAATATCAGCAAAATGCCAACTCTATCACGATTGATAGAAGTGAAATACGTCCGAATGTAGATCAACTCATTGCCTATGGAACTTCACATGAACCTTATAGCAGTGCATGTATCCGCCAGCCATGCCTCATCGATGTCACCAATCTACCGAAGAATTTGGCATTTGTCTACAACGGCTTTTCTGAGCTGTCGAATGTAGTGTATTGATTTCTCGGGTGGTGACACCGACCATTCACGTCCAAGACGTGCTCGATAGGGTTTAGATCTGACTGTATTCCATCCCGAGCTGCACTGTTTTGTCTTTGACCACCCTAGGGTATTGGGGCGAGCGTTGTCAACCTGGTTGACGTAATCAACTTACAAATTGAAATGGAGGAAAGTCCGCAGAATGTTTCCAATGATGACAGGGCAGTAACTGTATCTTAGTTGACGTTGTGGTCATGAAAGAAGCTGCTAATACAAGAAAGCATCCCTCACCTTCCAGTTCTCTTTTAGTTACATCTCTATCTCTACATTCATCTATCACAACGTACCACTTTCTTCAACAATCGCCTGACATTATAAAAATGTGTCGGTTTGAGCATAACTTTATCTGCGACCATCTTGACTCGACTTGACCTGTTCTTAGTGGTTTGAAGCTTTGACAAACATTCACGCGTCTTATACGTTAAGTTTGGAAAAATGAACTTCTCCCATACCAAAGATCTGCCATTTTGTAACCTCAATAAGGGGACCACGAAACACTTTGGTGTATGCATACCTGCTATCAACTACTCTTGAAAACATTTTTTCAGAAACAAGTACATGCACATACGTTCATTGTATGCAGGTGAAAAGGTGAAATTCGATATATTGACTGCAATAATCAAATACACATACCATGTAAACCTTCTGATTAGAAAATGTGTATATTTGAATGTGTCAGTTGAAATAATGCCCTTTCAGTTGCTGCTTCAAAGTTAACTATCAATAAACTAGTACTATGACGGCAGGTAACGTTACATCAGAGTCAATTACATTCATGTCAAACACACCTTTAAAATCTAAAATGATTCGCATTTTCAGTGTGTTTAAAATTTCTTCTACAAGCAATCTCAGACTCGGCTCCAGAAAGATATAAAAGTCCTTTTTCATATATATTTTCAAGGATTTTAATCCTCCAATTTTGAAGACATTTTTTCTTTATATAACTCATCATCTATTTTCCAGTCGGTGACAAGGCAACAGAGGCGTGTGGGTGTGACGAGAAGTATGCACATGCTGACGTCACTGAAACAGATCTGAAATGCACGTGAGTTGGATTCTATACAACTGATTTTAAATTTATCGTACATCTTTTATGGACATGGTTCTTATTTTTGCTCTGGAATGCTTGAAATTACAGAATAAGATTGGAGGACATTTTTAAAAGGATTCTTTCTTTTTGCTGGAGCAAAATTTGAAAATGTCACATGTGTTCTAGATAAATGTTGATTACCTAGTAAGGTCAATACATGTTAATGGTAGCAATTGTTTGCTTTAGCTCTTTATAATTTGGCTTTATGATATAGCAGACATGTATTTAAGAAAACAACTGTGTGGAGCCTTTTGTCGCCACCATGCTTGAAGAAAGTCCTGCTACAACAAGATATTGGGGATCAGTCTGCGCATTAATAATTTGTTTGTCGGTTGTTTATCAATAGATATATTTTCAATCACAAATGGTAAAGTTGATTAGGTCAAGCGTTTTTATCATTTCAAGTTATGAAAGAAAATTACAAAAGTCAGACGCCTCAAGGTCTATAGATCTGATCTATTCAATGTATATTAAGAAAATAATAGACAGTGATGAAATAAATGCACATGAAGACCGGCATTTGCGGATGAAGACTAAAGTCTGATGTGGGTCATCAAGATAATCTTCTTTTCAAATAACAAATGGCATTCAATACTTGTTACACTACGCATGATAGTAACAAAAAGAAGAGAAGAATTGGCTTAAAAAGCTTGCGTATGAATATTGCTTATATCCATTGATTTTTTTGTAATACAAACACAGTTGATTTTTTAACATGAGGACATCATATGTGTTGATATTATAAACAGGTAATTTTAAAAAAGTTTTCTAACAATTAGGGTTCACCGTTTATTTGGTTTAAACATATTTTTATTTCGAAAGAAATACAGATTGGCGAACAAGCCAGAGGGCTTATTTTAACGCCTCTCTTTGAAGATATATACATATAGCTGGAATATAACATATTTGGTGAAATGCAACATGGTTGTGTACTAAATGATATATTAACACAAAGATGTTTGAATAATACAGTATGTTAGGTATGCCTGGTCACGATTAATGGGCTGCAGCGCTCACATGAAATTTTGGATTTATATTGTGGAGTGGAGAACAGCGACATAATTATTTTATTTCAGGGAATCGTTTACTTTTCATGATAAACTGATGTAAAGAATCGATAATACGGTTGTTAGTCGGGTTACTCAAGGAACCACTACCGTATAATACAGTCCTAAGGTCATATCCTTGAGTATAAAAGTACATATTTGATCTTAGTTGTTGATAGTTCCAACAAGTAAAAAGGAAGTGAACTACGTCCTCATTGTAGTGACCACAAGAACAACTTTGTGTATCCGATATATGTCGATTGTATCTGTGCGCGTTCAGATCACTACAGCCGAGCTTGAGGCGACAATGGATAATTTGACAGAATCTACTTCCGGAGTTTAGGTTAAAGAAACTCGGTATTTGGACTGGATTAAGCATACTTTTAAATTGACAAAAGGAGCTCGCATTTTTAATTTCAATCGGCAGGTTGTTCCATAGAGTAATAGAGCTTGGGAGGAATGATTGAGAATATCGCTGTGTTCTACAGTTAATAGTTTTAGTTGAAGATCTATTTCTAAGATTGTAACTACTCTGATCGTTTAGATAATCGGGAGTTAGACCGTGATACATTTTATAGAATAAACCAAGTTTGAAGCGATATCTTCTATCTTTTAGTGAACTATAATTAGTTTCCATGTATAGTTTATTGTGACTTGTGCCACGGACTGCACCGCATATTGTTCTTAATGCGTCTAGATGTAGATTTTCTAGTAATGTCACCGTTTATTTCAGTGCGGACGTGACCTACACGATGTGTCTTAAAGACAAGACAACAGCTACGTGTAACGGCGATTCCGCATCTGAGGCTGCTTCAAGCCACGTCATTGACTCCACATGCTGTAAGTTTCATTGAATTCGCCATCCATTTGATATATCGAGGGCAAAGGAACATTTCTGGATGGACAACCTCTTTATTTTTACCGAAGTTTATTGCGACTATATACAAGTCAAGAATTTGTTCATTCATTGAACTCACTTTGTCTTCCCTTTACTACCAACTTCTAGAATGCCGTAAAAAGTTTATTCATTATATATATATAATCGTATAGACATTTTATCAAACTAATGGACATTCCTCGATCTTTCCAGGGAGTTCCTAAACTACTCGAAGTACGTAAATATCCAGGTAGAATTACAATGATTTTGATAAGACAAGACGAACTAATAACAACAATTTGTTCTCTTATGTTTGCAGTGGACACACTAACAAGCACGTGTAGATGTGAGATAGAATATGCCAAACAGACTGGTGATAAGTGTGGGTAGGTCTACCTTTAATTCAATTTAATATTGCGAAATGTCAGAAAATCATTTCATTTCAAACATCTTTTGATCGTGTCATTCATTGGTTTACAGTGACAATCTACAGTAGAACACGGATATAGCGAACTCGGATATAGCGAACAATCGGATATAGCGAACCAATTTTCAAGTCCCGTCCCTATATAATATCATAAATTATATGTGTATAGCGAACACCGGATATAGCGAATTCTTTGGTCCCTTTGAGGTCGTTATATCCAAGTTCTACTGTATATGCAAAAGATGAAACGTTAAATATAATGTGATTCACGATGATAATACGGACATTTGCTTAGGTTGTTGAAAATTGCTATCAACCAAGTAATTGGGCGTTGATTGACTATACCTTTTGTATTTTTCATTTTACATCAACGACTCATATTATGTATTCAAAAGCACACTTATTTTAAGACAAAGTTATTGTTGTCACTTAGAACTAATTTGAAATTACGGACATTATCATTTATATGATTTTAGTACTAAACATTTCTGTGTTAAGCATTTAAGATCACAAAAAAAAAAAGAATAATTGAACAATAGTTACAAATAATTACAAACACATAAAAACTTCGAATATGTCTAAATGCTAATGTTTAACAATTTACACACTTGTAACATGGTGTCTTAAACGAGTAAAATGAAGTCCTTGGAGTCCTGGAAAGGCATAAGAAGAAAGAAACAGCAGTATTTTCTGGAGAACAGGTTATGATGAACACCAACTGCACTATGACCGCTGTTATATTCCAGAGTGGACAACGCCTTCATGACGTCATGCATTTCTACTTTACTTACAGCTTCGTTTATATGAAATGTTAACTGCAAGCAAATCATTTACTGAACTCGCTACACTGACGTCCCCATTTCTAACAACACGATATGAGGAGGTTGTATTTCTGTGATACACCAGAGTGGTCACAGCCTTCATGACGTGTATGATTGAAAATCATATACAATATCCCTCGAAATTTACGTATGTTTGTGTCAATATATTTGTATAACCTGTCTGAAATATACTCTTTTATTGTGAACGCCTTAAATATCTATGAGATGTTTTGTTGATTCTTTTCAGTGCTGATAAATCTTTCCTCGCGTGTATGAAGGGGAAGGGAGGTAACTCGTGTGCTGGAAGTACTCGTACTGAGATAATGACTGGTCGTCAGTATGACGATGGATGTAGTAAGTACATGATAGGTCTAAAATTGTTTAAATATTATTTTAACAATTTCAGGCAAATGGTACTTTCTCATAACGGCTCAGCATTTCATAAAACAAAAATTTCGTCATTTTGTACTGTGCATGCAATAACAAGTTGATGTTTTTGTTTTTGCAAGCAATCATGAAAGTAAAATTGACATTGAGAAGTAGCAATGTGCACTGCATGCAGTTGAATTATATTATATATAATATTTATAACCTACGAGGGCAGTCATACCGAGGTTCATATTTTTCATATGTTGCCCTAGGACAAAATATCACTTTTTCATTGTGACGTCACGTTAAAAACAGTGCTTTGACGTCACGGTTCACCTATGACGTCACAATCTAAACGGGTCGGCGGTGGCTAGTCCGCCTATACTGAGATAAAGTTTTTGAGTATTTTCGTTAAATTTGGGATTTCGGTAATAAACAGAATAATATATTCGTGCCCATGACATGCTATGTTTCCGACACTCGTGCCTAAATATCAGTATATCCCTCGCTCTCGCTCGGGAAATACTAGTATTTAGGCACTCGTGTCGTAAAAATAGTATGTCATGGACACTCATATAATATCCTCTATATATGAACAATGGGTGTTGATATAGTACCTCTGAATAAATATATATGAATTTACAATTAACTGACGTTTCAATGCATCACTTTGTTGTACACAGTTGCAGCCGATTCGGCCTGCAGTTGTGAGAAGAAATATGCAGAAACCGATATCACCCCAGAGACAAAATGCGCGTGAGTCCTATGTCGTTAATTGCATTATATAAATATTTATACCCCTGCTACGACGTAGTCAGGGGTACATGTACGTAGCGCTCAGTTAAGTTAAGAGCTTTTGTAATGTCATTAATGTCTACTACAAGCAACAACGAATACGACTTCCAGGTGATTAAGTCAGAATATGAGATTTAAAGGAGCAGTAGCACGTTTTTTGAAAACTTTATATTCTAAAGTTTTTACTGAATATTCTACGTTAATGCGAAGTGTTACGATAGTTGATACACTGACTTACACATTTCTATAAAGACGATGTGAGGAGTTTATGTTTCCGATATACTCCAGAGCGGACACAGCCTTCATGACGTGTATGAAAGACAAGACAGGAAACTCGTGCACCGGTCAGTCTCCCAGCCAGCTCGTCACTGACCACTCCATCAGTGACGACTGTCGTAAGTATGATGATAAGTATAGTTACCTAGCATGCTATTAACGTCCTTGCAACTGTCGTGCAAGGAAAAGTCAATAAGTTCATTAGGGTACCGGCAAAAGCCAGTGTCATATTGTCACTATATAGTGAACTATCTACCTTTCGAAAGCATAACAACCTCTACATACATATTTGGTTCAGCCTAATGAACATATCTACCCTATTGAAATTAAGTAAAGTGCAAAACTTAACAGCGTGCAGTTATCAAGTTCTCACATACAATTCAGAGGTAAATGCAAACCAAATTTGTAAATAATTGAACAATGTGTATGGAAAAGATGCACCTCGGTATTCGGATAAGACAAAATGGTGAACGGACTTTACGGCGGTGTCGCAGCCGGTTGGACGATGAGCCACAGTTCCCTTGAGACCATCATTGCTGAAACAACGCCCGGGTCGAGGAACGTTTCGGCAAGATGAGTAACCAGGAATCTTAATTCACACGATATCATCCATAATGCAAGTTCATTTTAACTTTCACACTCAACTGATTATAGGGGCTGAAACAGATTATCACCAGGATCAATACACCAAACAAAGAATTCATTTAAGCATTCTCTCCGCACAGAGGTAGATCAAGTCATACAATGTTGATACTACCTCTGTTCTAATAAGACCAAATCCGTGGGTTGCTGTAGTTTCCCCTGGTGGACAAAATCTGCACCATAATCCTTTTGAATTTCTTTAGCAAATGACAACGCTTCTCGCATGGAGAGGGTGGTTCATATCACAATGCCTGTGCTATTATTCAGTAGCCAAAATGATGATTTGAGAACAGGGTCGCTGATTGCTCAACTCACTTTGATTGCCAATCAGGCATCTCCCATTCTAACCCACAAACTCGGCGTAGTAGAACAGAGGCTGTATCAACATTTCATGCCTTGATCTGCATCTGTGGAGATAGAATGTCATTAACGTGAAGCACAAGGATGCTCCAGCATTAAAGAAGTTCAGACCTCAAATCTTCGGCTGGCAAGATCATGGCGAACGTTTTCTTGGATTCCTGGTTTATGATACTTATAGACTATAAACCAGACAAACAGCAATGACATGGGCCTACTATGTCGACATACAGTAACAGTAAGAGCCCCAAGATTTGGCGATGACGATGAACTCAAGATGGCAACCGAGGCGTGGATGGTGGATCAATCAGATGACTTCTATTTCAAGGCATGGGCGGTCCAAATGACAAATGGGCAAAGTGTATTGGGAAGGGAAATAATATCGAAAAATAAAACCAAAATCAAAACTCAGGCAGCTGCTTTATATCCAGTTCTATGAACTTATTGACGTTCGTAAGTAATTCAATGTGAATAGATTTAGATCGACAGTTCTATATTTGTTGCTATTGTCTGACTTAATATAAAAACCTTTTGATCTTAATTCATTAGAATTGTTAGAAATTGTAATGGTTCTAAAACTTCTATGGAAGGTTTGAAAAACTGAGAAATGAATTCATCATTACATTGATGACAGCCGTTTTAGAATTATCCATTGGATCCAATGTCAATTATGTTAACCTGTTATATTTCTCTCTATAGCTACAAGTACCTGCAAGTGTTTCATCGACTATCTGAAGCAAGACATCACTGGGAACAATAAGTGTCTGTGAGTTCGTACACTTTATGTTTTCAGTCCGAAACTTTGACCTTAATTTGAGAGATAGAAATATAAAGCATTCCTGTATGATTTAAACATATTTTATTCATGAAAGAAAACAGTACATTCATGAAAGGATTAGCCAACAAGCTCCTGGGAGCTTATTTTAAGGCTGCTCCCTTAAACATAAACAGTAACGTATTCATATAAGAGTCCAATATCCAATATCGTCAACAGTGGTAATGCATAGATATTAATTATTTTGTCTGCAGTCACTATATAGACTTATGAAAGGTCAAATTCATTACATTGATGACAGCATTCCTGTATCGGTTAGCCTTTCTTGGCAATATGTGGTTAAATTCTCTTCGACATTACAGACACTAACAAAGCAATGACATCAAAGAGATGGTGATATGAAATATAAAGACCCCGTTGAAACCAAATCTGAAAGATGTTAATAGCAGTTTTGCGTTTGATTTATTCATTCTCAGCTGGCCTGAATGGGACAGTAGCACGTTTTTAGGGGGAATATAAGTTAATGTCAGGAAAATGAAAATTAATGCTTCCGATGGAACAACATTGTATTTGAACAAAATGGAGCAGTAATAATTCAAATATATATTGTAAAGTTAAGCAATGTGATTCCTTTATTTTTCGCAAAATGAATTAAAGGTGTACACAAAATATGGCCGCCGATGTGAAACTTTATACTTTGTCTTCATACTACATATAAATGGATGATTGATTTGTGTTTACGAGATTTTGACACAACAAAATAATACATTATGCATTAACGTACAATTATCTACTGCACCTTTAAGACATGGCATAATCAGTATTTCCGTGCATCATGTATCAGAAAACTTGAGAAGACATTAGATTTATGAATTGTATCGGAGTTTTCATCAACATACATTCATTTATCTGGTTTAAAATCAAAGTTTTATGATTTTAATTCAGGGCCCAGAGAGGCTTCATCACGTGTATGAAGGGTAAGACAGAGCTACAATGTGACGGGGTAAAGAAGGCTAACGATGTGACCGGCTTCCCTATCATAAACTCAACATGCAGTGAGTAAACATTCCAACATATTTAGAAAATGTGATTTTAGATCAAGGGTCTTTATTCCTTCTCGCCACGGGATAGTTTCCTATGTATTGGTATAATAATATATTTGATTTTAACATAGCAAAAATGTCTAAAATCAATACCACTACAATAAGATTGAACCATAACACATTGTCCCATGTGGTAAGAATTACTCCATAGGGGTCTTGTAAACATTGAAACAGTATGATTCCACTGGTTCTTTAAAAATCGTCCCTGTTTCCGTTCCTAGTCGGCGAGAAGGAGACGGAAGCGTGTGGGTGTGATGAGGAGTATGCACATGCTGACGTTTCCGGAGATACCCTGAAATGCGAGTAAGTTGGATTTTCCTACGAAAGTAGTATTGTGGACATTCCAGATGGTTGTTTGTCTTGATTTGAAATCGCATTTCTCAAACATCTTGATGCAAACCAATTGTGGAACACTTAAATTGAAAACTGAATGTAAACCAAATATTTGGCATTATTTAACGACGAAGGACAAACTGTATGAAACGACACGGATATCGAAATGATTAAAGAAATGATGAATGTAATTAACGTGAATATGCTTTGTAACATGCCACCTACAACACTAAAACACCGTCATGGTGATAAAAGAAGATCTTGTTTTGAGGGGATGTTAGTTTTTCCCTCTAGCTGTAAATGGGTTATAGTTCAGAGCTCGTTGTTGTTTGTTTCAGTGCGGACGTACACTACATCCCTTTAGGTGTAAATGGGTTATACTTCAGAGCTCGTTGTTGTTTGTTTCAGTGCGGACGTGCACTACATGATGTGTCTAAAGGACAAGACGACAATAACGTGTAACGGGGAGTCCGCCTCTCAATCCGCGTCCATCCACGTCGTCGCTTCTGCCTGTTGTGAGCTCCTTTAGTTTTATTGTATATATGCAGTAGCTAGTGATTTTATTTCGTCAACTTTACGAAACAAATTAGATTTATGCCAGATGTATGAAATGCTGTCTGGACCCACACGGCTAGTTAACCGCCAAAATTTTGACTCTTTCCATAAATAAATATTGCGAACAAATTACATTTTCATTAACCCTCAAGTCTAAAGATAAATTTGTCATAATACCGTTTCATTCCTGAATGCCACGTCAATTTATCTATAAACATTTCTTTTGTTTCATTGCTGTGACAAAAGGTCGTGACCTTCTTAAAATGTACATGTCATGTCAATTTATCTACAGGCTGCCAAACTTTTCAATACCGAACACTGTTATCCGTTGGCGTGCAAATAATTTAAAGTGAAACCTGTTGGCAGCCATTATCATCGTTAACCATTATCATATACAAAGCCTAAAACGCCAGTTTCCGATCTGTCAGTTTTATGCCTTGCTGCATACCTTTGAGTTTTCTGTGTTGGTTCTCTTGCCTGTAGGGGCACCATAGCAGCACGGAAAGAAAGGGCAAGGCATAAGACTGACGGATCGGAAACTAGCGTTTTAAGCTTTGTGTAGGAAGTTGCATCGTTAACATTTGAGGTAGGGATATAGATTCAGGTACTAAATCAAGGTAGTTAAAGTTATAAATCTGCTTCGTTTGATATGAAAACATTGCTTTGTAATTAGAAACCTTAATTAATTTTGTGAGATCACTCTTTTACCTGCTTCCGCCCCTTAATATGCAACCATATAATGTTCTCTTTAACAATTCTTGTCAAACATTTAAACCGGTCTGATATCTAACTCGATGATGTTAGTTATTTGCCGGTATATATCTAGATAAGTGATCTTTATATTTGGACTTCTCGGGGGACCAGAGTAAGAAATTGTTATATTGGTCATCTACGTTAATCGTTGTTGCAATCAACAAATGGTATGACCAATCACAATGAAACTTGACGGCTGCAACAGTGGTCGTCTGTAGATCTGCCCTTTCACATTTTCAACATCTCGGAATTTTAATTTTTTAAATCATTTTAACAACGATTTATTTTGGACCGGTTGTATGTGTCGTCTCCAGATAACTCTTCTTTAACGATGCTAAATGTTACAATTTTACAATCAAGAGTTGTTTTGTTAACATGTTTTATATTTGTCCTACCCGCTGAAGGATTATTGAATTTTCTTTAATATATTGTCTTTTATACCTGAGCAATGTTGTCATATAACTTTTTGAAATTTAACTCGAATTGAAATTGTTTTAATAGAATGGTCTTCATTATGTTATTGTATATAACCGTTTGCGTTCAAGTAAAAACGAGTAATTTGAATGCGTTAGTTTTTAGCGCCACTTGGACAATACTTCAGCTTTATACTTAAATTAAACTAAAACTACTTTTGTTATGAAACAAAATCTATAAAAAAAATCTGTATTCTAAGTTTATTTCACAATGAGAGACATGTGTAGATGTGAGCTGGAAATACATGTATGTACGGACCTGCTACTATCTGATCTGATATAAATGACGGGTACAAATGATGAGGAATCATGGACAGCCTTTTCAGCCTTCTTCATGTCCTTCAACTGGTCGCGTATTGTTTTTATAACATGGTCTTCTTAATATTATTGTTAATAACGATATTTTATACACTTATTTACTCCTGGTGAGGTCATTTTGTGATATACACGGACTGAGACTGGACTGGACCAAAACCGTAGGCCGAGGTCAGGTCAGACCGCCGATAATGACCTCACCAGGAGTAATTAAGGGTTTATTATACCGAAATTCTTTTTTTTCCACATTTGTTTTGCATGTGTTTTATGTGTTACGTAAAAAAAAGCGTCACGTGACAGATACAATCATGTGACATGTCACGTGACAGATACAATCATGTGACATGTCACGTGGCAGATACAATTATGTGACATGTCACGTGACAGATACAATCATGTGACAAATCACGTGACGAGTCAATATCTCAGGACATTGTCAGTCAGTTACAAATTTATGAGAGGTATAAAACATGTACGTAGGATGAGTTGGTTCAGCCCTGCTTGGGCAATACTTCAGTTTTGGAGGCGTCAAGTACTTTAATGAATTGCGTTTATATTTTTATTGAAACATAAAATCTGTATCTTTCTCTATTTTCACAGTGGGCAGACAGAAAGACACTTGTAAGTGTGAGATTGAACATGCCAAACGGGACGTGAATGCTGACAAGTGCGGGTAGGTCATGGACGTCAATATGTGTAGGATGTTTGAAATGCTAGTGTAGCAATGTAATAGATTGTCTCCATCTCTATTTACGTTTGGAGCCCTTATTGCCAAGTTTAATCTTCTTAAGGTAACGCCTCTTAATGAAAAGTGAGGGTTAGATGCCCTTTAGTCCTTAACAAATGTAACAATGTAATATTTGAGATCACAAGTCTGCATAAGAATAAATTTGTGTACATGCCAACACTAAAGAGTATGGCAACATCACCAACTATGACCAAGCAATGAAATAAAGTATTCAAGAATACAAAAAGTACCCTTGCAGATGATATGATCCTAAATATGATAAATGTGAAAGCTGCAATGAAACCTGATATATTTGTGATGATGGTTGTAATATTGTTATCAACAATACATTCAATACTGTTGTTAGTTTTGTATCTTAGATCTCACTTTTAATTCTTTATTAATGTCAAATGCATTTCAGGACTCTGATTCAACGACAGAATCAAACCACTTTTACTGGAAACCTTAGATGTTGCTTATTTTTTCAACTTTACTGTTTGAATCTTTGATTAATTAACCGAAAATTAAAAAAATCCATGGAATGTCGTTCAAAGCCCTTTATATGCTCAAGATCATGTGAAAAATCTTTCTTCCAGGGCTAATAAAGCCTTCATGACGTGCCTGAAGACCACTACAGAAATTTCATGTGACACAACTACGACTGCTCTGCAGGTTGTTGCTACTGTGAAGTCAGCCCTTACTGACTGTGGTTAGTATGATACTACTCAATCGAACACCTCACATTGGAGATAAATGCCATTTAGATAGTGAACAAATGTAACAAAGTTATATTTAGGATCACACTATCTTGGTTAGTACAGATTCTTGTACTTTTTCGCCAACAATGATCATACCAACAGCTGGGTGGCGAAACAGGCGAGTTGGCTAGCTGTTGGTATGGTCATTGCTGGCGGTGTTGCCGGACTCTGTGGGTCTTGTTTAGAGTCCCGCATGGGACTCGATCCGAAAAAGTACAAGAATCTGTACTATTCAAGATATTGTGACTCCAAATATAACGTTGTTACCTTACGTTAGTATACTCAAGGTTACAAGGTGAATATGCTACTCGAAATAATTTAAGGAACACTCTCGTGGATTTTGTCATTTGCAGTTATCTTTTGTGTTTGGAGCTCAAACAGAAACTATTTGTTAGAAGTTTCGTTAATACCTGACATGATTTGTGAACTTAAATGATTTTTTAAAACATTCATAAATTATGCGAATTTTGATAACTTTTATCAAACTATTTACCGCCAAAGATATCACTTCCAAAGCAATTAAATCACTCATGTCAAGACTGCATCATTTTGAACCTGAAGCACCTGTCATCATGTGATCTTCATGCTTGGCTCCAACTATGCTCCTGACACCAAAGCTCATTATATTGAGAGTGAGTTTATTGCAGTAAAGGGGCCACCGGCCCATTATACATGTACATGGGTTACAGAATAAGTTGGCTGAAGCGCCATAAAATATGCAGATAGTGTATGATGCAGTTATATTATGAACATGAGGCATCAGGGTGATGTAAAAAAAGTAGCACATTTCTTTTGTGCTTGGAAAATATATTTAGCCAGATTATTAAGTACAATGCTATCTTGGGACATGAATAATAAGTTAAGTTTAGCATCAGATGGGAAAACATAATAGTACTTTTGCAAGAGACATGTTCGGAGGTTATGATAGAAAGGGCATTCAAGACAGAAATGTAATTCTGATTCAACATTGGGTCTAACACAGAATGGGCAAAGACGATCTGTACGGTCAAGTTATAGAAACGACATCTATTTAAATATTATATTCCAAAGTGTCAGTAAGATTAGTGTTTGTTAAACAACGACATAACTATTAACCATTTTCGCATGCATTATCATTCTAAAGACGATATACAAATGTTCCTTTAATTATTCTGACTAGTATACCATCCTGGCGTTTGTGCAAATGTGGAATAACCATTGATGGTCTTTTGCAAGTACTTAATGTTGGTATCGACGAGCATATAAGAGACAATACCAGGCGTTGTCGCTGCTGCTGAATAATCATTGAGTATGTAACTTAATGTGACACTTCAGTTTTGGTCGAGGCTCTTATAAGCAACACAAAGCTTACATATGATGCTATATCGAAATAACCAACGTTGTTTAGTTTGATTATCTTGCAATCCGTTTGGTGTCATCGAGGGTAATGAAAAAGACAATATTGGAGGTTGTATCTATTGCGGTATGATTTGTGCTGCTTATGGTGAATTTGAAAATCAATCTTCTCTACATTTAGGTACCATCAGTGATATTTAAGTAATGTCATTTCTTGCTTGCTGCTGATATAAGCAATCAATGGTACTTTACTGTTGAAAAATGAGCAATTGATGATGGGTATACTGTTGCAAGAATAGATGGTACCCAGCAGGCACACGACGTGGAATCGACGTTGGATTTCAGTTGATATGTGGTCGCGACGTCGTTCAACTTAAAAAAGACGTTGTTTCCACGTCAGTAATTTCGACGTCGATAAAGACAACGTTGCTTCGACGTTGTTAATTTCGACGTTGTTTTAACAACGTTGTTACAACGTCGGTCATTTCGACGTCGAAAACAACGACGTGGCCCCGACGTCGGTAATTTCGACGTTGACTGAACAACGTTGTTTCAACGTTGGATATTTCGGTTAAGTCGGCGTTGTTTCCACGTCGAGAAAATAAAGATACACAACGTCGTTTCAACGTAGCTTTTTCCGAGGTCTATGTCTATGAGATTTATGTTGATAAATGACTTCACGTTGTTCCGATTTTACAACCTACGAATTATATCAGATGAAAATAGGTTTGTCTCTTGTGAAACAAAATATTTTCGTTTATTAGTTGATCATTCATTAAAAACGCGAATAATTCTAAAATTGTGTGATATTCGCTTTTAAACTTGTAGAGAGCGCCCCGTTATGGAAGGACTAACTTAATTACTGTTAGCAACAACTAACAGATTTCGCGACAATAAAGGCATTTTTTACTAGGATATTGTATAGAAAAATCTTTATGTAGACTCTAGAGTTGTGCCTTTCCATTCCTTTTAAAATTAAGCTTTTTCGAATTAACAATGCAATGTATAGATATGAAATCAGTAAAAAAAGTACGCAAAATATACATAAAATTATGTAAAACAGTCATAAATCTACATCAATGAATAAATTAATAAATATATCGTTTTAAAAGCAATGTTTCATGAATAGGCTAGCATTTGAAAATCCAGGAACAAATTCGTGAGCACTTTATTCATAAACAATATTTGCCGATAATTTGTTTCCCTAAACGGCGTATGCATATGAAAAAAGTACTTTTTCTTATATTTCCGAAGTTACTTTGAACGCCAACAAGCATACCACATTTTCGCGCCAGCACAAATGCTGATGACGTCACTGTTTCAACTATTACGTCACAATCTTAGTACTTTCGTCGCCATGTTTGTCGGTCGATGTAAGGGGAAATCAACGTTCGGTTAGATCTTATATGATATCGGATCACGATTCGGGTGGACTGACATCGCTCTACTATTCTCAAATGGTAAGTATTTCCCATCTTCTATTAACAAACTTTCCATCATTGAGTTTCAGTTGTTATTCCAATATTTATAAACTTGAAGTTATCACACTAGTCACGTCAAAATTGAACGCATCTCGTTGACTTATGTAGGCCTTGTGCCAAGGCAACTGTAGATCTAGTACGATTATATATTATTATAGCACTGATATCAAACTAGTATTTGAAAAATAGCATTTGTTTAGTTAAGTGAGTCACAAGGATAACAGAAAGTCATAGGTTTCAAAACTTCTGCTGTCATTCGACTTGTGTCCGCAACCATGTTGAACTCCATACAGTGTTGTGGCATAGCATAAAGTGCTTGTTATCGTAACCGGTGATGCACGGAGCTCGTAAAGTTTTCGATCAGCTGTTTACGAGTTCATTTGGTTCAAAGCGTTCACTGTACAGTTCCGTTGTTGTTTTTGATAATAATTGTCTCACTCTGAGCATCAGCTTAAATGAAACAGCAGTTGAATTGTTATCATTTAGTGGCAATGACGGCATCATAATCAGCGTTGTCCCGTATTATTTTTGTAGGAAAAAGATCACGAAAAGGGTTGTGTTCAAACCTGGTAGATTAGCAATTAAACTATATAATATTGATCAATTATTTAAATGACTAAGTCACTTGAACTATGATCACGGCATAGAAAGATATGGCTACTTAAGTTAGTTTTGTTGTAATAGTGTTGTTCCGCATTGCGTCATATGAATGACATCAAATATCAACATGGCATATCATTTGCACATTTATGCATGTAGCCATGTACATGTAGGCCTATAGATGTAATTAATATTCAATGATAATAACTGAAATATTATTTGCCAAAAGTAGAAATTATACGTCCGTATTTAAGAACTAAAAGGGGTCCACCAGTGACTCCAGTTATATTAAATTAATTTTTTTTTTATTGTTAACTTTATTTTTTATTATCAAACTAATCCTATAATTATGTTCAAGTATGACGGAATGATGGCATACCACATATTTCTTTCTGAACTGTTGGTGGATGAAATTCGTTTTCAATTATTTATTTCCTTGCAAAACACAATATTAATTACCAGTGACAATCAAATATTTTAATGCATGACAGTTTAGCATAACTATAGTATATAATAGGACTAAGATTGATATTAACTCACTTAGCCTAAGCTTGAACCTACATGTACGATTCATTGCATAATCATAATGTGTATATACAAATTAATTGTAAGGGAAATTCATAACTGACACTTTTCAGTTCCATAACAGTTATGTTTGAAGGAATCCTATGACTCAATCCATGCATCAAGAAGTGTTTGAAAGAAATGTGTTAGGAAGAGTCCGAAGATATTGTTTATATTTATTATTTAATATAACTTTTCTCAGAGTCTGCTGATTGAGAGGGAGGAGAGAGCTGGAGACTGGCGAAGCAGAGAAGATACATGCACGTGCTTCTGGGAGTTGATCTGTCAAACTACCCTCAGGTATGTAATTTTGTATAGTGCATACTGTTGTAAATGTCATTCAACATTCATTATGTATTAATTTTACCAGTTTCAAATGTTGAATAAGTTAACAATTAAAAAATAAATCAGTTGCAATGCACACAAAAGTCATTCAAGGCAGGATTCATAAGAACAGAACAAGTTATTAGCACATATTTGATAAGGTATCGACATATACAATTTATGTGATTGATTTTGAACTTCATTTACATCTGTTTTTTTTATCTTTCCTTTGTACAGAACTTTGCTGATGACCAACGCTGTGAAGAAACATGTACAAGAAGACAGAATAAGACGGCTTTTCATAGATATGTATTAAAGATTAATAAACAATTATGTAAACATTATCTCGGCTTGTTTTTGACTTGATAATTTGTTGGTTGATTTGATAAAGCTTTTCCCGACGATATACCATTACCATATTATATGGTACGATTCCGGTCTCTATGATTCTTTGCATCGTTATATATACATTGAAAAACGTCTCTCATCATACCTTTTCAGCATCATTAGAAATTGGATCAACTTTTAACCAACGTTGAAGCAACATCGTATCAACGGTGATTCAACGTTTAAGCCATGTTGTATCGACGTTGATGTCGCGTTGTAATTACGTCAATAAAACGTCGTTTCGACGTTAATACAATATCGTATAACGTCGAGACAACGTTATACCAACGTTGTTGCGACGTCGTATTTATTAACGTCGTTTCTACGTTGAAACAACGTTAGATTTCGACGTCGCGGCAAATTTCAAATCCAATCAAAATTCGACGTCAGTTCAACGTTGGTAAACGACGTTATTTCAACGTTGGTTCAACGTTAAAATGCCTGCTGGGTAGTAATGCTGTTCCACAATGAGTATCAATGGTAGATATACTATTGAAAAATGAGTAATCGATGGTAGTTATGCTGTTGCAAAAAATGAAGTAGATGGTAGTTTTGCTGTTTTGAAATGTGTAATTAATGATTGTCATGCTGATGCGAAATGAGTAACCGATGATACGATGGAGTTATGCTGTTGAAAAACGAGTAATCGGTGGCAGTAATATGTTGTTGTAAATTGAGTATTCAGTAGTAGTGTTTCTGTTTCGAAATGAGTAATCGATAGAGGTTATGCTGTTGCGAAATGAGTAATAGATGGTGGTTATACTGTTGTAAATTGGTAGTTACGTGTATGCTGGTGCGAAATGAGTAATAGATGGTGGCTATACTGTTGTAAATTGGTAGTTACGTGTATGCTGGTGCGAAATGAGTAATAGATGGTGGTTATACTGTTGTAAATTGGTAGTTACCCGTATGCTGGTGCGAAATGAGAAATCGATGGTACAATGTTGTTACGCTGGTGCGAATTGATGGTAGTTATGCTGTTGCGAAATGAGTAATCAATAGAGATCATGCTGTTGCCAAGTTAGTATTCGATGGTAGTTGTGCTGTTGCTAATGTCGCAACAGATGGTAGTGTTGAGCGATGCATCAATTTTACACTACATTAGGATATAGAGATGGCTAGAGGTGACGGTTTTCTTTACAAAGTCACTGAGAATAACCATGTTTTCCAATTCTTTCACATATGAATAAGATTCATTCCCCACAGAGGTAGATCAAGTCGTGAAATGTTGATCGAGCCACTGTTCTATTAAACTGAGTTTGTGATCTCGATTGAGAGATGCCTACTTGGAGGTTGCTTGTGCAATCAATGTCCGCCAGGGGACACTGTCTCATTACAACAGAAGTAGTAACAACATTTCATGACTTGATCTGCCTCTGTGGGCAGACAATGCAGAAACCCATGTGTATACCCAATACTACCGATCCAATGTTTCAGAACTAGGAGCTACATGTGACTGTGAAGTCGCGTATGCAGAGGCAGACCGAACCAACTCCAAGTGTCAGTAAGTGTCTCTATTTTATCGACAAATCTACAAAGGGATACCAATCACCTTTTGGAATTTCCTACGTAACAAATTATCACATTTGTTATATATAATACAACATCTATATATATCTGTATAAACGGCTACGAACCAAAACGGCCATAAACTCAGGAAAAGTGGCTATATTTGGTATAAACGTCGCGATCGACAAAACAGGGCTGAAAGGGATACGGCGAATTTTTAAATTAAAAATTCAAAACAAATGGTTTCAACGTATTTATTCATTTTCAAAATAAAAGGAGTAGGGATGATAAACAGGCAAGCGTTTTTCTTAATACCGCCCCGGAAAGCAACACAGCCAATTTATCAAAACTCACAATATTTTGTTCTTTCTGATAAGTTCTTAAAGGTTAGGGGAGACCAGGGCAAAGCGCGCCGTCGGGCCAAAGTGAGCAAGCCTTATTTGTCCCTAACGATCGATAGATGGCGGGGTTTGTCATTATCGACCAATGAAAGCAAATATATATTTCATATAAACACAAAACGCGATATTAAACTCTAGAGCACCTATTACACACAAATATATCACCTATTCATTAACTACAGAAATGATTAAACCATTGCTTTAATTGTTTTGTATGATGCACAAGTCGAATGCTACCCTAGAGGGGCAAAGTGAGCTGGGGGGGGGGGGGGGGGGAGGCGCTTTGCCCCGAGTGATCTAAAATATTTCTTTATGGTCAACACATTAAAGTGTCAGAGTGATCATTTAGTTTTCATAAGGAAATATTGAAACTAGAATATATTTTATATTCTATAATGTTCCTGTGTTTTTTAATTGATATTAAACATGCCGTGTGAAATTAAATTATAGGATTTTGGTTTCATTTAAAAACACATATCTTCTTAGATTTTTTAACATTAGTTTGATATTAATCATATTTTATGTTATATCCTTCAACAATTAAGTTGATATGCCGTATGGGCAAGCCCTACAGAGAGTAGATGAGAGTAAAAGGTTTAATTTGTCCTTCAAACCAATCAATTTCTTTATTTCTTTCATAAATTTACTGTTTTCTGATAGTAAATGGGTTAGATTGTCAAGACTCTTATAGTTCTTAGAAATGTGTATATAGTATTCAGGTAAGTTTTTGATTAAGAACTTCGAAACATATTTTGTCCTTATGTGCATACTGAACATAGTTTTTTGTTTGTTTAGTTTTCATAAGGGTGCCTTTGAGCTGCATGACACTTTTCAAAAGTCTTTTTTGTATGGTAATTGCTTATTATAGGTGTTTGACATATCACATTTGTGTGTATTTTCGCATGGGGCGCTTTGCACAAATGTGCACCGCTTTTGTCGAAATTCATTTTTGTTAATATTTCTTTATGCCGGCATGGTAGGTTAAAAACTATTTGTCATACATCTGATGAGAGTTAGAGACATGCTGCAAGTTGCATTCTTAATATGTTAATATGCCAAGGAAACACGTTTATATGTTATTGGGCGCGCTTTGCCCTGGTCTCCCCTATATGTTATTGGGCGCGCTTTGCCCTGGTCTCCCCTATATGTTATTGGGCGCGCTTTGCCCTGGTCTCCCCTATATGTTATTGGGCGCGCTTTGCCCTGGTCTCCCCTATATGTTATTGGGCGCGCTTTGCCCTGGTCTCCCCTATATGTTATTGGGCGCGCTTTGCCCTGGTCTCCCCTACAGGAGCTGAGTCAGAGATTCACGTTTCAAGATGCACACTCAATCAATTTTACTAAAATGTTTGTGATTTACCAGCAATATGTCATGTACTAGATACTGAGATTAGCGATTTTGTTGTTAAATTCAATCATTTCATTGCTGCTTTTTAAAATGTATTTTTCGACAAGATTCATTTCCTGTAGGATATTTATTGTAGAGAGAATAATTAAGTGTATTAAAACATTTGATGCAAGAAAAGCTTTTTTGAAATTGTTAATTTTGGTTGTAAAAAATTGATTATCCAAAGTTTAAGTTGATTTCAGAAGTTTTCTGTCACACTACAATCCAAATACACATGACTTGGGCACACTCTCAGCTACATCCATACAAAAAGCACATCAATCTTTGTCAACAACATGCATGTTCAGAAATTCCTTTGATGTATATAACTCTGCAGAAATCTATATTGAAACATATCTCAGGCCATGTTTGTATGAATGTACCTCCAGTCGACTTCACAATCTTGAAATATCATTTTCCACTTAATGCAAATATCAACTTTCTCATTTTTGGAAATCAACTTGTCATAGAATAATTTGATTCTTTTGTGTACTTCAGAATATTTCTTTGGTAAATACTGAATTTTATACGTCATAGGTAGGAATAGTTCTAACCATGCTGTATCTGGTTCGCCGCGTAGCCGTTTTAAACCATCCCAATAAGTCAAAACATGACAATTCATTGATTTCAATAAGAAAATAAAATAGAAGCTTCACAACCAACCAACTAATCAATACTTACTTATTTTAATGTACTTACTTACTTATTCACTTTCTTACTTACTTACTTATTCACTTTCTTACTTTCTTACTTATTCACTTTATTACTTACTTACTTGCTTGCTTGCTTGCTTACTTACTTACTTATTCACTTTCTTACTTACTTACTTATTCACTTTATTACTAACTTACTTATTCACTTTATTACTTACTTACTTGCTTGCTTGCTTGCTTACTTACTTATTCGCTTACTTACGTACTTGCTTGCTTATTTGGTTATTTGCTTACTTACTTACTTATTTACTTACTTACTTACTTGCTTGCGTACTTACTTATATTTTATTTATTTACTTACTTACTTATTTACTTAATTGCTTACTTACTTACTTACTTACTTGCTTGCTTCTTTGCTTACTTACTTACTTACTAACTTGAGTTGATTATATTCATATATTTCTGTTTATAGAGCCGATAAGAACCTGATCCACTGTCTCCGGAGTGTGACAGAGACGGGATGTGTGGCGGCTACCACGGTCTCCAGTCTGGTCGACATGGTCGAGGCAGACACAGATTGTGGTTGGTATTCACTCTTACACAACGCGGGAGATTATTTCCTTTGACTTTACAGGTTGCTATTTGACATAACGACCTAGGTGCGTTATGTGGATTACTTCAGCCTGAAAAATACTGTTTTTTCCTAATTATTTTAAAATCTTTTTTAACAAAATAGAAAAATAAGTTCTAAAATGATGTCCCATGTTGTGTAAGACGGTTATATTCTCCTTTTCGGTTGATATGGGATATAAAGCCCTCGGCTTCGCCTCAGGCTGTATATCCCATATCAACCTCAAAGGAGTATATAACCTATACATATATCCTTCGATCCAAGGCACCAACCTGCCTCAGTTTTGTCATTACCAACTGTATGTTGTAGAAGGCTTAGGAAGGATTGTTTGTCAGAAGTAGAAAGCATGATTCTCACTCTCTAATCTTTGTAATTTTAAAGGGGCAGTAGCACATTTTTTGATAATTTTGTATTTTGAAGTTTTCACTGATTATTGTACGTTAATGCTAAATGTATTATTTAATTAGTGTCAAAAATCTCATAAGACAAGCAAATCTTCCATAGTCAGAGAACAAAGTATGAAGAGTCGCTTAAAATTCATTGGCGGCCATTTTGTGTGAACACCTTTTATTCATTTTGTGTAAGAAAAAGGAATAGCATAGCTTAACTTTACATTATTACTTTATATATTTGAATTATTACTGCTCCATTTAGTTTAAGTACATTGTCTTTCAATTGAAGCCATTAATTTTCATTTTCCTGACATCACCTTATATTCTCCCTAAACGTACTACTGCCCCTTTAAAGTTTAAACTTACGGACATCAGCCTTCTAGCCATGTACGAGTGATCGCGATATACAGTTAGACATTGTGAACTTCCTGATATTTACTGAGTTTAACTAAGGACCAACACCACAATCTTTGTTGCTTTGATAAATGCCATAATGTGTTAGCACTTAAATATTTACGTAGTAAGTTCATTCTGGAATTTTGTATTGCAGAAAAGTCAAGTCTGTGTCAGTGTGAAATGACGTACACAAAAGGAGATAAAAGCACTGCGTCTGGTCATTGCAGGTACCTTTCTTTATAAACTATCTATATGGTGAACAGTTTTAAAAGAAAAACGACATATTTGGTATTTTCTTTGTGTGGAAGATCAATTTGATATTAACGTCAATCTTAAGAAGCTTCTGTCCAGTAATGTTTCCGAATTTATGTAACAACAGAAACAACTTTTACATCAAATCAGGATTCGGTAGAGAAATAGAAATTTAGAAATGCAAATAATTTTTGAATTAGAGGATTTTTCTCTTTCAAATATTAATCAATTACTTTATATGTTATCAAAGTTTTTCATGAACTGAAAGGGGACCTTTGTACCTTTGTTTGAATGAAATATGTTTTTTAAGAAAAATACCTGATCTCAACAAATGGAAAACAAAAAATGTTGCGAATTTCAAGACATATATTTCAGTTTCTTCAATGAAATTCGTTATTTCTCCTTCCGTTTTCATAAAATGCTTGTAAATTAAATATGTTCTATTTTGTTTCTTGATGAAATTATCGATAATAGAATAATAGAATATTGAATGTTTTCACTGATCACTTGATGAAATATTAATCATAAATGCAACAATATCCCTTACTTACTTACCTCTACCGGGGACGTAGTTCAGTGGCAGAGTATCCTCTAGTCACCCGGAAGTCTATTCCCGGTCGCGTCATACCAAAAGACTTTAAAAGATGGGAGTTGTTGCTGCCTTGCCTGACACTCAGCATTGTAAAGGCAGAACAACGCATTAACTGGCGATGCACGGTGGCTGCCGGGTGCCATGAACACAAAATTATGTCCGATGTACTTAAAGTGTACAATAAAGTGTTATTATTATCACTATCATATTTCAGTAACGCCAGGTCCCTGCTCGCCTGTACATATGATGTGGTAGACACGGTCACATCCTGTAATGGCGGCACCAAGGCTGACCTGCTCGTTTTCGCCAAAACTATAATCACCTCACAGATTGAGAACTGCAGTAAATATGATTTTGAAAACATTTCTTTATCATAAATACAATATTATCATGCTATTTCATTTAACGTGTAGTAAATACAACGCTTAATTGTATCTAGAAATACGCAATTAAACTGAAATAACAAATAAAAGTTAAAACTTTTTTTTATTGTTAACGTGTTCTTCAACATAAACGTTAATTCTGATTATGATCTAGTTGATCTAATCTACATCTGGGTTTAACATTATCTTAGTGAGATTGAAATCAAGACATTTGCAAGGATAAAGCATAATGATATATAAGGAAGCTTGAGGTGCTAATGCTAAATTCAATCCAATGTCATTTACTACGGCTGAAGAACTATAGTTTGTCTCATCACCTTCAAACCAAGTGCAATCATAAAGTATCAAGGTGTTTTCTTAAGATCGACCTTTTCCATAATCCTTTTGCCAAAAAGAACGATCTCTTAAGGAAAGGAGGAAAATATATCCTACCACATACTCAAATATGAAACTCATATTCATGCTACACTTAGCATGGGTTTGTAAGACATTGGAGTTTGTTATGAAATAAATAAAATGATTTCTTTGAATGAATTAATTAAATTTCTTGTTAAACGTTATTATTGTAGTTAAACCAGAAGATAACTTATATCAAGCATATTCATCAAAAGTATCTTAATCAATATTTATTTGCGGAATAATTATATTTATGAAATTTTGACCCTTTGCCTCTAATGGGAAATGAGAGAGTTTTCACCGGCCTCTATTTCTTCATAGTTATTTCCGGTAAAGGATCCTGTTAAGAAATGTTGACAAATGATGATTTTACGTAGATTATGAAGTTATGACGCTCTGTCCAGTAACTGCAGATGTTGTGTTTCAGAGCTGACAGACACTTGTCAATGTGAAGAACTCGCCAAACCCGCAACATGCAGGTAATGTATTTGATTGAATCATAAATCATTGTGTATTACCGTACACCGGAACTAGCGAGGTGTACGGCGGAGAAATGTTGCTAGCGAGGAGCGTGATCGCAAACGGGATCACTTAAAAAGCAATCATCGCCGTTTCATCAAGTTTTTCTATGTTATTATCATGTCAATAGCTTTCCGAGACATAACTATTTAATGTCATATCCTGTTCATAGTCAGAGATAGAAAATATGTTACTAACAACAGCATTACTCGCAACTGTCATTGTTACTGTCCCTTGGATACAGAATGACAAGCACGTACCTTTTACTAAGTATGTGTGCTAAAATTACCACATGATGTTGATTATTTGAAAGTTATGATCTAAAATATTACCTAACTTTCGATTTCGGCTCCTCGCTAGCAACATTTCTCCGCTGTACACCTCGCTAGTTCCGGTGTACGGTTATACGCAGTGCAAATATCGTCTAACTTACATTTCAAAATATCGGTTCGTAGCTTAACAAACTTAATATCTTAAAGAGCCACTCCACGATTTTCATCGAGAATTATTTTGCTTTCACACAAACGTAAGTAGCATGATTTATAATATGAATCCCCCAAAATCTAACTTATTTATCTCAGAATGGCCAATAAACGATAAATACTTGTTTTCAATGGAAATCGTAAAACAATCATTTAGTTTCGCGGAAGGCAAATTCACACGGCCAATTTACATGGATACTAGTGATATGACCAGTCGATCGAACAGTATCTGCTCAAAGTATCAATGAAATGACACTATTTATAAAGTTTGTCGTATGTGACCCCAAACAGCTGATCACGAAGTGGCTCTTTAAGTCATTTTCACTTGTGTAACATGTTATTCTTTTGCAATGTGTTTTGCATATGGCACATTTCAGAAAACATACAATATCAACACTATACGATTCTCAAAACATTAGTATTTACAGTTAATAAATGATTTCCCAATTCAATCCAGATAAATGGATACACGACTCTTATATGAGATGAATATAATGATGATATTCATGTTTGAATCATAAACTTATAATGCAAATTATTTGTCATTTATGTATAACCACTTCTTACAACTGTTTAACTCTCGACGACTCTCAAAAGATTCTACACACGCATTTTCATTTGTACCGGAGGCATAATGCTGAATTACTGTCTAACGACCTTAAATATCTAGAAGAGTTCGATTGGATTCATAATAGGATTTTTCCTGAAACATAGAAAAGCGTCAACAACACGCATCGCATGTACATGTATGTCATCATAGATCAATACATTAACGGGGCAGTAGCACGTTTTAGGAGGGAATATAAGTTGATGTCAGGAAAATGAAAATAAATGGTTCCGATTGAAAGACAATGTATTTAAACTAAATGGAGCAGTATAATTCAAATATATAACGTAAAGTTTAGCCATGCGATTCCTTTTTCTTACACAAATTGTTCACACAAAATGGCCGCCAATGGATCTTATGTGAATCTTCATACTTTGTCCTCTGACTACGGATGACTGGCTTGTGCAATGATATTTGTCACCGGCAAAATATTACATTTAGCATTACCTTACTATTATCAGTTAGAAATTTAAGATATAAAATTATCAAAAAAAATTCTCAGTATCTGCTTCCAATATAGCGGTAAGATAGTGTTTATGTAATGAAATACATAGCTTTAAAATATATAAATATATAAACTATATAATGGACAATATACAAAGGTTCCCTAAATTCTTTTGCGTAGTATACATGTATATAACGTTGAGAAGGCTATAAATTCACCTTGATGACAAGAGGCCGTTATATTTCAGCGATCTGAAGGCTGGTATCAGCTGTCTCCAGACTGCTGTGAATTTTGGATGTAATGGAGTCAAAACCGTGAAGATTCTTGCAGATGAGATTGTGGCAGATATCAATGAAGCTTGTGGTAAGAGTGAAAGAATGTTAACCGCTCTTATATGATCAGGGTCTAGATTTTCGAAGCCCTCTTTGTGCTAAGATAGTCGTAAGTACCATACACTAACATTGGACTACGACTATATTAGCACTAGGAGAACTTCGAAAATCTTGCCCCAGAATGTTTATCTTTATAAAAGAAGAACAATTATGAGAACGGAGTCAGAACGTGCTCGACTTGTGACAGAGGTTAATATGGTAAAAAAGGCTGTCGTCGCTAATGTTTTAGATAATGCTTATACGATTATCTGTTGTTTGGTATATTGTTTATATGTTTGCTTTCAGTGACAGACACTTCTCTGTGTCATTGTGAGATGGTTTATGCAACATCTGACAGAACGACAACAGATAAACAGTGCAAGTACGTATAACAACGATCTCTTTGAATAAAGTAAAAAACACTCGTTCATCTTTCTGTTTCTGATTTGAGTAGTATTAATAAGCATATACTTCTTCATTACATTCTGATGCTAATTTGGCAAAAGAACCCAATGTATTCGAGTTCAATTTCCAAACCGCATTACTATCATATGATCATTAATTTTACAGAGCTGACACGGATTTCTTTGCCTGTGCTAAAACAAATAGTGGAACCTCCTGCTCTGACCAAACTCTCAGCCAAACGGTTACTGCGCATGCGTATGAAGATGGTTGTCGTACGTCCAAGACCTTGTTTCTTTTTATTGCAATATATTTGGTTTTTAGATGACACAAAACAAAACGTTTTTACTTTTTTATAAACCTTCCCATAATTATAGTTTCATATGTCAATATTCTTTCTCGATCAAAACTGTATCGATAATTGTAAAAATGACATTGGAGTAATACAATAACTACTGTGATTTCTCTTTCAATTCAAAACGGAGAAGTTTAAACTTGTTGATGAAATATTTGTATTGGTTGCAGCAAGCGGTACTTGTAAATGTCTGATTGACTATATGAAGGCTGCCACTGGCAGTGACACATGCGAGTAAGTACACAAACAATCCTTAATTTGTCAATAGTATTTTAAGTTATAAAATAATAGATGATAATGATATAAACTTAAATTTTGAATTATATTTCATCATAATTTTATTCAGCGAAAATTTTGAATAAATAAAATACTAGTCGTCCTATTCGCCACAAACCGTTTATATACACAGGTACTGTGTGGCAATTGTTTTCATAGTCTTAACATGCATTAGCTTCAGTTCAAAATAAGGAAAATAATTTTGTGAAATAAGTACAACAAAGGCTTTAAGTGTTTTAATGATGATATTTTGTGCATCAATATCTATATTTCATTATGATGGAAAATATGAATGTTACTTTACTTTGGATGGTATTTTATAACTTGAAGCAATAAAGAATGACGAGTATGATAAAGAAGAATAAAGAGATTAAATATCCTTAGAGATACCCAGCAATCACGTTCATGTTAAAAAATTAAAAATGTGTTAGCAAATGTATAATATGATACTATATAATATAATACTTGTATAACAAAATGCTCTCCCACTTTACCACAGTGCCCAGAAAGGCTTCATCGCGTGTATGAAGGGTAAGACGGAGGTACAATGTGACGGGGTAAAGAAGGCCAACGATGCGACTGGCTTCCCTGCAGTAGAGGATTCGTGCAGTGAGTGAAAATTTCAGGAAACTAGCTTTAAATTGCAGCTCTGAGCGCACACGTGCGACAAGCTTTCTTTATCTCATATTGCCCTCAAATTCATGATTTCCATGATACAATGTCCCAGGGCTGATGTTGTGTTGCATGTCATCGGAAATTGGACCCATTTGCAACTGATGATGTCTGTGGTCTCAGTATTGGCAATCCAAAATATTGACACGTTGTGTCAAAAGAGGTCCTCTGCTGACATGCTCATTGGCCTTTTCGTCATATTTATTGGTTTAAAGTTCAAAGAGAGCGTAACGGGGATGACAATGAATTTAAAGTTTAGATGTCCTTACAAATAGAAAGCAATATATCAAAATGTGCTCATTAAAACAAATTGCAGTTTGCTCTCATATTAAAAAATCCAGTAATGTTTTAAATACAATAACTGTAAACACAGCACCCCGTTGAACCATTTAAAATTTTCTATCATATACTTAAACTCTGAAGGATGTATACACATTTTAAGAAATATAATTCATAAAGTATAATGTCAGTAATTTCACAACAATTTTCTTGTAAAGAGCCAATACAATACAATTGTTGGGAGTCATACTCTATAAATGGTATCATTTGACTGATAACAACATTAGAAAGAAGAATTTATCAGAGAATTGATACTTTATGGTGAATTTTTTAGATGTTTTGAATCTATATCATTGAATATGCTATCTACCTTCGTTTCAAATCCGAAAACAATATGTGATGAAAATCACGGAATGACTCTTTAATCATACGTGACATTGAACTAGAATTCAAAAAAAAACGCACAACTGTTTCCTCTTTATCTCACTCTAGTCGGAGACGCGGCTTCAGACACGTGTGGGTGTGAAAAGGAGTATGTGCTGGCTGATCTGACAGAAGACAAGTGCTCGTATGTTGTTATTGCTTATAATTACATTCGTCATATCATGAGTATAAAGTTTAAATAAGTATTAAACAATTTTTAATGAATTTATTACTCCGTTTACCCGAGCGGTTCACGGCCGGTTGAGCTGAAATAAAGATATGTATCGTCTTGACACGTCATACTTTCAACAATGTTTTGTGTGAATGAAAATGGCAGTGCCTTTAAAGCTCTAACGTTTGACGAGTCAATGAGGATAAGATTATTATATTCTTCCTATTGATTTAAAGTTTTGAAGTATCATAATTCTCCTTTCTTTATATCAAAGTATAACTATCTCTTATATCTGACACTACGTCCATCCATAGTGTGTTTGTTATAGTTAGAAGAAGCTTTAAATGTATCTGATCAGACTTCATACACATACAATCCCCTCTTTGTTTCCTTTGTAAGGAGGAAAATGAAATTATTGTACATCTATTATGTGAGTGTAAACATGTAATTGAACTATGGAACAACTTGGCAGAATGGCTGAAAGTTTGTACAGTAGCAGAAGGAGAAATTGTTTTCACAAATGAAAATATTCTTTTTGGATTTAAAGGGGCAAATAATAATACATTAAATGCTGTTGCTTTGGTTGTAAAACAATACATTTATAATTCAAGCAAAATTAAGAAATGTTTATATATTTCAAAGCACTTCAGAAAGAAATCCTTAGATATTAACAAACTTCCAAAACAATTGATTTCTCAAATTGCAATTATGCCAAATTCTTCAAATTTTGGTCAACTTTACATAATCTTTTCAATAAGTGATATTCATAGTATAGTTTTGAGAATGTAAAGAATAATACTAAGATAATATAAAAACTTATTACATATTAGAACTTGTCATGGTAGATAAAAAATGAAACATAGTGATGTGTGCAATTACAATAGTATCAACTTTAATGTCTTGAATTGAAAATGTGAATAATTGATACAGATATATTATACAATTGTTTTCCTCACCCTGTTTATAATAACTGTTAATGATGAAATGAAGATACTTCATGTGGAATTGTGGAGCCTTTACCTATGTATGACATGATTGTAAGCAACTTGAAAATGTGGGGGAAAAAAAGGAAAAAAAAAGACTTCATACACCTTTCTGAATATAACAGTGTTACAAACTCTTAATCCCGACACTTTTGCTGACTTTGTGTTTGCAAATATTAAATGAAATTATATATTTCTAGATAAAGATGTTCCGATACTTTCAGAGCGGACAGGACCTTCCTCCAGTGTCTCATGGAGAAGACGACCCCGAGCTGTAGCGGTTCCCAGCCTCATGTACTGGCCACCAACCATCCTGTTGATTCTCAGTGTTGTGAGTGGCGAAAACGTTAATTATCTTTTTATATTGCGCCATTCCCATATGAGGAAATATCCTGAATAGATAGTACTTTGGTAGCTGCAAATAACCTCTTTGCGAGAAAGAAAAGGTCCTTACCTTCCCATGTTCAGATTGTTTACAGCTAGTCAGACTGAAGTCAATGTTGATGAAGTGCCTTGCCAAGGGAGACAACAAGACAAGGCCCAGGTCACAAATGCCTGGTGCCTCCATTGGAATTTGAATTTGATTTTGGCGTCAGAGGTCAGAGCATCAGAAGAAAACTATTTTATGAATTACATATTGCATTTTTAACTGTTTTGTTAAATCGTTTTTACATTTATGTTGGACTTCTTTAACTGAATACAAAACACACTTGCATTTGAAGGGGATACGTTCAGTGATACTTGTAAATGTGAGATCCAGTTGGCACGGAGTGGAGTCGAGGAGAACACTAAATGTAGGTAAGTTATAACAAATTGCTCGCTTTTCTAGCAATCTCTACCAAGCAACCTTCCTACAAGTACCACAACCAAACTAGTCCTGTTATTCTTTTTAGGATGATCATGCTATGACGCTGATATCAAGTGTTAATTGAAATACATGAACATCCGGTTCTTAAACATGACAAAAAGCCAGGAGAAAACGTTGTCTTTGAACGTGAACTAAAAGCATATTCCGTTTATTAAGATGCACAAAAGTTTAGTTACATCGTAAACTGTGTGCTTAGCCTGATCTTAATATACTTTTATACCTAACATATCTTTCTGCTTGTTTATATCTATAAGCATCAACCTTTCTATCGCCTTTTCTATAAGGTTTTCTGTCACAAGATAATCGGGTTGAAATGTATATCAACATGTAAGTGTACTGCTATGTAACATGTAAGTGTACTGCCATGTAACATGTAAGTGTTCTGCTATGTAACATGTAAGTGTACTGCTATGTAACATGTAAGTGTACTGCTATGTAACATGTACGTGTACTGCTATGTAACATGTAAGTGTACTGCTATGTAACATGTAAGTGTACTGCTATGTAACATGTACGTGTACTGCCATGTAACATGTAAGTGTACTGCTATGTAAGATGTAAGTGTACTGATATGTAACATGTAAGTGTACTGCTATGTAACATGTAAGTGTACTGCTATGTAACATGTAGGTTTACTGCTCATATTGTTTTGTTATACATGTGAAGCATGTTTATGCACATGGCTATACAAGTCATTTAGAAATTATTTATCATTAAATTCTTTTGACAAGTGACCCTTCATTGAACGTAATGTCTGTCTGTATGCAAAATATAATGTTTCACGAAGTAGCGTTTAGAACAAACAAACACTCGATTTGTCTTCAACCAACAGTTCATATCTGGCTTTCGTCTCCTGTCTGAAGTCGGCAATTGGTAAGTCGTGTGATGGCGCACAATCTGCTCATGACCTAGTCACAGCGGTCAAGGCCAAGATGGACACTTGTGGTAAGAAGTTACGATTAGTATGATCACCATTTTATATGACTTTCCTCTTGAAAAACTTGCGTGGGGCGTATTTTATACAAAGGTTTTGCAATTTTTTCATTTTAGATTTATGATTGGTTCCAATTTAGAATCATTGATGGCATAACTTTTGTTTTAGGGTGACAGTATAAATATAGTACTATGCCCTTACAATACCTTAAATATTTAAAAGAAATGGGGATTTCTAGAGGTTTTTCATACATGAGTATTATTTGGTTAAATGCAGGAAATAACAAGCAAGTAAAACAAAACATTGCCCCTGTTATTATACATTTTGATTTCGCTGCATTTTGTTCAAATAGAAAACGTCCTACACTAATCATATCAGAATAGTAAAAGACTTTGAGTTTGTGTTTACCTTTTGTCTTAGAACCTACACCAACTTGCCAGTGTGAACTGAGTTATGCAGAGAACGACAAGTCGACGAACACTTCCAAATGTCAGTAAGTAGCCTAGCAGTGTGTGGGTACTACCGGTGGGCGAGGACATGTTGTTTACACTATTTGTTGATTTCGTTCAAATACCATCAACATCTGAGATCAGACAATTACGTAATCAACAAATCGCCGCCCTCTTAAAAATTCAACATGCAGTGAGTAAAAGTCCTCATTGGCAATTCCAATAACTCCTAATCTAACTCCAAACATCACATCCATTAACTAATTCACGCTCTTAACATTTACATGTTCATTAGGTATCAAACAATTCTATGTTATAGGTATTATAAATCCATTCTATGTTTTGAAATAACGACGGTTGTCACATGCTTGTCTGTGTAGAGCAAACAAGGCTCTCATCTCGTGTCTACGTAACCAGACGTCAGCGGGCTGTGTAGACACCACGACTGTGGCCTCATTGGTTGCTATGGCTACAGAGACGGTACCCGGATGTGGTGAGTTCGTTATTTTTTCTACGTGTATGACCATGTTTGCCATTTGAAAGAATTGTAGTTTTACTTCAATTTGATGTTAAGGTGTGTTTCCGTTTATATCTTAAAGTGTCATTTCATCTTAAGGATATTGTTTCCAATTATTATTATCTAATGTAAAGAATATGTGTTTTACAAGTTGAAAATACTGCTGAAGTAGTTATGTGGTTAAATAAGCTATTTACGATAACCATATTGTATTGTGTGCAAGCTTGGTATGAATTGTTTAATTTCGAATGTTTCGTATAAACAATAATTCAAAGAAGCCCATCACCTTGTTGCACATATAACCACGGAGATGACTGTTTACATCCACAGATCATACAAGTCTCTGTAAGTGCGAGGCTGTCTACACCAGAGGGGAGAAAGTCGACCCAGCCAATCACTGCAGGTAGTTTTAAAATAGGAAAACTCGTCAAATCAATTAGCAATATAAAGAAAAAAAATCTAATATGTAAGTTATTTCGCTATCTATTTAGAGGTGATGTAAATATTTGAATAAGATGTCCTTAGGCTTCTGTGCCTTTCAATGGATAATGATTAACGATCTCCACGATTTTCAACACATATTGTTTGCTTTGAAACGAACGTTGATGACATAATTCATTACAGTCAGACCTCGATAATCCGTCCACCGATAATCCGAATCCCGCGGTATCCGAACGGTAGCCAGCTGTAACCAAATTAATTTCTATATAAACTCATTAAATGTTGATTCGTTAATCCGTTGCTTCAGTCTCCGAATCCGAACGCCAATTAGCCGTAACGGATTAGTTAATTATCACTAGTTCTGCTTCATTAATTCGGCCGTTCATCAAATCCGTTTGGGTAAGTGATCAACACACTGATTGGATCGGTAAACTTCAGTGACAGTGGATTGACATGTGAGTTGAGTGTGACGGTAGTTTGTGATTGTAATAAATTGAAATGTCTCACTTTGTGTTTCTGGAGTTTATGATATTAAAAATTGTGTAATAGTTATAAATATATATATGTATAAACTCGTTTGATATACTAAATACATTCTCATCTGTCTGTAGATTCAAAGTCGAGTAACTCCAACTTGTTAGGTTCGTTTCAGTAGTCTGAACGCTTCACTATCCGAACGTTTTTGATGAAAAACGGGAGCGTTCGGATTATCGAGGCCTGACTGTATATAATTTCAAAACATATAAACCTATTCACTCAAATGCTAATGATATGATAAATTCTTGTTTTCAATGAAAATCTTAAAACAGTCTTGCATATGCATGGTATTCATATTCACATATCACATAACTGTACACTAGTTATAAAACCGATGAAGCATTATCAACTCGTAACTGTCATTCTGCCTACTTTAGTTTCCAAAATTACGTAATGCACGTGATTGATGCACAATTGATGAGTTGTCCGAATTTTGATCATTATCACGATTTCAAACCTTCCTAATGTTTCTTAACCCTAACCCTAACCCTAACCCTAAGGTACTAAAATGATACTTTCCTGCAACATCCGATAGTTCTCGATCAAATGACATGATTGATAAAGGTTGACCCCAAACAACTCACGGAGTGGCTCTTTAAGTCCACGATTGACAATATCACTTTATAAATTCAACCAATTGTTTCCAAGATGGTAAAAGTGAGGCTTTTTCAATCTTAGTGAGATTCTCATGTTACATCAACATTGCGGACAGTAATCCAGTTTTGTCTTCTTTTCGTCGAATTGAGACATAACAATCATTTTGAAAAGTATCCGAATGTCGATAACATCTCTTTTTAAAAACATGACATGTCATTTAGAAATTATTTTTAACGTGGAAAGGTTAATTTAGTATATAGAATAATCAAATTGTATTGTTAACTTAAGGAGCAAATATTTGGTAACAGGACTGCAATGCTTTAGATTTTTTTTAGAACAATGGCCAAATTTGAATTGCCCCTCTTTGTCAATTTGTAGCAACGCCAAGGGTCTACTAGCATGTCTGTATGATGAGGCCGACACTGTACGGACCTGCAATGACGGGTCTAAAGCAGACCTTGAGGTCTTCACTAGAACACTCATCTCATCGACTATAGCGGACTGTAGTAAGATAATATTATGTAAACATTAAATGCGAGATTAGTCTTTAACTAAAAACTATCAATTGAAGTCATTTCTACATAATTAGTCTAAAATATTTGTCATTTTGTTAAAATAATAATAATAATTTACGTACTTATATTGCATAGTTCACGTCATAAGAAGAAATATTATTTAGGCAACCTTCATATATCTAACCAGAAGGATTGTATTTTGCACTTATTAATACGTTATAAACTATATTTTGTGTTACCTTAACCCATTACTGGTATATCACGAGGTATTGCGACGGCATAGAACCAATTTAAATGTGATATTTGATTCGAAATTCACATAAGACAATTACCACCAGGTTTGGACGACACCTGTCAGTGTGAGGAGGAAATGCTGGACGGTACCTGCAGGTAATCATGCCTTCCTACCCATACAGTAGGAAATAACAAAGAAATTGTGACATACTTTAAATATGATGATATGTGCACATATCACTTTTGTCTAACAACGATTGTCTCTGATTGTCTTAAATTATTTCACCCCAGACGTTTATTTTGAAGAGAATAAAATTGATTCTGGTATTGTTCCCGGATAGATCAAAGGTGCCGCCCACCCTTTATTCTGCAAAAAAGTATAGTTTTTGAATGTCAATGGTCCATGACGTCAATAACAATCGGCTATGACGTCACGAGCTAGGCCCTAATCGAGAAGTTTTTGGGACTTACAATGTATATGGTGAAAACATTTACACTTAAGTGATAACAAGGTTCACACAGAGATACAAACGTACCATATCGAGTACTGCAGAATTAATGATGAAAACAACTGAGGGGTCAGTTTTCACCATACATTCGTTCCTTACTTTAAATCCTGACGGTTTAAGTGTTCACAGAAAAAAACCAACAGCAGATTGTTTAAAAAGTAATTGGATTTTTAGACCTTGTCTGAGTTTTGAAGACCGATTTCATTTGAGCTTCTAACGTATGCAAATAAAACAATGAAAATACCCTGTTACACATTGCAGCAAGCTGAAGAAGGGTATATCCTGTCTCAAAACCGCCACATCAAAAGGCTGTAACGGCGAAAAGATTGTGAAAACAATTGCAACTGAAACCAACGTGAAAATCACTGCACTTGAATCATGTGGTGCGTCTTGAATGTTATACATTACAATCTTCACTTGTAGAGTCATTTACACGTAATTATGAGTTGTTAGTCACAAAAATTATATCAATTGTCGGTAAAATTTGAAGGTCAATGTTATATCTTAAACGTAGTTACAAGTAAGTTACAAGGTTCAATCAATCATATCAACCAAACTAAGAAATATGGTTTTTCGATGTTTGCAATATGGTTATAAATTTCATCAGATGTTCTTAAAATTGATACGCATCGTAGAATGGAAAAGATTTTTACTCTAAGATGTGTTTTGTTCTCTTTGACTTTTGAAACTATCTTATTACATAATTCCAGCTCTGTCCACTGCTTGTCAGTGTGAGCTCGACTACACGAGCGCTGACGTCAGTAGCACCACAAAGACTTGCAGGTACGCAACTAATCGTTAGTTTTTCAGTTTTCATTTTCGGTTGTAATGCGTTCATGCATCAAAGATAACGTAAGAAATTTTATGTTAAAGACATCGGTAAATCCAACATAGGAGGTCAAAAGTGTATCAGATCTATAAGAGGTAAAGTTAAAAAATAAGTTTGAATGATGAGAGAAGGATTTTGTTTTGAATATCGAGAACGGCTTATACGCAGTGCCTGATGTAAAACTATGAAGTTGAATATCATTGTTGAGGGACTTATCTTAAAGGTTTCAATTTTACAATTGTGACTTAAGGTTGTTTAGTTAAGTATTTAACTTTGATTTTATTGTTCTTTTGACACACTCAGTGCTGCGAAAACGCTCAAGACGTGTCTACAACAAGCAGATTCCAGTAAAACTATTCTGAAGGGATGTGACGACACGACAGACGTCACCAAGATCGTCACTGACGTTGCAGATAAAGTCATCGAGGCAAAATGCGGTGGGTGGTTTAGAACATAGTTGATGAACGTTCGTTCAAATATCGATGACACAAACCAATGAACTATACATGGTGATTTATGATGTTCAAAATCTACAGCTATAGACAGGGTTTAAATGATTTTTCGTAACTTTATTTGTTCTGCTACATTTTTAAGAATCCGACAAATGATTGATAATACACTTTTTCCTAACAGGTGCAATGCAGCACTCGGTTCTTTCATCTCTCCTTCTGTTTGTGTCCTTGACAACGGTGCAAATCCTCACAGGATAAGGACATCTAACTTGCTGATGTCGCCAGATTGGCACCAGATTTGTTTTAAGATGAGTGAACTTGTAAATAGAAGGACATGCTAAGGACAAACTTTGATTTTAAGAAATACTTTCTGTTTAAAAGCCTCACTGCTAAAGACTTCAATACTACTGTCCAAGCGGTACCAAACAATAATTCTCTCTCTCCAGCTATGAACAAAAACCTTATGTGTAATGTACAAGCTGTATTTTGTTTACAAATAAACATTGGTTGTAGATATATTTATACACAACATGGAGTAAGTAACATAGTATTGCAAGATGATAGTTGAGTATTACAACGTTATAAGATAATTCAAGACAGAAAACTTGTCACTTTAACGTTTTGCCACAATCAGTGTGATAAATAAAGCTTATTGAAGTATCGATACAGACAAGAAGTGATTTTCAATATGTCCTACATTATGTCAATATATATTCTAATATTCAAATATTCTATATCATTGTTATATTATTTTCTTCATGGTCATTTATAATTATAGGTATGCTATCTCTTAGCCGGTTCAAATAATTGAATGTTTTGTGTGTAATTCCAATGATTTTTAAGAATTGTTCAATAGAGAGTAATAACTATGTTCAAAACATGTAAAAACATGAACTGAAGACACCAATTATTATATATGATTTTGTTTTTATGTTGTTAATGCATTTACAAAGGTTGGTTTGAATCTAACTTTTGTTACAGATTATTAACTCATTATGTACTAAAACATGTATCACTTCATTTTACATTTGTGTGCCTTTTTTGCTTTGAATATTGTGCTTGTCGTTTCAATTACTTAACAATTCATCCAAATCAATCATAATTGTGCTTATCTGGTATTAAGGTTGGATGTATGATTTACAAATAATTTCGTATGATAAATACCAACGTCAGTTACATGTATATGTTTGTTATATATATGCCTGAAATGGAATTTTCTTGTGAATTATTCGTTTTCATTTGGTATGTCTAAACATTATAATTTTGTGGTATCATGTAAATCTTCTTGATTGTTGATGTTATGCTTACGTCTCTTATGACGTTTTTTGTTATTTATATATATTGCTCAATGCACTCATTGCATTATTTTTCGAAATCGTAAATGCAATTAAAATATAAACAAGTAAAAAAAGTGTTCGTGATATTTCTTGAAAAAGATGTTATGAAGACTTCTGTTCTTCTGTTTCTGTTATATAAGTATCTATTATCTCGATTTACCGGCATGACATCATTTAATTTCATTATTCTTGAGTTCAGAAATAGTTAAACGGAGATCAATCATATAACGATTTTTGTATACATAATAATTGTTGTCATTGCCAAGTAAAAATGCAGATCATCCGCTTAACCTGGAAGTATAGCTGAGTTTGATAATTTCCTAAAATTCGCCATGCGCTTTGTCTCGGGAAATACTTATATTTTGTCCCACCTGCGGTAGAAAACTCATGGGCAAAAGAAAAGAAACGCTGGGTATTTTCAAACGAAGGATAAACAAATTATGTATGCCATGTAAATTCGATTTCGAATGTGTTTGATAAAAAAAGTATTTGGAGAATTATTGTTCATAATTTTAACCATGATGGCATGGAGCGTTTTGCACTGTGGTTGTCTAAACACTGTTGGGGTGCTAACATTGCTGTTTTCAGGTACTTTTTTGTTAATAATTATTTTGAAATTAAGTTTGAATTTCGGAAATGTATATCAGAAGTTTATTTGAGATACTGTTAATGAAAAACAGCCACTTTGACTTTTCTGCATTGATATGTCTTCGCGTTATTACGTCTATAAGTATGCAAAAAATGACCAATTTGGCTATCCAATCTCGCTTATTTAAAACCCTCCCGATGCTTCCTGGGGCCTCAGAGGCCCGCTAGTCACGTTAAGGTTATGTATAAATCGTTGAATTGATTTTAGAGTATCCAGATTCCATGTATTCCTGTAAATCCTTTAACAAAACAATGTCCCAGAATAAGATGATTGACAATATTTTTTTTGAAATATGATATCAATTTACAAATGTACATTTAGTAAGTGCTTCGCGGGGCCTCTGAGGCCTATGGTCATCAATTTTGTTTTACCAATACCATTACAATCGTCACAAATTCTTGAAATTAGCATTTCTAGGGTAAGTGTTCTGTGGGACATTTGTATGAAAAATATTAATCATTTTAAACATTACTCACAGGACCTAAGCTCATTATAAAAGAGGTAACCATAAAATTAGTGCATGAAAACTAAATTTGTCCGAGGTTGTTGCCATATCAACTTATTTGTTTAAGACACCATAGTTGATTGTATGCATACTCCTAACGATTCCGAACCGTCATTGGAAGATGGTATCGGATATTAAACCTTATGTATTGCACTTAAACGAACAAAATTCTATATTTGTTAAAACTTGTCACTAAAATTGGTTTTTGTTGTATTCCTTTGGAAGGATGTTTGTCATGCATAACAACGTTTAATTGCAGGATAGCTTAAGATAAAACCAAATTGACATCAAAATCGATTGCATCGTTGGGAACAATAGTACATGTTCAGGCTACAAGAATTAAAGAGAGATAAGATGCTATTCATAGTATTCGATTTTTTGGACAGAAAAAATATTACATTACTTCACAAAGATATATTTTACAATGATGTAGAATCAGTTAATTTTCTATTATAAAAAGGACTCCTGAAAAAAATTACAGCGATAAGACGAACATGCCCCGGGGCCGTGCCTGCCCGGTCTCCCCTACTCATACAGCAGATTCTGTGCTGGATATCAAAACCCTGCAAATATTTGTCAAATTCACTGATCATTTTTATGCAAACTTCATCATAACAGTCACTTTCCACAGCCGGAGAGTTGCAGCTGTTAGGTCCATAAATTTGGGGGATTCAGGTTTTATATAAGGATTTTCAAGGATTAAAAAAATCATGATACCTGAAGTATGTTCTTCAGAGAGTTCTACAGAATGTTCTGCAGAATGGTCTACATTATTCTGCCATATCCTTTCATTGACAACAAGCAGATAACTACACTGCAGTAAGACCTAGCACTTAACTGTCCACAAATGCCTCTCATGCCGGATATTGTACATCATTAATTTATTATCACAATTACTCAGTCGGATCATATATTTGGCTGCATGAATATGTATAGTGAATGGTTTAACCAGAGAATCAAATTTTCAATTACACAATCTTATCACTATCTAATTGACGAAACGAAAGGGTAAGTGTTGCTCTTTTTAAGAATTGAAACATTGAATAAAATCTTAGAATTATCTACTAAGGGAAACAGTCCTGAAATGTGGCCGGAATGCATGTATTCATCTTTTTTATGTCTTGTTCAAGCACTTTTATACCCTCGTCATATATGGCAGGGGCATATTGGATTAACCTCGGTTGTCCGTACGTCCATACGTACGTACGTAACCACTCTACGTGTATACAGGGTATCGTTTATCCACTTCTCCTCAAAACCGTTCAACAGAATTAATTTCCTACAGTTTAATGGATGTTTGATCTTAAATGAAGCTAAAGGTGTGCATCTCTTATCTTATTTTAAATTCTATGGTTAACAACATTGAGGACGTTTTGGTTAACAGGGGCAACTGTGTCTCATGGACACAAATTTTCTAGTTTCATTACGTAAATGAAGATGAAAAACGAATCTATTAATTTAACAAATATGAAAATTAACAACTAAAAATAATAAATCACATCTATATTCCTTTTAATTTTGAAGGGAATACAGGAATGTTTGTGTTTGAACATTAGATGTATATGCTTTCACCTTTTGATCATCATTTTGGCATGTTTAGCAATCTAAATGTAAAGTGGGCCTATGAGGCCCGGGGAAGCACCAGAGAGTAGTAAAATATCGATGCATCGGGAGGGTAAAGGAGATAGCAAATTGATGATTTTTTGACACGCGTTTTCTAAGGCGCCATGCAAAAACATCAACATAAAATGATTCAAACAAGGCAAACATAGTTGAGTTGACTTCTAAGGAAACTTTGCCACTCTGCTTCATTTACATCTTACATGGAATAAAATATCCTGACATTTATGTTACCAGCGTTTCTTTTGCCCGTGAGTTTATGTCAAAGACACTCGTGTAATATCCTCTAGTTTATTAGACTTCTGCCCTGCACCTCACACATTGTAGTCAATGTGTTGCACACATTTTTTAATGTAAAGCAAATTTTCCAGACTCTCGGAGATGTTACTCTAGGGGTATTACACATTGACAGACAATATGTATACCCGTAGACACCTTTACTTGATATGGAAATAGCTAAACATCATCTCATGTATTGGCACCGAAGTAGCTATATTCAAAGAATAATGATTTACGAATGGAGCAATAACGATTGGTTCCTATATCCCATTCCACTGCATATTAAAGATATCTCAATCTAGTTAAAACTAGCTGTAATGTTATTGTCCCTAAGTCCTACTGTAACGTTACAGCTAGTACTAACTAGATTGAAGGTATCAGTAAACATTTTAGTATCCTAAAATATAACTGAAAACTCTTAGAGAAGCATAATTTAATACAAAACAAGCACCTCGATATATATCATAAATGCCTAGAATAAAGTCTATGTGCAGGTGTCCGTTCCATGAACAATGTCCCCTGTACGAGAACCTTCTGGGTCCACACAGAAACACCGGGCTGAATATGATCGAAATAATGATTTGTCATTAAACATACAAGATAGTGGTAATACCAAACTTGGGATAATAAGGCGTCACCAATGGGGTTCTTAATAACAATTGTAACCATAACCTTACGACATTCTTGATAGAAAATAGATCAAGTGAGAATAGTTCAAAGTTATAAGGAAATAACGAAATAACAATAAAACAGAATGACATGCAATACCAAAATTAATGTAAGTTTGCAAAGCATTTTACAAATATTCAGGATAGCATTTGTTGTCAAAGCAATAACGATTTAAAACTACATATATTAATCTTACAACGCTATCATACAACGATTCGATCTTAAAATAATTAGAAAATGATTATGTATTTGACAAATACTATGTTTATCTCTTCTCTTAACTATAAACAATTGCGATGCTATAAATTTTCTTCTTTATCACTCGATGACATTACCATTGCATTCGTCCGGATTACACAATAGAAAATACAAAAAATCCACTATATACGTGCCCGAGACGTCACACTGCAGTGGATAGAAGCTGCCATCCGGTCTACACCTCGGTACCCAGGTGTCATTGTACCGGAAGTTAGACAACATCTGTAGCATCCGCTTCTCCTCGCATATACTTTGTATCGATCCTGCAACAGTTAAACTCATAGTTCATTTTTAGCGAATTCATTCATGTATATAAAAGTAATTATTACTACAATACTAAAACATTTATTCCTTGGTCAATGACTACAACATACCATGAGAATGAGCTTGTAAGTCGATCCTGCAACAGTTAAAATCATATTTCATTACATTTCGTAATGCATGTATATATAAATGCTAATTACTATAAAACAGTTTTTCCTTGGTCAATGACTACAACATACCATGAGAATGAGCTTGTAAGTCGCCTAAGGTGCAACTTTAGGCTACCATCCTGCCATACAAGATACCCAATTGTAATTTAACCATTTGGTCACCACAATATCAAGTCAAACCTGAACGCGTGTCATATCGTCATATCGTAATTATGTAATGTAATAATAGCTATGTAATCCTGCAAATTCAACCTTATTTCAGAAGACAATTTATTAATCTAGCCAAGAGGACTCAATGGAGTTGAATCACCAAAAGGGTGCTTTTACACTACAAATGCACATGGGTTTATTTATAAAATATTGATTTAGACTGCAACCGTATACTTCATTCTAAATGCGCCTTTACAAGAATTCATTGTGATCTTATACATGTCTAGAATTATAGAATTTCAAAGCCTTTTCCTTGATATGTTGGTCAGAAATTAGGTTTATTTGTCCCCTAGATTACCACAGGGACATAGTTTGGAAGATAGATTTTCTCAAAGACCCTACCCTGCTACTATATATCCTTCTATATAGTAACCGAATAGAGTCTATGTGAAAAATATGTCTCTCTAATCATGTTTTTAAGCGATGCACGTCCCTGGGTTAACTACAACCTCGTAACGTACGTGTACGTGTGAGCAGCACACAGATTCCCCGCCCAAAGGCCATCATGATCTGTTCCTGACACACGAGACCGGTATCACAGGTGCCTGCAGGTATGATCCCGTGCTGGAAGTGGGCCTGGCACTCCTCGCCCTTCACCTGCAGAACAACAGTCAGTGTAGTGCCCGCATCTTTAGCCATAGATTTCAAAAGATATAAAAATAACAAGTCTCTTGTAAAGGTTGGCTTCACAGTCTTGAGCTACATATTTCCGAAGTTTTTGAAGCGGGATCTAAAACAAACAAACAGACATCTTTTCTACCCACTTCCAAATCAACGTACCAAACATGTCCAGACGTTCGCTATTATGCGTTTAAGCATACACGATCTTCGGTTTGTACCTCGATCTTTTTCACATTACGACCCTGTGCTAAATTTAAGATTTGAACTGATTGCATTTTCATGACGTGCCATTAAACGTTTCCGTTCTGTTATATAAACTTTACCATTGTAATGCGTGCAAAAAAAGCAAATTTGATTTTAACAAAATATTCTTCTCTGACTTTTTTGAATTAAACCTCTATAATTTTCAACAATTTTGCCAAAATGTTCTCATACGGCCTTTCCAAGAGCATGTACAACATTTCACGCAGCCCTACAGCTGCGAACGCTACCTCTCATAAACACGACTCATCATGCTCACCAGAGGTAACCATAAACCATAAACTCGCCAAGATACAACATTGTTATAGTTGGGTTCACCTATCTATAAACTTACAAATTATCGTATATAAGGGTCAAGATCCCTGCAGGCCGGTACCAATACTTTTAATCTATCTTACAGTCCATGTAACAAAATATCTGTAAAGACCCACACAAGTCTTCTTTGTTGAAGCAAGTCTAGATCACTGCTGTGTCAGGAACAGCTTCACCGGACTCCTTTCTCATTTTATACCAATTATTGAAAATAGATATATTTTCATTTATAAAACCCAAATTTGTTCTACCAATATTCTCAGGATCTGACAACCATTACCTTACGTACAACGTACCTATTCAACTACAATGCCATAAAACACTAAAATCCAACAAACCTTAGCACAAGCATCGATGCACCTGCAGAAGCCTCCTCCCTTGATGACAGAGCCGGTACAGTTGAGGGGCACCTGCTTGATACCTGCACACAACTGGGGCGTGCACACCAGGGAGCTGACAGTAGCCAGTAGGGCACTTAGTACCACCAGACCCAGCATTGTACCCATTCTCAGACACAATGGTTCGGGCACCTTATCAGGGCAGTCTTCCGATAAGAGACATTGTTGAACTACAGCTTGTAATCTGCCTGAGTGGTTCTCGAACTACAGCTTGTAATGAGCCTGAGTGGTTCTCGAACTACAGCTTGTAATGAGCCTGAGTGGTTCTCGAACTACAGCTTGTAATGAGCCTGAGTGGTTCTCGAACTACAGCTTGTAATCAGCCTGAGGGGTTCTCGAACTACAGCTTGTAATCTGCCTGAGTGGTTCTCGAACTACAGCTTGTAATCTGCCTGAGTGGTTCTCGAACTACAGCTTGTAATCAGCCTGAGTGGTTCTCGAACTACAGCTTGTAATATGCCTGAGTGGTTCTCGAACTACAGCTTGTAATCAGCCTGAGTGGTTCTCGAACTACAACTTATAATCTGCCTGAGTGGTTCTCGAACTACAGCTTGTAATCTGCCTGAGTGGTTCTCGAACTACAGCTTGTAATCAGCCTGAGTGGTTCTCGAATTACAGCTTGTTATCAGCCTGAGTGGTTCTCGAACTACAGCTTGTAAACAGCCTGAGTGGTTCTCGAACTACAGCTTGTAAACAGCCTGAGTGGTTCTCTTCGTGAGGAGAGATAGCTGAATTTGAAACCATTTAAATTGGTTTTTTTTACTAGGTAAAGTGAAATGGTGTTTACGCCACTTTGTCAATATTTCAGCCATTACCGGCGTTATTCAAAGGTTTCTGTGTGACGATGGTCTGAAAGAAAAAGGAAATATCTTTCAGAGAATCTGAAACACACCCTTTAAAACCACACAATATAGTATGCACTGTTGATAAACTAAGGAGCTCGTAACAACGGAAGACTTTTATTATTTTGATAATCCCACTTCTGTTATATAATGCTGAATCACAGGAATGACCGTTTTGATTTAACAATTTATATTGATTTACATCATTTCGAATTGCATGTGCACCAATATCTTCTGTATTTTAGTGTGTTTAAGTTTCCCCGAAAATGTCAAGGTTCATATCGCATATTTTGCTCCACAAACTGAGTTTGTAGTTTTATGTACTTAAAAGCCTTGGCTTAACATGCAGAATAACACGCAATGAAGCGAATGAGCTTCATTTCAATGGTTAACATTGTTAAGAAGCGAAACATAATTGCATATTTAAAGTGAAAATATAGATGTAAAGTCTAACTGATGTCTTAGCTTTTTCTCAAGTGTCTAGTTCTTTTACGCTTCCATTTGTAGTAATCGTGTACCGGTTGAATCATTCAACATTAAAATGCCTGATTGTTGTAAACCCTGAAGTATAAGATTATTTCACATTTTTGCAGATAAAAACACAAGTCCGACCCTAACCTTCGTGTCGCCGTTTGATTGTGTATGTGTTGCACTTGAAGTCAAACTCATTATGTGTGTCCTCTGCAAATTGTAATTATCATGAAGTATTTAGCGACGTTATACAAAAACAAATCAAATATGTCAATTTACTACTTTTATTAAAGCCAATTTTCTCTCAGGTGTACTTGATCCTTAAGCAGCAGGACAGGTGACTGCTTCCTTCGTTCTCTCCCCTTGGATTGTACCGTCGGCCGTCACACAGAAGCATTCACCTGCATATACAAGAAGAGCAAAAATATGTGAATATTATTTTCATCGATGTTAAATGAGGTATTTCTTCTTGTACTTTTCTCGTTAAGTGCCTAGTGTATTTCTTAGGTTTGCAAACTTTATTCAACAGAAAAACGTAATTTCAATAAAGGACAACTTACATACTACTCGACAAATTTAAAACTCACTATCAAATATATAGTATACAGTTGTAATATTTACGATTATTGTAAAGCCCAGTCATGCTTGCAAATGCCCTATAACTAAGTGTCATGTAATAACATTAATGGATCTCTATAAAGACGTACATCACGATGTTTTAACTGATAAAAGATCAGGAGAAGTCAATGGAAATCATTGAATTACGGGTTTTTACATGTTTATAACGTCCTTGTTTAAAGGTTAGGGTAACAGTAATTTGGTCGTATGGATTTATCAAGGTTTCCTTACATTATTGCTACTGTATAATGCAAAACATGAACATAAGAGTCACTAGTTCTTACGTTATTTGAGCTAGAAATATGACATTACATCAATCACTGGGTCTAAACTTTCGACAAATGGAATAAATATTTATTCATGATCAATAATAATTGTTTTCGATACCAATGTTGAGTAAATGACAATTAAACTAATTACACACAACTCTAATCTTATTTCCATAGGGTAGGCCATCAACCCATTGTATATTTCGGTATTTACGTAACTGGACAAGCTACTCTCCGTCGACGGGACTCTCATAGCAAGGTATACTTCAAACCAATGATAATGCTGGTTGTTCTAAGCCTTACTGCAGTGCACACATGTTGTGGTTTGACTGCATAAGACACACGCGTAATCGTTTGTTTTGAATGTGAAATAGATAAGATGTTGGCTCTGTTGAGGTGAAGTGCACTGAGACGCTGACATAGAACATATGCATGATTCAGCAAGGTCTTTCACTTATATCACCTCTATAGGTATTTTTGCAGGGAGAAAGGTCGCGACACTATTTGTGACCATGCATTGCGGTGAAACCTGCGCGCTGCGCGCGCAAACGCCATAACTGGTGGAACTGCGTTGAGATTAAGTATAACATTTCACCATAACCTTACTGCATGTAGAAAAGTTTTCTACTGATGAGAAAGTTGCCGAGCCCCGGGATTTGAGCCCCGGACCTCCTGCTCCTAGAAGCAGCAAGGCTTACGTTAACCACGGTGAATGAGACTGGCGGAAGTAGGGATTCAGGCGGAGATGAGAAAGTACCTGAAAAGTCGCACTGTTTGGGAGTAAATCCTCCAGCTGCATCACAGGTCGGTGTCCACTTCTGGGCATAGATGATCATTGTCATCATAGCCGCCATCCGCTGCTGCTCACATTTGGTCCTCGTCGCGCCTTGAGCAAAGAGAACATTGGCACCATCATGACCCTTTCGTGAGATTTTTAAATGATATCAACTGTGCAGTTCATATGCAAACATTTGTGTTAAGGTTTAATAATTCAATCTAACATCGTTGATGAAAGGCGCACACTATATGCTTATCAAGTTTAAAAGACCATGGTATGATTGGCCTGATGAGCATGTGCATTTATACAAATATAGATGGATACATACTTAATATGATACATATAAGAGAACAAAACTGTTTTTCAAAAGGATAATTTTCACTGTGTTCATTACTTTCTGCTGACAAATGATGATAAAATATATTGCATTATTATGATCAAAACTATCCAAAATTTTCAAAAATGACATTATGTACGAATTACACGCCATTATTAAGTGATACGTTTTATCCAAATATATAGCATAGCAGAAAGCCCTGCTTCGATATGAAGTTAACCACAGTTTCATCGAAATCGAATAAACATGTATAAAAGGTTTATCATCTGCAAAGTTTGGTTATGGTTCCAATTATAACTTTGTTATAACAACAGTAAAATATGCTCTTTTTTTCTTAAGAATGTCAATGTTTGCTGTAATCAACAAAAATGAAAACTAAGCCATTAGATGTATATACTTGGTCTTTCGGCCTCTGGATCACAATTGTATACTCAAAACTGCGTGGGCAAATGATAAGATGGATGACTCTATCTGCAATAGTGCAGGTTGCTTTCTATTTGACAGGGCGTTTTTTGCGGAATTCGAACTTAGACACTCACGTTTCACTTTGGTGGACTTGACGCAGATGCCCCTGCCGAATGCCCCCAGGAGGGCGGTATTGCCCGCAGAGCCCGCCTTACACTCCAGCCCGTCATCACAGCGACCAAGGGTTTGGGGCATCCCGAACATGGCGCTTGCTTGACATGCCTCGCCTTCTACCTGGAGTGATGGTAAAATCATTAGCTCTTTCTTGAGAATCATTGTTATAAATAGTATTTTGTGATGAAAAAACATTGTCCCCAACGGAGGTAGCTCCAACCATGAGATGATCCAACATCTGTTTTAACAAGACGAGTTTCCTGGTGACTGATAGGTTCCTCCAGCGACACAAATTTGCCCTACCTTTTAGCAAAACATTTTTCACATGCAAACAGTTGCCATGATTTAGTCACCAAAAACGATGACTTTTGAACAGCTTCGCTATTTGCACAACTACCTTTGATTGTATCGAATCAGGCTTCTCCTTAAAACCGCAAGCACGCGACGGTAGATTGAAGCAATCGCTGCATAACTTCATATAATGAGTTCATATATAACAATAAAATTGAGTTTATGAAAATAAACGTGATGCTAAATATTAAAGGGGCAATAGCACCTTTTTTGATAATTTTATATGTTAAAATGTTCTCTGATAATTGCATGTTAATGCAAAATGTATTACTTTGATGGTGTCATAAATCTCATTGCACAAGCCAAACAGCCATAGTCAGAAGACTGGCGGTCATTTTTTGTGAACACCTTTGAATCATTTTTTGTAAGAAAAAGAAATCTTATGGCTAAACTTTACATTATATATTCGAATGATTACTGCTCTATTAAGTTTAAATACATTGTCTTTTAATTGGAACCATTTATTTTCATGTTCCTGACATCACCTTATATTCCCACTAAAACGTGCTACTGCCCCTTTAACTCAGATCAAAATACATCATCACATAGTTGCTCATTTAACAATTGGAATAAAATGTATACGTTTTCTAAAGAAAAGACCAAAGATGCCTTATGAACGTTCAATGATTCCCCATACCTGTGCACATATGTCTGTGCAACCACAGAACCCTCCGTTCTTGATGACAGATCCTGCACAGCTGAGCAGGGGTTGTTTAACTCCATTACAGAGTTCTGGGATACAGACAATAGCATGGGCAGCGGCTAGAAACCCTCCAAACAGAACAAACCCGAGCATAGTGTTTTTCCGTGACTATAAAATGGCGTAGAAATGTTCTAATAACAGCTCACCTTATCTCATATGTCTATATAGACAAATCTAGACAATATAGGTCAAACAAGGCCAATGAATTATATTAATATGTTTCTTGTTTGATAATTTGTTGCATATGCTGTGTTTGCATTTTTAGATTTATGTTTTTGTAGTTTGAACGATGTAAGATGAATCTCAAATGATTAGAGTAAAATATCAACAACTATAACAAAATACGATTTCATGTGTTAAACATTTCAAGTTTTCATTTATAACAATTAACAAAAAGATAAAGAAGAACCAAATAATATATGTAATGAATTTTTTAACAACGAGGTCTTCATCGCAATATCACTTTTAAAATTTTTGCTGGTTTTCACACTTGTAAACTTGCGGTAGAGATGGACAGTTGTTATGTTGGTATTTCTGCAAGAAGCTCTGTTTTTTTACCTGTTTACCTGAGTATTTTGTGTCTGCAAAGCGCGATAGTAATTTGCTAACAAAGACAAGGTTGCATTAGCGGATCGCAATAAAATCGAGAGGGCATTGAAAAATAAACACAATGTGTTTTTTCAATTCAATCGTATCTGGTCATTTCTTTAATGGCTTCTTTTTCTTTCTGATAACAACCCTCCCCCTCTCCCCACTTGCATTCAGAATAGTAAAATACTTTTCATATTTCTATTTTGGTTCACTTATTTACGCTTGAGTATCGCACATGCTTTTACTTGTTTAAGTTTTATGATATATACATTGCGAAATAATTCAGTTTCATTGTTTAAAGGAAGAATACGTGTCTGTATTTCTGATATAATACCTTTGAAATCAAGGATCGAAAAACTTGTTTGATGTCGCTAAATCACATTATAAATTATTTTATATATCCACATGCTATTTATTATTTCCCTAAAACCTTTGACCGTCAACATTGCTCAACATTTGCCTAGCCGAAGTGAGAAGTTGACTGTAGGGCCTAACTGTATACAGTATTCCTCTGTGAGATCACCAGGTGTTTAAAGTGTCAGCACTCTCAAGAGGCTAACAAGATTACAGGTAATTCGAGCACCTCGTAACCCCTTATAAATGTGCTTTAGCCGTGGAGTTTGTAAAAGGACTTTAATCTGTGCCGATTTGCGTATGTTTTATATTTACAAACAAATGGCTGTGACAAAGAATAATGCATAGTTCAGTGTGTTCTGTTCACAAAAAAAATCAAATATTCAACTTAAAGTCGTTTAAAAAAGAATTTCTTCAAAATAAGCATTACAGAATATCATATTGTTTTTGCATCCCCGATATTTAGAAAACCGTTGATCGATTTTAAAACATCCTTGGTCGATTTTTTAAATATCGTTGACCGAGTTTATTTGGAATTTGTGTTGAACAGTCCTTAGAATAATGAAAGAACAGGTTATTAATGTCAATATCCTTGAAATTATAAGGTCACCTTCCACGAGTCGTATCGAACAAACAAGATGTGTATGTGAAACACGAATGCCCCCGGATGCATACTGCTCGCTGTGTCAAGGTCAAGGTCACAAGGTCAAATGTCATGATGTCGTCGGAAAGGTCTCATCACAAGGGATCCATATGTCAAGTATCAAAGACCTAGCTCTGACCAATCAAAAGTTATGACCAAGGTTAAAGTTTTTGTTGACAAACGGACAGACGGACAGACGGACAGGTGAAAAACAATATACCCCCGGAATCTCCGATTCGGGAGCATAAAAATACAAACACATTGCAAATTTGATACAAGCGCACATACAATGATATAGGTTAAGGTTTAATAATTTTAGCTTTAGTTTTATTCATCCATCGGAGAAAGTTTCAAAACATTTAAGATTATGTTTCTTCCTTTACGATTAAGAATGTATCTCAAATTAATTTTGTTGACAGAACTGTACAATAATGCAGTCATGAACTGACCTCTGGTTTCTTCATACATTTTACAATCAAATGGAATGTGACATTCTTCTTCAACACAATTACTATTGTTCATTTTGCAGTAAGCAATTAATCAGAAATAGGCATATTATTGTATCTTCCTGTTGCAATACCAAACCCAAAATTGCTACACCTTAACGTTGCTAAAAGAGATTTAAGATAGGGGAAATAGATAATGTAAGATAGTTTTATACATGTAGTAATGATTTAAAATGTGTGTAGGCAAGTTAATCTGAACAATTATGAATATTGTAATACCGTGATTGCTTTAGAATATCAAAAAGCCTTAGTTTTAACTTCTGCATAAAAACTATGCTACCACCCACATCCCAAGTAAGCCAAACAAATCAAATAAGATATCCTTTATGTACGTAGCCAAAAGTAGCAACCCGAATCATCAAGAGATTTCAACATAGCATAAGATGGAAGTCTTTCTGAATATTGCTGAAGTAATCCACACGAATATTGACCGCTCTAGACATGTAACAACAAACTTTCACAATTTTCTGATTTATTTAGAAATTACTCCTGTTGAGAAATCAGCGTTGACAATGCCTGATGCTGTCACAAGGTATGGTGTATGAGAGTCGCTGGTTGGATGAAGGCTGGACACGTGATGTCGGTCGTGTTGACTCTGTCGGTCTGTATGATTCCAATTCAAAATTATCGTGCCGTTGAAGACGAATATCATTTTCTTCTTGTATGTCCAGCATATAATAGCATACGTAAAAACTTTATTAAAGAATTCTATTTTGTACACCCATCAATTGATAAGTTTTCATTACTTTTGAATTGTTTGAATGAAACTGTCATTCAGAATGTAGCTGTTTTTAACTACCATGCAATGTTGTTAAGAAATTTGTATTTGTATGAAATGTACTATAGGCCTGTGGCCTCCTCAGTACTGAAATAAAGATTGATTGATTCCAATACGGTTCACACAGAAGCACCGACCTGAAAGTTGATTCAGTATTGAACAGTATTGTTACAACTGCACATCAATAGTTTGTTCCCATACCTGCTATCCCAGTGCAAACGTCATGTTTCAGTCAAGTATCTGAGGCGTTGTAGCATTGTAAAAACTCTACAGAAGTAAGATCTTGACGTCATCGCATACCATACGTCACAGTTAGCCTAACAGTTTTAGCAAGTGATTATTTCTCTCTCTAAATTGTCTCCTGTAAAGTCATATTGGTTCCTTTGCACTGATTTTATGAAATTGTACAATTTGTTCTCACGAGGGATGATAGAAAATATCGGAAAATATAAATATAAAATCGGAATTTCGTAACAATGAGAGACAATTTCGATGGAGACATGAACAGTGGTTACTTCTTTGTCAGATCCGCTGAAGAAACAACATTCCAATTACACACATGGAAATATTTGGTATGCAGCTGTCTGTTTATTGACAAACAACTAAATAAATCCACGGATGATTGAGAGGACTGCAAGTAGTTACATAAATTCCCCTGAAGCCAACAAACTTTTCCTTTTCATGCGCGAAATTGAACACTAAGGGCAAAAAGTGCCTACATCAATATCGCGTCGACCACATTATGCCAAATAAAGCTCATTATATCGATAACATCGTTTTCTAACTTCATTTTCATAAGTTATCAGTGTTGATACCTGTCATCCTGTGAAGGAACACTTATAAATGACGATTTAAGCACCCCTTTTGTGATTGAACAGCCACAAAACAAAAGAAAAATATCGATTCTAAAAGAGCGGGGTACATGGGGGAATATCCGCCTCGAGCTTATTGTTATGCGCATAAATGATTTATTACCCGCTCAAGAGGGTGATATTATACAATTATTGACTTCAGTTGAGGTGAATCCAATGGTTTATTGACCTCGGGACAGTCATGTTCACCGAGGCGAGAGCCGAGGTGAACATAAGTTTCCGAGGTCAATAAACCATTGGATTCACCGATAACTGAAGTCAACAACTGTTTTATTATATGATTTATGAAAGTTTCAGTTTTTTTAAAACAATTCTTTATTTTCAGTTTTTTTTGGAAGCAACTTTTTACGGTGCTCCTCGTAGTGGCGATCTATTTTTAGCTCCAGGTCATTGGATTGTTATGTTAACCTCGCGTGACGTTTCCCGCGGTCAACATAAGGGTTGATCATTGTCGGTGACCACCTTCCTCGACCAATCAGAAGACAGATCATTCGTCCATCATATAATAAAAGTATTTATTCAGGGTCACGTGGACCAATCAGAGATCGAGATTCTTACATGAGGTAGGATTGTCCTTTTTATCTGGTAACAGATAATGTTTATGAAAACATGGTAGTTTACCTTTTGGACACTAGTTAAAGGGGCACAATGCGCTCGCGGGTTAATTAATTATTTGTTTGAAAAGCTTAATTAGCCAAGCGTAACGAGGTCGGAAATCTCAATCAGCGTGACCACTACTCAGCGATGTTTGTTTTGCGCAGCGCCCTACTCGCGCGGTACTCAACCGGATACGAGATTGTTTATAAGTCCAAACAATATGGCCGAATAAAATCATCCTTATGTCCAATCAAACATCTGCAAACTTATTACGTACCAAAAATTAAAACATTCACTAATATATCTTCGTGAGTTTATCATGAGGTAATAGACAAATTTTTTAGTTCAATATCACATGCCAAATATTAATGTGATTCAGAAATGTCACAAATATCACGATATCATAAATGTATGTTGAATCATATACAAAGTACATGTAAATGAACTTTTTAATCAAAATCTTTGGGTTTTACAAATAGGACTTTTTTCCGAGAACTTATTTCCTAGGCAAAATTAGGACTTTTTACCGGGAATTTTTTTTACCGAACACCGATTATAAACTTTCATAAAGATTTTTTTTATGAATGTGCGTTGCTGTTGTTAAATTGAGTTAAGATTTAATCTTTGTCTAAATGTTTCAAATAGATCAAATACTTATCATCTTTCTTTAACAGGTATCATAAACAGTAATGTCTCCTTGGATTTCAGGCAGTGAAATAAACAGGACTATTTTTACTTGCCATGTGTGAGGATAATAAAATACATCGCTGATATTTGTAATCACTGTAATCACACCCAATACATTGATAAAATATACATCTCGTTAGTACCACCTTATCTATCTCTGTAATTTTCTTTTATGACGACCGGACACCTGTCATTTTATACGTTGTGTATCTATAGCAATGAAAGTGCGAAATGTCTAGTCGTATGACGTAAACAGTGACATAACTGTCCGGGCACTAACTAACTTGTCATCACAATAGGCGACAGATTGTCTGGCCTAGTGACCAACGAATTTGTACATAACAGTGACCGCCGACTGTCTTGGTATCTTACAGCAGACCGAATGTCTAGACTAGTGTCTAACGTATTCGTACATGGCAGGGACCGCCAATTGTCCTGGCACCTTTCTGCAGACAAAATGTTAACCAATGATATTGAAAAATATAATCCGACCAATGAAAAGCAGAAAAAGAATGTAAATTTATTTCATAGGACTCCCCTTCGTCACTATATGTTAAACCTTGATGGATCATGTATGATGTTAACAAATACAGTGGATCATATACATGGATGCTTCTAGCAGGTATGTTTTTATCGTGTTCAATACGAGTTAAGGAAATACCCCCCCCCCCCCCCCCCCCCCCCTCATTCAATATTTCGTAAAAAAAATATGATAAGATGAAAGAGAAGCAACCATACCTTTGTGTAGGTTTATTCGTAGAGGAAACGGGTTCGTAGATGGGATTTTTACAGGTTCGTAATGAAAAACAGTGTTTCGTATAGAGTGACAAATTGTGAAATAAGTTCATATAAGCAATAAATTATCATTGTAAATGATAGTATACAAATTCAAAGGAGAATAATTGTACGATCGATGTTTTGTCTTGTATAAATAAACTGAGTAGATACTTTGTAAATATAACATCAAACTATATAATATATATTCACAATATTAAATGAAAATTTAAAAACCTCCACGAAGCTTTTTTCCCTGAAAAAAATCGGTCATGAAGGGGATTCCCCTGTCAAAACTACGACCGCATCTCGCTGGGCCAGTGCCCAGTCTTCACCACGTGACCTTGCTACCCGCTAAATCAATTACGTAACGGTCTCATTAACGGTGGTCAATTCGCCTTGACCCGCGAGCGCATTGTGCCCCTTTAATGAAGAAATTGTCTCACCTCCGAGATCGCACTGTTTTGGGAGGAAGTACCCATCACTGCCACATCGTGGCATCCATTTCTCCGGGTAGCTTCGTATAATCATCTGGAATCTCAACTGGGCCTGTGCACACTGCGTTCTCGAGCTGATTCCTGCAAAAACAGATGTCCTTTACAGAGAAACTTGTATGGTTTGTACAACGCATGGTCATTCTGAGTGAAATACATTGATGAAAAATAACGCCATGGCGATTTAAACTGAAACTTCAAGTCCTTTGTCAAAAAAAGGTTTGTTATAATATTACTACAATTTACATCTTCCATAAACTCCCAACAATCCAACGACATTATAAATTTGACTAAACTTGAATGAAAAGCTTCAAAGTGACTGGTTACCGAACAGAGGCCAAGAATACATAACGTTAATCTCTTTAGAAACCAATAACCAAGTTCATGAAACATCTAAGTTGAATACCCATTGCTAAAAGTCTTCTCACAAACATACTATCACATTACCTTTCGTATTCAAAATGCCACATACATACTTTTTTCTGCCGAGGCCCTTACACAGACTCCTCTACCCAGGAGTGCCAACAGTGGAGTGTTGTCTCCATCATCCACTCTACACTCCAGTCCACCAGCACATCCAGCACTCGGTGTCTCCTGTCCTGATTGTGTGAAACATACCTCGCCCTCTACCTGTACCAGCCAAAGTGAATATTATCATCCTGTCTCAGGGAACGAACGTTACGCTAACTTCACTAATCTGTACCCTGGGCTCAGAAGCGAGATACGCTCGCGCAGCCCGACTTGGTATGTAGCCAATCAAATCATTTTCTCGTTGAAATTTGAACAAGAAGGTGGAGAGAAAATGATTTGATTGGCTACATACCAAGTCGGGCCGCGCGAGCGTATCTCGCTTCTGAGCCCAGGATAAAAATTAGTGGAGTTTGCGTAACGTTCGTACCCTGAGACAGGATGGAATGGTATATGCTTTAAATGTTTCAATGAAATTATAGGCAAGTCTATTATAAGTGCTTGATATTAAAGCCGCTCATGGCTGAAATATTGCCCAATCGGCGCTAGAAATGACACACGATAAGGATATTGTTATGGATTAACAGCTTATAAAATCTGTGAAAGGAACGATTCGACACAATCCAGTTCTCCGAGATTTATAGTATCACAAAGGGGGTATTGTCTTAGGAATGATGGCAGAGGGTGTATTTAAGGTTGGTTTAACCAGAATGTTTAAGTAGAGCTACCATTCAATACAAATGTGATATATGTATTTACAATATCAATCTTTAATGCAATGAGGATGGACCCTTAATATTGTAAGTTTTTACAATGCTCCCTACATGCATTCTCTCCCCTCAGAGGCAGATCAAGTCATGTTGATTTAGCCTCTGTTATATTACGCCGAGTTTGTGGGATAGAATGGGAGATGCCTGATTGGAGGCAATCAAAGTTAGTTGGGCAATCAGCGACGCTGTTCTTAAATCATCGTTTTGGCTACTAAATCAAGGCAAAAGCATTGTGATATGAACCACCTTTTCCATGCGAGAAGCGTTGTCATTTGCTAAAGAAATTCAAATGGGTTGTGATGCAGTTTTTTTTCCGCCAAGGGAAACTTCCGGAACCCACGGCGTGTTAGAACAGAGGCTAAATCAACATGACTTGATCTGCCTCTGTGGTGAGAGAATGCCCTACATGATGTATGACGTATTATATACATGTACATCCGGTGCAAACTGACCTTAACAGCATCAACTGCAAGAACAAGTGAAAGGTAACCACCAAACACAAGAGTAAACCACATGCTGTCTTCTGCAAGCTTTACCTACTGTTAGCTACTTAAAAACAGACCTTCTTTGATTCAGCTATTCGGAAATTAGGTTAACCGTAGTGATAAAACAAAAACAAGTATAAACGAAACCAAAAGATAAGCTTTTAAGGAGAATACCTTTGACAAGTGCTTTCCTTGAATTAATTTAATCCATAAATCAGCAAGTTTACGTTGAGGAATGTTTGCAATCCGGGATTGATTAATTCTCATATCCTTTCTGTTAAGAGGAATGATGGTAATGGGTTTTTGGGGTGTAATATATTGGTTTTTAATGAATAATTAGCTTAAATGAAACAAATCCTTTCTAACTCGCTGTGACTATAAACTATTACCTTCAGTTTTCATTGAACGACATAAGTAATCAACGGTGTGGGCTTATTACGAATATTTCGGTAGACAAATATTGTTAATCTGTGAATAATTGCAAGTCAATTTTCAATTTCAAACAAAGTTGTGACCCGACTGGAGATTAATCAGTGCAAATGATTGCGCCATTCGATGCCATGACAAGGTTATGTAAGGGTATGTATTTCCGTCAAAGCTGAAACAAAACCTTTTTTTGTGTGCTTATCGTTGAATTTATAGCTCTAAAGGGATCCGTGGTCACCACTAACAAGTACAAATTATAACTACATAAACAAAATATTTTTCCAGAAATCGATTAAAATGTATCAGTTATTGAGCATTTACAGGTTTTAGGAATTATTCTTAGAAATGTCGTTTGTCGTTTGAAATACATAGATTTTCAAAGAAACATGTCGTTTTCTTCGTCATTACAGGAAGCTTAAAACCATACTAGAAGAAAAATAAACACAAAAGTTGTGTTTATAAAGTAAATATGTACGTAAATAAGTAAATATATACGTCAATTAATTAAACACTTTCATTTGCTCTTCGTGTCATTTTCATTTAAAATGCTATTATCAATGTGTTTTAAGTGGAATGCAATCGTTTTGTAGTTTTGTAGACAACAAGACTGGTTGAGCATCGATGATATAGGAAAAGCTTAAAGTATGAATTTATTGTTCTGTAATCGAATCTCACAAAGTGAACAAAAGATTGTAAATGTATATAAATCATACTTCTAAACAGCCTTAAAGGGGCAGTAGCACGTTTTTAGGGGGAATAAAAGGTGATGTCAGGAAAATGAAAATTAATGGTTCCAATTGAAAGACAATGTATTTAAACTAAACGGAGCAGTAATAAATCAAATATATAACGTAAAGTTTAGCCATGCGACTCGTTTTTCTTACACAAAATGAATTAAAGGTGTTAAAAAAAAATGGCCGCCAATGGATTTTATGTGAATCTTCATACTTTGTCCTCTGACTATGGATGATTGACTTGTGTAATGAGATTTTTGACACTATCAAAGTTATACATTTAGCATTAACTTACAATTATCAGTGAAAATTTAAAAAAAAAAAATGATCAAAAAACGTGCTACTGCCCCTTTAAACTTTTCATGACTATCTAGTCAAATCTGAGAACTGAGAACCTATGTATGAAAACAGAATGTTAAAGTTCATCACTGCGAAATCTTAATATGAACAGTAGTCATCTCGTATACAGGGGTTACTCTAATTTGAAGGCAGCATTTTTTTTAAACAGCGAAATGCGTCGGTTATTCTTTGTTAATGAAATTTATCGGATTTTATAGCGCTCATAATAAAAAATTATGATCTTAAGCTTGGCAAGTCTAACGAGAAGGGAGTTATTCGCACAAATCGCAAAGCCTGATTTTAATGTATATTACTTTTCGTTTTACAAATTCATGTACCAGAAAGCTACAATAATATATTTTACGAGTGCTTCTATCATTTGTTACTTTTGTAAGTTTTAGAGTGTATATTTCGTGCTACATCTATGCTAAAAAAGCCATAACAGGATTGCAAGTCAGCCATTGAAGAAAGAACTGGCTGATCCCTTTGAATCGGACAATCTAGTTAAAACTAGCTGTAATGTTTATGTCCAATAAGTCATACATAAAGTTGTTGCTCAAAATGTGTAAAAGGCAATATAAATCCTAACGACGCCCGATTAAAAGAGATCAGCCAGTTCTTATTCCATTGGATGATTTCCGCGCATGAGTGACACGGATCAGGTGGGTTCGTAGCTAGATCTAACGTGAGGACGTAGGGGGTATACATTACAACTAGTTTTAACTAGATTGTCTTGCTCTAATTATGGAATTATTTCATTAATGACCTTTTTACACTAACCAGACGAAACAAAATTGGTACCATAGTCCAACGTTTATTTTCTAGTTTTATTTTCAACCAAATTTGATCATTGTTACGCCTTTGTAGTGTATGTTGGTGTTCATAAGATACTTGTTCTGTCTGAAAAGAATATAGTATTGTTTACTTACTTGGAGATTTTCATGTCATCTCGACCTGTCCTTTACTTACTTTGAAAAGGCATGATCAAATCGCCTATAGATAGGTAACATGATCCTTATGACTGCGTTGATGTTGTTTATATGATATAATATAAGGTATATAATCAGTAAATCAGCAAGGAATGAATGAATGAATGAATGAATGAATGAATGAATGAATGAATGAACTCATTATTTGTTTTAAATGCCCATTAAATGATAGATTCCGATCAAATCAATACATTGTTAAAAACGGTATAACATTAAAATCTGTCCTAAGCGGCGACAAATCCTTGTCACAGAGTGTTAATGAATCCCTATTAATATCTGTATTCCATTTCATAAATGATACCAACCGATTGTAAATTTCTCTCCTCAAATCTGCATTAAATGCAAATGTAGACAAAGTTAAATATTAATTTGACTTTTCTATGAATAATCGCATTTTTTTGTATTTCCACCAATGTATTTGATATCTGAATCCTTTTATGTTTTTCGGAGAAGCATTTATATAGGCATTTGCTGTCTGTTTGCTTATTCTTTTTCCCTATTGTATATATATTCTGAATGTTGTGCATTTTGTATATGTTTTATGGAAATAAAATACTGTTTAAATCAACAATTGAACTCGCAGCTCCTTTCCTCAACAGTGACATCATCGAGGTCAAAGCATTGTTTTTATCATGATCAATATTTCAATATGTACTGCAGAATGCCAGTTTTAGAATTTATTTGGTTTTCACAGATTAACTGTATCTGATAATCACAATTCGATGTCAAAGACACTTTGGTGATGTATTCCATGTTCAATGATTTCCTCCAAGTACACTCCAGTCGCCGTAGCATAATTACTCAAACCTCTGTATCCTTTCATCAGAGTTGTGCCGCTCCTATTGGATGCGAGTCATTTCTTCTGCTCTTTGTAAACGACAGCATTATGAGGCTTTCGAGTTGATAGATATCAGGGTTTGTAGAATCTTTGTGAAACATGTATGCTGATGTAGCATGTTAAAATATCTCAAAAAACGTCTTCATCAGCAATTCTGTCATGCATATTGTACAATGGCCTGAAATAATGATACTTTTAATGAGAATATTTTCGTAATTCAAAAAATCTCACTCTGATTGCTAGTTTCGAGTTGCGTCCTGACATGTTATTGAAGTATTAAGCTGCAAATGTAGTCAAGATGACCTGAAATCTGAACTATACTAGACCGGAAGTCAGAAAAATTTAATTGCGTTTCCCAGACAGGTTATAATATATATAATTATATTATATAATATCAGAATAATGCACCACAAAAATGTAAAGAGATCCTTAAAAATATTCCAATGTCTAATTTAGCTGACAAATCCGAATAGCTTTGGTTAAGGGGCAATTCTAAAGGTCGGAAAGATATTTGAATTTGGAAAATACTTATTAAATACATTTATACATTTGAATTGAGTTTCTTTAATATCGTTTTTGTAGTCAAAGTCACTCTACTTCACTATAGCCTTCCCCAAACTAGCTTGAAAAGGATAAACAGGTTAAATAATAATAATAATAATAATAGATCATTTGTATAGCGCATATTTCCATGCGAAGAGTCCATGCGAAGAGTCCATGCTCAGAGCGCTAACAGTGAGTTAAAAGTATTGGGGCAAGTTTCAAAAAGGGGGCATGATAATGAGTTCATTATTGGTAATAAGCGTTTCTGAAGAGGTGGGTCTTTAGTCTTTGTTTGAATAGAGAAAACTCTTGACAATCTCTGAGGTGCTGAGGGAGGCTGTTCCAGGCAATAGCGGCAGAGTGGGCAAAGGATCTCTGTCCGTAGGAGACGGTGTTGACCTTTGGTACCGTGAGCAGGTTCTTTGCTTCTGAGCGTAGAGATCTCGATGGAAGGTATGGGGTGATGAGGTCAGAGAGGTAAGATGGAGCTGTTGAGGAGAGGCATCTGTGAACTGTGCATAGCAGTTTGAAGGTGATTCGCTGGTGCACCGGGAGCCAGTGGAGGTTGATCAGGATTGGGGTGATGTGGTCGTGCTTGCGGGTCTGTGTGATGATTCTTGCAGCCGAGTTTTGCACTCTCTGAAGACTTTCCAGCTGTGATTTTGTTGCTCCAGTTAGAACACTGTTACAGTAGTCAAGTCTTGACGTCACCATCGAGCGGACCAGGATTTCGGTGGAACCTTGTGTCAGGAACATGCGAATTTTGCCAATGTTGTGGAGATGAGTATAGCATGCTCTACGTATGTTGTTAACATGCCGCTGCAGAGATAGATCTGAGTCGATGATTACACCAAGATCTCGGACATCATTTGAGATGGAGATTTTAGATTGACCAAATGTGAAGGAATCTATTCCTGACTTGGCACGCCTTCCGGTTGGACCAACGACAATGCACTCACTCTTGTCGTCATTTAATTTCAAATAATTTTCCGACATCCAGGCTTTGATATCTTCACAGCAATTTGAAAGGCAACGAAGACTGTCACTGGCTGCAGATGGATTAGGCTTGAATATTTTGTAGACTTGTGTGTCATCGGCGTAGGAGTGTCGGTTGACCGGATGTCTGTCGATCTCTGTGCTGAGGTCTTTGGTATAGAGGGTAAACAATACTGGGCCTAATACAGAGCCTTGAGGTTAAAGAGTTGAACCATATTCTTATAGGCACGAAAAATGACCATTCAATTCCAGGTAATTGGCAGCAATACCTCTACTCCTTTCTTCCAATCTGTAATGTATATAACAGGCACTTGATGTGACACTGTCCGATAACCCTCCTACTTCTTATGAAAGGTGCGCACGAAAAATGATCAATCAATTCCCGGTAATTGGTAGTAAATACTCCTTTTTTCAATCTGTAATGTATATTGCCAGATAACCCTTCTAATAATTCCAATCAACAGTTAGTTAAAATTTAACAAACATCGGGTTTCAACCACCACTATAGTAATTGATAACACGTTTATCGCAGTTATGCTAGGCCATGAGTGAAGATCCCAATCAAAAGCAAATCCTCTCCTCGGAAAGAGTGACGATAATCTTGAGTTCAGTCCAAATTAAATGACAACAATTAGAATATCTGGAACATTGAATTGCAAAAATAGAAAAGAAACATAACAGAAAAACAAAATGAAGAGAAATGGTCATTTAAGCAACGGTGTAAACCTCAAATCTTTATCTAAATTGTTTTGTTACTCACATAGCCATCGTGTATATATGATATAGAAGATTACTCATATACTTATTCTTTGCCTAGTGTAAAGTAAGAAAAGACCGCAAAGGACGTGCATACTTACATGTAAATGACCTATGGACGACATGTTATAAAATGGCAGCAAGCACAATTATGAGGTGCTTGAGATAAGAAAGTGTAAAATATAATATATTGAAAACGAGTCCTCCCTTGATACATGGGAAATCGTCTTATCATACATCATACATGACATTTACCCTTCAGTGGATTTCTGTGTGAAAATAAGTTCCTGACTGATTTTGAAATGAGTATTTATATGTTTCAAAGGTTCAGACTTGCAGTGCAGTCTTTGCAACTTTGACATGGGTGACCTCACTATCAGCTTACTGAATGAGGAATTATAACAGTGCTAGTGAAGATGAGAGATGAGATGAAATGGTCGAAAAGTCTCATACAGATATAACAATGTCTATTTTAACTTAAGACTTGTGTGAGGGGTGTGGTTTAGTTTGGTTTGGGGTGATGTTTAGGAAGTTTTATCCACCGAAACGTTGCAAAAACGTAAGTCTGTTCTCTGAAACATCTACTGACAGTTTTGGTATTTTTGAAAAACCTATTTCTTTTATGGAGATTTCTTTCCAATAACCCCATTGCTATTATTCGAAATGAACGACCAATGATAACACCGATGATTCGTTACAAATTCTACATCAAACGATCATTTGTTACAGCCTTAGGACGTAGACTCTTTGGAGCCACCGTTTGGTTTAAACGTATTAATTTGATGAACAGATACATGAACTGGATTGGTCAACAAGCTCGTGTGAGCTTATGTGAAGACCGCTCCAACAGCCACAGTTTTGTGTGTCTCTTTCATCAGAACCTCTTGGCTTTACACTTGATGATTGTCATTTGAGAAACTTGACCATACTTGACGTTGTAAGTTGCCTTGGGGCAATGAAATAAACAGTCAAGTAAGTAACATGACACAAAACCATTATATAAATTGCAAGATCAGACATGTTCATACTATTTTTGATTTGTTGATGTCGAACTGACATTATGGATTTATGTTATGTTATATATTGTTTTATGTGAGTAATTTTATGTTTTGTTTATCAGTCATATCCGTAAATTTAGCTTGAGGAGATTACTTCCAGATTATTTATGCAATTTTGATAAACTGTGCTAAGTTAAATAGTCTACATAAATAGAAGTTCTTTTAACTTTGCATATCAATGACAATTCGACGCGAAAGGACACATGATATGTAAAGTAAAGCAATGGTATGAGCTTTGAGGCAGTAAATGTTAACTTGGATAGTGAGCCTACCAGCCATGTATGTAGCTAGGTTCACAATGAATTATTATTCTAAACTGTTACATGTCTTAGAGGCACGTAATGGCCCTCCTCATCCAAACATGTGATCATGTAACAGACACATGCAGAAAATAATAATGTCAAAACAAGTTCTCTTATTTGCCAACTTTGGCTTTTATAATTTTCATTTAAAAATACAAAACTATCATAAACGAAAACCAAAAATAACAAACTTAACCTCTGGTGAAATTTAAACTTTAAATGGGTGTATCTCAGCAAGCACACATCTTATTCATAACCAGGAAAACTGCTGAAGAAATAGGATATCAGAAATTTATTCTTCTCTTTCAAGTCAATTTAATTATTTTCTGGATGGTCGGAGTGCATGTAGCTGAAATCTGTCAAGTTACATGCAGGACACGATATTGGATAACATACGTACATTTATGCTGCTCCATCAATTACAGAGAAATATGATGCCTTACCTGCCATGACCTTACCTTGAAGTAATTGATTTGCAACAAGGCCGTTACATACTTGAGTTAATTGTACGTCATGTGAAGAATTACAGAGCACACATAAGACATGTACAATGCACACTGATCTTTTGATCTTGTTTACAGCTTGACAACTTAAAGTGTTCAACCATAAATAAACCGCCAGGCAAAAGAATTTACACACCCGAGTTGTTTAAATTAACTTAATATCTAAGAGACATGTGATGTATTAAGCTACGGCACGTTAACAATAACACATATTGTAAATGTAGACAGGTAAGAAATAGAAGTTACACTATCATGACCCCTACCATGTGTAAACAGTTCGCTAATATGTGACATAATGGACATTGTGATTGATTTGTCTTTCTTTTTGACGAACGTTACTGTTATATCAAAATTAATCTTTGAACAATATATTAACATAATATTTCAGTTTAAAAAACAAAGAATTCCTTTTACGATGATTTGACCTTTTTGAATACGACATACAAAAATTGAAAATCTTAAATATGATAAATTCAACTTAAGTGCATACTTTCTTTTGCCTGTTAGTTTATAAGATGGAATGACAGGTTACTCTGTTTAACCAGAGTTTAATTGATCATCAGTTTTAGGGTGGATGGAAGATTTACAGAAACAGGAAACTATATGATTTCCAATGTCAATGATAATGAATAAATATGAAAATGCCGAACTTAAAATGATAGACGTGGAAATGTTCGATAGGTATATGAAAATCACGTTGATCAAACGACTTTTATCTTCAGACGGCATTTGGCAATTAGTGAATGAAATTCTTCGCCCATTCGGAAATATCGCAGTTTTCGAATTACAAAGAAATCAGTTACAATGCATAAGCAAGAAAATAACTAATACATTCTGGAAAAAATGCTTTATTTAGTTACAGTCTTATAATAAATGAAAATAAAACACAATTGAAGATTTTTTTAAACTGCCTATTTTGATTTTTTCAAACTAAACGAATTTAAAGAATATCTCAAATGGCATGAGAGCGGCTTACAAAATATATATCATCTCTATGCAGATACAGGAACATTGACTGATACACTAAAAGAAAGTATACACTCAAGGGCACATATTTTCTCAATTTCAAATTGTTGAAGCCTCTTCCAAAAGAATTAACAAATTTACTTAAACAAACCCTTTTCATTAAATTGATAGCGCAAGTACTACTAATGGTATATTAGAACGACTCTTAACTTAAAAAAACACTAAATTCGTTTATCAAATTTTATGTGACAAGGTTCGAACGTCACTTGAAGTATATCAAATAGATGGGCATTGAAACTAGAAATCCCAATCACAAAAGACCTTATGGCAAAATGCTTTCACAATATCAATAAAAGCTGCATTGATAATAAGACAAGGAATTTTCAATACAAGATTCTGCATCGCATTCTAACAACACAAACATTTCTGCACAAAAAATAGATGTTTGACAGTAGTTATTGCTTCTTCTGCTCAGATGAACCTGAAACACTTGAACATCTCTTCTATGACTGTAGAAGAGATTAGAATCAGATTGTTCCAAACATGGTTCGAAGAAAAAACACAGATGAAATTAAATATATCTAAATCAGTTTTTTTACTTGGTGATCCCGATCAGAGCATTCTCATAAATTATCTATATTTTATCCTCAAAGTGTATATATACAAGTGTAAAACAAAGAAATACAGTTTTATTTCCTATTATTGATAAAACGCATTAAACAAATTCACAAAATTAATTTTTTTTCCGGACCCTTCAAATACAACATTTTCTATTAAATGGTCGATACTGATGCAAAATTTGTAGCACATCCAGCGATACCAGCTCTCCCCACCCATCCTATTCTATCTCATCATCCCTATCTCATAACTTCTTTTCTTTGTTTTTTTTTCAAAAGTATGAACCGTTAAGTTTGTTAACATTAAACTCGCTTACTCATGTGTATATGGAATATGACCCCATCGACCCCTAGTCACGTGAATCATGAAATGGGTTTTCTGTAAGAAACCGTGACGGGTTTGCTTCTCGTAATAAAAAACATTTTCCTTAAATGAAAAAAAGAACAGGAAAATAGATTTGTTTATCAAAGACACACAGCTCTAAAAAAAGAAAATAGAGACTTACAAACGTGCAACCATTGATCATCTGAAAATAAAGTATAATGCATTATCCTTAAAATTAATTAACAGCAGGAAACAGTAAATCTAAGTGACAAGCTTCATTTTCATGTCAATAGTTGTTTGGCAAAATCACAATTTGGGAGTAATACTCAATGATTTAATGGTCCTATTATTGGCATGTTATATATACAAATTACACAAGGGCTTATAGTTTTGAAATTTGATTCATCTCAGCAACAGTAGACACTTAGGCTTGTTCAGCAGTAGACATTCTCCCTAGTTGTTCTCTTTGTAATCAATTATGTTTCTCTTTAATCATCAAACGTAGCTCCTTCGTGGTCGAAACAGAGACGAAATAGCTCTTAAATTATTTTGCTGTCCATTTGAAAGGTTTCTCATTTAGACAATAGACAAAACAGTCATTCTTCCCGTTGATAGTATTAAGTTGCTTAAAAGTTGTTTTGGTTACTTTTAATCTTAGTGCAAATATGAATTTCGACTCAATCAATCATCTTACAAAAGTTATGATTTTGCAGTAGCTGGAGAAACAAGAAGTTCTTTTCACATAAAGATGATAATCAGAGAACTACAAGAAGACATTGGTAGTGCAGTATGCTACAGTTTGATCCCAATGCATAAACACAGTTAATAATCTTTTATTTTGACTATTTTCACCAAGGATTGTCCAAAGGAGTGTTAACTATAAAAAGAAACAGTTCAGAATTAACCCAATGCCTTTCTTTGGAAGTTTTAGATTTGTTTCTGTCATGTCACATATATGTTCCGTATTTTTATATTTTCAGTATAACTCATTTATAAATGGATCCTCAATTTCCAATGGCAAAAATTACCATATGATATAAGACGTCATACACAGAAAAATAAAAATTATTCACTAGCTGTATAAATTTTTACAATTTTTGAAAATCTGTTTTCAGTAAGGACTCCTTAGAACCCCAAAATACACAGAACTATTTGAATGCTTTTAGTTTTCAACATAATTATATGGTGACCAATTTACTGAAACTTTGAAATCAGTTAGTAGGCTCATAATAATGTAGGAGGGGGTAATTGTAATTTGTTCATCATGAATCTGCAGAAATTCAACTGTTACATGTTTCTATACAAACATTTCGATTATGGGAAGAAATAGGTTAAAAAATCACAAACTTCTGACTTTGTTAAAAGTGACCCTGTCATGTGAAATATACAGGTGTTGAATAATTCTATATCGATAGTGTAACATGAAGCCTGACCGTTCTATTCTTGCCTTCGAAAATAGATTTGATTTGACAGAAAACACACACAACCTTTTCGGCGTAACATAGATGAAAATACACAACTATGCCTTTGTGTTTGTTTATTCTGTGACTTCAGTAAATCTAATACAAATATCATGTTAGAAGAGTCATTTATGAGTTTTCTAAGTTATGTTATGTTATCTACTGATTCTGTTAATCACCTATCCTTTGTGGCGAAAAAGCACTTTCAATTTACTTTGTGTGTCTTGTTGAGTGATTAATCGGAGGGAAAGAAAAGTAATGATCGATATAAACTTTATGTAATATCATGTTGATTTCTTTGAAGTGGCTAGATAACGACACATGAGGGATTTTTTAAAAAAAATGATTTCCTTTTGTAAAAGCTAAAATTGTTATCTTTGATCACATCAGCTTTTAGATTAATTACAAAACCTTTAAGATTTGTGATCCTTGAGAAATGTTAAAACTTGATTACTGACTTTTGTGTGTGTTTCTGTTGTGATCACAGAAATGTATGATGAAATAAATTGGTGTCATAATCTTTCGCTTTTCAGATAGCAAGTAGGATATTCTCTTTGTTCTAAATGTCTTGTGTATCAATCGAATAATTATGTTATGATATAAAACAAATAAATCAACCAAACCTTTATCTTCCATTGCTGAATATCTATTTTCATCCCTTTGATATGCTAAAATCTTTTGTACTGACCTGCAAAGATAAGATGATACAACTGTCTTTTGGAAATTCACCCCTTTGTAAAAGGTAAATGATGTGCCTTTGATGCTATCAGCTATAGAGATTATATCGATCATGTCCCTCTGTGATCTGTGACATAAGGAAGAAAATGGTGTCACAATCTTTCTATCAGTGAGATAAATGATTGTCTTTGTTCTGTCTATCAACTGATATCTGTGGAGTTTGATATTAAGAAACTAAATTATACAACTACTCTTCCAATACTCAGATATAGCAAGAGTTCTTTTTTTAACAATGATCTGACATTATCAACAGAATAACAACCTGTTGCAACCAAAATTTTGATCTAGCAAATTTATTACACAATGAATAAAAAATCGATACGTGTAATTATACAGCTTTCACTAGTTTACGATATAAAATGCTATAAAATGTGTGTTAATGCTGAATGTGATGTTTCCCCGTATGTTCTTATCATCTTAACCTTCTCAGCTATAGTTATGAGGATCACCAAGAGCTTATTTAATCACAATAACTAACAAGTGAAAACTTATGGATGATTTATCATATTGATTCCAACATTAACTGTCAAACAGTTAAAATTTCGGCCTAAGAGTAGTTGAAGGGTCCGAATGACTGGGTATCTATAACATCAATAAACTGCAAACTATACCTTGAAAATGATTGACATGAAGATATTCTGACACTTAGAACGATTTACTATAAATCATCCATTTCCAGGAAACCTTGAGTTTGGTTGCAGAACTATAATCATAATGAAATCAATAAACTTTTTAAAATTTCAGGTAACTGCAACCAAATTATTTTCTAGCCAATATCCATCATTTTTCATGTCTTGACAAACACTTATTTGGTTGCAGAGATTGTAGTTGCTTCTTGAATAGCAAAGAGACAAGTTTGGTTGCAGGAGTTTTATAATTTACCATATTTGACATGAAAACAAAAAACAAATCAACAGTTTAATTTTGACAGACTCCCCCTCGGACTGTGTGTAACGTAACTCCAGGCGTTATGTAACGTGTCCTACAATTCAGTCTCAAATATTCCCAACAATTTTTCAAATTTCCTACTTATTGATTTATAGTTGATTTCGTTCTGTTTTTGGATAGAAACTTTTTGTTAAACTTACTTATTGATGTTTATTTTCTATCAAAATCATATTGCAATGAAAGGGATTTGTGACATTCAATGAGAATCTTTTCGAGATATGACAACAATTCGAAATCGCTACGGAAGCACGTTGTACACAGAAATGGTATTAAGGGTTTAATTTGGTCAAATAATGTGAAAAGAACCTACATGTACCATGACATGCTTTATGATAGAAACTGTTGAAATAATCAAGGTCAGTGAAATATTCTATCTATAATGTCAGAAACGATTTCAAAACCTGATGGAACATGATCGACCGGACTAGTTAGCTATCGGTCAGTGGCTGATGTGTCATTGAAATGTAATCATTAAATTAAAAGCCAGGTAAGTGTTCAAGATTTGTCAAATCATCATCTATTCCATCTGCAACCAAATTTCGTCAAGTCAAGACTCTTCTGTTTGATAAAAACTTGCATTTTCTTGGAAAAATAGTTTGGTTGCAGTTGCTTATAAGGGACTGCAACCAAACTCGCAAATTATTCGATTTCTTGGTGATTAATCTTTCTGCAATCAAATTCAAAGGTGTCATTCCATATATCATGGTATAGATAATTATCTCAGATTTCAGAAGATTCCAAGTTGAGTCTTTTTGAAGAGCTAGGTATAATTTAACAGTCGTTTTTTGACACCACGTCATCCGGACCCTTCAATTACTCTAAGGCCAAAATTCCTACCAAAACAATTGATGTTATGATGGATATCATCTTCCTACGCAAAGCCTAAAACGCCAGTTTCCGAACTGTCAGTTAAAATTTACATTCAAAATCATCTTTCAACAGTTATATGCATAGGAATGGATATAATGAAGTCACAGCTCCTATCCGCAACAGTGACATCATGAAGGTCAAAGCATTGTGTTATTCTTGTTTAATAAAACCATATTATCTACAGAACACCTATTTTTTTTAATCTTCTCCATTTTCACAGATGATAGTTGTTTAATCACAATAAGATTATAGGACACTTAGGCTATGTAGTTCATGTTATATGATTTAATCAAAGACACTTTCAAGTGGCCGTAATCAAAACAACTCAAGCCCCTGCATCCTTCCATCAGGTTTGTGCCACTTCTACTGCATGCGGGATAATTTTTTCTGCCCTGTTTTACAGCAATTTGAGGCTTTCTGCATGATAGATATCAGGGAGCGTAGAAGCGTAAGAAGCGTAAACAGTTATGGCAGGAAGTGAACATATCTTTGAAAATATATCTCCGTCAGCAGTTCTGTCATTCCTTTGAAAAAAAATAGAATAATGTTACTTTTTATAAAGACAATAATTTTCTCAATATAGAAAATCTGAACCTGATTGCTAGTTTCGTGTTGCTTCATGTCTTGTAATAGAAGTGAAAGGCTACAAATGGCATTCACAGGTCGAGATGACCAGAAATTCTAACTTATCTCGGTAGGAAGTAAGAAAAATATAATTGCGTCTTTCAGACAAGTCCGTTTTACGATCAGAATGAAGCATCACAAATCTGAAGAGAGATCTTTAAAAATGTTATGATGTGTAATTTAGCTGGCAAATTCAATTAGCGTTTGCTCGGGGCGAATGTTTATTAATTGACTGGAAGTCGAGGGGAGAATCAAATTTGTAATGTAATCATTAAATACGTTTTTATCTTTGAATTGAATTTCTATAATAGTGTTGTTTACAGAAAAGGCACTTCCACGAGAACAATCTACGCAATTACAAATGAGTCAAGTCTGCCATGTACTGGTGTGAAGCACGAACGCTTTAATGGATGAGAGACTTTTCCCCCCCTCCAGATGTGATTCCGAAAATGTACATAATCTTTAATCTATAGATAAAATGAGACAATTAATCAAGAGCAAAAATGAAAAATGTGACAAATAATCAAGTGAAACAATTATCAATAATGTAGCCAAGTTATTTGTATGTAAGATATTTTAGTTATAACAAAACATCAAAGGCTGTCCTCTTGACATTGCAAAAACTACAGATGCAATAATAATGTTCGTCCATTTGTGAAAATAAAAACACAAAAAAACCATTTCTATCTCAACAATGGAATATTTTTCATACTTGCGTTGATACACCATGAGTCAATGTTTGAAAAGTAATTTAAAATTCACTATACTATGACATAGGGTCATCTTTATTGTTTCAAACATGTAAGACGGAAAAAACAGTAGACAGAATGCGCACGTAAAATGACCATTTAGTTCATGTTTGCGCCTCCTTTAAACATGAGTGTTAAGTGCCATTTGTAGATCATCTAACTTATCTTTGAAGCTCGTGGACATATATTTTTGTATATTTATAAGTTTATAAGGTTAATATTGATGAACCAATAAATTCAGCCGTACCAAAAGTGTCAAAACAGAGTTGACAAAAACTGACCTCACATAACCATTAACTGTAGATATTTCAACATTTAGGATATAAAGTGAGAAATTACCCTTGATCCCATTTGCCTACTAGCTAACTGGAGGCTGATTTGTATCAGTACTAGTGTACATGAATGATGAGGCTAGAGAGTCGAGGAAGTCAAATAGACTTATATATCATTTTATCATGTAACTTGGACTTCATGGGGATGAACATTTCTTTTTTTTAAACTCTTCATCTAAAAATAGCAGGTCAGCTTGTCATTTATCGTCAAACTTATCATTACATACAGGAACAGGATGTTTACTCTGATTATTGTTATTTTCAACATATGACGTCAGTTGCTTCAAATCTAATGATTAGTATATTTCTGAAAATATATCGCATAATACGGTAAGTAAATGTTTACTAAGTTTTACAAACTGTATGTTCTGATCATTCTATCTTCTGGATAGTAAGGCATATTCTTGTATATTCAACAGAAAGCAGTGGAAGGGTGATTGGTTTGGTTTTGTATTTAGAGAGTTTGAACCATGCATTTTATCTGATGTAACAAGTTAGTCTTTTCTTTAACATTTAATGCCAGTTTGGGTATTCTTAATAAAACTATTTCTTTTATGGAGATTTCTTTTCATAATTCCATTGCTCTTACTCGTTATCAGTGACCAATGTTGAAATTACTTTCACCCATGATTGTGACAAATTCTACATCAAGTAGATTACTTACGGATAGCCTGAGGAAGTAGACTGTTTGGAGCCACCGTTTTGCCTCTCTCTTTCATCATAATATCTCATGATAACCATTTGAAGAACTGGACTACATATACTAAGAGATAGTTATCATTCCAATGGCCTTAGGGCAATGTAGTATATAAAGTTTATAAATCTAGAAAGTTACATGACACATTACAGATATCAATCATAAGAACATGGAGGGAGGGTGAACATGATGGTCATCTTCTTTTTATAAGTTGTTCGTATGGAAATATCATTCAAGATTCAAAGATGTATGATTATGTGATGTACGTGTGTATACGGTTTCATGTCTTGTTTATTAATCATATCAGTAAAATTTATGTGAATAAGCTTGTTTGAATTAACTGTGTTAAGTTGTACATATTCATAAATGGAACCTCTTTTGAGATTGCATACGAATAACAAATCTCATATGTTTGATTGAAGCATTTTTGCATCAGAGAAAAAGTTTTTCAGTATCAATACATCTTCTTCAAATAGATTTTCTCTTTCTAGGTTTGCATTGTAAAACCGACTTAATTCCTCGCAAAATTACAAATAAGTTTTAGTAAATGCAATGGTATGAACCTTTAGGCAGAAATAATTCATGTTGAATGTTTCTGGCATGTTTGTACATGTAGTTACGGCTTGTTTGTAGCATGTTTCCGAAAGTGAAACTAGTCCCACAGTATAAATTGATATCCTTATCAACACGTGTGATCATTTAGCAGAAACATAAGTAACATGTAGGTTGTGAACAACACTGACTCTCGGTACCATTAACAAAACACAATATTTTCAACCTATACATTGTATTGATAATTCGAAAAAGCTTAATTGTAAAAGGAATGGAAAAGGCTAAGCTTAATAAAGGAAACAACTCTAGACTCTACATAAAAAAATTTCTATACGATATCCTAGAAAAAATGCCTTTCTTGTCGCGAAATCTGTTAGTTGTTACTAACAGTAATTTAGTTAGTCCTTTCCTTTCGGGGCGCTCTTTACAAGTTGAAAGGCGAATATCACACAATTTTAACAGAGAAATATTCGCATTTTTAATGAATGATCAACTAACAATCGAAAATATTTAGTTTCACAAGAGACAGACGTGTTTTCATCTGATATAATTCGTAGGTTGTAAAATCGGAACAACGTAAGGTCATTTATCAACATAAATCTCAAATACATAGACCTCGGAAATAGAAACATTGAAACGACGTTGTGTATCTGTTTTTTCCTTAACCGAAATAACCGACGTTGAAACAACGTTGTTCAGTCAACGTCAAAATTACCGACGTTGTAACAACGTTGTTAAATCAACGTCGAAATTAACAACGTCGAAGCAACTTTGTCTTACTCGACGTCGAAATTACTGACGTTGAAACAACGTCATTTTTAAGTTGAACGACGTCGCGACCACATCTCAACTTAAATCCAACGTCGATTCGACATCGTATGCCTGTTGGGAAATAGCCAATATATACATTTATCATATACATTTATAATATATACTATTATCAAAAGCAGCATCCAAACCCCGAAGTAAAACAAACAAAAACACACCCGAACTGCTACCCCTTAAAAAAACGACAACAAAGAGACAAGACTAGTTGCACGTCCCCAAGGAAACTGAAGGTCAAATGTACTTCTGTTCTCTCTGATTCCCTCAGTGTGGCTGATTGAGAAACACAAAGAAACAGATGTTTCATTAAAAGTCATGATCAAATCTGATGGGAAAATGATCCCAAGGTATTAGCGACTGATCTGTTGACGCTGTAGGCTGATGCCGCGTCCTTCAGTTGTCATCATCCATCAGTGATGGTCACATACATATACTAACACAAAGAAGACAACATGCAGAGTTGTCGGAGGACATTAAATGATAAAAGCTGCTGACATGGAATTGGATTTTCCTTCATTTTGAATTTACATGATTCTGCTGCACAATGTGTTAGCAGGTTTTGCCACAATCTCTTTACATAAGCAACTATACACTGTAGAAATAAACTATTTGTAGAAAATGTTTTTCATGTATATCCTTCCCTGAAATCGTTCCATTAATCGATGCAACCGTTTGTACACTTATTCCATCTTAACACGTTATCTAATTCAGTTTTAGTTGATGTAGCTGATATCCGACATAAATCCTATAATACAGTGTATGTAAGAAAATTAATAATATATGAAAAATGCTTTATCTTAAAAATATCACGTAGACATGAAACCTTAAAGTCTACCTGTTCTCAGCCCTGATTCCGTTTCATCAAAATGTTACAGTTTTGTTATAAGGATGTTTCATGATTTTAATGAATACGCCATGTTGAGAATTACAAACGTGACATCTAACATGTCTTTAAATAAGTGGCTTGATAAAAGGGTAAGGGTGTTATTTGATTTGTTCGAAAGCTTTACAACGAAAAATCCTTTCTGGAATGGGAGAAACACCGACGCTCAAATGCTATCAGACACACAAACAGATCCGCAAATAATCAGTAAATAATGGGATTAAGTTTAAAGAATCCCTTTTTTGGTTGTTAAATTATTTGAGTTGATATATAATTCGCCTTGGCCTTGAAAATAAGTGCATGGTTTATTAAGATGGAAACCCTGCTCCAAATCGCGTATCTTTTACCCGATGTTTTATATAAAAAGTTAGTTTAAAACAAGGGATCCATCACAGAACTTGAAAACATAGACAACTGTTTGATGTGTTAAACCCTCGGAACAACAGCTTGCCTATATCGATCTGTCAAAACAATAATGCCTTTTAGTTTAGACATCATACTATACATTTTTAGGTTCTTTTAGGTTTACAGAGTTGAGATATTGGGGTTATATAATAATTCTATTCAGATTAAATTTGCAGATGTTAAACCATAAAATGTAGTGCCAGAACAGAGGTCTACACTGATTGCCAGGAAATTGAAATCTGCATAACAACCTTAAGAATACTTAACTTGAACAATACTCCCGAAGAAGTTAACAACATATAAACTTGCAGTTCAATCATTGCAACAATCATTATATAAAGGCAGTCACAAACTGTTTAACCTTTTCTGACCCCCTCTGGTGTAATTGATTCCATCTATGATGGATTTGCAAATGTTCAACAATTACATTTATTGGTACATGATGATTAACTGCAATGAAGAATTTTGCAGTATTGCCAAAAAAAATATCATTCAACAGAAGAAAACCACTTATCTCATTCCTTCGGAAATATTTTCAATTACTTCAAAGAAATGAAAATTAATGTTTGTAGAGACGTCAATAAGTAATTAATATGATGTATCTGTGCGTCATCAGATATATAAGGATAATGACCTACCCCTTGCAAGGTTAATGACAATTTTACTCCTGTAATGCTGATAATGAATCGGGATAATGAAACTTATGATCCTCAAGTAATATTTGCCGTAAATCTAAGAACATATCCTGTTGATTTCTTTGTAGTGATAATGATACAGGATTGATTTGGTTTTTGAAAACCTCCCCTTGTAAAAGTTAAAAGCGTCTCTTTGATCACATCAGCTTCCAGTTTTTTACAAAACCTTTTGAGGTTTGTGATCCAAAAGGGTTATTTGAACTTGATTCATTTGTTTGTGTATTTCTGTTGTGATCAAAAAAATTATGATGAAGTAATTTGGTGTCATGACCCTTCATTTTCTCAGATAGTAATTTGTCTTTTTGCTCGAAATGTCTTGTGCATTCAACAGAATATGCATGTTGTGATCTGAAACAATGGTAGAAAAAATCCACTCAACTTTAACTTCTTTTCTGAAAACGTTAAAAGGATATATGTATGCATTATTTTTGTTGATATTTTAACATGCTTTGATCCTTGGAATATCATTTTTGTTTTTTTAAATTCACCTCTTGATAAACGCTAATGTTGTGTCTTTGATGTTATCAGCTAACCAGTGAAATGGAAATTTAATAGCGTCTCTAAATGAAAAGGTCAGACATAAACGTTGCTATGCTTACTGTGTCCATATGTAGTTTCAAGTCAACATACATGTTGATAGAAGGTACATGTAACTTGAATAAAAATACTTTTAATCCAGTTAAGTTTACTTTGCTTGAGGTAAATGATTTCTTTAGTATATTTTATGGATTATATACTATATGGATAATGGATTTCAGTGAAACAAGGAAAATTGACGAGATATTAATCATAGTATTCTAAGAGTTATGCGGCTAAATGAAGTAAATGATTTGATAGGAAAGAGGAGGTTCAGTTAATGCTCGCAAAGTTTACTCTACTTATTGCCAGTCGTTGTATGACAGAACATGTTGTTGTTAATGACGAACGCTTCGGTGATTGTTATTCTCATTTTCTGCTAAAATAGGATTTTATTTCAGTTGTCTTTTTGTAGGATATTTCTGAATGGAAACGGATATACATTCACCCTGTTTTGTCAAGTGTTCCCAATTTCTTCTAATACTTTGACCAACAGTCTCATAATCAACTCTAGGAAGTACTGGTGTCAAGGAATTAGTTCTAAAGTGTGTGAGGCTGTCACTCTCTGACAGCGCTAAACACTTACATAGCTTCTAGTATCTCAGAATGATTGAGTTGGTCTTAAAGCTGGATCAGTTTACTCTATGTGACGAACGCCTCACTAAATTACCATTGTGTTGGTGTTGTTATACTCTGTTTTACATTACTATGTAAAAGACGAAACAGTCTGTCAATCAACAATTGTTCTTCTTCAAATTATTTGCGCTAACAAAATGAAACCTGGAGATGAGGACATTCAAACTAAACGTTTGGAAAACAGCTATGGGAAATAATGGCAACGACAGGATGTTCATTTGTTACAGGGTACGTCATTATAACATTATTCCCAAAGAAAGAGGCGATACCTAGAAAACCTTACTAAAAGAATACCGGAGTAGCTAGCTCAGTGAGCATCAGCTGGTTTCCCAGTAGAAAGCGGTTCAATTTCCGGTCGATTCATACGAAAAGACGTTTACAGGTACTTCTTTAAATCTGAGTATCATTAGGAATGACCATCACTTGACCCTACCCTGCACTGTGTCTGCGGCAGGGTGACTCTGGTATGCAATGAATTTCCATGGTCTATAAGGTATTGGGGGTAGGGAATTATTATTATTGTTATTATTTGTAGCTTCTCTTCTGGGTACATGACGACACAGTCATTCTCTTTGTCTTTGAAACTGAGAGTATGAAATGTGTCATCCAAGTGGAAATGAAGTGAAAGACAAACAGGAACCTACTGATCTCTTTACCTCTAACGAATTGATTGTCGAACTACATCATTGTAAAGAGGACGTAAAGATAGGCCGTAAGAAAATGATAGAAAATAGAAGTGTATCCTTAGCGGTCTTCAATTCTTCTTGCATTTAGATTTGTGTGTGTTCTTTAAGATGCATGTACCACTATTTGGGGGTTGTGTGGCCTCCTTATCCAAAGTCATCCTTATACATATAAAATCTCACCAAATGTTGACATCTCGATGTTTGATGATCTGAGTATTCTCTTGCGCTAACTCTTGTAACCATTTACTGCAGTCAAACGTTATGAGGCTTAGTAATTTCTGACTATTCATAGGTCTATTCATAAGTTTACAGAGTCACAAGGACACTGCCGTATTTTAATAAGGGTCGATTCGGGGAAAAAAAGCCGTTTCTCATTTTTTTTTTTGGTATGCCAATCAAAAGAAATGACGGAATTTGAGATAAATCATTAAATGAAAAGTATGCCATATAATTTGTATGAAAAACATCATCTGACACACATCCTCAGGAGATCTACATTGTATATGTAGTAACTTACAGTTAAGATAGTAGTGATGAGTTAGCTGTTTATGTGATCTCCCTGAACTTATCCGAAAAAGGTCTAACGCAAAATTATATTGCTCGTTTTGCATTATTAAATATGTATTATCAAATAAATGTTTTGTTTCTATTCGGGTTTTGCTTAAACCAATATTTCATTATTTTCGCCATACACAATGCAATTATTGTTGACAGTAACGATAATAGAGTTATCCTGTAATGGTACCTAATATATAAACTAATTTTACCCTTCCCTTTTCTCAGATATGACTATGGCAATATCTTTATGATAAATCTCTTACAGAGTTGTCATAAACTATGATATGTTATACTCAAAATGTCAATAATTTCTAACTCTTTAGTATTTCAAGCAAAATATGTGCTATATGTGTACCTAAAGGGTCGACTTGTTTTAAAGCACCAAACAACGCGCTATGTTAAAATGACTCAGTGTAACAAGACAAATGTTTTTACAGTAACTTTGGTCGTCATTACATCAATCTTTCTTTTCTTCTACATCCTTATTATTTAGTTACCGTATGTCAGTTCTCAATATTCTTTTGTTAGTGTTTTTAATTCTCCAAAATAGCCTTCACATGCATCATGACAAGGATGTGGCTTAAGATAAATACAAATAAATTATGCTATTGAAAAGACAGTAGAATATATTCAGACTGAAAGCTATCACAAATTGAAATAGCTCTTAATGAATAACGAAAGGCGCTTAAAGGTTTGTAAATTTATAGATCAACGCAAGAACTGTATTACCGCTAAAAGATTACATTACATTCTAAGATGCCTAGCGGTTAGAACAACCGAAAAAAAAGTACTTTATCAGACAATAACGGTATAGTTTTTGCATGACGTAACAATTGAATGACGCTATCCGCTGTTCCCCGCTACCCCCTCGTAAATCACACGTGTCCATGGTAACCTTTGATCTCGGTTCTATCAATCAACATGGCGCTTCCGAAGCCGGGGTTTGGGCCCTTGGCCTTGGTATCATGTCCGTCACTGGTCACAGAAATGAGCAGTCGTTGAAAAGCTACATAACAACTCCATCTTACAGGGGAATAACGCTGCGACCAATGCTCTGCCTCCGACATGCTTGTCGAGTGACCACGTTGACATTCCACGTCAGGTCACGGCGCCCCGTAGCATTTGTGACGTTGACACACGTCAACCGTCTCTGCCAACGAACGTGTCATATAACTCAGCCAATACAGTTTGTACTCCTTTTCATGGTATACAGCTCCTCCAGTCAGCTAATATTAGCGGTGGTACCATCAACTTCAACTTTTATGACAAAAGCAAAAAAAAGACTACCGTCCTCGTGCTTTAACTATAATTGTTCAGGCCAAAACGTATTACAAAACACATTGGTGTAGAGCAAACTTTATTTCTTAAACAAACATTGATTAGGAGAGTCATTATAACCCTACCTGCTTATCATGTTTGGAATGGAAGATTCAAGGTTTATGAATTGCCGATGCTCTAGGTGGCATGACGAGTTTTATAATGATGATACATGTACGTTATCCCTTCCAGCAGGTTGTGACAAGAGAGGACCACAGAGTGCATTTGATGTATTTTCTACCAACCGTCCAACAACCTTCGTGTTTATTATCCATGACACCTCCGCAATACCCAAAGTTCTACCACCCATTAAAATGTTTCATTAAACGTTTTGATCTTTAAATGATCGCAATATTTGAGATTATCTCCTACAGACATATTTATTCAACGCAACTTGACAAATAACGGCACTTACATATTTCCTTGAAAAGTAAAATACATTACACACGTTTAAAACCCTTTTATCGTTATTGATTTCAGCGTTGTATTATCTCTTTTTTTGTACTTGACAATAACAATTTATAAGAAGATAACAGCTTTGTGCAAATAACAAACATGCATCTTTTTATTCAAAGGTGCGTTTGTACATACATCATCATACCATGTTGGGTTATGTTGGGCTGTTTAAGATGAAGCGGACATTTTCAGTTATTTTTCATGAGATATTGGTCAAATAACTCTATAACATAAATAAAAGGCCTAAACAGTAAAACGATACAAAGTTTCTCAATGACACTACAGTTACGTAAACATTGCGTAACACAACGTCTGCTTTTCACCGTCCAGCGACAAACCAAAACGAGGCTGAGAGGACAGGGAAGTAGGGATACCGGATGTGACAGGACAGAAGTACAGATGTGCTTATAATGGAAACTTTAAGTGATGGGCGAAATCCGTGCTAGAAAATCCCTCGAAGATGTCTCCTGAGAAAACTTTCCATCGGATTGATCGTTTCACGCCAAATTGAACCGTTTTGTTAGGTCAAAGAGAGTAATGTTGTGACCTGCATCAAACTCACACATTTAACGGAAGATTGCTTCGAGCTCGCTTTTTAACTGAAAGAACAGTTTTGTATGAAGAGAACTATAACAGCTGGCATTTTGACAATCCTGATACAGCAATACAATAGGCACCGAAGGCAATTGAGAACGTTGGTAACGTTTCTGTTTCTTCTCGTGAAACGATCGATTATATGGTAACTTGATGCAAATTTATTAGTTTCAGGACTAGGGCATCAATTAACTCGTTCACAAGTTTGAAAAAAAATATCCGTATCAAGTGAAAAAATTATGTGGTCATTTTCATACGAGAACCTTCAAATCAAAGTTTGTATTTCACAATACGCAACTTCCTTGAAAGTAAATATGTGAACACAATTTATACTGTAAGACGCTACAAAAATACAAAACGTCTTTTCTAGCCCTCTTCTTTCGATGAATTTAGCCAATTTCTAAACAGCAATTCTTAAAGGGGCAGTAGCACGTTTTTAGGGGGAATATAAGGTGATGTCATGAAAATGAAAATTAATGGTTCCAAATGAAAGACAATGTATTTAAAATAATTCAAATATAAAATGTAAAGTTTAGCCATGCGATTCCTTTTCCTTACACAAAATGAATTAAAGGTGTTCACAAAAAAATGGCCGCCAATGGATTTTGTGTAAATCTTCATACTTTGTCCTCTGACTATGGGTGACTGACTTGTGTGATGAGATTTTTTACACTGTCAAAATAATACATTTAACATTAACTTACAATTATCAGTGAAAATTTTAAAATATAAAATTATCAAAAAACGTGCTACTGCCCCTTTAAAGGGTGGATTTCAGAAACTTGAACATATATATGTTAGTGAATTCATCACTAATATATGTTGGCTTCAGAAGAGCATATGTTGTCGCTATTTTGCAATCTCATGAATGGAAGTTTCTTTTCTTGTAAGCGTAGATACATGAACTGAACTGACGTCCATTTAAAATCATAAAGTTGAGACGGACAAGCACACATATTTCGCATTATCATAATTAATTAGGCACTCATTTGAAGAGCTTAAGAAAACATCTCACCAAGTGAAATAATGTATTTGCATGAAGGATGATTCTGTAATATTTATACATATATACATTCCTTTCCTAGAGATAAACACTAAACTATGTATCTGTCACTTTGTAAATACTCGAGAAAAGGTAACCGTGTTCCTTGTCCCTTTCGTCGTTTTTAAATTGAATATCAATATCGAAACACCAGGGTACATGTAAACAATATCTGACCCTGCATCTGTTTAACTGTGCTACCAATATGACATTTGAAATTATTGCATAATCGTTCTTTTATGTAAAGTAACGTCAAACTGTGCCGCTGTAGTTACTACGCAAAGTCCAGTTTGATATTGACTAGAGAAAAGGGAAAGGATAACAAGCTTATGCCATACAACGAAAAAGAGATATTGAAGAATCAAAGGACAACCATTGAAATATCTTGTGTATGCATGTATTGGCATGGCTTGGTCCTGGTATATGCTGGTGTGACGTAAATTTGAGAAATGATTAGCAATAACTATAATTGTAATGTCGTAAACTTTAATGGTTTACAAAATCTTATGATTTGATCTCTTCACTCAATAATGTTTGAAAAGGTGATAGATGTTCCAAAAGCTTTTAGTACCGTATCAGGCTAATAAAAGACCCCGTGTACAAATGAAGCCAGTTACACTTATATCTTTAATATATAAATATTGTGAGAAGTCGATTAAGACACCGTTACTATACTCCTTCACGTACCATTTATATTTTGTTAGAAAGTGTGCTTTGTTCTTTGTAGATTATGACTTGTTCTGCATTTCAACAACTAAAACTATTAACTTACCAGCAAGCGAAGCGTCACAACTACTTAAATAAATAGAAAGAATAGAAAAATAAATAAACACCAACTACTGCCACAAAATACAGGTTTGATGCACATGGTTTGTTAATAAGAGTTTTGATAAGGGATTGATATTTTTACATTGCTTTAAACACGTTGGGTCCTGAAGTAGATTTGCAAAGTATTTTTGGAACAAAATCTTTGACATTTTCTAGAAAATGTTTAACATAAAGTCTAATAAAAGATCACCATCACTAACATTTTCATATTTTACATTTAAAGGGGCAGTAGCACGTTTTTTTATAATTTTATATTTTAAATATTTCACTGATAATTGTAAGTTAATGTTAAATGTGTTAATAAGACAGTGTCAAAAATCACATTACACAAGCCAATCATCCATAGTCAGAGGACAAAGTTTGGAGATTCACATAAAATCCATTGGCGGCCATTTTGTGTGAACGCCTTTAATTCATTTTGTGTAAGAAAAAGGAATCGCATGGCTAAACTTTACGTTAAATATTTGAATTAGTATTGCTTTATTGAGTTTAAATACATTGTATTTCAATTGTAACCATTAATTTTCCTTTACCTTGACATCACCTTATACTTTCCATTAAAACGTGCCACTGCCCCTTTAACACATAAAAGACAAAGCACAAAAGCCTTGTTTTCTTTTCGTTCTCCCAACTCTTCCTCCAAAGTTTCAATAAAGCCATTTCTAAAAAGTAGTTTTAAGAAACGTGAACAGTTATTGTTTAAACAATTATAACTCAATTTTTTAGTTTCTTGAATTATCTATTCCGGATTCAGTATTATGTATAACATGTGGACTGAATGTTTCACCTTTGTAAGGGGGCGTCACCATTGCTCATGATCGCATGATCCTGTATCTTTCCGTCATCTTTGAGGCAGCCTGACCCCAATATAGGTCACCACATTAGGCTAAAGGAGGTGTCATGCAAATGTATCATGCCTTCTCACAATGTCCATCGGTCAATGACTTTCAATGAGTCTTTTATATCTCGCTATCTATGTTAACCGTGACGAACCTTCCCAGTGAATTCAGGGTATAAATAGCCCTTTCTGTTCCCCATTTCCCATTACCTCCTGGTCCCCTGAAAGTGGTCATATACTTGTAAGTAATTTATCTGATATATGGGTATTGGCATATAGTTTCTCATTTGCATTGTTTCTATTGTCAGTAAAATAAATTGTACATGCTCGTTATATCTGTCAAATGTGATATTCTTTGTTTTTTTAGATAAACTAGCAATTTTTTTTCCAGTAAAATATACTATATCGTCCCTGGTAAGGTTGCGGAACTTTTTTCAGCTATGTTTATAAATGAGTTTTTTTTGTGGATAATTTAAAATAGTATTTATTAGATAATTATATGATAAATATATCATTAAATGTAATCTTTCAAATACTAGGTCTCGGGATATAGGTTAAAGGGGCAGTAGCACGTTTTTTGAACATTTTATATTTTCATTTGTTCACTGTTAATTGTACATTCATGCTAAATGTATTATTTTATAGTGTCATAAATCTCATAACAAAAGCCAATCATCCATAATAAGAGAATTAATCATAAAGAATAACATTAAGTTCTTTTTCAGCCATTTTTTTGTGTGAACACCTTTAATTCATTTTTGCAAGAAAAAGGAATCACATGGCTAAAATTAACATTATATATTTGGTTCATTACCGCTTCATTAAGAGCAAAAACATTGTCTTTCAATTGGAACCATTTATATTCTTTTTCCCGATATCACCTTTTATACCCCCTAAAAACGTGTTACTGCCTTTTTAAGGCGTGAAATATTAACTATTGAAATACACCTAGTATTTAAAAAGCAACATTCAATATCCTTTACAAATTTTGCATTTGCATTTTGGCAAACTTCCTTGGTTTATTGTATAAACTTGTATATTTTTCTTAACATTATCAGTATTGCTCATTATAGAAGCCCGGTATAAAATTGATAAAAATGCTCAGAAATAAAAATATTTTAGTTTTGAAATGACAATGTTTTTCTAGTATGCATGAATGATATACAAATTTTGCCCTAGCTATTGCTAGTGGAAGCGCTAGAATAAGTGAGCGCATATATAAAAGCAATTGCTTTAAAAAAAAAATAATTGAAATTATAACGGGGATAAGTTAAGGTAAGTAGTATACGTAAAGTGCTCGCACAATTCGTGTACATGGTCTTTATTATTTATTCTAAACACGTCAATATCTTTTTTGTCAGAAGAGACTGCTGACTATCTATTTTATGTCAAAATTCATCTGAAGTCATTCCCCCAGACACGTCCACCAATCAACATGGCAACAGAAGCCCACGCTGCACGAGCAACGACGATCTTTGGTTTATACTTAGAAAAGGGGGCGGGGCGTACAACTTCCACACAGCGTTATGACGAAACTGCATTGGACTACGATAAGGTTAGATTGTTTATAGCAAAGTGATAAATTAAGGACAGCGAAAAAAGATGCATTCTCCTAGATCTAAATATTCTCCTAAATACCACAAGTTTTAAAAAGAAATTTAGTTTTTTTGTTTTTAAGAACTTTCTTTACAATAGAGGCACGGTACGAAAACGCCATAAAGACCCTTCGTGTACAATATCAGGAAAATGTGAATTGTCTGAAATCTGGTGAAAAGTATAAAATGGCAGACGAAGGTGGGTAAAAGTATTTTTCTGAAAACTAAACGTCTTTCCACTTGCTCCCAGCATGTAGAAGTCTCCAGATATGAAGGTCCAAACAAAATGGCGACCACAATGGCGACCTTATTCCAAGGAATCAAGGACAACATCAGAGTATTAGATGTGGCGGCAGGGACGGGTCTAGCGGGAGTAGAGGTGGGTCGTCCTCATTTTATTGATGACATGATTACTCGCAAGTGACTGTTTGTCGGTTAATGTATCTGAATAAAGTGCAATAATTGTGAACGCATCAATATAAGCTTTTAACTGAGTATTCGGTGGATAATTTCAGTAAGTGTTTGTCTTTTCTTCGAGATTGTACAGCTTTTTCTTTAGATTGAGACATTCCTAAACGCATGACAGGTATGATACATTACCAGTATCAAGTAATTTGACTTGCAGTTGTACAGGGCAGGTTTCAGACAGATAGACGCTGTCGACCCGTCTCAAGGGATGCTGGACGTGGCTAGAGCACGAAACGTGTACGGTAGATTGATCTGCGACTACGTCGACGACAAACACCAGCTTGACGTGCCTGACAGTGAGTTCAATAGTGCTCTTCAACTGTTGCGTTTGTTAACAACGTTTTTTTTCAATCCTTGAAATAAATATTTTTGAAATTTGCCGTCCTCTTTTCAAACACTGCCGAAATCGCTCTCAAATTACATTATGAGATTATTTGTATTGACACGTGAACGTGTGAGCGGCCCAATACGCACACACTGCAAAATTAAGCGTCTTGATTTTTTTAATTGTCATGTAAAGTTGTTCATGTTCTTAAACCAACAATAGTTTCTTTCACCAGCACTAAGGTTTGCATCTTGCATCAGTACAGCTTTAAATATTATAACAGTGAAAGGTCTTTACCCAAATCCAACAGATTGCTGCTTGGATTGAGGATAGTATTTGGTAGTAAACTTTAAAATTATTTGAAAATAACTTAACCATTAAAATATTCGGTTTTGAATTTGTTCACGACTTTGTTTCAATGTCACTATTTTTCACTTGCAGACTGCTACGACGCTGTGACTATCTGTGGAGGAATGGGGAACAACCATCTGCCTCCTGGAGCCTTCGATGAAATCATCCGTGTCGTTAAACCAGGTATGTATAGCCCAAACGTGTGGGGGTGCTGGGGGTGCGGGGGGGGGGGGTCCTCTTGATCTTATCTTGCCATTGCCTAGTAAAATGAAATTGCCCACTTACACCCGCATCAAACATTGGACAATAAAGGCACTTTGCCGGTTTTCCAGAAACACTAGTATACACACGAGGTTTGGTTATCTCAACATCAGGCTGTAGTTAACAACATTTTGATATGAACACAAACCATTAAAAGCAAGTTGATCTGTAGAAACTAGACTTAGAAAGAGGTAATCATAATCTGAGGCTCCCTTTTCATATTTAATAAACATTTTCTTAAGATATTACAGACACATCTCTGAAGGGTCACTGTTTACTCAAATTAAGAAAATGTTTTTTTTTGCCTGAACTTACGCTTTTCTTGCCCAATAAGTGCTTTTGTTAAGAGAGGTAAGCGGAAGATAAGTGAAACATGTTTACTGGATTGTCAAGGCACAAACTGGCTATCTGTGCTAACAAAATATCCGTTTGTCAAAATCCAAGTATGTATGCAACATTTACAAACCCTGGTCGGTTTGCATATTAAAGTTTGAGTATATATAGTTGTATAAGTCTATTATATCTTGTTTAATCTTCAGGTGGCTTTGTCGTCAACGTCACACGTATACATGTCTTTACTGGCATGGACGATTACATCGACATCCTGGGACCTCACTTCCGGAAACTGGAGGCTTCTGGGAAATGGGAGGAGGAATCTCGCACCTCATTTAGAAACTACTTGGATGGGGTTGACGGGATGGCTATTGTTCATCGAATCTGTGCATGATATCCTACTTGAAATAAATTTATTGTCATTGCTTTTTTTGTTTGAATACATTCCTTTTGCAACATTGGCAAATACTAAAATAATTACCATTTGCAATAAATCAAGTCCCATGCTGAAGTGCAGACTATAAGGACAAATCAGGATATCATTTCCACAAAAACTATCAAATTAAGAATATAATATCATTCGGCTGACTTTAGCAGGAAATTACGCGCAATTGTCAGGTTGTTTATCAGCTGATTAAGAAGATTGTTTGTGAGATACATGTAGCTACATTCGTCAAAATCAATTTGGTATCCATTATCGTACAGAGAAATTGTCTCAGTGTCATACTGCAATGGCGGATATTATTCAAATAATTAAAAAATATATATATATGTGTTTAATAAATGTTAAATGTATGGAGGATTATTACATAGTAATGATCAAAATGTCTAAATTACTACTGCGAAGTTAGTTTTAAATGTACAATATTGAATATGTTACATTGTACTATGTGAAAAAAAACCTGATCTCATTTATACACCACTAACACAAACAAGACGTCTTATAGTCAATGATGCAAAAACAATATCTGACATAGTCAAAATGGATATTTGAATTTTTCATGGTTTCCTCCCTAGCCTATGTCAAAGGTCTCGGTAAAAGTATCATATTAATTTAAATCAATCAGGGATAAATCGATCTGGCAAACAAATATTAAGTTATTGATCTGTTGAGAACATGAACAAACCTTATTTCTGGCAGCTCGATTGTACAAACGTCATTATACTCTTCATGACGTCCCTGTTTGTTTGCTCGATTGATGCCGATATCGCTTAAGGGAGCAAAGAAGATAAAGTATAATTTATAATTATTTTTAGTCTAATTTTAATATCTTGTTTACCCGAGATGTTTGATTTAAAAAATCAATATATCATCTTTACTTTCTTAATGTGAACAGAGTACCTGCTTGGAATAACAGAAAAATCAATAGCTAAGGCACATGTTTGAGCGCAGAAACGTTCTGGAGAAAATAATATCCTTTGTTTCTTTTTTGTTTTTCTCAGTCTTTCTGTGACTGAAATGAGTGACAGATAGTTCAGTCAATTAGGAAGGGTGTTTGTATTCCAGCTCAAAATATCTAGGGGGATTAGGGCTGAGGGGTTATAGTCTTTGGTTAAAATGTGTTCATCTAATTAGAGCTGCTTAAGGGTGTCTTTTTTAAATGAGGGTCATTAATGTTTGAGGAAGTAGAGGGACTGGTGACGTTATGTTCAAACCTATTGGGGGTAATTTTCGTTCTATTTATATACAGCTAGAATCAGGGATATAATCCACATGAAACATATCAAAAGCGGACTGGATGCTAATACATGGATGCGGTGCACAGAATGTTAATGACCAAGTCTAAGGTCATTGTGTATTTTTGGAATTAAAAATAAACAAATTGAAATAAGTTAGCGTCATCATATTTGGTTTAGAAGTCGTATATCAATTTCGAAATTATAATAAATTAAATGGGAGTTATATGGACAGTTTTTAAGAATACATATATCATTATGCCTGTCAATATGTGTTTGCAATATGACACATTATCGTTAGAATCTAGATATCTGTTGATATCTCAGGAATTACACTAGGTCATTGTAAAGACTGTTCATTGTTCAAACAAAATTGATTTTTAAGATCAGGTAAAATGCATTCATTTGGTGATTTTTAATTTCTATTGAAGTCTACTCCCTTTCTAATACAAGATTAATTTGGTCACTATACTCTTTGTTTTCATATGCATATAAACAGGGCATGAAAACGTAAACCACACTTTTGTCAAATTCAGAAACACAAGGTAATATACAAAGCAAAGTATTCAAACATAATAAACCCATTAGGTAATTGAGACAGGATAATGTTATCATATATTATGTCTAGTACAGTTTGGAAAACTTTGAGATAAATGATTGTCACGATATATAATTCTATAAAGGACTCATTAAGCAAAGAATCACAACAACTGTGACAACGTCTACAAAAGATCTCCTGAACTCAGGGCCAGAACTGAACACAGAGTTTCTATAGTAGCCCGTATTAAGTTATTGAAACTTTAATGGATTCTGTTTTATTTAATGTAATGAAAATTATAGCGCATTTTGTCTATGATACGTTTATGTACCTCTAAAACAGCTGACCTGATACCCATGTCTTTAATGCACGTTAGAAGGACCAATCATACACCATAAAACCCCAAGGCCAATTTCTAAATGCATTATTGTGCCAACTTTTAATAATAAAGAAACCGTTATTTCATCATTTTAATTTTCATCAAAATCCGAAAATATCTAAAACACAACATCTCATTCATATTAGTCAATATGGTGCAAGAGATGGACATATCCCACAATTCCACAGCCTAACTTTTACCCATGATTGAAGAGATGGACATATCCCACAATTCCACAGCCTAACTTTTACCCATGATTGAAGAGATGGATATAGCCCACAATTCCATATTTCATAATTCATAATTTCCATAATTCACAACCCGGAAGCAATTAAGAGACAAAGAAGTCCGTAGTGGATAATTAAAAAAATATATACTTGTATAATACCTTTTTGTGACATGTGATGGTGCAAATGAAAGGTCTTATTCTCTAGTATGTATGTAAATTCTTCTGGAATTCTGCAAAGTGACCACATGTTGAAGGTCATGTCATGCTGAGCGGCCTTGACGAAGGGGTCATATTTGTTACACTCTCTACAGGCCTTCGCCGCAAAAGGTGTGCTAATTTTTTTTATTGAAAAGTGGTCTATGGCAGGTAAGTCAATGTGCAAAAGCTGAACGCCCAACGAAATATAGGAAGAAGGCTGTATTAGAAAGACAATAATGATAAAACTACTGTAAAATAATTATGGTCTGTGGCCATATATGAGATTTAGAACATCAAAATAAAAAAACTCCCAGTTTATTCAGTTGAATAAATCTGTCCTTAAACAATTCATATCACCTTCTTAGAATTTAATTTGACTACTGATCTATACATATTTCATCTTAACGTCGAAAGCTAACAATGTTTTTGAATCTTATGCTTCTAACATACAAGAGAAGCCTTAAATGTGTACATCATAAACACAGCCTACACGAAGTGGTAATCAATGTCACAACAACTAGTTCTTCACGTCACGATGTAGACTGTCCTCTACAATAGATCACTCTTGAAACTCCCACACTAAACAATGCAGTTTGTCTTGCTTTCCTTTCTATGTACGTTAAGAAACAATCACTAAAAAACTGTCACTTATGAAATAGCGCTCAACGTGATAAGCAAAATATAGCCCTATGGTGCTTGCAAACAACCATAATAAAAACTGCTGGGTTTACTGCTTGATTTTGTCATGTAAATAGATCAAAAATCAATATCAAATATCAAAAGAAGAAGCACGTCTTATTGATCTTCGTTTATATGTTGCATGCTTGAATAGATATGTGACATTGACAATTTGTGTACATGCTGAGAAAATAAGACCAAGGCAAACCAGTTTGATAGAGACATTACAATGACGATACCACACTCAAGTTTATTAACTTAATACCAACATCAAATGAAGTTTGTCCTTATATTTTTACTTTTGTAGTGTGGTCATGGAATATTCATCTTAAGATCGAAACGTAACAATGTTCTTGAAACTTATTCGTATAATATACTAGAGTATCCTGTATTGTGTACATCAAAACACAGCCTACACGAAGTAAGGATCAATGTCACTATTGACAGCTCTTCATGTCACGTTGGGGACTGTCTGTTACAGTTGATCATTCTGAAACTCCTATACTTGACAACGTGGATAGAAAGGATTTCAAATATTTCCTATGACAATGTACGTTGTAATACAATGTTTTAAAACAGTCACACGTGATACATTTGTGAACTCAAGAGCGAATGATTTATGTCTTAGCAAAGAAACATTGTAACACAGATGATATGATCATTGTTATAGTTATCTATAGATGCTGTGTTTTGTATTATAATCATACTTTTTTGAGAGACTTGTATGTCGTGTGAAACTAAAAATATTGTTTTCATACGCAACGGGGGGCAAGCCATTTGATCTGTGTTATTATTAAATGCATTTAAAACATTTTCGTGTCAAGTTAATTGTGATTTTAGGGATTAGTAAACGATGTCCTGTCAACAAATATTTGTCATTTATTAAGTACGAGGGCAGTTACTGCGAGATTAATATTTTTCATATGAAGCCCTAAGACAACACATCACTTTTTCACAATCGCGGTGGCTTGTCCGCCTCTGCTGAGGAGACGATTTTGGGACAACGGTAATAAAACAGAATATCATATGAGTGCCCATGACATAATGTTAACGACACTCGTGCCTAAATATCAGCATTCATGCGCTCTCGCTCGGGAAATACTAATATTTAGTCACTCGTGTCGTAAACATAGTATGTCATGAACACCCATATACTATCCTCTATTTATTACATACACGGGCTGTTTCTTTGATCAGATTGACAGTCGGGATTTAGTAATAATGCAACTGATTCAAATACAAATTCGGAATTTTGGAATTGTATAAACTTCATTTTGAATAATACTTCACTATACATGAAGGTTGATCATTTGTTCTAGTTACCGACCGAGTTGGACGTGTGCATGAACTGGAACATCTTAACACGTAACTGACTTGCAATCCAACTATCAAATAATACTTTTAGAACGGGAAACAAATTCCAAAGAGAAAAGTAAACATGATTTATTTAAAAAACGGGTCATTCCGTTAATATTGTTGCGATTTTATCATTGGTGCTCGTAAACAAGAAAGACAGGTACTTTGTTGAACTAATCCTACGTGTTTGCAAATTGATAAGTTAGTTGAAAACATTTATTCATGAAACCTATTATCCGAGCATTTGCTAAAAACAGACATCAATTTTGTTACAAACCTCAATAGAACAATAGAGTTGAACTGTTATTGTAAGTAAATCCATTTGCTGTGAAATTGTTGTGTATTATCGACTTCAGCCTTCCTTGGTTAAATAATAATCAAATGCTACACTTTCAGAATATTTGTGTGCAACTGAATGAATTTCGATCTTTTAAGTTGTTGTAGTACATGCAAACCCATTTCAAGTCATTTAAGGTTATTGTGCTTATTATTAAATAAATATTGTTTATTTACTGTCAGTTATATCTTTAGGATTCATTACCTGTTCAAGATCATTCCTTTTGTTATCACAAGGGTTCTGAAAATAGATTACTTTTTGAAACGATTCCACTTTTTTGTGTAGATGTAATACTTCTATTTTATTAGTCATGAAATTTGAGTCAATTAAGAAATTAAATTAATAAAAATAACCTTTGTCGTTGCGTGAGAATCGTTTTAAGACTCTACTCATAAGTTTTGAGTTAAATTTATTGACGTAGGGATAAACAGATTTGACAAGCAAATATTGGAATATGTTGACCAAGTACATAGGAACACAGTATTTCGGTAACTCGATTGTACAAATACTAAATGACAATTGGTTCTATGAATAATGATGTCTCCTCAGGAAATGATAAGGGCAACGTGTAATTTGATTTTAATTAAATTGCAATAACTTGTGTGCAGAAGATATTTGTCAAAAATAACTCCCATGTTGTAGACATTGGTAAGGTATTCAACTGGACAACCCCGAATACAAAACGCACCCTCGTCGGTATTCAAAGCCCAAATGACCCAATGTTCTTAGCTTACATGACCCTTTCTACAACATTTAAACATTTTCGATCTAATCATGCTTGTGGAAAAGAAAATGATACTGGATTGTAGGTCGTTACTAATGAGACCCTCATCAGAGATGTCATGGTCTACCATCACATCCTCTATTGCCAAAGACGTGTTAACACAAGTTCACCCCTTACACCGTTACTGAATGTGACTTTTCTTGTCCCTTTATAAGTGATCACATGGTTACCAAAACTAGATTATACCAAGAACCTATAAAGTCTGTACACAAGATTTTATTCTCATGGCCTCTTGCTTCTGGAGAAGAACATGTTTCTAATCTCAAAACTACTTATTCATCACAAGCTGTTAAAAGTGTTAAGGTCGTTTTCTTGCGGTCATACATTTAGAACCCTAATGGGCAAATACTCTTTACAAAATATTTCTGCTTTCTAAAGAAAAGGGATCACAAGGTCACTAAATCTATAAATTACAAGACTTTATGTCTTTTCATAAGCCGTTCGCTTAATTGCCTTTTTGCTCCGAAGATAGGTACACAGGGGAACGTTGCCCTTTGGGGTCATGGTAACCTTACTATAGACCAAAATCCTATACAAAATTTATTTTGTATAGAAGATTGAAGCTTTAGCAGCTTTTTGCCCCTGAGAAGAATATGGAAAGAAGATTTTAGGAGCTTTTTCTCTGGCTGTTATTAATAGCATAGGTCAGCCAAAATTTATAATTCCATTTAGGAGTCTGTGCACAGGTTTTTAGATTCCTGGAGTGGTTCCGAATAAGATGTCTAAAATAGGAACCTTTACGGATGCCATGTCGTTCAAAAAGTCCATCAGGTTTTTTTTTGCCTGTAGAGCTAAAATCCATTTGACGTGAACCAGTATTTAACCAAATTAGAAATAAAAAAACACCTCGGCAATCTATCTAAACCCGAATGAGTAATTTTCATAATTACATTTTCTGTGAATTTTGTGGAAGCTATATAGATTTAAACACTGAAAGACAAAATATTCAAGAAGGAAACACCTTTAAATCTGAGTCATAGAAAGATCATGACACCAATTTCTACGTTATAATAGTTTTGTTTAACATGAATCAAACATTAAGCACAACAAGGGGCATGATGAGAGACACTGTCAAAGATCACTGGATGTGTGTTGGGAAATGATCCACAATAATAAGATTGCTGAGAAGATCAAAGACAGAGCGTTTAACTTTTACAAAGAACTTAACGTTACAATTAAAGACATCCTCTTTCAAGTAACATCAAGCACTTTCTTCTGTCCACATGTAAGCACGTAAACTGAAACTCATAATTTAATAAGCGTCTCGCAATACAAAACATATCATTGTCTTATGTTCTCCAATAAATAACATCAAAGCAGACAGAAATATTTCCCAAATGGCAATAAATGTTCAAAAACACTGTGCGTCGCAGTAAAAAGACTTATTTAAGAGGCATTTTTTGAAAGTGTATTCACAGAACAAAGCTTTAATTTGGGGAATTTTATGTGTTTTTGTCAATTATAAGGCACTAAGAAAACAAGCTAAAGAGTATATAAACTGTATTTAGTGTTCCCCTTCAAGAATTGTGTCTCCTTGATTTAAAAGAGCCTACATGAGTTTGGTTATCCATGGGAGACGTCCTTTATCTCAGACAAGACAAACGAAAAGACGAGCAAAAGTTTAGTATTGTGCATGGAATTTACTTAAGCACTGGGCAAAGAGACAAAAGAAACCTTCTTGGATTCTGAAGTCATACAATGCGTATCTTTTATGATTAAGAACGAAATCTATTTTATGTTATGTCTTGTTATCTACAGTTAAACCAGAAAGAAAGTACTATGTTTTTAAACATTTCTAGAAATTACCAAGAACGTATCTAGAAATGTCCTTAAGCGTATCTAGACATTTTCGAGAGCGTATCTAGAAAACTTCTAGAGAATTTCTAATTCTTATCTAGTGTGTTTCTAGATACCCAGTAGAAAGTTTCTAGATGTATATTTCTTGTATAACTGTACAATAATGTATTTACATTTATCGGTAAATGAAACATGTATAAAGGTGAAGATAATATACTATCTCTGACAAAAACTAAACAAAAATATAGTCAAATCTCTTCGATTTACTGAAGAACTGTTCCACGGACACTAATACAAGAGACATGATAGACAGCAGAAATTATAGGGAACCGAACAGGCAGGTTTGCTACTTTGGTACAATAGTGTTCTGAAATAATATAAAATGGCGTAATATAAAAAGCCCTTCGCAGTAGTCTGTTTTGTACAGTAGAGATTGATATCCTCTAAGTTGTGGCAGTCTTTAAGCGACTCCTCCAGGCAAAAGTTCCCAGGAAAGTGTCCTATCTTGGTGTTGTTTTGGGACATCGTCCTCGACACTTCCTCGTGATGAGCGCATAGCGTAATTAAGCTTTTTGATTTCTTGAAAAACGTGGCAACAGATTATTCTTTTGCCTGTCATTTCTTAGCATTTGTCAGAAATACTTTATCTGGCAGTTGGATGACAACAGGTGCGGTTTGAAATCTCTAAGATATACACCCTCTTTTGCACATGAATTGCGTGCCTGTCATATCACATGAAAACAAAACATTTATGTTCATATGCTCAGATCTGTATACTCATTAGTGTATTGGTTATAGTGCTTTGCCAATCTTGAACTTGTCATGAATGAGAGGTTCGCTTAAATCATGCTGCTGGCGTATCATAGTTACTTTTGTTTCTAGGGGTGATTTATAAAGCGCATTTCATTAAGATATCATCGAACTTGTTATTATCCCTTGCCACGAAATGGAAGGGCGATATAGGTGTGGGTTCCGTCCGTGCGTCCGTCCGGCAGAGTTAAAGGGCACAGCTTTTCTCAGAAACTATTTAAGATAGGCTAAGCTGTGTGACTTCAGGGTATCAATACCTTGATGGAGTTCGAAAATCAGAACCGCAAAATTATTTTTGGCGGAGTTATTGCCCCTGTGTCGAATTTGTGGACTTTGTTCCAGGGAGTCGTCAAAGAGGACAACTTTTCTCAGAAACTATTTACGATAGGTTAACCAAACTTGCTGTGTGTCTGCATTGTATCCAAACCTTGATGGAGTTCGAAAATGAGAACCGCGAAATTTCTTTTTACGGAGTTATTGCCTGTGTTTCATGTTTTGGACTCGAGGACTGTTCAAAAACTATTGAAGATAGAATCACATTTGCACTGTGTCTTTTGGGTATCAATACCTTGATGGAGTTCAAAAATGAGGTAAATGCAATTACTTATCACATCCCATTTAGGACAATATTGGGAGCTTTGATGAAAACTTATTGGGCGGGGGATGTTGATGACCATGTCTTCTTGTTGTTTTTTCTTTTTGAAAGAAAGGTATTTAAAAATATGTCTTTTATCCATGTCACGTTCAAATAAAATCTATAAGAAAGCTTTCACATTGTCTGCCAAACAGTCATCTAAATATGATGCCTGTCACAGATACCAATTCAAATCCCAAAAATAGTGTTTGGCCTGGAGCATTCTTAATTCCTTTTGCAACCTTTTTACTGTGATGGCGTCACTTCTGTCACAGCAAATGGATAATTTAGTTATGAGAATTCTCTGCCATTATGTTTTTGTGTTCATTATCAAGTATTTTGAAAAGTTCTTTGTTATTTTCGTTCTTGAATATGAAGAAAGGGCATATTGTAAATACATTTTAAAAATAAATATCACCAAATGGTTGACAAATGGAACTAATTCAACGAATGTAGCACAAAATGCAATTTATTTCAACAAGTGTAAACGGTGAATAAGACGTCTGGCTGCAAAATGAGAAGTCCCAAAAGCAAAGTAAGGTGTATAATTAGGTAAGGAGATAATTACCAAAAATATATTGCAATTGTTTAATTTGTCAATTATACAGAATCGTGACAATTATCATGGATGTATTCCCCGATGAGTCTAACATTCAGTTTATTATTAAATCGATCCGTATTGTTTTGAACATCTGCCATTCTCCAAGTCATGGATATTTAAACTTTACATTTAAACTTTCAGAGAAAGTTATCACGATTGATGTCTTAACATTTGACAACTCTAAACATGTCCATGAGAAGGTGCAGGTGGGTGCCAAAGAACAATTCTTCTGAATATTTGATAAGGTTCGACCTTCAGCAACTTAACTGTGTGCTGAATTTAAGAAAGATTGGAACCTGAAATTGATATTGTTTAATTTGGCAGAAATTGTGAATAATCTGGTTAATTGTAAACGTATATTTTACCATCCTTTTCAAAGCGGATGCACGGAGAATGGAATTAAGTTAAGCTGAGTTTCAGGTATTTAAATCGTATGATGAGTTGACGTTGCCCAATAATAAACAAACCTATGGTCTGACAACATTACTGGATACTGATAACCTTATAACAACAACATTGAACACAGTAACTAACAAATTAGTTTTAAAAAGCGCAAAGCAAACCATATTCGAAAACTAAATTCAATATACACTGTAGAACTTAACATAACAAATATATAAGCATATTTATCTTTTACACAGGAAATCTCTTATAAATGATAAACTATTGATAACTGATGGAAAAACAAACATATAATACAATGAAAAATTACGATTGGATAATAAACAATTATACAAAGTAAAGGAACCGTTCGGGCCTGTTGTCACAACAAAAACGACATCGATAAATGGGTAATGAAACCTTCGGAATAGAAATGTTATGAAAGCTACTTAATTGAGAAGATACATAAAGGCGGTAAACTGTTTGATAACTAATACATCATGATTTGTTACTCTATGGACAAGAATAAATACATGAGTATATTGGGATGTTTGATTTGAATGTAAGAAGAACAATTTCATTAGTTATTTATGACATCAAGATAAAAAAGCTGTAATGCTTTGGTTCTAGATTAAACTGCATGAGGTGTGCGTATGCTATAAGATTTAACATCCTGGTCATACTGTCAGACCTCCTTGTAAAGTATATTATAACGAAGTTGGTTAGATAAATGTGACAAGTCATGTATTGCATGAGATGCAACCTTTCACTTATCAATCTATGAACATTAAACATTTAACATTTGTCACATATTAGCAGTTATTGAAAAGTTATGTCCTGATACTTTGAGAAGATACTATGTGAAGTTTTGGGAAATGACACGAAAGAAACCGTCCTTTTTCCCAATATTATCAAAATAATCTGTCTGTTTTGATAGAATGTTTCTCCATTTGTATTTGGTTAATGAAAGAATTTATCATCAATACCTTGTAATGCCGTAACAAGACTCATTGTGCGGTAAATGGCTTTATTCTCGGATTCACATTTCGTTATTGTTTTTCTTAACCAAGATTGGCTCTTCATTCACAAGTCGACTAAAGTGTTACCCTCACTAAAATATTTAAACTTAGTACTCTTTTTTTTATATTTTATATTTTATATTTCGTTTCCACAAAATACCCCGATAGGATTATCCCTTTAAGAAAAAATGGTGTCCCATAGTAATATTTAGTTCTCATTCAGTGTTTTTAATATTTCACATTTCCAATAAGGGTTGTTAAAGGAGGCGGTGGTATTATAGATTAAGGTTTGACATAGATGAAAAGGCTATGACTTGACAAGATAAATCAAAGAAGAGTTTGCACTCTGAACGTTATGAGTTTGCTATTTCTTATTTCCCAAAGAAATAATCCGTTCCCATCAACAAAACACGTTTGACCTTAAGAAACCTTCACAGGTTGGTACCGATTTTCTTTATATAAGAAAACCATTAAAAGTAACAAACTATTATAAACTAAATAACTAAATATGCCATATATCCCATATTTTATCGAAAACATAGCTACAAAGAAAAAAGGATGTCGAATTTTTTATGATATACTACAGGAGTCAGAAAACACAGCGAGTTTACATAAATACAGAAATAAGTGGGAACAAGATTTAAATTGTAAAATCGATGAATTTGAATGGAATCAAATAAACAAGATGCCATTCGTATCAAATCTAAACTCAAAAACAACATGGTTTCAATATTCCATTCTACATAGAATTCTTCCGACAAACGAACTTTTGTATAAGATGAAATTCAAAGATGAAAATAAATGCAGCTTTTGTGAGGAAGAAAAAGAAACCATCTGTCATCTTTTTTTCGATTGCCCTATTGTTAAAGATATATGGACAAAACTTAAGGAATGGATAGAGACATGTACCCAAGCTGACATTGATCTGTCCAAACGTAACATTTGCTTAGGATATCCTGAAAACAGAAACAGAGTACTGAACACGATAATCACAACTGTTAAGTACAACCTATTCAAAACAAAACAATATGGAATAACACCAAATTTAAACTCCATTATAAATGACATTAAGAAAACATATAATATTGATAAGTATAAAGCTTTCTCAACATGCAGTTACTCAAAATTTATGAAATTTTGGTCAACCTGCCACTTGCTGTTTAATGACTAACAAAACTGTCTTCGCATATACCTTTGTTTTCATATACCTTTACCTTATCACTGAATTATGAAAAAAAGGTTGGAAGTTCATACCTTTTCCTATGTTGCCAATTCTATCAAGTTGTCCATATCAAACTATCAAGTTGTCCATATCAAAATGTATACTGTATCCTGTTACTACTATCATGTTGTATGTTAACGAAAATCGCATGTAACCATATGTACCACAAAAAAAAAAAAAACAAAAAAAAAAAAAAAAAAAACTATTATAAATGATCCGCAAGTCTGCTGAAGGACTTTCGGAACACACCTAGACCAAAGCAACACTAAATGGGCAACCGCTACTCTGATACAATCAATAACCATCCTCTTGCATCCATCACAAATATAATCTACTGCAATTAGAAAGTAATGGATTAGTCGTAAACTTCCAAAATGGAGTTAAAGTAAGTGTCAATATATCGATAATTCAGTTACCGTAGCTACGAGCTGTCTTATATTTACCAGTGATAACTCAGCCTTTTAATCTCGTCTGATGGTATTGATTTGTCAATTAATGGCAATTAATCCATTATAAAGTCACAGGGTCTACTTGCATTATCATCGCCCCAGCATTAGAGCAGATATTCACTTCATGTTTGTAAAATAACATCTAATGGGGTAACTGAGGGTCTTTATTCAACTTTTTTAGCAAATAACAACTCGATCTACAAATTACTATCTTGCTTAATAAAGATCGGATAAGGGCAACCATCTTCAACATGATCATCTTACTAATACGGAAAATGGCTGCAAGTCGGTAATCCTCCATTGGCAAAAATATAACTGTCATCTCAAGCACTTCATTATTAGTTGAAAACCGTATCATCATTCTGAAAGACTTTCTGAATGATAGCCTTTTGACGTTTCACCTTATTTAACGAATTTGAGATCTACTAGACGTTTCTATGTAAAGGTGAATTTTTGCTTCAACTTCTGTTAAATTATCTATTCAAGTGATCTTATTGTGACATTGGCCTTTCAAGTTTGTTTACCATGACGTTATAAGCAATGATCCCTATACATTTGTGAAAATAAGGGACACATTTTAATCTCAAGTCAAACTCAACTAAAATCTCATCAAATGATTTTAAGGTGTTCAACGTACTTGTTTACATTAGGTTTCCTCTTGCACGTTACGCTGATATAATCAGGTAGGGTAAAGAGATGTTCCCCCTCTGAGAAGAATATTTTGTACACATTAAATCATGAGACACAGTGATGTAGTGGTTAGAGTGCTGGTTTCTCACCCCAAGGAGACTGCTTCAAATCCCAGTGGAGACACCAAACATGTGTGACCCTGGTCTCATACTGTCTTGACTTACTGTCCTTAGGCAAGGTTTTAGCCACATTGCACTCATTCCACCCAGCTGTATAAATGGATACCTGAAATAACGGGTGTATATGGGTTCGTGTGCGCTTCTGCAGCACCGAGAATACAAATCTGTCAGGGTAATGATATGTAACACTTTGAGCAATTGCCTAGCAGTAGGGTATTTGCGCATTATAAGCCGACTTATTATCATAATCATAATAAAAAGGGGAAAGTTTCTCCAAAATTACCATGGCAATCGTTGTATCAGTGCCAGGATAAGTAATGCGGAAACGGTAGAAACGAACTTTGTGAAGGAGTTGTTTTACCTTTTCCATTTAATGCCATCAAAACTCGCTACTTTGGGGAAAATTTTCGGACTTATAACACACAAGAACAGAACAAAAGCTAAGTTGACGTGTTTGCAAACACTTTGTTTACTGCTTTCTTAAATTTCACTTTCTATACATTGAAATTATGTGATTTGTTTTCTCTATATCAATATTTTCTTTAAAAAAGGGATCATCATTTCTTGAAGAGAATATAATACTACATTCTTGTCATCTCAAATTTGAATTGTGACATGTAAAAGCTAAAAGTTGCTGCATGCCACATATATGTAAAGGTTATTTTATTAACGGAAGCATTATCACAGGGACCTCAGGTTTGAGTGACATAAGCGTAGGCAGAGACGTTAGAGAACACAAAAGGTGTAGGTCATCTGCTTTGGAAAAGTATTGTTGTTTTCATTTACTGTTGTTTTACTTTTTTGTTTATAAAGAGAAATGTTTAGATTAGGAAAATGCAAATTTAAGAGCTCTTAAGGTTTGTTAAAGAATTGAAAAACAATATACAACCAATTTGTTGAACACATGTTTTTTTAATGTATTATTTCCAAAAAATAAGTTTATCAGTCAAAGAGAACCACTTAAAATAGTAGTTCATCATTGCCGCATTCAGAATTCTATTCATCAGAAAGCTATTACAATATTATTTTTTTTGAAGAGAAATGTTAAGATTATGGAAATGCAAACTTAGGAGCTCTGAAAAACTTTAAGAATTAACAACAAACGGGAAAAACTTTCACTGGAGACAATTTTAAATGAGTCATTGGCAACCTTTTTACTACCAAAACGTCACTTCTGTCAGAAGATAATGGACCATTAATAAACCATATTTCCCTGCCATGATTACATATGTGTATGAATCAAAAACGCCTAAGTGGTGCATATTTTTCTGTGATTTCCTTTTGGTTTTGAATTTTGATTTGACGTAATTTGTTGATTATAATAATAATTTATTAAAGTAAAACGTTCTATTTATCCTTAAACGTTACTAAGCCGATTGAATTAAAAAGTGACCACATCAAGATATCACCAAACCTCCACACAATAGTGATCTAACTTGATAATGAAGACACAGAACCTGTCAAATTGACATTTACTTGAACATTGCCATGCTTTCACAACAATTATTTGGATTTTTCTTTATTCTCCCTTGTCAAAACAATGCAACCAACTAACTAGGCTATCAATGAATCATACGTGTCACTTCTGTCACTGAAAATGATTCACATTCAGTCATGTAGTTATGGAATTCTGAACCCCAATTTAGAAAGCATAAAAAACATTTCTTGGGAACACACTACATGTTTGCTTTTGATATATATATTCTGCATTTTATCCAAAAATAAAACCAAAAACATATTATGTGAAGTGAAAGGCGCAATAGCTTGTATGACTTCAAATTGGCATTCCTACACTTATTTTAAACGAATATGCGAAAACCAAATGAAAAACATGTTATTTGATCAACTTCACTTCAAATCGATATAAACGAGACATTTATAGAGGCTTGGCACATTTAAAATTAGAGGTTCATACAACAATGCTTGTTATGCCGTAGTAGGGCTTTTCCCACTCGTAGCGCTGATGACAGGCTTCGCTGTTGACTCTTTCCATGTGTTCTTCTTTTTTTTCTATGTTTTAAGTGGGTTGTGTAATACTCATGTACATGTATTAATAACTACTACTACTACATGTACTAATATCATGCTGGATTGATTTCCTGTCATTTCAATTCGTCCATTAAGGTTCATGTTTCTGATTTGTTTGACAGTTAAAGAGATCGATATATTGATAATCAAACATAAACTCAATTTAACTGCAGGAATATGACTCATTATTGGAAATATGTCTTTATTTACGAATTGCCTGAGTCTATTAAGCATTTGTTTTGTATTGTTCAATGTCAAGATGCATGAAAATGCACTTGTGATTACAACACTCTCTCATCATACATGTGCATCAAATATCAATTTTAACTGTAGATGATTTGCAATTTACTTTGTACAACACTGCAGATATGTTACATGAATACAGTTCATATATTTGATCGAATATCCACACAATAACCTAACGAAGGCACTTCAAGCAAAATTTACATTTTGTCAATCATGATTTCTTCTCAAGTAAACATGCTATAGCTTTCTATGATATTCATATATGGCGCAGTGCTATCAAGTAAATTTTATGAATGTTATGTATATCGAAAGAAAAGAAGAAGTTGGAGAATTACTTGATAAAATAGAAAATATTCACGGTAAATTCCTTATTTGTTGACTTTGACTACCATGTTGATGATCAAAAATTGTAAGAGAATGAGTTGCCAATTGACAACCTAAAGTGTGACTATTCAGAACACTCTGACCATTTTGAGTACTGTTCACTTCCAACATTGAAGTACCAAAGAGAATAGACAGAAAAGCATATGTCGCAATTGGGAGGTTGTCGATATCGAACACCTTGGCCTAGATATTCATACGTCCTGCTCAGATTACAAAAACCTGTTTGTGAATGATACTGTTGAGTACTAGGACAACAAGATCCACCAACTCTTGGACCAGCATGCTTATCTGAAGACTTGCACCATTACAACACATCCCAAGTCTCCTTCGTACAATGAGGAATGACGCGCTGCTTAGCATGAGCGCTGTAAACTTGAACGTCAGTATAGGAACACTAAATTAGTCATACACAAGCAGATTCATGACTCTAAAAGGAATCGTGTTTGTTCAGTGATAGAGGCAGCGAAATCAACCTACTACAAACAGGAATTCGCGAATTCAAATTGGTCACAGATGAACAAGCAATAAGAGCGTGTGGTAGCTTTACGACTCAAAGAACACTCTTTCAATGACTGTCACAAAGAATATCAGTCAGCATATCGTCACTTCCACAGCACAGAAACTGCGTCGACAAAGGTTAAAACATGATCTTCTTAGGGTATTGAGAAGAAGTTTTCATTGTCTTCTTATATCAAGATGGTGCTGCTATTCTTCTATTACTCGAACTCTCAACTGCATTCGATACCATCGACCCAACTTTGCAGAACCACGTTGGCATCAATGGTGTTGCATTGAAATGGCTGGAATCGTATACCTCAGACAGACAACAGCAGTCATGATAGACAGACGGATGTCAGATGCTCATGACTTAACATCTGGAGTCTCACAAGGATCAATATATTAACCTGTCTTCAGGTCACATTCCCCATTACCAAAGACGTGTTAACACGACTTACTGCTCACTGCTTACATAGTAACAGAATGTCGCTTTTTCTGGCCATTATAAGTGGTCAATGGATACCATAACTAGATTTTTATACCAATAATCTATTCAGTCTATACACAAGATTTTGGTTTCTGAGCCTCTCGCTTCTGGAGGAGAAGACGAACATGTTTCCTGTCTCTATTAAAGGTCAGTAAAACTACATATTCATCAGAAGCTCTAAAAAGTGTGGTGTTAGAGTCACAAAATATTCAAGTTTAGAACCCTCATAAAAATGCTCTATAAAAACGATTTCAGCTCTCCGAAAACAAGGGCCCTTGTAGCTCTTATTAGGCATAAAGGTAACCAAACTATAGATCACAATCCATTATTTCAAATGACTCTATAAAGAAGTTTTAAGCTTTAGCAGCCTTTTGCCTCTGGAGAAGAATATTAAAAAAATATTTAAACGACCTTTTTCCCTCTGTTTTTTTTAAAGAAAAGGACAACCACATCTAAAATCTAATTAAGTGGTCTAGGTTTTTTAATTTCTGGACTGATTCTGGAGAAGAAGTCTTAAATGGGAAACTTTTCCGATGCCATGCAGTGCAATAAGTCAATCAGGCTTTTTGGCCTGAAGAGCTCAAATCTTTTTGAAGTGAACCAAGATAAAATGAAAGAACACCAAGTCAATTTAAGAACCCTGTTTAGTAATTTTCATTCTCTGTGAAGTTTATATGATTTTTAACATTGAAAGACAAAACATCTTTGAACCTGACTCATAGAAAGATCATGACACCTTTTTCAACATCATCATAGTTTTGTTTAACATGAATCAAACATTAAGCACAACAACAGCAATGATGAGAGAAACTGTCCGGGATCACATGAATGGGTGTTGGAGAATGATCCACAATAATAAGATTGCTGAGAAGATCAAAGACAAAGCGTTTAACTTTTACAAAGAACTTAACATTACAATCAGGAACATCCACTTTCAAGTAACGTCAAAAGATTTCTCCAGTCAACATGTAAGCACATAAACTGAAACTCATATATATACGTCTCGTAATAGAAACAAAATAACATTGTCTTATGTTCTCGAATAAAGGACATAAAAGCAAACAAGAACATTTCCTCAATGGCAATAAATGTCAAAACACTGTGCAATGCAGTAAAATGACTTATTTAAGAGACATCTTTTGAAAGTGTTTTCACAGAACAAAGCTTTTATTTTTGTGAATTTTATATGTTTTTGTCAAATATAAGGCATTAAGAAAACACGCTAAAGAGTATAGAAACTGTATTTAGTGTTCCACTTCAAGAAGTTTGTCTTCTTGGTTTAAAAGAACTACTCTTATACTGCTTGTGTAACCCTTTATTTGCATTTTTTTTTATTAAACGTTAAAGAACATGAGTTTGGTGATCCATGGGAGACGTCTTTTGTCTCAGAAAAGACAAACGAAAAGACGAACAAAAGTCTAGTATTGTGAATGGAATCTACCTAAGCACTGCGCAAAGATACAAAAGAAACCTTCTTGGATTATGAAGTCATATAATGCGTAATTATCATGAACAGGAACGAAAACTATTTAATGTTGTGTTTTAATATCTTCAGTTAAACCAGAAAGAAAGTACTAGGTTTTTTTAGACATTTCTAGAAATTATTAAGAACGTATCTAGAAATTTTCTAAAGCGTATCTTGACATTTTCGAGAGCGTATCTAGAAAACTTCTAGACGTATTTAAGAATTCTAATTCGTATCTAGTTTGTTTCTAGAAACTCAGTAGAAAGTTTCTAGATGTTTATTTCTTGTATAACTGTACAATAATTTATTAGTTAATGAATCATGAATAAAGGGGAAGATAACATACTATTTCTGATAAAAGGACAAAAATTTAAATATAGTCAAAATTTACATAATTTTTATCCTCAATATCAATTATGGCATGTTCAGCAGTGCGACCAGCATGCCACTTTAAGATCAATATATGGAAAGGTTATTCTATTTACAGAGGAACTGTCCCACGGACACTAATTCAAGAGACACGACAGACAGCAGAGACAATAGAAAAGAAAATTGGCAGGTTTGCTACTTTAGTACATCAGAGTTATGAAATGATAAAACTGTTGACTTTAAGCTCCTCGACAGTAGTCTGTTTTGTACAGTAGAGTTTGATATCCTTAAAAGCTGTGATAGTCATTAAGCGGCTGCTCAAGGAAAAAGTTCCCAGGAAAATGTCCTGTCTTGTGTTGTTTTGGGACATCCTGATGACATAACCAGTCTGAGGGCATAATGTAATAACGCTCATTGATTTCTTGAAAAACGTTGCAACAGATTATTCTTTTGCCTGCCATTTCTTAGCATTCGCATACTGATTAGGGTATTCGTTATAGTGATCTGCCAATATCGATAATAACTCTCAATTGATTGCTTCATAAATGCAAGGTTCTCAAAAATCATGCTGTTGGTGTATCATAGCTACTTCCGTTGCTAGTGGTGATAGGCTGTGAGAAAATATCGTTTTGTATGTACTATGTTGTATCAAAACCGCATTTCATTAAGATATTATCAAACTTGTTATTGTTGTTTCTTTTGGGGAAAAAAAGGGTATTTAAAAATATGTCTTTTATCCATGTCATTTCCACAAGAAATCTATAAGAAAGCTTTCACATTATTCTAAAACCTGCCAAACAGTCCACTGAAATGCTTCTAAATATGATGCCTGTCAAAGATACTAATTCAAATTCCAATATGTTTGGCCTGAAGCAATGTTAATTCTTTTTGCAACCTTTTAACTGTGACAGCGTCATTTCTGTCACAGATAATGGATCATTTAGGGATGAGAATTCTCTGCCATTATTCTTTATTGTTCCAAAATATCGTAGTTTTTACATTATCTGGTATTTTAAAAATATATTTATTCTTTTGTTATATAATATAACATATTATAAATGAAAACATAAAACATATCACCAAATGATTGAAGAAAACTGAACAGATTCAATGTATGTTGCGCAAAATGCACTTTATTTCCGCAAATGTAAATGGCAAATAAGACGGCTGGCTGAAGAACTAGAATCCCCAAAGCAGGGTAAGGTGTATGAGATAATCACCATAAATTAATTGTCATTTATTTAATTTGTCAATTATACAGAATATCGTGCCAATTATTATGGATGTATTCCCCGATGAGTGTAGCATTCAGTATATTGTTAATTTCATTCGTTATGTTTTGAATATCTTCAAGTCATGGATAACACCCTTATCTAAACATTTAGAGAAAGTTATCACGATTGCTGTCTGAACATTTGACAAATCATGTCCATGATAAGGTGCAGGTAGGTGCCAAAGAACAACATTTCTTCTGAATATTTGATAAAGTTTGACCTTCAGTAAATTTACTCTGTGCTGAATTTAGGAAATATTGAAAATTATTGATATAATGAAAATTAGTAAAAAAGAACGATCTGGTTAATTGTTAACATAACTTTAACAATCCTTTTCAAAACTTATGCGCGGAGAATCGGATTACATTTACCTGAGTTTAAATCATACAATGAGTTAATAAACACACCCATGGTCTACCTGTAACAACAAAATCTAACACGGTTACTAACAAATTGATTTAAAAAAGCACAAAGCAAACCATATACGAAACATATATTTATTATAAACTGTAGAACTTAACATAATAATTATATAACTCACCGATGAATCCCTTACGCAGGAAATCTTTTATGATTGATAAACTATTGATTACTGATTGGAAAAAAGCATACAATACGATGACAAATTACGATTGGATAATAAACAATGGTATAAAGAAATACAAGAAGGACATCAATATGGGTAATTAAACCATAGAAATAGATATGTTATGAAAGCTATGCAATTGAGAAGAGACATTAAGACGATTAGCTGTTTGATAACTCATACATCGTGATTTGTTACTCTATGGAAATAAATAAATAAATGCATATAGCAAGATGTTTTATTGGAATATAGGAAGAACATTCTTTTAGTTATTCACTATATAAAGATAATAATACCAAATGGTAAGAGAGTCTGTTTTTGGTTCTATATTACACTACATGAGGTGTGCTTATTAAGCTTTCAGATTTAACTTCCTGGTCACAGTGTCAGATCTCCTTGAAGTTGGTTATATCTGATCAATGTCACCATTTACATAACATTTGTCACCTATTATCAGTTATTGAAAAGATATGTCCTGATACTTTCAGCCTTCAAATTATCAAAGCAAAAAGATAAAATGCCATCACATTTGTATTTGAATTGTCTCTCTACCGACAAACTGACTGAGACGTTTCGGGAAATTTGAACAATATGCTATCTGTAATGATAGAAAGTCATTTCATTTTCATTTGGTTTCACAAGTCGTCAAATTCAAGTCGACAAATGTGTTACCTGAACTTGGTTGTGTTTAGATGATGTAGTCATACTATATATGAATTAAGTGTTGTATCCCATTGAATTTTGTTTCCACCAAAATACCCCGAAAGGATTGTACCTTTAAGAGAACATGGTTCCTTAGTCATATTCGGTTCCATTTCAGTGGTTTACTCATCTAGCCTGAAATGCCTGATTGGCTTATGGCATGGCATGGTGTCCAGCGTCTGTCCATCCAGCCATCCGTCCTTAAAATTTGTGCACTTTCGACTTCTTCTCCAGAAAGCCTACTATTATGTACATAAGACACAGTGATGTAGTGTTTAGCGTGCTAGCCTCTCACCCAAAGGCCCGAGTTCGAATCCTGTTTGGCTTACTGTCCCTGGGCAAGGTATTTTATCTTAATTGCACTTCGTCAACCCAGCTGTATAAATGGGTACCTGAGCTAAGGGGTGTATATGGGTTCGTGTTCGCTTCTGCAGCACTGATAGTACAAATCTGTCAGGGTAATAATATGTAGCACTTTGAGTATCTGCCTTACAGTTGAATAATTGCGCATTATAAGAGGACTTTTTATTATCAAAATAAAAGGGGAAAGTTTCTTCCAAATTTGGCATGACATAACAGTTGACACAGCTATAACAGGACTTGCGAACAGGAGGTCAGTTTGTGTCTCGAAGAGCAAACAACATTATTAACCTCGATTTCCTTTGACAATATCTTTACAGAAACATTTTTGCGATTTATGTCATGTGTAAAACAAAATTAAGCCTCACAAAATGTGAGGTAATAAATGATTCATTACAGCATTATATTTTATAATTGTTTTCGTTTTCCTCAGACCAATTTTCGACAAAAAGATGCCAATATTAAAAAAAATGTGTGCGACAAAGAAGCCTTAAGTGGATATTTGACCATGAGAGCCAGTTATTTGCCTTGTTTAAAGAGACTTCAAAATGTACAATGCCAACAGCATTGTTTTAAATACCGAAGGTCTCCCTTTTATCTTAAAGAAAGGTTGGTTTGGTGAAATTACAATTTCATCTCAAACGTGGAAATGAAAAACAAATTTCTCAGTGTTGTTAACTATCGGTAACATGATGATTTGGCTCCTAAAATCATTTGAGAGGTCATCAGTTTTGCTCGATAGGTTGTGATAATTCAGGAAACAATATCAAGATCTGCCTAAAGGTTGTTTTAGGGGAATTTAGCCGAAAATCTATACACCAACAACATTCACGAGTGTCTAATGCATCAATAGTATGGTCAAACTGGAAAAGTTGTTCAAGTACGATGGTATTCGTTCACATACAGCACGCCATATGCACCCCTTTAGTACATAAATGTCATGAACTTTATTGAAGTTCACGTCAACGTCATTTTCCATTTTGGACACTTTAACGGCTGGCCATCGAAAGGAAGCAACGGTGGGGACAAATTTCGTTAATGAGCCTTTTTTTACCTTTTTCAAGTAAATGCATGAAAGATGCCAATAAATACTTGCTTTTAATGTTAGCAATACAATAAAGGACTTTGGGGTCAATTTTCGGACCCATATCACACAAGAACAGAACAAAAGCTTATGTTGACGTGTTTGCCAACACTTTGTCTACTGTCTTGCTAAATTTCACTTTCTATACATTGAAATTATGTGATATATTTTCCCTATATCAATATTTTCTTTAAAAAATAGATCATCCTTTTCTTTTCCTGAAGAGTATATAATAATACATTCTTGTCATCTCAAATTGGAATTATGCCATGTAAAAGTTGAAGTTGTTGCATGCCACGTCTCAGATCAATACAGTAGAACATTGATATAGCGAACTCGGATATAGCGAACAATCGGATTTAGTGAACAAAATTTTTCAAATCCCGTCCCTATATAATATCATTAAAATTATATGCGTATAACGAACACCGGATTCAGCGAACTAAATTCTTTGGTCCCTTTGAGTTCGTTATATACGTGTTCTACTGTATATGTAAAGGTTATTCTAATACAGAAGCATTATCACAGGGACCTCAGGTTGAGTGACATAAGCGTAGGCAGAGACGTTAGAGAACACAAAACGTGTAGGTGATCTGCTTTGAAACATTATTGTCGTGTTCATTTGGCATACATACAAAGCAAATTTAAGAATCTTTACTTGATAATTGAAGAGATTTAACTGAAAAATATGTTTGTTGCATGAAATAATAAGTTTACTTTTTTGTTTAGAAAGTGAAATGTTTAAATTAGGGTAATGAAAACTTAAGAGTTCTTAAGGTATGTTGATGAATTGAAAATAAAGTTAAACGAATAGGCATATACAAACAATTTGTTGAACACAAGTTTTGTCAATGTTTAATTCATGAAAACCTGCTCTCATGACTCTCGTTTTACAAGATCCAATTAAAATAATTGTTCATCATTGTCACTTTCTGAAGAATATTCATCAGAAAGCCATACAATTTTTCTAAAACCTGCCAAACAGTCCTTTCCTGAAATGCTTATCGAAATAATACCTAACTGGAAACATCATAATATAGGAAAAACATAATATAGTTAATATTTTCCCTGGAGACTTTTTTAAATGAGTCTTTAGCAACATTTTTACTACGAAAATTTCAGTTCTGTCATAGATAATGGACCTTTTAGTGGCGATATTTCTCTGCCATGATCACAGTTGTGCATCATTCAAAAACGCCTTAGTGATGCATCTGTTTCTGACATTTCCTTTTGGTCTTTAAATTTCATGTGATTCAATTAATAATGTAAATAATAATTATAATACATAAAACTAGCAAACGTTCTATTAACATTTAAAATATTATCACTAGACCGAGAGAAATAGAAAGTGATCACATCAAGATATCACCAAAGTTCCACACAATCTAACTTAATAATGAAGACACAGAACCTGTCAAAATTATGAGATTGACACTTTAACATAAAAAACGATAATTTAGAATGTTTGCTTTATTCTCCCTTGTCAAAACAATGCAATCAACTAACAAGGCTACCAATGAATCATATGTGCCAGTTCTGTCACAAACTGAATCACTTTCGCTCCAGTAGTTACGGAATTCTGAACCCTAATTTAAAAATCCTAAACAAATCTTCCATGGGAACGGATTACATGTTCGGTTCTTCTGTTTTTCAACCAAAAATAAATAATGTGAAGGGAAAGAGGCAATAGCTTGTTATTCCTTCACTTATTTTCAACGAATATGCGAAAACGATGTAAAAGTGGTTTCCTTTAAGATTATGTCCTATCACTCTTCCTTCCGTTCTCATGTTTATCTGGGAAATATCAATATGAATCACTGTTATTTAATTAATTTTACTTTAATTAAAAAATAACAAAACGTATTGATATAATATCAACACATTTGAAATGTGAGGTTGTACAGTACAATAATGCAATTATAAAAATGTTTGCCCCACTTACATAATTCAACTTGATTATGTAAAGCTCATGTACTTGAACTAATAACATAATATGTTTCATGCTTGATTGATTTCCTGTCATTTCAATCCGTCCATTTAGGTTCATGTTTCTGATTTGTTTGACAGTAAACGAGATCGATATATTGATAATGAAACACATAAATTCAATTTAACTGCAGGAATATGACTCAATATTGGAAACATGTCTTTATTTACGATTTGCCCGAATCTACTAGGCGTTTGTTTTGTATTGTTCAATGTCAAAATGCTCTTTTAGCAACTTTTAGCCTTGATACAATTACATACCTCGGTATACATTTGTTTTATGTAAGACAATAATTCATTTACCAGTCAACTATGGTAAATTATCCACAAATTGGTTGCTAATATCGTCCCTTCAGAGGGTTTTGGTGAATTAACCTGGGCCGATAATACACTTAATGGCTAACCACTACTGCATCACAATCGATAACTGTTCTCCTTCATCCATCACCAATATAATCTACTATAGGAAGAAACTAATGGGTTTGCCGTTTGTCACAGAAGACTTGCAAAATTGGGTTAAAGTATTGTCAATATATCGATAATACAGTTACTGCTGGCTACGTGCAATTTGATACAATCACATCACTGCACTTATCTCTGATAAATAGACCGAAATATATATCTATAAGGTATACATAACACATGGTTTAGATATTAAAGTCACATTCAAATTGTCAATATTATCTCCCGAACATACGAGTAAATTTGCTTGTCAAATCTTGTACCGAACAGTATTTATTGTAATAAACTTATTTAGTCAAGTCTATAAGACAACATGAGATCAGATGATGAGTGTTGGTCTCTTAATTCACATCCCTATTATGTGTGGGGTCCAAATCTATCTCTGTCCAAGCAGCTTCTGCTTTGAATGATTAATGATAGATGGATGGTCTGTTTTGGTGTATCAACATGATTTTTCCTAACCTACCAGTCTCATTATCCAAAAATAAATACTATTCTAAGTCTATTTTCAGTGTTATAAAACTGGTTCAGATCTCATTTTATGGATGGACTTAAATCAAGTAAATAATCATTATATTGATGTTATGTAAATAACAAGATTGAACACTAATATTAATAGTATTGATATACATCTTGTTAACATTTTAGGTAAAAATGCAGATATATATTCAAAGATTTCTAATTGTGTTCCACTATTATGGTTTTGGTTTGTATTTTACATAACGTTAATAGTTGAGATAGTACCATTAAAATATTACAATTCCTTTCCCAATATGGAAATTTCAATTGTTTTGCCTTTTTAAAGATACATGTATATATTTTGCAAAGTTACTATTACACTTTGCTTGTTAATGTTTATATAAATACATTTCTTTTTCCTGTAGAACCTTTTATTTTTCCTATCATCGCTACTTTGTCTATGAATATTACCGATCGCACTTGCTTTTTCGGGATTACTTGAAAACATTTTCCATTACTCAAATGGTGTGTTTCCAAATGTATCAGTTGATAGTCGATCAAGTGTCTTTATTCAATACTAAGAGGCCACAGGCCTATAGAACAAGGCATGGATGAATTACAAATGATATTATTCAATGGTAAACAGCCACCTTCACAGAGACCATATCCTCATAACATCAATTTACACACAATTAATTATTACAATTACAACATATTATATTCTAACATACCACATCGTATCAGACAAAACATATATTATCTAAAATTTAATACAATATCACATCATACTTATAATTTATTCTTTCTTAGTGAATTCCTTGATAAATGAAAGTTGATAGCTTCCGAATAAGATTATTATTGTCAGTTCTTAAAAGTAATGAGAATTTGATTTTATTTGGATGTTCATAATAGTATCTAGGAATGTTAGTTGTTCTAAAGTCAGCATATAATGGACAAATTAAAACAAAATGATATTCGTCTTCTACACAATTAAGATTACATAATTTACAAATTCTATTTTCTGGCGGTATATTATCATATCTACCTGACTCAATTGCTAGGTCGTGGGATGAGCATCTAAAGCGAGATAATGCATTTAGGAATTTTCTTATATTTAATGAACTCAGATAATGTTCTCTGTATATATGTGTCTTAAACAACCCGAGTAAAAACATTTGTTTGAAAGTGATAGTGACATAGACCATTCTTGTGTAAATATATCTTTCAGTCTTTGCATAATAATGTTTACAAAATTGGAGTTAAAATCAACTTTTTGGCTCAGCCATATGTCACCAAAGCCAACATTATTTAATAATTTACGAATGTTGGATACCCAATTTGTCTTTCCATTCTTATCATACATCATCATCATATCATAGCATTGTCTAGGGTATCTATATGAGGGCATATTCAAAAGACATATCCAAAATTTTATTATTTTCACTTTTGCGAATATGTGAATTGGGAATCTGCCACATTCACCATACACCATATTGCTCGGAGTGTTAATCTTTACTCCTAGGAATTTTTTACAAGAGTATAAGTGTATTTTCTCAATAATTTCAAAATGTTTGAATCCCCATATCTATGCCCCATACAATAAAATAGGAAGAATTTTTGAATCAAATATTTTGAAAAAAGAAATACAATCAATATCCACAAGTTTGGAAATACTTTTTAAAACACCAATTAGTACTTTTTTGGCTTGTGCAGAACAATATTTTGAATGATCTGAAAAGCAAAGGCGATTTGAAAAATAAACTCCAAGATACTTATATGATTTCGTTACACAAAGCGGCTGTCCTTTATAAACCACTTTTCGGTTATAGATAGCTTACCTCCATTTTTGAATACTACAACTTTAGTTTTCTCCATATTGATACCTAACCCTGTATTTTCACAATAATGTTCTAATGAGTTTATATGCCGCTGTAGTCCAACAATGGTTGTTGAAAAGAAAATCATATCGTCAGCAAACAATAGTAAGAACAATTCGGTTAAATAAGGTTGTAACTGAACCCCATGAGAGTCACCACTTTGGATTATCAATGCAAATTCATTTATAAACATAGAAAACAGAAATGGGTACAAAATACAACCTTGTCTCAGACCAGCATTGCAGATAAAAGAATCCGAGATTTCATGATTATTTCTGATGCAAACTTTAACATTAACATAAATATTCCTTAGCAATGTATTCATCCTAGGGCTTACGCCATGTTTCTCCATAACCCCCCATAGTTTTGCTCTATGTATCGAGTCAAATGCTTTTTTAAAATCTATAAACAAGGCATACAATTTATTACCTTTTGTACCAAGACACTTCTGGATTATCGAATTTAGTATGAAAATATTGTCTATTGTGCTATATCCCGCCCTCAACCCCGCCTGCGATTCGTCTATTGTATCTAATGTATCAGCCCAGAATGTTAATCTTTTGTTAATGATATATACGAATACCTTTCCCAGTATACTAAGTAGATTTATACCTCTGTAATTATCTGCGTTATTAACATCTCCACTCTTATGGACTGGTATAATAATTCCAGTAGTCCAAGACGAGGAGAAGTTACCGCTATCTAAGATAACATTAAAAACTAACTCTAAGTAGGGTAGTAGAATATCCCCAGAGTGTTTTATAAATTCTGGTAAAATGTTATCTACGCCTGCTGCTTTGTTCACTTTTAAATTTTGTATGCTATCTAAAATTTCTTGTTTGCTTATTGGCGAATCTAGAATAACACTAGACAATTCTTTAAAATCGGTGGATGTATCTACCCTAACACCAGTAGTCGAGTTTTCACTATCTGATTCCTTTTAAATCGACGAGAATAAATGTTTGAAATGTTCATACCAATTCTCAGTGCTTATGTTACATTTTTTAAATTGTTTGCCGTTCAACTCCCGGAGTATTGACCAAAAGTCTTTGGAGTTAACATTGTTTGCTAGTTTAATTTGTTTTTGCTTTTAGTATTCAATTTGTTTCTGTTCACATTTAGAGTTATATAAATTTCTTGCTACATGGTATGCATCCAAGTGTTTTTTATCCTTATGTTTTCTAAATTGATTTAATTTACGACAACGTTCAGCTTAATATAATGTTATAATGTTAATATAATGATACTCCAATGTCTGTTCAAATATTATTTTGCATCCTCGTTCCATCAAAATGCAACTACATCAATGCCTCATAATTATATGAGTCACCTAAAAATAGTAAAATTATCAAGTATCAATAAAAGAAGCAATTTGGATAAACGAAAATATATTTTTCAAATCAAATAGCCCCTCTAAAATAATGTTTGTAACTTTAATGGGGCAGTTGTTGTTGAACAATTTATATTCTAACTTTTTCAGTGATAATTAAACGTAAACAAATTGTCTTTCAATTTGAACCATTTATTTTCATTCTCCTAACATTACCTTATATTCCCCCTAAAACCATGCTACTTACCCTTTAAAGCTATCATATGATTTCGCATGGTAATAAGTTTCTTTCTCTCAAATATCAATTTCTTAGAAACGATCAAATAAAGACCGAAATTTGCATTGGTAAACAAATTAGACCCGCTTGGTATTAGGTTTTCATCAAGTGAAAATGTCAAGTATATTCTAATTAATCGTAGATTTTATCACAGTCAGCATCATCCTAAAAACATCAGAAACACGTGACCTATGAAAAGAATCATAAGACCACGGCCTCCTTTCACAAAACCCTGAGGTGGTCGTAAGTTCTTAAGGTAACCTTAGTAAAGATTGCTTTGTGTAAGGAGGCACTGGTTAGTATACACTATAAATGACGGGAACTTGGCAATTGCTTCTTTAGTTCGATTACACTCTTAGATTGTTGACGGAGATTTTCTATTTCTTTGTATAATTTGTAGATTAAACCACAAACACTTGATCTCAATTTCTTTTTATAGTTTCAATGAAGAAACTATATTCCCCGAACACAAGAAGGGGATGTGTGTCAAAAATGAATATATAGACTTGTAAATTGCAAAATGTATCATGTCCTTCTCAACCATGCAAGTCTCGAAATAAACCAGTCCAATCATGCAAAGTTAACATGTGAACCTTGGCAAACTCAATTTCACATTCTCAACTTTGCAAAGTTGAAAAATTAACTATCGATTCTAAATGGTTAAATCTATAAAATGTAAACAAATTGTAACGTTCAACAGTTAGATTTTTACAATGTAAATTGGAAAATGAATAGTAATGTGAAATGAACCATGAAAAAAGGAATTTTTTTTACCATATAAGGATTTTACGGAAGCTAATTATAGAATACCCCCTTGTGCAGTGGGACATCGTAAAAGTCCGGTAAATAATCAAATGACAAACATCATACATAGAACAGTTATTTTATTCATAAATTCATAATTTTTTTATAAATAAATGACAATTAACTGATAGGTAGGCATTGCTACATCATAAAAATTAATTAACAAACATAACCATTTACATCACGTTTTCGTCTGCTAGATTTGACAATCTCTGACGTACGGACATTTTGGAAAAGGATTATTTAGTGGAATTGTGGTTACAAAAATGGAAGAGTCGCAGATCTTTTTGTATTCAAGAATTTCTCCTTATTGAGTTTGTCTGTAAGGCAAAGTGAGATTAGATGATCAGTGTTGGTCTTTCAATTCACACCCCTATTATGTGTGGGTACAAAATGTATCTACAGTGAATTCTGTCCTGCCAGCTTCTGATTAAAATGAGTAACGACAGAGAATCACATGGCCTGTTCTCTTGGTACATCAACATGATTCTTCAAAATCTACCTGTCTAATTATCCAAATATATATACTATTCAAGAATCGATTATCAACTAGAAACGAAGAGATCAGTAGTTCGCATCTGTGTAATAATTATATTGATGGACTTAAATAAAGTACTTCATCATCATAGTGATAATTTGAACAATAATAGATAATGATATATACTTCTTTATATATATACATCATATATTTTTAAGAATTGGCTTCAAAATTTATAAAGTTCATTGAGGTATAAACTGTGCAAACCTGGGGTAAATCCGCTACATTTATTATTCCAAGGTAGATGATGTGGTGTGTCAGAGACAAGTCTCGCAATATAAATAGAAATTTCATGTTTCTGCAAGTATCATCGATTCTTGACTGACTTACATAATACTAGATTGGTATGACATATATAATGTAAATAACAGATATACCTGATAAGATAAGTTTATTGGAAAAGTGGACAAACTGAGATTTTGCATTTTTGATCCCGGTGTATCATCCATTCATGTCAAACATGAGGAACATGATTTTTGCTTATCTCCTAAAAACTTATATGATTAAATGAGTCGAAATGTTGTTTAACAGATTTTTTTAAAATAGCTGAAAGATTTTGATGCACATCTGATACAAATAGACATACTTTATGTCTTTTAATTAGATTGTGTGATTTATGTAAGTGGATTTATGACATAGACAATTTCAAATGTAAAACAAATGAGAGTTAATGCTACATGTATATTATCTTAAAAGACAATTTAGATTTTTTTTGTCTTAATGATGTTTTTATAACATATCGACCTTGATATAGCAGCATCTGGCGGCCATTTTTATGTGAACAATGATTTCATTTGAATAAGGGAAATTGATTTGCATACTTCAACTGACGTAACACGTTCTCTTAAGAGTTGCATAATATGACTAAAACATAGTCTTTCAAGCGTTTATGTAGGAAACAAAAAATGTGAAATGCTCACACTTGTTTCCCCTTCACGCCGGCTGCCGTTCCAGTCATTTTGGCAAATGGTCTCATTTTTAATGAATTTTGGTGTAATAGTCTGTAGGTTGGTCGCAAAATTAAAAAACCAAAAAAAACCCCATATGAATACTTTTTACAATATTGAACTTTACTACACTTTGATTGACTGCTCTTCTTTTGAAAACGAGAGCGATCAATAGTAATAGCAACATGGGTTACAATAAATCTAAATTGATAAACAAAAATAACCCAATTTTCCATATCTTTTGTTTTCTCTTCTACAATAACAACATTGATATATTTCCTTTGAGATAGCCACGTTCAACAATGCTTTCATCACAAAAAGAACTCGCAGATAAGACTTGTTGTATTGCGCTTATCTGTTTGCTTCATTACCCATCGTGTCAAGATAGCTGCCCTGTCAATATAACAGAAGACCAAACCACTGGAACTCATGATAGCCACACAATCAGTTCTTCATTAGCTTACATTAACTCAGACAATGGGTCGAGCGCGTTGACAAGCAATACATAAAGAAAACTCAATTCGAGCAAAAGAGTTTGTGCCGAGAAAGATAGGCACACAGAACATCTTCAAACTTACCTGAAGTCAATGATTGACCATTTGAACTTTAATTTAATATGTTGACATTTACTTGTTTTCTTTTTTTGCCTTATATATATGTGCATTGGTTTTTATGTCAGATTATAATGAGATACTTGAATTAAATTTCATTATGGAATTGGTTAAGAATCTCTTCAAACCTATACATACTTCTCATATCAAATCAACAGTCATTTCATGGCTTCATAAGCTACATGTAACTGAACTATGGTTTGAATTTCAAAACAAGATTAAACAAAACTCTCTTTGAAAAAAATGACATTTTAAAATCTTAACTAGACAAGATAGGATGGTGAAACTGTACTGTCGCTTGTTTTCTTGGGTCCGTCATTAAATATGCATTAATTGTAATTTTAATGAAGGTTATTTATAGCATTTGATTTGTGACTGAACCGCATCAGTAAACAAGAATCGTTTCTTTTGCACTTGAGTTTAGAAATGACATGACAATTAAATAAGTTATTTGCATTTAAACCTGACGACTTTCTAGCTCGTACCAAGCCATAGGTAAGTATACATAAAATTCAGAATTACTAGGAAATACATTGGATGTACAAGCTGAAAAGTCTAATTTTGAACTTATCAGTGCACGAGAATGACTGTTTACAAAAGATCTGATCACATAAAATGTAACTTCTTCACGATTGTGTATCATGTTACACAAATACCATAATAAATTATCAATATCAGTTTTACTCTTTAACAGGATGAAGACGTCCTGTTCAATCCTGATGACCCGCTTTATTACACTGTGTACTCCGCTATCATAGGATATATACCAACAGTAGCGAACTATTTGAGACAGGTGTGTCAACCGATGATGAGGCTGCCATGTGCAAATTGAGTTATTAACACTTTAATGATGAGACAAATGATAAAGTACAAGTTAATATACAAATACAAGCAGGATTTTGGATTGATACAAACAAAATACAGAAATATGGAAATCAGATGACCGTGATAATTAAACAATGAATACAGATAAGTTTATCAATATCTTAATTAGAAAAAATACAGTAACATGACACTAAACAAAAGCAATGCTATCTTTATTCTGATTGGAAACAGAAAATAAATTCGAATTGAGCAACCTAGCAATTGAATTTCCAAAGCATGAGGTGAGCAATTTTGACTATCTGTTCACTTCAAGAGTTCTCAATAAATGATTGATGTAGCATGTGCTGAGCTGACGTGTTGGTAAGTGATCACTTATCTTTCTTGCAGTTGATAATAATACAAATATAATCTAATGCGGTATAATAAATCATATGGGTAACTGTAATAAACATATTATAAGGAAGACATTACATGGAATCATTTGTATTTATGTAAAGGCAATTGTGGTTAAATCTAAGGCAATATGTCATTATTCTGTGAATAATCAAAAAATTTAATTGAAAGAATTCAAGGCTTTACAAAATGAAGGAATATAGTTCTTCAGAAAATCCTTAGAAAACTATTTGTATTCTGTATTTGCACTAGATATCCATACTCTATTCAGGTTTTCTTCACCAATCATTGCAGGAATTCCCGAAGAAGAAACAAGAAGAATTAGTGTTAGATATTTTGTGTTTATTGTCAGAAAATACTGGGACTATTTTGTGTTAGTGCATACATATAATTCTGAACATCCAATTTGTAAGGAGTGCTAAGTGAATTAAAAACAACATAAACAAATGAGAAAAGATATAATCAACCTCTTTATACAATGTCTGGGAGAGATATCAATGTTGATGCTGCAAGAATTGAAAATTAAACTTTTAAAAGAGACACACGTTTCAGAGGCGATCAAATCATTAAGAATTATTTTTACAAGATTTGTTTTTGCAAATATAATATGTCATGTGATACACTGATAAGAGAGTAGATGATAAACTAGTCAATCAGCTTCTATGATACAAATGTGATACAAGCAGCTGATGAGTGAGATTCCAGTCATCTCTGATCGATGAGAACATACTTAGCTGGAGGAAATTGATATCACAGGAGTCCAGAAATGGCATCACATGAAATAGCTCCGAGCAGAGTAAACACTTGCTCAAACACCGAGACAACCTTGTCAACATAGAGGCGATGAGGAAGACATGAAATGATTGTCTGTGTCAATTTTTATTTTGCACGAACCTTAGTTCTTGCAGTCATTGCCTGCTCACACACTGTTATATTATTAATAAAGAAATAAATGAACTAATTAAGAAAGAACAAAGCAGCGCCATCATTCACAAACATCATTCTCATAAACATTACGACCACTGAATTGGCATCTGACCAACTTAAAAAAACTCAATTTCATTGTAAAATGATTATCCTCTGGCCATTAAGCCAGCATCAATCCAAGCATTGGACTCCACAATGAAGTGTCTCAGACACACACCGCTACGTGACTTGAGGATTTCGAGTAATTAACATTCGTTTATAGGACCAATTCTTGCTTCGATAGATAGTTTCTCAGTCTTTTATTTGAGCTTCCCATAATCCCATTACCACTTCCGGATTATGACTGATTATTATGGTTTAGTTTGAATTAAAATATAGAGAAATGTTTAATACAATTGATATTTCCATAAAAAAACACATTGTAACTGGCCTTTTAAGAAGACTACGGGTTTAGCATATTATGGTTTCATTAAAGTTTTATGTTATTACCACGATGTAAAAATATAAAATTGAATATGTCAAGGTAAAGTTAAACTTCCTTTAGATATTTATTGCCGACAACTATTTATAGCCTGAAATCATCATAAATATAGCCTAGAAACAGTACTACCCTAAAGAATCTAAGGAGCATTTGCACATTGTCCTCTTTTTACTTATATTTTATCGCACTATCATAGTGACATATTGAAGTAAAAACAAAAACTTTCTAAATCAAACTTCGAGTATTCGCAACATTGAATGCATGCATAGGATATCCAGTTTTAATGATGACTAATATGTGTGCTTTTCCTTAAGCTACATATAAAAAGGTCAGAGATATTTAGGGAAGGTTTTCTTTCATAATCTGCACGAGCTCCCTGAGGCAATGACGAGGGGCAAACACCAGGATTTCTGATTGATTCAATAATTACCATTTATTTGCGTCAGTTGTATATATACAAATATCCAGGAAATTGACTGATATATTTTCATTGAGTGCATGTGCATAAAAATTGTCAACAATGGCGCAAGAGGATATTTTGAAAGCAACTTAAGATTGTCCCGAGCACAGAGAATTTATAAGCTAGTTTTTTTTGTAAAATTATTTAATGATTCTAGAAATGACAACTACATATCATGTTTAAGAATAGCACAAATTGTTTCACTATTTTGCAGGTTCATGTTTCTAAGAATTTGCTTGTTTTTCGACCGTGTTTAAAGGGGCAGTAGCACGTTTTTTGACAATTTTATATTTTCTTTTTTTCATTGATAATTGTAAGTTGATGCTAAATGCATAGCTTTGATAGTGTCAAAAATCTCATTAGACAGACCAATCATCCATAGTCAGAGAACAAATTATAAAGATTCACATAAAATCCATTGGCAGCCATTTTTGTGTGAACACCTTTTATTCATTTTGTGTGAGAAAAGGAATCGCATAGCTTAACTATACATTGTATGTTTGATTTATTACTGCTTCATTTAGTTTTAATACACTGTCTTTAGATTGGGACCATTTATTTTCATTTTCCTGACATCACCTTGTATTCCCCCTAAAAACGTGCTACTGCCCCTTTAAGTCATCGCATATGTTTTCCCCTTAAACTGTGTATAGCAACTGAACTTTTGCTTTTTTACATAAGATAACATAAGCGTCATTATGAAACACTTGTTGTACACAGCCAAACTATATAAAAAGCAGAGCAACTCAAACAAACAAGTAGCCACAGCCCTTTCCTTTTTAGCTCATCTGGCTTGTTGACAAGCGTCCGTGCGTAAGCTTTTTGCATTTTTATGTCTTTTCCAGAAGCATAAGCCCTAGAAGGCTGAATGTTAATGTAGAGAATCCTTGCCTAATAAGAATTATAATGCATATTTTTTCTGACCCTGTGGCCCCTTATAAGTGTCACAGGAACCACGTCCTTAATACCAATTATAACCTTAACAATGAAAAGCAAAGTACTTTACTACAAATCATTAAAACTAATTTTATTTTCATCAGGCTTAGTACAGACAATAAATTGAAAACCTAATCAACAAATAAATTACTTGCAGATAAAATACAATCCAACTGTTACAACCATACATCAATTGTCAAAGGTAATTACCAGCCATTTTCAGTCGATTTTTTAGTTAACTTTGTATACACAACAGGTTTTGAAACTCAAGCTGAGGTAAGTTCTAATCCTATACATAAATAGTTACTTACTAATGCTAAAATTATGTTAACGTTATCACGGGGTATCTCAATATATATATATATATTGTAGAACTGTGACCCGTCAGTACATTCTTGATGATAGGGCTAGGGCACCACTCGAAATCAACATCGTTACGAGTTTTTCATTAATTAAAAATCAATATTTCATTTGTTTTCGTTCATGATTTTATGACATTTTGTAAGCAAAATTTTGCATTTTGGTCTGATAAAACCTGGTTGTCTATTTTAAAATTGTATGTATAAACAGTCATAATGAAACAACAAGACACAGTAATAAACAATTCTTTTATTATCAATGTTTTTGAAACTAAACAGATACTCCAAAAATAATGCAACACTGGAATGATTATTTAATATCATCTAAAAATATGTATGTGTTAAATGTCAATCTCAAGTAACTGCGTGTTTCAAGGGATCAATGTTGACATATTTCAGCAAAATGGATCATAGATTTCTTATACGTTACGTTTTTGTGACGTCATTTGGAGCTCAATGCATACCAAAATTTTGGTTGGCCCGAAGAGTTTGCAAGAGTGATTACTTTTTGGATATTGGCATATTCTTTAGGTTGAGGTTCTGTCATATGGTTAGATTATTATTATCTGTAGTCATTTGGTTAGTTTCTTGTTGAAGGTCAATATTAAGGACACGTACAACCCCTTTTTCAACCATGTAAAACACTGAAAATCAAATAGACGTGCATTTGATGGGTGATTTTGCGCTTAATTCTAATATTTTTTTAGTATAGACTTTTGAGACTTTAACAAGTTTATAATTATCGCACTACAGTTTCATGTTGTAACCTTTAACCCTATGCTGCTTATATACGCGATTTAACGCTTCTGCCCTTTACTGCTTTTCTACGCGATTCTACGCCTTTTCTAACCATCAAAAAGGTGCAATATTTCAAAGTTATCCTGCTGAAATATTCTCAAATTGTGTTTGAAATTCATACTCCAGGGTATTTTTTGTTATTCCTGTCCACATTCAATATTAAACAACACTTTTAAAATAATTAAAATCTTGAGATACAAATCTTGTCGACGAAATCGGCGATCACCAGAAAACAAAGTTTTAAATCATTCCAGCCAATCAGGGACGAGCGATCGCTAACTGACGAGTTGGTCACGTTGCCCCTGAAATTTTATTTCGTCCAGGTTATGAAATTTACATTCCCCGTTGAGGATTATTTTGATTAGGTGACCGAAACCTTTTCTAAATAATTTTTTATTTATTTTTGCCAATAACATAAGTGACAGTAATATTGTTGCAGTGTGAGCGACCCGGAAGTCGACCCGATTTGTTTACATCGAAAACGAGAAACATATCCATGCTGTCAACAGGACAAACAAATCGTGAGTATCAACCTTTCTGTTGAATATTTAATTGTCACTGTAATACAGTCGAATGTAGGGAAGTTAATTTATCCCTGTACAAATATTAACAAATTTTGAGTCATTCGAGTCATGCATATATTTGATCTTCAATCAACCAAATTAGTCAGTTTTAGTCAATGATGCGTGATCACTTCATAAGTCGCATTTTCATTCACTGCCCATTGCCCAAACATAATTAAATGTGAGTTGACAGAATAAAATTATTCTTATCAGACAAATGACTCTAGATTTTCTTCACCTGTCATTCGGTTTTTGTGAAAGAATTGTAACTGATTCATTTGCAACAAGTTATGTAATTATAACATGATTTTATTAATATTTAAGGAGATCATTAAAAAGTGTAATTGCTAATCGCTGTGATATCATTGCCCTTATAATTGTTTGAGTTTTAAATATTCAGAATATCAAAATCAATTATTTTATGGAACATATTTATTGTAATATGTTGGAAAGTGAGACAAAACATTAGCATATGCAAAGTGGTACTTCCTGAAGAATCTACGAACTGTTTACCAAAAAAAAACATTAAAGAAAGAAAACTATGAAGTTTTCTTAAAAAGAAAAAGCAAAATGTGCATGTTTTTAAAGTGAAAACCTGTTGTGATAAATATTCCTTTCATGAAACCCCTTTTTCAATTTTATCAAATGTGTGAATATATGACGAGGGAGGACTAAGAATGATATATATTGTTTCATTTATCATATCCTTAAAATTATCATACCTTCAAAGATACATAAGAAATGAAAAACACCAACAATGCTTTCCAGTTTCTGATTTATTTAAACTTGGTGCTAACATTCATAGATATGTTTCATTAAGAAACCAATTTTGGCAAAATGTATTAGATGCCTGGAACATCTATTATAGGTTGTATAAATGCGATTCAAACAATATTGGAGATATTTTAGCAGAACCCCTATGGCTCAATCATCAATTTATACACCCAAACTTGTTTATTAAATCATGGTTTTTGAAATGAGTTTGTAGTATTAGACATATATGTGACTCTCAAGATATATTGTCTTTCCAACAATTGAAAAGCAAATATGATTTAAATGGCACTATACTTCATTATAATAACATGTTACTAAATATCCCAATTCAATGGAGAAAAGCTATCACTGACAAAAACATTGTCAAAGAAAATGTCAATATTTCAGAAGCCTTAAGAAATATGTTCAAACTTTCTACAGGTTGTAGATACTTCTATGACAATTTGATAAGGAAAGACAATTTACCCAAGGTTTGTGCTAAATGGGAAAAACAATTTCCTGAAAATAAAAACTGGAAATTAATTTTCACTAAATTTAGAAAATGTACAAAAGATGTATAGCTTATTGATTTCCAATATAGATTTATTCATAAGAAAAAATACACAAAGCATGAGCTGTTGTACATGAAAATTGTTGACAATGAAGTTTGTTCATTTTGTATGGAAGAAAATGAAAATATTGAACACATATACTATAACTGTTAGCATATCAAAAGCTTCTGGTCTCTCTTTGAAAGATTTTTTAAGGATAAAATACCTGATTTTGTCCTAAATAAGTTTATTATCTTTTTTTTGGCGTTCAAAACTCAGATTCTCTTGTAAATCACGTCATTCTGCTAGCCAAGAAATATAAACATAATATGAGTATAAAAAAGAAAACTCCTATATTTCAAAATTTCAACAAATCTCTGACAGAGATAAATAAGATAGAGAAATATATTGCCACAAAGAACGGCACATATAATCTTTTTGAACAAAAATGGAGACCAATGAAAGATATACTTAATTAATTTACTCATTAAGATAAGAATTGTTTCATGGCAAATAATATCTTGTTCCCAGTCTACCTATTACAATGTGTGTTATCTGCAACTCAAATTGTGAAAAGTGTGAAAGAGTGATTTAAATGTTTGTAAAGACAGTGTAACATTGAAGCCTTGAACTGAATAAATAATATCAACAACAAAATAAAAAATTGTGAATATATTGCAAGGAGGGCACAGACTGAGCCAGTATTATTTTTATCAATTAACCATGATTGTTCGAATGCATGTTATACTCCAAAGTTTTAAAATATCATGTGTATATTTATATTGTGTATGAATTTATATTGAAATCTTATAATTCTTGCAATGAATAAATTTCCACAGGAAGGATCAACCAAACTGCCTGGGCTGCAATTTGATTGTTCCAGCAATACAAAGATGAACTTTGTGCTTGTTCAATTCTGTTGCTATATTAAGTTTCTTTACTGTCTGTAAAAGTTCACAAACATATATATATATGTAAATATATTGCTGTCATTGTGATTTTATTAGCTGTATTTAACTAAAGATAAGAGTATGATATACAACAAAATGCTTACAAATACTTGCAATATTTCCAAGGAGATGATATACAATACCTCACTGTAATATTGAAATGATGCATGGAGGGCTAAATGTCCAATTTTAAGAAAGAAATGATTTGATGAGAAAAACAGAAATGTCACAGTTGCATTAGAGTTATTTCATGAAACAAATTCCGGTAATTCGTTCATAATTTAATTGGGAATTACATTTTTCCTGTAAGAATTATGGATGCATAATTTTTTGTAGAATTTTGTGAATAAATCAAACAAAACTCTTTATCATGATAATAGATATAAGTAAAGTTATAAAATGTGTTCCCACCAAACAGTTATGAAAACTGTTACAGTCATTTGCTGACAAAACAATTGTTTTATCACTAATATGCATGCAATACTATGACCTGTGAAAAAATACTTGAAATTGATTTGAAATTGATTTGTTTATTTTGATACAATTTGGATGTAATTGAATCATTCAGTACAAAGCCTAATGTCTCAATATATCAGTCAAAGCAATTTGCATGGTTATTAAATCTGAATATTATTCATTATTTGTGTTGAGCAGTCAATACCATTTATTTATTTTGTATTGCAGTAACTATTCAGAGTGGAATCGTATACAGGATGGGGAGTTAGCGACCACTGCTGGAGTTTAGAACAGTTTGTGATATTGCACATGCAGTCCAGTGCTGAGTTATCTAACTCAGAAGATTTATGAAGTCAACTTAGGAAGAAACAATACAGAAAAACACAACTTAACACATCTGTTTGATTCAGGCATAACGTGGCCAATATAGAGCCATCAAAATCTTTGACACAATCTAACAACAAATTATGTTGTTGTGGGTTTTATCAATATTTGTGATTTAGTTATGTAACTGCAGATTCATTAAGATACTGTAGTTCGAAGGAATGTGTATATATATTTTTTTAATATTTACACAAATTACTAAAAAAGCACCCTCTTAAAATTGATTCTCTTGGGATATCATGATTCATTTAATGAATTGACCACTTCAGATAAAACAGTTTTGAACAATAGAACAATAATGAAATCACGGATTAGTTCATATTCTCAACCATGTATTGCTATAACAATCGAAATCTTATGATATTAAACAAATTATATATTTTAAAGGCACGTTTTTTGAAATTTTATATTTACATATATTTATATATATATATTTTTTTTTTACACTGATAATTGTACAATAATACTTAATGCATTATTTTGATAGTTTCATAAATCTCATTTCACAAACCAATCATCCATAGTCAGAGAACCAATTATGAAGATTCACATATAGTCCATTGGCGGCCATTTTTGTGTGAACACCTTTAATTCATATTGTCTAAGAAAACAGAATGACACTGCTTAACTGGGCATCTAATATTTGATTTGTTGCAGCTTCAGTTAGTTTAAATACTGTGTCTTTCAGTTGGAACCGTTTATTTTTATTCACTCTAAAAACGTGATACTGCCCTTTTAAAATTTTAACAACAACGTGACAAGACCCAGGGTGAAATGGTTTTGTTACAGAATGAGTGGTCGAGGTAAAGGAGGTAAAAGGAAAAGACCAACAAGATCAGCCAACAACTCGGTTGATGTTATAGCCTGGCCGTATGGATATGTTTCTGACACTATACAACGTTCTCCTCTAATGATCTCACGTGGTAAGTACCAACGTAAACTCACTTAGTGCACTGAAAATACAACATGAAGGTGAGCATATAGGTACTTTGTTCAAGACGAAGTAGTCTCACACTGGCTCACAAGAAAGCGAGAAAACATTGGCTGAAGTTTTTAAAGAAGAGCATCTGGGATGAGAGTTGACAGATTCTATTTCCGAAGCTTATTTATTTCCCTCAGATTTGCAGTCGGATGGGGCAGAAGATAGATGTAACAAAATCAGAAAAAGATTATTTCTCTTTTCTTTCTGTTGCGTTGTGACCCGTCACATACCAGCATTACAAACATTTGAGTTACTTAATAATCAAAACTACATGGTATTCTTGATAACAACTTCAGATAAACATGACAAGCAGATTAAATGATTATACTTATAATTAAATTGATAAGGAAAATATTATCAAATAGATACTGCTCTTCTAATGTATATGATCTCAAAATTTCCATTAAAGACATGTGTTCAATCAAGGGTGTGCCCTTTCGACTCAATCAATTACTCTACACTGTTACCTTCAGCGAGCACATGGATGTTTAAATCCTTAGATAATACAGATACTTGTGGCGTCCAATTGATTACCTTACACTTTCTATAAACATTCACATCAGGTAAAACACAAGCTAAAACCTCTTTTAAAGTAAAAAGTATTATTGTGGTGTTGTCATTGTGAACAGACACACCATAATTCATGCTAGGTTAAATACAGAGAGGAAATATATAGACAACAGAAGAGGGTAGATGACAATTCCATTTGAACATGAGACATTAGCTTAAGGAAGCGTTGAATAAGGAACAGTTTACGTTCATCGTCTTTCAGAGAGTCCCTTGTCTTTAATGAGAGCAGGTCTAATTGGTGGAGCTCTCGGGATGACAGTTCCTCTGCTGGTTATCATTGGTCTGCTGTGTCTGGTGCTGTGCAGAGGAAGGTGAGGTTCTGTCACATCTTTTTGTTATTGCCAAGGTATCCTTATTATAACAAGTGTCGAAACGGTGTGCCATGATATTCAATGGCAATGTTATAGCTCTCAAAATGCCTAATTCAGCTGTGTACCTTACGTTTGCTCACTCACTTGCGTATTATAGTGCAAATATATCATTTACTATGGGGTGTATTTCAGGCAATCTAGTATTTTCACACAAAAAACGGATCATAATGAAATTTCAGTACATAAAGTAAGATTCATTTTGTTTTAAAATATTCGTATGCCATACCTAACAGTAAACGGTTAGAATTTTGGCAGGACATTGAAGTGACCAGGGAATGGTATTTCGAAAACTCTATTTGATATTTTTTCTTGTCAATGTGATGATGTAATTTTTTTTCAGCGAGTCATTACTGAATTTTATTTGAAAAATTAAGACAATCGAAATTGACAAAAATATGATCCCATCTGTCTATTTTCCTTGCCAAACTTTTAGGTTGTGCCACAGTGCCCATACAATCCCAGAATATGGTTTGAGAACACATGGACAATCATTGTTCCCTTGTCATTGCTGCTGGATTTATTTGTTTGACATCCAAACGAAACCCAAAATAGCATGATATTTGCACAAAGAAACACTGGCAAATGAACAAACTTAACGTAGGCAGCTGTATACTTCATTGATAAACATGCTATCTATTACTTATATTATGAACTGTAAGAAAGCCTTCCAATTAATCTTGTTTTAATATTGGTAATAAATACGGAAAGCTTCAGTAGTATTGATAAAACCTGGGTCGAGTCATGCTGCTGTTAAAATGACGGATTACTCCATAGCAGTTGGAAAATAAGTTTTCAGTATTATATATCCTAAAATATCTGCCAACTTGTTGTAAAATGTATACAAACACTTTATGAAGCTTTATGTTTAAATATATGAAATAATGTATATACATGTATAGTGTACCAGCTGTTATAATACGAGCTGGAAGTCGAATTTACTTCTGAATAAATTATTTGTATGTTATGAATAATAATATGATCTCACAGATGGGTAAATATTGAGAGAGTTAATGTTGTTATATAGATTCATTGATATGGAACCATTTTGAGATAATATAACAAAACTATTATTTTTTTTACAGATCTACAAATGTGGAAAGGAAAATCTCTATTTGAAATAACTGTAAAAAAGATATAATAAACGTTTTATGCTAAAACAATTAAACAAACATCTTTAAAGTCCAATTGAACATGATTTGAGAGGCCGTTCAGAGGTGTGTGCCTGCTTTTATCCGATAATCAAATGAACAACTGACTTTCATCTCACGGATCATGTTGAAATTTCACTGCATACGTTAAGATTTATTTATGTTAACATAATCGCAGTTCATACCTAACCGTTACCTGTAAATTATTTTGGCAGGTCAATGGAGTATCCAGGGGTCTACATTTCGAATACACTATTTTATATTTTTCACAATAAAATCCTTAAACATCATTAAACACAAGTCATAGTTGTTATTTTGTAGTATGGTGATGAACTCGCTGTGATCTTTCTCTCGGAGATTCCATATGAAATATTTCAATCAAAGCTTAATCAATTGGAATTCCAAAAATATGACCCCATCTGTCTCATTCTTCATGTCAAATTTGGAAGCTTGGCACCAGAGACCAGAAGCACTAATATTAAGTTATTTTACACTGAACACTGGTTCACCTCTTGTCAGATCTCATACAGTTATGTAATTATTATACATCCAAGCAAAAACCAAAATTAAATTATATTTGAACCATGAAAACGCAGCTGTATTACATACATTTCAAAATAGTTGGTGTATTATACTTTCACCTCATATGGTGTAAAGGGTCGGATTTAATACATTGGCCATGATATAATACTGTAATATTTGATAGCAAAGTTGGAAATTAAAACTCCTTTATAAGCCCATGGTATTAATAACGGCAGGGCTTGAATACGAGGATTCTCGCTAAAGCAGTTTATCACAAAAGCTTGCTTGACATCTTCACTGTGACATGAATTGTGGAACAAATGTAAATTATCCTAGCAGTTCCAAATATATTCATTCATCAACGTCATTATATATATTTCACTATATTGTGTAATTTCTTATAACAGATCGCATTTCATCACCTTGTTTGTCAAATTAAAATTATTTGCAAAGTTTAAAAACGTTTCAACTTACATGTACATTCGGTAAGAAACGTGGTTACACAAGAATTTTAATGAGTATAAGCATGTAAAAGCCAGATCGTGAGAATAATACATATCCGATCTTATAAGGGGGGCAGAAGCCCAATTGTCTTATCATTACTATAACCATGATAAATGTTACCAACTGCAATCAAAGTTTAAAAAGCGTATTATGCTTTGTTTACCATCAATGATATAACAAATGGCATTACATTAACATCATCAAACAAGATTTAAAACAAAAAAATCCCCCAAATGGTGGATCAGACCAAGCCGATTGAATATTTTTGGTAGAGCTTGCCTTTTTCTGAAACAAAAAGTTTGGTCTCTGATTACCCATGAAGACAGGATGAAGATTAACGCAAATCGATAACCAAGCAAACACCTCAGAGGAAAGTTAATACAAGATTTTACACTTTAATGATTCCAGACACGTCAGACTACCTGACAAACACAAGGGGAAGTATGAACTGTAGTTCAGCAAATTGAGCATGTGATCACAAGGAGACAGTATAGCTAACATCGATCGACAAGGAATGAGAAAAAAGCAGCGACCGGACTAAGACACATTATTAGCAACTTTTCAAAGTTTATTGTTGTTGTTTTTATGTACAGAGATAACTGTTGTATTAATGACCTTTGAACTTCTTTGTTAAGGCCTTTAAGTCACTGGTGAACAACTAAATATTGGGAATAACTAATTACTAGGTTTATCATATGTTTTAGGTAACTGGTGTTCAATGATATGTTATGACCATTGTTATCAACATACGATGGTTTCTCAGAAGAAATGGAATTGATAGATACCCTTGTTGCGAGGAGGCGATGGTTAGACTCAATCTGATCACAAACATTACACCTTGCAAGCTTGAATTTGAATTAAATTTAGGGGTAAAATGACCGACATACAACACCAAAATGAAAACTAAATAGAGTTATCTCCTAATTATATACCGATTTGACAGATTAAAACCGAAATATACGTTCAAGCCAATCAATCACTTGATAACGTTGCAGTCAGATTATTGTACTGAATGGCTCTAAATAAAGTTCTAGAGGCGTCAGCCAGTGTCCATGTAATGAAATGAAGGCAGACGTGATAATTGTATAAACTTTTTGGGTGTCTATTTAAGAAAAATTGAGGGATGGAATTTGATTAGTGACAAATAAATAAAATTATAGTATCCATTGATCTTAAGGAGATTTTAACTTTATTGACAGCACTAACTTCATTTCATGGTTCATTTGTCTAATAATGTTTTCCTTATTTAATTTTTGTTTTAAGAATTGAATTATTAGCAGGGCTGCTATCAGTTTTTGTGAAGTTTCCATCGCCGCCGCCGCCGCCGCCGCCGCACTCGTACTACTAGCTATAACTTTTTTTCACTAAGCTTTCCAGAACTCTAATTCATACCTTACTACTCATACCTCGGGGGAACGATTTTGACACGTTCACTTTCAAGGTCAAAGGTCAAGGTCACGAGATACGTATTCACTCTAAGAATTCCTAAACGCGATAACTTGAAAAGTTTTTGTGCTATGAAGCTCTAACTTGGTATATATCATCCTTGGAAAAGTAAAAAATTTTGAAAAGGTTTTGGCTACAATCCGTCAACGGTCAAGGTCACAGCAAGGTCATGACGTAAGCATGTTTTAGCAAAATTGCTTTATTTTAACTATGAACACTTTTAATCAATACATGATTGTTATACTCAATAAAAAGTGTTCAATGATTGTGTGACCTTGAAGGTCAAAGGTCAAGATCATGAGATATGAGTTATTACAAAATGCACTAAATTTGGGTATAACTTTATCCCATTTAGCTTTTCAGAACTCATGAACATGTCTAAATGTTAATACTTCCAGGGAATCATTATGACATGTTCACTTTCAAGTTCAAAGGTCAAGGTCACGAGTTATAAAATCACCGCAAAATTCTTTGTAAACACGGTAACTTGAAAAGTTTTTGTGCTATGAAGCTCTAACTTGGTATATATCATCCTTGGAAAAGTAAAAAATTTTGAAAAGGTTTTGGCTACAATCCGTCAACGGTCAAGGTCACAGCAAGGTCATGACGTAAGCATGTTTTAGCAAAATTGCTTATTTTAACTATGAACACTTTTAATCAATACATGATTGTTATACTCAATAAAAAGTGTTCAATGATTGTGTGACCTTGAAGGTCAAAGGTCAAGATCATGAGATATGAGTTATTACAAAATGCACTAAATTTGGGTATAACTTTATCCCATTTAGCTTTTCAGAACTCATGAACATGTCTAAATGTTAATACTTCCAGGGAATCATTATGACATGTTCACTTTCAAGTTCAAAGGTCAAGGTCACGAGTTATAAAATCACCGCAAAATTCTTTGTAAACACGGTAACTTGAAAAGTTTTTGTGCTATGAAGCTCTAACTTGGTATATATCATCCTTGGAAAAGTAAAAAATTTTGAAAAGGTTTTGGCTACAATCCGTCAACGGTCAAGGTCACAGCAAGGTCATGACGTAAGCATGTTTTAGCAAAATTGCTTTATTTTAACTATGAACACTTTTAATCAATACATGATTGTTATACTCAATAAAAAGTGTTCAACTAGATTAGCGTTTGCGGGATACCGCAAAAGCAGAGCAGCCCCGGAACGAGAAAATTGCCAATTTGGTGAGGCCTGTAAAAGGCGGAACAGGGTAAGGCGAAACCCCAAGTTCAGGGGCTGCTCTGCTTTTGCGGTATTCCGCAAACGCTAATCTAGTTTTTTCACGTATAGAGATTAAATGCAGGACTTACAAAAACACCACACAACTCTTAAACAACATTTTGGGCAATGTCATACGTTTGTTTTTCCAAAGGTTTGTCATAGCTTTCCGGTCTGTCTGTCTGTCCGTTTTTTAATTCGTCTATATTCATTTCGTTACCGAAGTAGAGACTCAAAACCTGTCAGACGAAGCTGAATTGAACTTGATCTTTTGAATTGAAAGCATGGGTTTAGGTGCTTTTTGGGATGTTCAACTTTTCTGTTGTTGAAATTTTGGACGTTCCATTGCAAACGTTACATTGAATTCAATTCAATCCGGAGAAGATTTCACAAACTGTAGCCCTTAATCAATAAACTTTATAAATCTGACCACTCATTACATGTATGTGTGCATGTGCCTTTTGAAAGTTTCAATTTTTTTTTATCTCGTGACATTTATTCAATTTAATATTTATTATGAATCATTGTGACATGTCATCTTCTGAAGATTCTTGTTCACCAAGCTTGTCAATAGTCTTAATGTGGAATATTACCTTTGCTTACTGCTTATTTTTGAGCAACACACAGGGCACTTTTATATTTGCTGAAGAAGGACCAGAAGAAATTGTCACAACTTAACCCTTGTGAACTATTTATCATTGGAAACGATTAAGCGCAAATGCTCTATAATATTTGGAATATTTTCCCAAAATAATTTAACCATGCCCACTATTTATTTTAATTCAGAATTGATATTAATTAGTTAATACAAATTCAAAACGATTCTAGTGCAATTTTTTCCGCCAGAGGAAAATGCAGGAACCAATGGATTTGACCATAAGAACAGTGGCTCGATCCACGTTCATGACTTGATCTGCCTCTGTGAGGAGAGAATGAATTCCTTAGAAACTGTGACTCAGTGTTTATGTCAAGTCGTCTGTGTAGTATTCATAACCCTTTCTCACACAAACCAGAGAAAATCAGGCTTTTTCTTAAGCAGGAGACTAAGCAAGAGAATTAGTTCAACTCCCCCAATGTGAAACGTGCATTTGCCGATTTCACTTTTATGTTTGAGAGATAGGATGTGAACTTTTGTACCTTAACTACCAATATTCTCAGGGGTAAATGCGCTCCTTGTCACTTATCCTTCATAATACAGCAACTTAAATTCCTGTATGTAATCAAAGCAAACAGACTTTAGAAGAACACTTCCCCTTTGATAAACAATAAAGACTTTTGTCTTTGCATATGTTCAGAAGATAATCAAGGCAAAATATTTCAGTGGTGTCTGTGTATATGTTCAAAAGATAATCAAGGCGGAGTAGTTCCGTGGTTTCTGTGTACATGTTCAATAAAGGATCGAAGAGGGAAAGCAGTCAAAATTGACAGTTAAGCAAACAACCTTGAGGAAAGTCGATACAAGACTAGAGACATTCTTGATTCCAGACACGTCAAGTGACTAGACAAGCACACAAGAAAGCAAATGGTTTGAGGCCAGCTGTACTTTTGCTCTACAGGATGAAAGAGGATCAGGGGAGGGGATATGAACGATCAGAGTTTGATCAAGAAATCCGTAAAATGTGTGGTTGATGGGGATGGGTGTGTGTTAGACATTGAATTATTTAAAGGGAGAAATATTCCAATGAAGCATAATCCTGCGTGCAAACATTCCTTAATCTTGATAATGCCCGAAAATCATGTCTTTTCAAACATTAATTTGATGATTTTAAAAAGGAAACATTTACAATAAAATAAGAGCAAATACTAATCTGGTTGCAAATATGTTTGGAACCGATCTAATGTAATCCAATTGGTCGTTCTTTGAACTCCGTCAAGGTATTGATATCCTGAAGACACACAGCAAATTTGGGTATCCTATTTTACATTAATTAATAACTCCTGTTTTTCAAGGAAAGATAAATGCTAACTACATACGTTGATGATTGTAATGTTTCACAGTGATTCAAGATAAGTTTTCCATTTATCCTCTTAACTACACACGATTGTGTTAAGATCAAGTTTAAATACAGATGCAAAGATACAGACTGCAAGTGTGGACCTTTTTGTGGTAACTCTGCTTGGACTTTGCATTTGTTATGCAATGTTTCCAGGTGATTCAAGATAAATATCTTGCGGTTTCTAAGAAATTTGATCTTGATATGTAAATGAGTTATTGGGAGGGCAATGTCCTGCAATATTGATTACACATAATGTGAACCCCATAATTCTATTCCATTGACGTTTGCTGTCAACGCCTCATGTCTTCTATTTAGTATTCCACACTCTCACCACGACTGTAGTCGGGAATTTCTCAAGGGCCAGCAAGCGTTAATTAGACCTATTGTCCCAAAGCTATTTCAACGTGTATCTAGGTCATTGATATTGCCCTGAAAGACCATAACTTCATTGTGAACCTTTCAACTACAGCTGTGTAGTCGACTTATTATGAAGGATTTATGCAAACCATCATACTGTGAACATGGAGCCTTTCATCACCTACTTATTAACAAAGTAATATGCAAATCTGCAAATGATGAATGTAGGGACATCGGTAATAAGCTCTTAATGCACATATCATAGACGGAAACAAGCCGAACATTGAAATATTTACATAGTAATGGACTTAGAATTGTAAAGAAAAGTGAAGTATGAATGCAATATTTGAATTCATAATCGAATCCTGTTGATCTTTCGGGGATTATTGTCTGAAGTGGACAGACCTAAATTGACACTCAAGTGTTTTTGTTAGTCAAATGTATCGAAATTGTCTTCTTCTCTATCTCAAAGTTAGGTTTATGTACCATATAACTAAGTAAGTAATAAGATAAGTAGGATTTTCCAACTTTGTGAAATAATAGAGCCATTGGCTCTGTAGCTCATCAGGCTTCATCATCAACTATGATGTAGAGTGTGGCCAATGTGATTCCCCCTTTGTAGAGGCCACAGAGTCACCAATCATAAAATTAAGTATATAGCAGTGTATAAAATAGATTGGAAATCTAGCCTGTCCTGAAAATTCATTGGTCAATTCCTTTGGGGAATCTTAAGAAAAAATTTGAAAAGTTACCAGTCCTGACCAAACAGTTACCAGTCCTGGCAAAAAGTAGCTAGTTCAAGGACTGGCTGACGGGCAATATTTTAAACACTGTATATAGGCGACAAGTTTCAGTTTTCTAGGCCTTATACTTCAGGAGAAGATGAAAATAGATTTGAAGGACGTTCCTGTTGCCTTTATTATTATTATAAAGCTACAATTTATCATCCTCACTATTCAAGGAGTCTGTACACAAAGTTTCAGCTTTCTAGGCCTCATGGTTCTGGAGAAGAAGATGGAAATAGGTTTTTAGGGCGTGGCATATGTGGCCCTTATTAGGGGTCACAGGGCAACCAAAGCTACAATTTATAATCCTCACTAGCCAAGGAGTCTATACACAAAGTTTCAGCTTTCTAGGTCTCATGGTTCTGGAGAAGAAGATGAAAATAGGTTTTTAGGGCGTGGCCCCTGTGGCCCTTATTAGGGGTCACAGGGCGCCCAAAGCTACAATTTATAATCCTCACTAGCCAAGGAGTCTGTACACAAAGTGTCAACTTTCTAGGCCTTATGGTTCTGGAGAAGAAGTCGAAATTCCATAAAGTTTACGGACGGCCGGTTTGACGGACGCCGGACACCATGCAATGCCATAAGCCCATCGGGCCTTACAGGCCAGATGAGCTAAAAAGGAACCAGAGCATTGATGGCCCATGCTTTGTTCATCATGAACGTTTATTTCATTCAAATTTAACAATGTTATATCATACATCAATAATAAACAATAATTTGCTTGTTTGCAGATGATACATCAATGGGGTTTTCATCAATTAACCATAAACTCATGCAAGATACTTTGAATAGAAATCTTCAAATTTTGACTAGTTGGGCAGAGCGATGGCTTGTTACCTACAATCCAAGCAAAACGGAGGCCGTCCTCTTGAAATTTCAAAATGAGAATGTTACCTTTGAAAAAAACCATAAACATCTTGGAATAACATTCTCGTCTGATTGTAAATGGAACACTCATATTAACAACATTGTGAAAACAACCTCCTTGATGGTTTCGTCGATGAGAAAATTGAAATTCATGTTAAATGGAGATACTTTGAACAAAATCTACGTTGTTTTTATAAGACCGCATCTAGAATATGCTTGTGAACTGTGGGACGGTTGCTCATCAAATTTAGCAGATAAAATTGAAAAGGTACAGTTCGAAGCTGCCAGGATAGTTACTGGCCTCCCTAAATATGCTGCTCGTGATTCATTGACATTTGAGACGTCATGGCAACCTTTAAAAGAACGACGGCTGTATCGAAAATTATCCTTATTTTATAAAATATATAATGGTAATGCCCCATCCTACTTATGTGACCTTATGCCTCAATCAGTTTCATCAAGGACAAATTATAATCTTAGAAATGTCCGTGATCTCTCCTTGTCTTTTTCTCGCACAAAGCTTTACAGTCAATCATTTCTTCCATCAACATCCCAACTTTGGAATAATCTCCCTTATCATATCAGAGAATGTGGCACCCTAACTACTTTCCAGTCTCATATATATGTCCAAAGAAGCCCAAAGCACCGGCTTATTTTTCATTTGGTAAACGAAGATTAAACGTAATTCATACCCAATTGAGATATTCCAACAGCAAATTAAAGAGCGATTTATTCCAAATTGGCCTAGAAGATACTCCAATGTGTAAATGTAAGTTATCTTATGAAAATTCCAAACATTATTTTATGGAATGTATATTATATTCAGATTTAAGGCATGCAATGCTTCAAAATATCGAAAGAATATGTTTTAACAGAGTACTAGTTAATTTAGATTAAATATTATATGGCAGCGCAGATCTAACCTACAATGACAACATTAATATTTTTAAAGAAGTTCACATGTATATCTCCAAGTCAAAAAGATTTGATAACTGAAAGAAAAGCTTACTTATCCCCTTATGCATATGTATTCTATATATTTCTTCCTCTGTTTTCTTTGTATATATCATTGTACATATAAATCATTGTATTGTATTTAATTTGTTTTCGATATATATTGATTTTCAACATTTCATGTCAGCACTGTACATAGGAGAGGGTTTCACTCAGTTGGATAACTTGTACCCAATCCTTTCATCGTGAATAAAATATGTTTAAATCAAACAATAATTTTTTTGAAATTACAAATTTCACGCTTCTCGGATGCAGTCACACAGTGACGTTTGCGTTTAGCAGGTTGACTTGCCATTTTGCTCAAATGCCTGACAACAGCTGTTGTTGGGTTGGAGTTTAACGTCTTCTTTCACCTACCGGTGATGTCGCCGACGTGGGGTCTATGCCTTAGTTATTTCCAAAGACAAGGGGGCATGAAATTTAGAAAAGGGCATAGACACCCAAGTGATGCTTATTGGGACTTGATAGAGGAATCTATCACTAATGCTGTCGATATTGGCTTAGTAACAATTGTAACTGGTGATTTTAATGAAGATATTCTGTCAATGTGTTCAAACAGAATAGAACAAATCAAAGTATTGAATGGATTATCTCAAATCATTACTGATCCCACAAGGATCACACCTACTTCTAGAACTTTGATTGATCTTATCTTTATTTCACACACTTCCCTTATAAAAGATTCTGGTGTACTCGACCCTATATGTAATGATCACTCTCCGGTATATGTTTCTCTGAATGAGAACGTAGCAAAAACATCCACATATAAACGAAAGATTTTTGACTACAAGCTAGCTGATATTGATGCATTAACTGAAGAACTTAGTCTTGTTGACTGGAATGAAATATGTTCCTCTCAAGATGTTAATCTAGTAACAGATCATATAACCACTACCATAATGAATCTTTGCAATAAACATGTTCCTAATAAAATTGTCACAATCAGACCAAACGATGCTCCATGGATGAATAGTGAAACTCGGAGTCTTATCCGAAAGCGTTATCGTATACATAAGTTTGCAAAACGGCGTAATTCACCTTCCGATTGGGCAAAGTTCAGACAATACAGAAACAAAGTGATATCCTCAGTAAGAACTGCAAAACAAATATACATAGACAAAATTGATAAAATGGTTAATGAAAATCATGGCACAAAACTCTGGTGGCGTCTCATTAAAAACTTCACTAAAACCAAAAATTCATTAGGAACATTTCCTCCTGTACTTCATGATGACAAACTATACGATAATAGTTTGGATATTGCAAATATTATGAATCAATACTTCACTGACCAAACTAAAGTCAGTTATCCTGACAAACAAATCGAAGAAGTTAATTCTACCATTAGCCATTCACTAAGTGATCTTTATCTAAATACAAATGAAGTTCATGATATTCTCTCCTCAGTAGATACAACAAAAGCGACAGGACCGGACGGCATTAGCAATAAGTTCCTAAGAATGAACGCTCAACTGTTAGCTGGTCCACTTACAGAAGTTTTTAACCTATCGCTTTCTAAAGAGACATACCCGCAAATTTGGAAAGATGCCTCCGTTGTCCCTATTCATAAAAAAGGTAGTATTAACGACTGTTCGAATTACAGACCTGTTGCGCTAACAAGTTGTTTGGCCAAAGTTTTTGAAAAATGTGTTTTTAAACATGTGTATAATTTTTTCAGAGATAACAATATACTGTCTAACCTTCAGTCCGGATTTACACCAGGGGACTCCACTGTCAATCAACTTACATATCTTAATGATTTTATAGCTGAAGCAGTAGATAAAGGTAAGGAAGTAAAAGCGGTCTTCTGCGATGTTAGTAAAGCGTTCGATAGAGTTTGGCATAAGGGCATCATACACAAATTAAAGAAAAATGGAATAAATGGAAATTTGTTAAACTGGTTCGAGAGCTATCTTGAGAACAGGGAACAATGTGTTGTTATTAATGGTTTCCGATCTGATAACAGGGGCGTCTTCGCTGGTGTGCCACAGGGTTTCGTATTGGGACCGTTATTGTTTATTGTATATATTAACAATATAGTCGAAGGCATCAATAGCAATATACGGCTCTTCGCGGACGATACATCTCTATATGCGATTTTCGGTGATCCTTTCGAAACTTCTGTTGATATAAATGATGACTTGAAGCGAATTTCTGAATGGGCAGAGAAATGGCAGGTATCATTCAACCCAAATAAAACAGTTTCCATTCGTTTTACTCGTAAATTGCAACCAGTTCAAATGCCAGATTTGACTATGAATGATGAGATTATCGACTCGGTTGAAAGTCACAAACATTTGGGTCTTATTTTACAACATGACTGTTCTTGGAACGACCATATTAACGACATTGTTTAAAGAAAGGTTGCGCCAATGGTTAATTGTCTGAGAAGTCTAAAATTCAGATTGAACCGAAAAACTTTAGAGATCATGTATAAACAGTACATTCTACCTGTATTTGACAACTGCAGTCATATATGGGATAATTGTACAAAGCAACAAGCAGAAATGTTAGAAAAACTCAATCTTGATGCTCTGAGAACCGTTTGTGGTGCCGTCCGTGGTACGAGTCATGATAAAATATATAAAGAAACGAACTGTAAACCATTATGCCATAGACGATATGTTAACAAAATGAGTTTGTTTTATAAAATGGTCAATAATGATACACCAAGTTACCTTAGCAACCTAGTACCTCCGACAATATCAGATGTTATTGATTACAATCTTCGTGATGACTCAAAACTTCAGACCATAAACTGTAAAACTGTAAATTATGCAAAATCCTTCCTTCCAGACTCGGTTAAATTATGGAATTCATTACCGATAGAACATAGAAATTCGCCATCTTTATCTACTTTTAAAAAAGCTATAGCCAATGAAACTATCATGTATAGTAATTTCAATTTCAATTTTGGTAGTAGATTTTCTCAAATAATACACACTCGTCTTAGACTTGAATGCAGCGATTTAAATGCTCACAAGGTTGAAAGATTTGTATCACAAATTCCCGCCTGTTCCTGTGGCCATAACTATGAAGATTCGACACATTACTTTTTTACATGTCCTCTGTACACCCATATAAGGCAAAATATGTTCTTCTATAATAAAGGTTTTGATTTGAGATCGGTCTTATTTGGAAACCAAAATTGTTCTTCTTTTGTTAATAATGAACTGTTGATATCTGTGCACGAATTCATGAATTTAACTTGCAGATTTGCAACTTATTGATGAATTGATAAATGATTTATAAAATATGAGTTATAGGCATTTTTTTTATGTTGTAGTGTTTAAGATTGTTGGTGTTTATTTATTTAGATAAATAACATAATTGTTAAACAACCATTCGTTATCATGTTGGCGTTTTTATAGATTATAAGACAACTTTTGTAAATTCACAATGACTTGTTGTTTACCTTGTTGGCGTTTGTATAAATGATATATATATATTTTTTGTAAATTCACCATGACATGTTCTACATCTTGTATTTTGGAGCGGTATTAACATAAGCTTTTAGCTTGTTTACCAATCCAATTCTTTATTGAAATAAATATGTTTAAACCACACCCAAGTAAAGTGAACACAAGTTCTAAAGTGGTTATAAATAAATATAATTAATTTAGAATTTGGAATAGAGTGGGAGGGGGGGGGGGGATGATTTTATGAATTGAAAATAAATAAATAGTTGTGTTACATGGCGTGGTACCTGAAAGAGATAGAAAAAAAATATTGTGTATGGGAAATTATATTGAGGTAAAAAGCTTTAAAGTAGTATTTGAAATGGGATTGTTAGTTGTGATAAAATAAAATTGTAGTTGAATATTTGTGATTGAATTGTATTTATAGTTAATTGAAATTAGTGATGTTTTATAATTAAATGTATTGATAAGTGAATGAATGGAGTAATACTTATCTTTTTGGTTTGATATACTTAGTCCGTTATTTGCCATTGTTTCCATCGTTGTTATCCTGACAACAGCTAGGTGATGAGATATTTTATTACTGTAAGATGTTGAATGGGTGCAACTTCTACGAGCGCCCTGTATAGCTTTATGTTTTCTCTAATGGGCAGAGAACATAAGAAGGTCTTGCCAGACTCAACAAGCAAAGACTCCCTTGCATCTGATTTCAGAAGTTTCTTTATGGATAAAATCAAAACAATCAGAAGAGATCTAGACTCTGCGGATCAACTCCCAGTTATAGAGGCTGATGCTGAACCTTCAATAGAATCAACTTTAGATGTATTTCAACCGTTTTTGGAATCAGACATTGTTAAAATCATATGGAACTCAAAGCCAACCTACTGCACGTTAGATCCAGTTCCAACCACTCTAGTCCTGGATTATCTGGATATCCTGGCGCCAGTCATTACCAAGATTGTTAATACAAGTCTAGTTACTGACTCTGTACCTGTATCGTTTAGGACAGCACTCGTGAAGCCTCTTTTGAAGAAGAACGGACTCAATAACAACACTTTAAAAAATTACAGACCAGTTTAAAATTTGTCTTTCTTGTCCAAAGTCATAGAGAAAGCAGTAAAAGTTCGACTCACAGCACATCTTGAAGTATTCTATCTCAACGACAAGTACCAGTCTGCATATAGAGCTCGACACAGCACCGAGACGGGAAACGGTCTTTTTGTAGGAGGATCCCGTTCGTAGCAGTGCATTTTTCGTAGGAGGATCCCGTTCATAGAAGGTCTTTTCGTAGGTGTGAAAAAAAATATATATTCGAAGGAGTGATAATATATATATGTATTTATTAATTATTCAATCAAGACAGTGATAGAGGTTTTGTCTGGTACGTACTTTAGGAATACCCTTAGGTTTTGGATTGTATTGTTTTTGCTAGAGAACCAGTAATGGGTTGTGAGATGCTTTTGATTGACAATTGCCAGTAACTTACCTGATTAAAGTCTGTATTAAGCAAAACCACTCAGCATTTATATATTTCATTGAAATTGACCTAAAAATACTCCTTCAAGTGGTTCGAGTCGTATCTACATCACAGATCTCAGTCAGTAGTCATCGATAGTGCCGTGTCAGATTCAGTCCTCCTTACTTGGGGAGTACCACAAGGTTCGGTCCTTGGACCAATCTTGTTCACCCTGTATACAGCGTCCCTGAGCGAAGTCATTGATGACCATGACGTTCCCCACCACGCGTACGCTGACGATACACAGCTACAGAAATCATTTGTTGAATCAAGCTCCAATACAGCAATAAGTGACCTTGAACTTTGCATGGATGATCAGCAACAAATTGAAGCTGAATGATAGCAAGACTGAGGTTCTTCTTGTCGGTACTAACTCAAAACGGAAAGCTATTCCTGAATGCACTCTTCATATAGGGAATTCGTCAATACCATTCTCGGATGCAGTCAAAGACCTAGGTGTCCATCTGGATGCCGGCATGACAATGGACAAGCATGTAGGACATGCTATCATCACCTGAGGAGTTTCGGCCAGATTAGACATCTGCTGACCGAGGATGCCACTAGTCAGCTGGTCAGGTCTCTGATTCTCTCCAGACTCGACTATGGCAACAGTCTGCTCATCAACATTAGACAAGATCTCGTCATGAAGCTTCAGAGAGTCCAGAATGCCTCAGCCAGACTGATATACAGATGCAAGAAATCATCACATGTAACACCCCTACTAATGAGACTTCACTGGCTTCCAGTACAGGCCCGAATTGATTTTAAAGTTCAGTGTTTGCCTTACAGCTCCTATCATAATCTTGCACCAGAGTACCTACAAGAAATTCTCCAGAAACACACTCCAATCAGAAATCTGAGATCCCAGGATCAACTGCTACTAACTGTCCCTAACGTCAATCTTAAATCCTTCGGCCAGAGGTCTTTCTCATTCTGTGCTCCTTCTCTTTGGAACTCTCTACCGTTGGAAATCAAGAACTCTCCATCTTTAGCTGTCTTCAAATCTAAATTGAAGACACATCTCTTCTCCAAGTATTACTATTAGGAACTGGATCTGCGCTTTGAGTAACCGATTGGATGGATAATAGCGCAAAACAAATACTCTTATTATTTATTATGTTTTCACAACTGACAAGTTGTTCTCACGTGTCAATTAACACGCGTGGACCAGCTGATTGTTCAATTAACTTCAAAGTGTGACCGAGAGGGGATTATCAATTAGCTTAACGAGTCGTGTGGAAGACAGTACTAATTGGTTGTGAGCTTGCTCAGCCATAGCTTGTCGTTTCCGGATAACTGAATCAGATTCCAGTGCAAATGTACAGATATGGTTTGAAAAAATGGCGTCCGGGTCTTAGGAAAATATTTGTTACACTCTAAAATTGTCCGGATAGCGAGTCAGGGTATCAGAAGTTCGACTGTAAATTAATACTGACATGACATATATCCAATAAGGAAGCCATAATTGAAAACTCAAGTTACAAGAAGTAGTATCCTTCACGTTTTACTAAACATAACATTTATTTTTTCTGGTAACTAAAATATGCTTTGTTTGCAACACCCTTATAGTCATACTGTTGTAGTACTAGTACAATTTGAACAAAACTCATTTGGCTATGGTTTTGATTATGTCAGCCATACAGAAACATATTTAGGGTATTTCATTTTAATATTTGTGACAAGACACGTTTTACAAAATAGGAGACACCAACTGACTTAGGCATTTCATTTTCTCATCACATACCATTTCTTTAAATAAATCACATTTGACATGAAATGAACCTAAAGTGTAAAATTAAAGAGAAGCGTAAAGTTACTAGATGGTTTTATAACTCACATGCGCCCAAGAATTCTCAGAAGCTAGAACTGATAGGTCGGTGACAACTGAGGATACACAGACTACAAAAGAAGACAGGACAGACATATTAGAGTGCAATATCCTTTTCATTGTTTCCATGTTTGCTTAGAACTTCCTCTTGACGTTAGCTACTAGAACATAATTGCTGTCAAAGACAATATCACTAGCCAGGACAATTCTGGTAAAAAACACGGCGAGCAGAGAGCCACTTAAACAACAATGAGACAAACAACACTGAAACCTGATAATGTCAAAAGAGACAACTAGGCACTCGTACCGTTTTTAACAAATATCTCTTCTTTTTGATCATTTATATAGCAAAATTTAAGGATGTATATAAGGAATATCCAAGATTGAAACTTCATTATCGTTCTTGTTTCAGGACATCTGATGTCAGTGTGATATACAACCTAACTATTGTACAACAAATCACAAATCAGCCTATAATACTCACCATGTACATGGTACATGTAGTCTGAATTTCTATTTAAATTCCACAATTGGTTACCGAATATGTGTTTGCTTGAATTCGTTGGGTTTATCATCGTTTGGTTTCAGTCAACAACAAACTTGGAATCATCAAGGAACACTTTTAAAAATGTATACTATTCAATACCCATATCAAGTGGATCTATGCTCTGCATCTCATCTCAAAACCTCAGCATGTTGTTCTTTTTCTGATGCTTCGAGATGTTCGTGAACCACATAGTTATTAGTTTAGAGGAACTTTATTTGATAGGTACCAAGTTATATAGAGGGACTAAGTGGATTCAAATACGATGATGTATCAGGACGTTTTATTGTTGTTATTTGTAATGCTTTGTCTTTGAATTAGATACCCAAAAAAAAGAAACAACTTCTGACAAATAAACCCTAAATCATTAAAGAAAAGACAAAACTAAGGTCGCATTTGTATTTGTATTTGTACAAGTCAAATTAGATTTCCCCTATACAGAATTACATATTTTCATGAAAATACGAACAATACGAACTCTTGACCATATTAATTTTGCGTTCCATTTGCAATTATTTTTCCTGAATATTTTGTATATTTATAAGAAACATATGATATCAATTGAGTCAGTGAGTGAGTTATTGTTTAACACCACTTTGGCCATTTTTCAGCCATTAGCCAATGGATAATATGTTCCAATCATTATGCCAAATGATTGTTGAAAGATATCCTACCGACAATCTAAATTATGTTTAGAGATTTTGCTATATAATGTACGTCTGTCTTTTCTGTATTTATACATGTATTTGTTTAAAATTGTACACTATTGTTCAAATACGATGATGTATCAGGATGGTTTATTGTTGATACAGTGTCAACTGAATCGAGGTAATGCCTTGATCTTCCTTAACAAGCAAATATGCTCACAATCTTACTCATCTGCCAGGGGATTGTACGGTGGAAATAAATCTCATCTCCTGTCATTACTGCCTTGATGAGACTGTCTGGCGGACATTGATAAATTTGTCACCATTGTCAACATACATTACTCTTGCTTTCCTCCGCATCTGCCTCGGATTATTGGACATCATGGACACAGTATATTGTTTCATCACATCGCTGATAAACATATGCATTTTTCAATGATAAACACTCCCCTAAGAGATGGTACATATTGTTTAAGTGCATGTTTAGAATAAAAAATAACCAAACCACTGGGATTCATTGGGAATCTGTGTGCAATTAACCTGCTACGAGACTCACATTGTAAAACGTTTAAAAGAAGTGCAAAACTACAAATCCATATAACTTGACATGAAAATTAGTTGTCTGCAATGTGTGTATTGATACCTTTCTTTACATTACATTTCAATTAGGCAATACAAAGCTTTGCTTTTTTTCTATCTACATATACCAAATGAGTCATTTGTGTCTGCTGTAAACTACATATTATTCATGAATAAAATCAAGAGTTCTATTGCATTCACTGATATATTTCAAAAATTAGTTTTTAAATTTTTGTTTAATTACAAACGGTAATAGGAGGCATAAAGCAGTGGTGTATAATGATCTTCACATGAAATCTACCTCGAAAGTCAAGCAAATTTCAAATTCAGGTGGCACAGTTTTCTATGACTGTCACAGCTCAGTGCTCACTTAGTATGCTTTTTTGAGCAAAGATTCATTTTGCACCACGTCTTTGTTATTGAAGTCCCATATGTTCATCATAAAACATGAAAAAATAACCATTTGTTAGAATTATCAGAATCAATATGAGCCGTGATGACGTCAAATGATGTTTTATTAATGATCTTGAATTACCTCTGCTTGACAGACATCAGGGGGTTAGAAATGAGTCATTTGGAGTAATTCAGTTACTGTGAAGACAACTATTAAAAATTTGTTTTTGAGATGTTGCATGATGAAATATAAAGAAAGGTTTTAAAGGGGCAGAAGCATGCTTTTAGGGGGAATTTAAGGTGATGTCAGGAAAAGGAAAATTAATGGTTCAAATTGAAAGACAATGTATTTCAACTAAATGGAGCAGTAACAATTCAGATAAATAACTTAAAGTTTAGCCATGCGATTCCCTGTTCTTACACAAAATGAATTAAAGGTGTTCACACAAAATAGCCGCCAATGGATTTCATGTCTTCATACTTTGTCCTCCGACTATGGATGGTTGGCTTGTGTAATGAGATATTTGACACTGTCAAGATAATGCATTTAGCATTAAAATATAATTATCAGTGAAAAATTTTAAATATAAAATTATCAAAAAACGTGCTACTGCCCCTTTAAGGAATTCATGAATCAAATACAACGGTTATTTATACATTTCCAAGGTCAATATGTGTCCTTAAGACACCAATCTTATTCCTTCCCGTCTGGCATTACGTCTCATCACAGGCATCGTGATTGAACATAATACACTTTGTTACGAAGCAGTAACATGATTACAAAGAGCTGATTTGTTAGCCACTTAGCTTTAAGTCTTAAGCTGAAAATTGTATATGCACATGTATATATATATCACTTCAGCATAACGCAAGCTCGCTCAATATTGTTTTATTCAGGCCAATAAAACAAGATATTGACCTCTACAAAAGTCTATATTTGTGTAATGTAGCAGACTGTCCTTATGGATACAACAGAAGAATGGAGGTTCTATGTAGCACTGATAAATTGTTTTGGCAATACAAATAACGGAAAGACACTTTAGCTCAGCCTTATGTCTCAAATTAATACATAAAGGTATGTGTGATCATTTGTAATCATTGTCAATCTCCCTTATCCATTTTGGTGATAATATCTCAAACTGAATCAACCTTAGCTGCCCATTTTGTCAGGTAATCTATATAAATCTCGCCTCAACATCCCAGGTTGGTGCTTCTAGTGGTGATTGAACGACTTTACATTGCCCAGTTTTGTACCTCATTACCTCTGCTCCATCTTCAAGACTCCTCTCAAAGCTCCTGCAAACGTGTTAAGAATTTCCAAGTGCTAATATCTAGATGTGAAACCGTTAAGTCGTTGTCAGTTTAGATTCCTTTAGGAATTATTTTTATGATATACCATTGCTTTGGGTATCTTGTCATTTTCAATATGCCTCCTCTCCGCCAATAGTTTTTGCTAAATAAATTTGTGGTACTTATCAAAAGGAAGTGGTACTCTATGAACTTATTTGTTCGTCGTTGAGTTTCCACATTTCATAAATACTGTCACCATTACCTCTCATGTAATTAGGAATCTGTACCACTGATCTGCAATTTTGTCACATTAATATTACTACGAAACTACTAAGATACCAAAGACATACCTAATTTCATCTTTATTAACACACTAGATCAACAGTTCTTAGCTTTTATTTCCCATGTCTTACATAATGGATTTTTTTCACTTATTCTAAGCATTTTGATTGTTGAAACGACATCAATCATATTACCTATGGTGAACCATAGATGTAACACGTGGACTGTTGTTTAAATCAACACTCCTTAGCTTGTATTTGCTATGTCATTCACATTCGTCTTCAGCATTTCAATTTCGGATCATATCATGAAAATTATGAAATAGGACTGAGTGAAGTGTTCAAGGTGAATAGACCAGGGACAAAATAACATATTTGAAAGATTCAAACTCAGACATTGAAGCCAGCATGCTTTTTGAACATGATCGTGCAATACATCTGTAACGAAAGGCTTAATAGATATAGAAACGATTCCTTATAGCTATGGTTACACCCTGTGCACATTTACTCACTCAATCACAATATACATTGGATATGTCAAGAACTGCTGTGGTATCAACTCAACTGATCAAACACAGAGGTGTTACCATGATCAATAGGTTCCATCCTGATGTCAATGTAATCTGATCTTTACCGTCTTATCAATGATTCCTTAGACGTCTTGATCCATAGAGATTAATAACCTCGTGTGTTTCCGTATCATTAATATCATATAATAGGAATAACATTTTTATTATGCGAGCCTTTGGCGAGCATAATACATATATTTATATTCGTGTTATATGATATTAATGATACGGAAACACATGAGGTTAATAATTTCTTTATCATATAATGTCATTTAGAAATAAACGGGTTTAAACGAAAATATGATTACTACATAAAATATGTTTGACCTAGATTTCGCGGAGTAATTGCTTTCACAATAAACCAAGGTGAAGGTCATATTGTCGGCGATCAATAGTTGTGAACAGTCTAGAAATAGTCCTTCATTAAATTATTTTTTTCACAGTGTTAGAAACGTCTTCTACAATCTATCAACATTTTAAGTTTTATTCCCAGTGCACGAGTAAATATTGTATTTTTTTATAACACAAAATGTGTAAGAACCACTGGTCAACGTCGCAACAACAGGGGAAGTAACTCTAACTGCATTGGGAAAGGTGCATTGTCATTGTTATTACGCCAGTTCAGTTACGGTATCCTTAGACCAAACGCCGACTTTTTGCGAAGGTGAGGTTGTTGTGTTTGTTACTCCGCTACCAGATAATGTGTATTATCACTAGAATATGATTTGTTTTTGCTGATAAGTTGGTAACCGACATGGTCAAAACGATCTAGGCCTATGTTATTTACGAAAATTGAAGCACATATTTTTTCGATAGTCGATATTGTTAGCTGCATATCGTTATATTTTGTAAACGAACGATGAAAACAACTTGAAATGCTTCGATAACCAAGCTATAATTTCCTAAATAGGAATGCGTGATAAGTTTACCCTGACGGCTTTTGTACGATATTTTATTCGATAAAAAACACAAAACCTGAAAACTCCCGACGACTTTATCAATGGTCAGTGACCGTTTTAGGACTCGCATGACATGCATGGAGTTTTGAGAAAATAGTTCGTGTTTTGACCTAATTTGCATCTTTATCAGATTTTGAGGCAATCGGATACCAAGTTTATCAGATAGCTTTATTGCATCGATAACAACCTCCATTATATGATAAGATATCAAACACTTTTTCATAAAACAATATCTGCATTTGAAATATAATTTCTTAATTTGATTTTCTCAATAGACAGGCTTATTTCTACTCTCTGACATATTTGACAATCAAATGTATAAAAGTATCACCAAGTCTTTATATTTTTTATATTAAAAACAATATTTAACAGAGATCAGTAATATAGCACAAGGCAATTAAGATTCTGGAGATGTAAGATGTTAAAAAATATCTCACAAGTTATTTGTGAAATGATTATAGCATTATCTTCGATGTTCCTTGGTTATCAATTGATGGTAAAAATGCTGTGAAGTGAACTGATGTTGATGTACTGAAGACAACATATGTTAATTATAGATTAGTAATCAGGTTTTTTTACTCGTCATATTCACTCATGTCTTATTTAATATCCCTTCTTGTAGCTCAAACTCAAACTTTTTATTCTCTGAAAACCGCAAAAGGCGGAAGATGACATAAACATATATACATTTTTCATATAAACAAGAGAGAGGTTTACTGATAATATAATAACATATCTTTTAATTGTGTTGAGTATTTGATTAACAACTTAGAAAGGTTTTATAAATCTTTGTGGGAGTTAATAATTTTTTAAACTTTTCCAACAATAATTACAAAGAGAAAGCATTGAATAAAAACTGGCATTTATTCCTTCGGGCTGAGAGAACATGCAACAAGAATGCAATATGCCAACATGCGGTGGCTCACAAACGAGAGATATGAAATTCCCCCCACACATGGACAATGTTGAGCAAAAATTGCTAAGATAATGATGTTAAAACTTTACACCACTTATAATTATTTCCGACACATTGTAGATGGAAAGTGCATAATATTGAAAACACGCCAGGCCAATAATACTACTGGGAGGGTGGGAGGGAAATTTTGTAAAAACTGTGCCGTCTGTGCAAGCGTGCACGTCGTTCTCGCCTAAGCGTAGGTCGAGCTATAATCAAAGGGACGTAACTCTAATCGGAGTTAGTAAACCACTGAAGAACAAATGTTGGTCTAGGGGAGGTAACTCTTGTTTAACTCAAAATATATTTTAAGATATAAAATAACACTTTAACTTTTCCAACAATAATTACAAAGAGAAAGCATTGAATAAAAACTGGCATTTATTCCTTCGGGCTGAGAGAACATGCAACAAGAATGCAATATGCCAACATGCGGTGGCTCACAAACGAGAGATATGAAATTCCCCCAGCCCAGAGAGAGAGAAGAAATATTGGTCTAATAAATGGAGAGATAAAATTATAAAACTACTTGGTGAACCTTATCTGCACAAAAATGGAATGACAAGCATTTGATAACAAATAAATATATATTCTGATTACTTGGTTAAGGCATGACTATCCAAGAAACACTAGTAACCACTAATTTTTAAACTTGCGCATCATTCCCCCATCTGCAGTTAATGAAAAAACGCGACATGAAATTCTCTAGATTGCGGCGTGAGAATTCCATCAGAGATAAACTTGGAATGAGTTCATATAGTCTTTGTGGACTGTCGTTTTCATGCATTCTGGACGCAGCATCTGCTATCTTGTTCTGTAGACCTGGAATGTACTCTGCTTTTATTGAGAAATTAAAAACAGCCTGTAGCCAACACAAGTAGCGTAAATATTGCATAACAAAAGGTAGTTTGCAGGAACCCTTGTTAATTATGGCTTTAGCAAACATGTTATCAGTTTTAACAATAATTTGCTTATTTTGCCATGCACCTGACCATCTGATAGCAGATAAAACTATGGCCAAACACTCTTTAGTGTTTATGTGCATTTCACTCACATCTGGCATGTCACATTGCCAGTTTACATAAAAGAAATCTCCCATGTAATAAGCACCAGCACCTTTTGAAGAAGCGTCTGTCTCAACAGTACGTATTGGACGTTTATCCAGGAATTGCTTTGAACCATTAAACAATACAAGACAAGATCTCCACCAAGCGATGTCCTTCATAAAGTCATCTGTTAACCGCACTTTATCTTGTCCTGCACGTAGGGTAGTTTTCAAGTCAATTAGTCTTCTCAGGAACGATCTCCCCCCTTGAATTACCTGACAGGCCCAGTTGAGCTTCCCAATCAGGCTTTCAATCTGGCGTTTACTGGCTCTCTTTCGATTTGCAAAGAGGTCCAATAATTGTTGCAAGTCTTTAACCTTTTCCATAGGTAAGGCTAGAGTACAGTCACATGTGTTGATAACAACTCCGAGAAAAAGAAGATTCTGACTTGGACCTTCAACTTTGTTCCAATTAATCATAAAACCCAGGGCCCGTAGTACTTCTATAAGTTTTCCAAGAGCATGGTTACACATTTCAACACTATCTGAAATCACCAAAAAGTCATCTAAATATGCAATAACTGTAAAACCAAAGCTCACTTTCATAATTCTGCAAACAGCTGAACTTAGAGTCTGAAAAATCTGGGGGCTCTTGGATGCACCAAATGGAAGCTTCCTATCATACATATACACAAAATCACCATTCTCAAATTGCCAGGCTAGTCCTGTTAAGTTATAATTACTTGGATGTATGGGGACGGATCTGTATGCATGTTTTAAGTCTACTTTTGCTAGAACACTTCCTGGTTTTATGTGCTTCATTGCTTCTCTAATATCCATGTATTCACAGTCACAATTGTTCATGAAACTGTTCATTCCATGGCTGACGGGAATACTACCATCATGAATAAGTCTGATTTTCTTATCAGACTTTGGAATTGCCCCCACTGCACTTACTATTTTTGGTTTTGTCTCTGTAATTTCATAATTTCCAGCTTCTAACTCTTCTTTTATCTGTTTTTCAGTTGCTACTTTATGATTTTCTACTGATCTGTGATTTGAAACAAAAACATCTTCGATCACAACAGTAGACACGTCAGCTAATTTAAACCCTTCTTTTACACCTGTCAAAATATAGTCCCGATCAACGTCATTACGTGGTAAGAGGGCCTCCCACGAATCATAACACAACGTCTCCGTTAAAAGTTTTTTGACTGGTGCAAACCATTGTAGTCGTTTGCTCTGCTAGACTGTGTGTCAGTGCCATTATGCTCCTGCATCGTATGACCCCTTCTCGTACACACGGAACATGCATGTACAAGTTTACACTGATCCCCTCGGAAACAACTGCCGAAATTGTAGCGTCGACAAATTTCCATTCCATCCGCGGTAAAGGGGCCCCTCCATCTGTTGCCATGGTGACTGTTCGCGCCCTTCTGTACACTGTCACTTATGTTAGACCTATCCATCTCCTTCAATGCCCTCGCTGTATTGGAGTTTGGTTTTGGGACCAGTTGAAATTCGCGAATATCCTGTAATTGGGTTCCCCATCGGAAATGATCACGGTGCTGCAATTCTCTGTATTCTTGATCATACAAGAGAACACTTCCCCACACATATTTTGAAGATAACCTACACACATTTCTCACGTATCTCAGATAATCACTAATCCCTGTCGTATCCAACTCTCCCTTGTCAATCATATCCTGAAGAATCCCCATACTTGCATAATTCCACATGTCGATGGTGATTTTGCTCAATTTTTCACGTGACCTTGTATTCATTCCCAAAGTAATGCCCTCGGCAATCTCGACCGTGCCCGTGTCTACATCAAGAGAGTCTATCCACAAATAATCAGAGATCTTACGTTTTGGAGGGATATTGCGTTCGTTACGTCGTTGTGTATCCATTCCTCGACGAAACGTCTGTTGACCTTGTCGATATCCGCCATGTTGGATATCGCCGCCATGTTGATTTTCGTTGGCCCTGTCCATTGTCGTGTTTTGGGTAGAAGCTTTAAGACCATCTATCTGCAACTGTAAGTCGCGCCGTCTGTCCTGTAGTTTTAGGCGTTGAAGAGTCAGTTCCAAAGTCGCACATTCCGCTTCAATTTCAGAAACTGTCTCTTCTCTCACGGCCCCGTCTGCCTTGCCAAACGCCGGGGACAGACTCATGGCGCTCAATTTTTCCATGGGAGAACCTCTCAAAGCCTCCATAATCTCAGGCATCTTCGCCCCAGCACCTTTACGCTTCGGTTTCACGTCCCCTTCAGACATCTTCTTGTATTAACTATAAACGTACCAAGCCAGGAATAATAAGAAAATTTTGTAAAAACTGTGCCGTCTGTGCAAGCGTGCACGTCGTTCTCGCCTAAGCGTAGGTCGAGCTATAATCAAAGGGACGTAACTCTAATCGGAGTTAGTAAACCACTGAAGAACAAATGTTGGTCTAGGGGAGGTAACTCTTGTTTAACTCAAAATATATTTTAAGATATAAAATAACACTTTAGGATAGACATTTTTGGAAAATTCAAATATTTGGCCTTGTAGCTATGTTAAGTGTTCAGTAAGGATATCTTTTGTGTCATTTTGGTTCATTTGAGCTATTAGTTTTAGATCTTCTCACTTATGCAAGTTGTTATTATGAATAAAAAAACAACAACATTGAAACCACAAATTTGCGCCCACTCAAAAAGTGATATATTCTCTCAACATCTTTTGCATGATCTACAATATACCTAGCTTACGGTAGACAGTCGTGACAATGTAATCATTTGACATATAGACTCCACAGAACATTGTTGCCTTATATGGTTTTAGGTGTCAATCCTGAACTGAAGTACGACATATGCATGAAAAACGTGTTAGGATTAGCATAGGAATTGTAAATATGTATAACTTTTAATGATTGTTCCTGATATAATTTGTATGCCAATGAAAAATATACATGCACAATTGATAAAATGAAAATTCATGTAATGACAGTAGATGTATTAAAAATCAAAGGACGGATGTTTTTCTGTTGATGACGTGTTTGTCAGTTTATGACGTGTCCTACAAGGGTATAAAGGCAATGCTTTTTTGCTTTTTTGTTTGTTCCTTACCCATAAGGCTTATCTGTCACATTTATGACAAAGTACTGAATTTCTGTCACAAGAGTTTGCAAATTTCGGGTGAGATGACTGATAGAACAAACTCACCCGATTAAATACATTTATGTTGATTAATCTTTTAGCCTATAGTTTAAATGTTCATTGTTAACATTAATAAAGAGCAAAATTGACATTATACAGATTTATGTTCATTCAGATCATTTAAAGGACACACAACTTTAAGTGGCTTTATTGAAAATTTATTTACCTTTCTGAAATGTTTCATGATTTGCTAGAACTGTTTTTCGCAATTCATCAAAACAGCGATATTCGGTTTTGTTGAAACATATATGTCGAAATGGCTATCAAAGAATAGAGAAGTTGATTGACTTGTCGAAGTTGATTATCGATAAAATAATCTTCCTTATTGATATTCCGTTATTTTTTATCACAATAATACGTTGTTGTCACAATATAATAGTGTTAAATTTCTTATCATTTCAAATAATTGCTGTATCACTGAACTACAATAAAAGTCAAAATGCACCATATATATTTATCATTTTGTGTATACAGTAATAAAACTTCAAGAGCATCTAAGAAATTAAGTGGCCAGGGAATACTCCGGTGTTGTATCAAGTTACTCTAATAGATGGCTTACATCCTCTCCTATTACAAAATAAGATAACATTTCAATGTAATTAAATACTTTTATCATATCTAAAGAATTGTCATGCATTTCATGTATGATATACTAGTTTCGTAATCTTAATTAGTAATTAAGTATAGGACCCTCAAGTATCCTAAGGTTATCAAAATTCAGGGATCGTTAGATAGTAAAGGGAATAAGTGGAGCGGCACTAAGCCTCCACAATCAACTTATACTAACTGAGTTATTGCAAGTGAAGAAATTTGTGTTTTAATATTTGATTAAAATGTGCCTGTGGTGACGTTGTCCAAGAGTAGAGAGATAATAGTTTATGTTGACGGGCACATCGTTTTCACTCTAGTAACTCCTATATTTGGTACTGTATATTGTTATAATTATAGTTGTTTCTTTAGATCTTCATCTTATTATGTTTCTAAAAGAGCTTCGTCACGAAAATGTCTTTTTCTTCAAATGTAATTTCATTTCATGATCGATGTTGTTGTTAGAATACAATGCAATATATATAAGTGTCTGTTTGAAAAAAGCTCTTAAGGTTCAAGTGTGAACACATGTTCACTTCCCAACATTCTATCGAATTCCCTTCAATGTTAAAGTTTGTTTTTGCTGTAACAGTAGAAAGCCTGCTTGAACTGATCTCACTGCGAGCGACCACACATTATAAAGAAAGTATTTAGCTTAGCAAATTAACTCCTGAGGGTACTTCCTTGCTACGTTTTCTAATAACTAATACACACCATTTTGGAGGCAGAAATGAAATACACAGGACAATATGTCTATCAGGTTTCCATTTGAATTAAATACCACAAATAGCAACACATAAACCCTAAATCATTAAAAAAAGATGAAACTGTGGTCGTATTTCTAACCCAAGTTAAATTAGATTTCCTCTATACAAAATAACATATACATACGGAAAAAAGTTAAATTCGAAAACTAAAAAATGATGCTATGGCAAAGTTATGGTACTGTGAATGAATTTATGACTCTTAACATAAACATGTAGATTTTGTTAATAATTTCTTTAAAAAAGATCATCCATGTAGAAATGTTATGAAATTACGATTGAATTTGTAATGGCACTGAAATTTCACCCAAAATAAATATGGCTGTAGTGCCAAAACTAGGCAGTAGACCATGGGTTTCAGACATCAAAAATAACATTTGTGTTACCAACTTCCAAACATCAACTCATCTGTTATCTTACAAAATAAGGAAGTCACTGGTAGTTGAAATGGCATCCCTTTTTCAACAGTTATTATCAATTATGGACGAAATAGATGGCATCATACAATTTTGGAATAATCTTTGGATTCTTCTGAGTTTAATATGTTAATAAAACACTTTAAATTGATTTATAGGGGTCATTACAGTTAACACTGATATCTTTTGTTATTAAACCATTTCCCTTGAATTTTGGTTTTTGGAGAATTTGCGACTTTGAAGGATATTAGATGTCTGAATAGTGACTTTTGACTAATATGTTTATACCAGACGCTTATTTCTACAACTACATGTACATCGCCTTCTTTCTTATCAGGCAACTTTTGCAGCTGAAACATCGTGGGGGTGCTTAACTTTTTTCCATATGTATATTTTCTGTCTGGACCAGTTTGTCATCTCTTTATGATTGAAATATATATTGTAAAAACGAAAGAGAGGGTATCCTAAGTTTGAGAACTTGTCCTCAATCATTGTAAATATAAATATCTTAAAACCAAAGTGGCAAAATTCTTTAGAAAATTAAGCTTCAGGATCTTCAATATTTCTTTCAGATGATTTACTTACGTGTCTGTCATCCACCTTACATCTGTAGTTTCAGTAAATGTAAAACATTGTGAATAATAGGACAATATTGATCTGAAAAAGATACATATATTAACGTCATATACTTACTGAAAACTGCTGTCAGTTAACTGTTTCATAAAATTAAGGGTTCATAAGTATATAAAATCACAATGTTTTGTGAAAGTTGTGTATAATCAACTGTAGTAGAGACACCTTTCTCTGCATTGAGGTTAAGATGGAATCTTTTTGCACTATTAAAGGTGCAAAATACAAACTATTGAACTGACAACGGAGTTTTCCCATATACTCAAAAGTCTGTAGCAAGATACAGCTTGAAGTTGACTAGCTAACCAACCAATTTATCCTAACTAACTTATTGAAAATTACCTTACTGCTTCTTAATAAAGGGTTTTATATTAGATCAATATGTCCGTAAAGCAGAGGTAATGCCAGACAGGACATTGCTGTCTGTAGGGCACATATGTGTAAATATGATATCGGAAGTGTGCTAAAGGTCGTTATAGCTCAACTACGTCTTTTTGACCTAGACCATAGCCACCTCAGAATAGACGAGTTTAGAAGATGCTGGTACAATCAGTGCTAGTCCTGTTGTCAGAATCTGAGTTTCATATTCGCGCCAGGAGCTCCACTTGAAAAGGAATTTGTACTACTGTGGATAGTATGATCTCGATATACCTTTGCTGCTCTCTATCCAAATCTTGATATCACTAACATGTTTTGAAGAATGCAAACTATTCATGTTTTAAATGTGGTATGTCTTTGAAAATCTAGCACTGCCCACCACGTGTGCCTCAGCTTTGTAGATTATGAATTGTAATAAAGGTCAAATTTCGTAATTTAAATTTGTTCGATCTTGAAGAAAGTGAAACTGTTTAAGAGAAAGGGCTGTTAAGGTGAGAGATATATATCCTGACAAAGTGGGAAGCTAATGTTGATTTAATTAGAAATCCTAGCTCTGAAGCAGATTTGCAATGTGATTGAAATTGATTGCAAATGAACGCAGCCTGCGCTGAATATTGATTGTTTCCAAACGGTTGTTCTCAAGTGTCTCTCAGTGGCGGGGTAGGCCGGGAAAGTTTATTTCCCTGACTTCATTGAGATTGTGTATTTCAATCAATGGCCTAGTTATCCATAAACACATTATTTGAGAGATTCACTAGATGAATCATTCTCAAGATTCTTGAGAAAAGGGTTTTAGAACTATTTTTTCTGATGAACAATTGACCTACTAAAGAGGTCGAGCAATGGAAAACAGATAAAAACAGAAAAGGTATCATATAAACAAGGGACTTCGACTCATCCAAATATCTGTCCCCATTACTGTTTCTCTTCATCCAACCATACACTATGCACTCGCCGACTTCATTCCTTGATATATTTGTTACTTTCTGCTTTATGTTTGGAGGATTAAACTCATCGATTACTGTGATGAGCTGAAAATTGTTGGTACTTGGATTCATCATCAATAGTCAATTGAATTATAGTTCAGAAGTAATGGACGTTAAGTAGAAGATCGAAGGTTAGTTGTGCAAACGAGAAAAACATTGTATCAAAATTTTGTGCAATCTCCACCTTTTAAACAACCACTAAACCCGACTTTATCACCTTTCGATTTGTGTTCAAAATTTGAAAAAAAACCACATTTAATTAGCCTTTCTTTAACATCAAGTAATAAACAGTTGTAATAAAACTCACCAAGGTTAGGGGCCATAAAACGCACGCGGGTGTGATGAATTAAACAGACTGTTACAAAGTGGGACATCTTTGTTTCAAATGAAACTGAGTAATTAGTTAATTACCATTAATGTTGATATTGTTAATACACCAAACACCTAATAGTGTAATTAATATATACCTCCGGGGACCAACCAGTTATGTAAACACAAAACTAGGTATACCCCTTGGGAAAAACATAAAGATAAAGCTTATTTCACTCTCCGATAAGAATAAATGGTTTATTAAAGTTTGGTATGAATTATTGATGTAATTGTGTTTTGTCTCATTAGTGGTATTCATTATTATATGTATTAGGCAAACATATCAGAAAATACATAAAATCTATAATCTTTTTTTTTCTGACACTGACTCTAATGTTGCTTTAAACAATATTATCTTCAATTTATCTATTAATTCATCTTTTCCTTTGTTTAAATGATTCAAATTAATTATTCTTAATACAATTTCTAACACTTCTTTATGCAGACGATACTGCTTTGTTTGGCGACAGTCCAAAAGCATTGCAGCTGTCGAGTGATCACTTTTATGAATACATGAAACTTTTATGAAATTTACAGTCAATTGCTCTAAAACTATAATAGTTATCTATGGGACAGGGACAAAAAAATCTAATAAAGGCTCATTTAAATTTGGCAAACAGAATATCGATATTGTTAGTAATTATAATTACCTCGGATTAACTAAAATAGACGACTCATTTATGCTATGAAAAAACTTGCACAGAATGTTGTGAAGGCAATGTTCTGATTTTATACAACAAGCTAAAATATATTGTTGCCTCTCGATTGTCCTATGAAAACATAAGTATCATTGAAAAAGTTTATTCAAATTCTTGAAGATAATAACTGGATTAAGGAATTCTACAGTGACCTTGTGTTTATGACAAACAAGGCCGTGAGCCACTAAGTATATAGATACATGTATACAAAATATTTATATATTTTTAGCATAATGCCTCAATCCAAACTGACATTGTCAAATGATCCAACACAATTCCAACATTTCTCAACCTTGATCAGCACAATGCCAATAATGAATGGCTGAAGAAAGTTTAAGAAATCATCATAAATTGTGGACTGTGGTGTTTTCAATGATATTTAACTATAGTACAAATTGGCTGAATGCATAAGTTGACATTGACACTATCATGATAATTCTAAAAAAGGCCTACACTTTGAAAAATATTTGTTGTTACCAAAAAAATATGTCAATTCCAATTTTAAAGTTGAAACATGTAATCATATGGAACAAAAGATGTTAGATGATAAAACCAGATATTGGTTTGTAGATAATTAAATATGTTTTAAAAAACATAGAATGTACTACTTTGATGTTTACATAAACCATCATAAAAGGGTTTTTGATTAATTGAAGTGCATTTTAGACGTGACTTTGTTGTCCTATTTGACATTTCTCTCTAAACAGAGGCAAAACAAGTAATGAAATGTTGATCGAGCATCTGTTCTCATTAGTCGAGTTTGCTGGGTAGAATGGGAGATTCCTGATTAGAGGCACTCAAAGTTTCATCATTTTAGACACTGATTCAAGGCAAAGGCGTTGTGATATACACCATATTACTATCTATGCGAGAAATGTTGTAATTTGCTAAAAAAAAGAAATCAGATTGATTGTGGTGCATTTTTATACTCCCAGATGGAAACTGCCGGAACCATCGAATTTGGTCTAATAAGTACAGGGGCTCCATCAACATTTCATGACTTGACCTGCCTCTGTGGGGAAAACATGTTTTTTGAGAAGAAGGACATGACATAAAAGAAACTCATTACAGAACAATATTGAATATTGACATATTGAAAATGAGGAAAAAAATATTTAATAAGAAAAAGACTATTCCTTTGATTTAATTTTTATACAATCTACAATCTACTGATTGACCTATAAGTTAATACATTAACGCTTCATTTTTGCACAATGATCAAGGTTCCTATCAAATAAGTTGTGCATTTGAAACAACCTTTTTAATTTGAAATCCCATCACACTTTTTGTTTTTTGAAAACCCTAATTTGTTGATGCCAGTTTGTCTGTCCCTGTTCCATTTCTGTTACAAAAACACTTAAAACACTAGACAAAGTCCATATTATCCCAAAATAATTAAGGTTAAATAAATTAGGTTCCAGAACGTCTTCAGCATGTGAGATGAAAGTCCTAACAGTTTCTACAAATTAATTCATGTTGGGTTTTTTTTTCAAATAAAGGCCACTTTTGCTTTTACATGCCTCTTTTATTGATGGATTTGAAGAATACTATATTAATGTGAATACTGCATGATAAGCTCTGAATTCAACCATGTGACTCTCGTGAATGTTTATTTCAATGATAATTGATAATGTTAGTAATCATTTTTCCTTTTAACAAAACACTGAAGTTAATGAATAACAATTGCATGTATTGCTGATTTTGTTACATAATTTTAAATTAACTCACTCAATTTTGTTATACATTCGATATGTCATGAACTGCCGTAATGTCAAACCAGGGTTATCATTATCGATAAGTTCCATTCTTAAATAAATCTATCCTTTTCGGAGTAATCCATGCTTTTTCAGACGTCTTGGCTCAATATCAAATACTTTGTTAATAATAATAATAATAATAATATGAAAAATGTGCATTGCGCCCTATTTGTTTTGAAGCAATAGCTAGAGCTGCATTAAAAATATTATTTCATAATTTGATTTTTCTAACACAGGGGTTCATTTCTGTTGCTCACTGGCATACTTAACGCTGGACAACCGAGTGCACATCAACAAGTGCTAATATATGTTTATTATATGCTAAGCGGTGAGAGACTGAGTTTTCTCAGTTCTAGAAAAGTGTTCTCGCCACTGAGTGTGATATCACTTTTTCAAGTCAGTGAAAATATCACAGAGGGGATGACGTCATGTGTACAATGGTTTGACGTCACTTCTACAATCAACGCGACGTCATCGCCGTCGCTAAGTTACGATCAACAATGGTATGACGTCGCCAGAAAACTCTTGAGTCAAAGTCTTTTGGACATAAATTAACACATTTTCGACCACAGAGGCATATGATAAACAGAATATCTTTCGTGTTGAGTGTGATATCACTTATCTCTCATCTCGTGACGGGGTAAAGCCTATATTTTCTCTCGTGGCTGCGCCACTCGTGAAAATACTGGCTCTACCCCGTCACTCGATGAGAGATAAGTGATATCACACTCAAAACAAAAGATATCCTCTATATATAGTATTTGTGTGGCACAAATAAAAGGGTGAGTGAGTGAGTTGGTGTTTTACGTGTTTTGAACAATATTTCAGTTATTAAACACGTGGATGTTGCCATCCACAAGAGAGTAGACATATCAGAGAGAAAGGGATCGAAAAGATGAGGGAAAAGACGCAATAAAAGGAAACAGCCTTCTTCTGTATCCTCTTGGAACATATTCAGGCCATGGTCCTATAATAGAACTTTCATGATCAGCTGACTTGCTAGATACAATTGTTTAAAGTTGCAAATAAGTCAATGCTTTCGAACTCAGCCATTGCAAAGACTACACGAACACATAACAGAGGCAGTAGGATGTCTTAACGGGAGTATGATGCATATGCGAAGCTTTAAACCAGCTTCCGGGAAGTTTCACGTGGCCTCTCAAAGACTGCTGGCAAGCGTATCATGACTGCTTAAGTCGATTCATTTAAACTAACCTACCTTACGTTTATACATTATCTGGAAACTGTACCATGACATCGCATTATCTCCAATGTTGTGCCCATCGAAGGTGAGTCGCAAAGAAACAGGGACTATTGTAAGAGCATAGGAGAGGGTTTCATTAAGTTGGTATAACTTGTAGCCAATCCCTTCTCGTGAATAAATATGTTTAAATCAATAAGAGCATCTAAAATATCCTTCGTTTGAAAATGTAGTGAGGTTTAATAATTTTGAAAGTATTCTTACTGTAGTCATTGTAATTTTAACAAAACGTTGCACACAACCTAAAGAAAATAGGACCAACATTCATTAAATAACAGACAGTTTTCCAACATTAACTAAACAATATCTTTTCCATTTCAACATGAAGGCGAATCAGATGCACACGGGGTAATCAATCATCCATTTCTGTCAGTTCTGTCACAAAGTGAATCACCTTTGCTCAAGTAGTTACGGAATTCTGAACCCCAATTGAGAAATCATAAACAAATCTTTCAAAGAAACGGATTACATGTTCACTTCCTCTGTTTTTCAACCAAAAATAAATAATGTGAAGGGGAAGACGCAATAGCTTGTTACTCCTACACCTATTTTTAAATAATATGCGAAAGTGATGTAAAAATGATTTCCTTTAAGATTATGTCCTATCACTCTTCCTTCCGTTCTCATGTTTATCTGAGAAATATCAATATGAATCACTGTTATTTAATTAATTTTACTTTAATGAAAAAATAACAAAACGTTTTGATATTATATCAACACATTTGAAATGTGAGGTTGTACAGTACAATAATGCAATTATAAAAATGTTTGCCCCACTTACATAATTCAACTTGACTATGTAAAGCTCATGTACATGTACTAATAACATAATATATTTCATGCTTGATTGATTTCCTGTCATTTCAAACCGTCCATTTAGGTTCATGTTTCTGATTTGTTTGACCATAAACGAGATCGATATATTGATAATGAAACACATCAACTCAATTTAACTGCAGGAATATGACTCAATATTGGAAACATGTCTTTATTTACGATTTGGCTACTATAGGCGTATGTTTTGTATTGTTCAATATCAAGATGATATTAGCAACGTTTAGCCTTGATACAATTACATACCTCGGTATACATTTGCTTTATGTAAGAAAAATAATTCATTAACCAGTCAATTATGGTTAAAAATCCACAAATTGGTTGCTTATATCGTCCCTTCAAAGGGTTGTGGAGAATTAACCTGGGCCGATAATACACTAAATGGCAAGTCACTACTGCATCACAATCGATAACTGTTCTCCTTCATCCATCACCAATATAATCTACCATAGGAAGAAACTAATGAGTTTGCCGTTTGTCGAAGAAGACTTGCAAAATTGGGTTTAAGTATTGTCAATGTGTCGATAATACAGTTACTGCTGGCTAAGTGCATTCTTATGCCATCCTGATACTGTACTTATCTCTGATAAATAGCCTCGTGTGTGAAATATATAGATCAGGCATACACAAATCATTATTTAGATATTAAAGTCACATGCAAGTCACTATTGTCTCCGGAACGTAAGAGTAAATTTGTTTGTCGAAATGTCTTTCTTGTCAAATCTTGTGCCTCACAGCCATTATTGTAAGACAAACTGAGATAACATGATCAGTGTTGGTCTCTTCATTCACACAAAATGTATCTACAGTAAATTCTGTCCTGCCAGCTTCTGCTTAAAATGTATAACGATAACCGGTCGCATATGGCCTGTTCTTTTGACTTATCAACATAATCAAAACCTACCTGTCTAATTATCCAAATATAGATACTATTCAAGGATCGTTTTCAACAAGTAACGAAGAGATCAGTAGTTCGCGTCTGTGTGATAAAACCGGTTCAGATCTCCCTATATTGATGGACTAAAATCAAGTACTTCATCATCATAGTGATAATTTGCCACTTACACGATTGAACAATAATATATAATGATTGGTTTATTTATATACATCTCGTTTTCATTTAAGGCAAACATTTAGATACAGATTCCAAGGTTTCCAATGGTATTCCAATAACATGTTTATAAATTGTATTGTACATACCCATAATAGTTGAGGTCGTGCGATAACACTCTTACACTTCCTTTCCGACATTGCAAATTTCGTTTTTTTGCCTTATTAAATTACATATATTATATGACAAAGTTACTATTTCACTTTGCATGCTAATGTTTAAATACATATATTTAGTCCGGGCTAATGATCCAATGAGGTTATGATTGACTATTTGTTCTCTCATGTTGTTAAACTTTGACTTCATTCACGTGAATAGTGCAACTCTCATTGTTGCACATTTGTATATTCGGAGCCTTGATTTATTTATAAGAATTGGCTTCAAAATTTATAAAGGTCATTGAGGTATTTACTGTGCAAACCTGGGATAAATCCGCTACATTTATTATTCCATGGTAGACAGATGTGATGTGTAAGAGTCAATTCTCGCAATTGGGTGGAAATGAATAAGATAGAAATTTCATATTTCTGCAATAACATCGATTCTTGTATTTCATTTTGGTAAATTGTCTTCTTTTCAATGAATTTTGGTCCGAGAATATTTAGATCGATCGCAAATTTTGTAAAAAATAAAACGAATGCATTAAAAATATTTATTAAATATTGAACTTTACTACACTTTGCATTTGGATCTTTAAGTGTTCTGTTGAAAACGAGAGCGACTGTTTCACTACTGTTAAAAAAGGATCAATAGTAATAGCAACATGGGTAACAATAAATCGTATTTGATAAACACAAATAACTCAATTTTCCATATATTTTCTCTTCTACGATAACAACCTTTGAGCTAACAATGTTCAACAATGCTTTCATCACAAAAGGGACTCGCAGATAAAACTTGTTGTATTGCGATTGTCTGTTTGCTTCATTACCCATCGTGTCAAGATAGCTGCCCTGTCAATATAACAGAAGACCAAACCACTGGAACTCATGATTGCCACACAATCAGTTCTTCATTAGCTTACATTAACTCAGACAATTTGTCGAGCGTGTTGATAAGCAATAAATAAAGAAAACTCAATCCGAACATACATAGAGCTTGTGCTGAGAAAGTTAGCCAAACCTAACATCTTCAAACTTACCTGAAGTAAGTCAATGATTGACCATTTGAAACTTTAATATGTTTTCATTTACTTTATTATGAACTTGCTTTCTAGCCTATTAAAAAACTTCATAATGCATTGGTTTTTATGTCAGAGTCATATGGAGATACTTAAATTAAGTTTCGTTATAGAATCGGTTAAAAGTCTCTTTAAACCTATACATACTACTCATATCAAATCAATAGTAATTTTATGGCTTCATAAACTAATTGAACCATGGTTTGAATTTCAAAACAAGATTGAACAAAAATGACATTTTGAAATCTCAACTAGACAAGACAGGACGGTAAAACTGTACTGTAGCTTGTTTTCTTGGATACGGCACTAAATATGCGTTCATTGTAATTTTAATGAATTTATAGCATTTGCTTTCTGACTGAACTGCATCAGTAAACTAGAATCGTTTCTTTTGGACTTGAGTTTAGAAATTACATGACGATTAAACAAGTTATTTGCACTTAAAGCTGACGTCTTCTTAGCTCGTACCAAGCCATAGGTAAGTCTAACAAATGTCAAAATTACTAGCAAATACATTGGATTTACAAGGTGAAAAGTCTGAAAATTCAGTTATTTGCATTCTGATGATGAAAAAGTAACGATTACAAATTAATATACATGTTCTAGCAGATTTGGGGATTGATTGGAAAAATTACAGTTATATGGATATCATAGGACTTCTACAGGATGAGGATGTTCCTGTTTACTCAGATATCAAGTTCAAGGAGCCATACATCAGCAGTAGTGAACTTTGGAAGACAGTGCTGGTGTTTTCAACCGATGATGAAGCTGTAATGGGAACATTTAGTTATTTACTCTTTAATGATGAGACACAGGAAGTATTACAATTTAATATACATATACAAGCAGGTTTTTGGATTGATAAAAGCAAATTACAGAAATATGGAAATCAGATGACTGTGAGAATGAAACACTGAATACAGATTAGCTTATTAATACCTTTATTAGAAAAAATCAGTAACATGATACTAAACAAGGGCAATGCTATCTTTATTCTGATTAGAAACTGAATAGATAAAATTCGAAATGAGCAACCTAGAAATTCAATTTCCAAAGCATGAGGTGAGCAATTTTGCCAATCTGTTCACTTCAAGAGTACTCAATGAATAGTTGATGTAGCATGTTTGCTGAGCTGACGTGTTGGTAAGTGATCGCTTATCTTTCTGCTGTTAATAATAATACAAATATGATCTAGCGCGGTATAATGAACGATAGGGGTAACTGTTATAACATATTATAAGGAAGACATTACATGGAATCATTTGTATTTATGTGAAGGCAATTTTCAGTTCTTTGTGATTTATTAAAGCTAAGGCAATATGTCATGAGTCTTTGAATAATCAACAATTGAATCGTCATTAAGGAATGGATTCATGGCTTTACAAAATGAAGTTCTTCATAAAATCCTTAGAAAATAAACTGTATTACATACCCATGTAATCTTACGATAGTAATACGTAATGAAATACAACGAATTCCGTATTGCACTCCTCGTTCCCTATTGCACTCCGTATTGCACTTCTCACGGAACTACTTTTTTAGCGAGGTAGGTGTCATGTCAGGTATTTATAGAAGTTTACGGCAGGAAAAACCCCATATCAATAATGTAAACAAACGCACAAATTTTGATTCAGACATTCCTGAGTGTTTATATCATGATAAATTTACATTGCTCACATTTATAGATAAAAAAATTAACATATTAATTTTAATTAGGCTACACTTCGCCGATCGCAACGAAAATATCGATCTCAAAAACTACATCGACAAAACCGTCAAGAAAACAACAAGTGTAATCACGAAGTTTGCAAATTACCTGAGGGAAAACAATGAAGGGCGAAGAGTTTAGGTATCCCGGTTCCGCAATTTGTGATTCTCATCGCACAAAACCACTGTTATTTTCATTGACAACTTTTCAATGGGGTCAAATTATGACTTCCGGTCTACTTGTGATCGTTTCATATTACGGTAACTTCAACTTTACCTCACAAACAAATTCAACGAATGTCCCTCGGTCCTGTCCTTCCAAAACGTAGACGTGCCATCATTGATAGTGATTCAGATTCATTTCATCTCGTTGAACTGTTCTGTAACGTCATCTCTCCATGTTCACACGTTCACGTTTGAATACGTTGTGACCGAACTTTGCCAAATGTCAACGAATGTTAAAAGTTATGAATGTTTATATTGTATTCGAATGAAATGTTGATATACGTGCAAGTGATATGCTATTGTCAGTAAAGAAGTTTTAAGCATCTTGCGTCTGTTTTTTCCAAATATTCATAACAGTTTTGTGTGCACTCTATTTCCATGTGACGTCATAGGTGGAGGAATGTGATGACGTAATATTTCGTGAAAGGGTTGGCGGAGTAGTTAATTAGGTCAAGACAACATGTAAACATTCTTCCGTGTACGGATTTATTTGAAGTAAATTAAACGAAAAAAGGGTATGTAATAAATATAGAACGTCATTCTAGTGCATTTTTTCGTTTGTATTGAACTCGTAGATGTCACAAAGAGCAAAGAAACAACTCGTTCTGCGAACTCGTTGTTTCTTTGCTCTTTGTGACATCTACTCGTTCAATACAAACGAAAAAATGCACTAGAATGACGTTCTATATATGTATTCCATATTTGCGCCAGATATCCATACTCTAGTCACGTCCTCTTCACTAATCATTGCAGGTATTTTTGAAGAAGAAACAAGAAGAATTAGTGTTTTGTGAATATGTCAAGGTAAAGTTCAACTTCCTTTAGATATTTATTGCCCAACTATTTACAACCAGAACGTATAGAACATATAGGTTTCTGATTTCGACACAATCCTATGTATTTATGAATGCTAAACATAATACCACCAGTGACTTGAAGTGTGCATGAACAGCAGCACAAACTGAATGTAAACATGAAGCCATGTCTACAAACAAATTTAATAAATAAGTGCCACTTCACTGTCTCAGCAAAACGACTTGCATGGAAATTGGTTAAGTGTTTCAAAGCATTGAGATTTTGTCATCAAGAGTCAACTCTGTGCATTTGGTTTAATGTTGATATGTGTATTGAATGACTCTAATATGTAATTTACAATATTCTAAGACTGAGGTACAAAATAGAAGATGTACTTGTATGTTGATAGAAAAGTTCACATGAAGCTAGTTTCAATCCATCCAGATCAATAGTAACAAATCAAATTTCTGACTTCAGCTGTCCAAAAATAACCGTTCTAAAATTATTGTTGAAGATTTTATGTTTCTTGATATCATTATAGACATATGACGCCTTTTTAATATATTGAGAGCGCTATCATGCAGGTTTTTATATGATTGATTAGAGAGAGGATATTTGTCAGGCACTGCAAATGACTCCTCAACTTAGAAGATCTATCTTTTAAACAGCATATAGTGTGTTATCTTATTATTTGCTAACAAACATTACAGTATCATATCATTGTGTTTATTGTCAGGAAATACTGAGACTATTTTGTTGTGCATACATATAATTATGAACATCCAATGGGTCAAGAGAGCCCAGTGAATTACACACAACCTAGACAAGGACCATTGGAGATAACTTCATAAAATACAAAGAGTTGTATCAAATCATTTTAAAAAAATGACAATTAAAGTGATAATTAACCTCTTATACAATGCCTGGGAGAGGTATCAATGTTGATGCGGCATAGCTAAAATTTGAATTTATAAGAGACACATATTTCAAAGGCGATCAAATCATTGAGAAATATTCAGAATTTTGTAAATATAAAATGTCACTGTCTTTATTGTGATACTCTGGCCAGAAACCAGATGATAAACTAGTAAATTCGCCTCTATAAAACAAATGTGATACAAACAGCTGCTGATATTCCAGTCATCTCTGATAGATGAGAACATACTTAGCTGAAGGAAATTGATATCACAGGAGTCCAGAAATGGCATCACAGTAAACAGCTCCGAACAGAGTAAACATGTGCTCCAACACCGAGACAACCTTGTCAACACGAAGGCGATGAGGAAGACATGAAATGGTTGCCTGTGTAAATTTTTATTCTGCGCAATCCTTAGTTCTTGCAGTCATTGCCTGTTCACACATTGGTTTATTGTTAATAACGACATATCAGAAATAACTGAACTAATTGAAAAAGAACAGAGAAGAAATAACTCACATCATTCTCATAAACATTACGACCCATGAATTGGCATCTGATTAACCTAAAAAAATCAAATCCTTTGTAATATGATTATCCTCTGGCCATTCAGTCAGCATCAATGCAAGCATTGGACTTCAAAATTAAGTGTCTCAGACACACAGAGATACGTGACTTGAGGGTTCGAGTAATTAACTTTATTTATAGGACCAATTCTTGCTTCGATAGATAGTTTACCAGTCTTTTATTTGAGCTTCCCATAATCCCATTACCACTTCCGGATTATGACTGATTATTATGGTTTAGTTTGAATTAAAATATAGAGAAATGTTTAATACAATTGATGTTTCCATAAAAAAACACATTGTAACTGGCCTTTTAAGAAGACTACGGGTTTAGCATATTATGGTTTCATTTAAGTTTTATGTTATTACCACGATGTAAAAATATAAAATTGAATATGTCAAGGTAAAGTTAAACTGCCTTTAGATATTTATTGCCGACAACTATTTATAGCCTGAAACTTAAAGAACATATACGTTTCTGATTTGGACACAGTCCTATGTATTTATGAATGCTGAACAGAATTCGGCCAGTGACTTGAAGTGTCACGAACAGCAGCACAAACATGATGACATGTCTACAACAAATTTAATAAATAAGTGCCCCTTCAAATAAAACGACTTGCATGGAAATTGGTTGAGTTTTTAAAGCATTGAGATTTTGTCATCAATAGTCAACTGTGCATTTGATTTAATGTTGATATGTGTATTGAATGATTTTGATATCTAACTTACAATTTTCTAAGACTGAGGTACAAAATAGAAGATGTAAAAAAGAGCAAATCATCATGAATATAGCCTAGAAACAGTACTTCCCTAAAGAATCTAAGGAGCATTTGTACATTGTCCTCTTTTTACTTATATTTTATCGCACTATCATAGTGACATATTGAAGTAAAAACAAAAACTTTCTAAATCAAACTTCGAGTATTCGCAACATTGAATGCATACATACGATATCCAGTTTTCTAATGATGACTAATATTTGTGCTTTTCCTTAAGCTACATATAAAAAGGTCAGAGATATTTAGGGAAGCTTTTCTTTCATAATCTGCACGTGCTCCCTGAGGCAATGACGAGGGGCAAACACCAGGATTTCTGATAGATTCAATAAATACCATTTATTTGCGTCAGTTGTATATATACAAATATCCAGGAAATTGATTGAGATATTTCCATTGAGACATGTGCATAAAACTTGTCAACAATGGCGCAAGAGGATATTTTGAAAGCAACTTAAGATTTTGCACAGAGAATTTATAAGCTAGTTTTTTTGTAAAATTATTTAATGATTCTAGAAATGACAACTACATATCATGTTTAAGAATAGCACAAATTGTTTCCCTATATTTCAGGTTCATGTTTCTAAGAATTTGCTTGTTTTTCGACTATATTTAAGTCATCGCATATGTTTCCCCTAATCTGTGTTTAGCAACTGAATTTTGCTATTTTACATAAGATAACATGAAGCGTCAGTATAAAACAATTGTTGTACACAGCAAAGTTATTTAAAAAGAAATACAACAAAAAGCAACTGCTGCATAACAGCAGAGCAAATCAAACAAATGAGTACCCATAAACAGCCCTTTCCTTTTTAACTCATCTGGACTGTTGGCAAGCGTCCTTGCATAAACTTTTTGCATTTTTATGTCTTTTCCAGAAGCATAAGCCCTAGAAGGCTGAAAGTTAATGTAGAGAATCCTATCCTAATTAGAATTATAATGCATATTTTTTCTGACCCTGTGGCCCCTTATAAGTGTCACAGGAGCCACGTCCTTAATACCAATTATAACCTTAACAATGAAAAGCAAAGTACTTTACTACAAATCATTAAAACTAATTTTATTTTCATCAGGCTTAGTACAGACAATAAATTGAAAACCTAATCAACAAATAAATCATTTGCAGATGAAATACAATCCAACTGTTACAACCATAAATCAATTGTTTAAGTCAATTACCAGTCATTTTCATTTTATTTTTGAGTTGACTTTCTATACAACAGGTTTTGAAACTCAAGCTGAGGTAAGCTCTAATCCCATACATAAATAGTTAATTACTACTGCTAAAACTATGTTAACGTTATCACGGAGTATCTCGATATATATTGTAGAAGGGTGACCTGTCAGTACATTCCTGATGATAGGCCTAGGGCACCACTCGAAATAAACTTCTTCACGAGCCATAAATGTTTCTGAAACTAAACAGATACTCACAAAATAATGTAACACTAAAATGATATTTTGATATTGTAGAATGGATATGTATGGGTCAAATATCAAACTCAAATAACTGTAAGTGTTTCAATGTTGACGCATTTCAGCAAAAGAAGTAATAGATTTCCTATACGTAATTTTATGACATAAATGCTGTTAACAAAACGAAAATATATCAGATTGTTTTGATTTGAAATGCTGTACCACGAGAACGTGCGTGCTTAATCGTCAGGAATTTTAGAAACTAAAGAATAATTTATTATTTAAGAATAATATATTTAATTTCCAAGTCCTATATAATTAAAATACCTGTTCCTATACACCATATGTTGTTGTTGCGAGCACATGCGTTTTCATGTAGCACGTTTTTAGTAGGAATATACATGTACATGTAAGGTGATGTCATGACAACGAAAACAAATTGTTCCAATTGAAAGACAATGTATTTAAATGGAGCAGCAATAATTCAAACATTTAATGTAAATGTTAGCCATGTGATACCTTTTTCTTACACAAATGAATTAAAGGTGTTCACACAAAATGGCCACCTATGGACTGTATGTGAATCTTCAAATTTGGTTCTCGGACTATGGATGAAAGGTTTGTGAAATGAGATGTGTGACACTATAAAAATAATGCAATAAGCATTATAGGGGCAGAAGCACGTTTTGTTACTGATGATTTTAAGTTAAGGCTAAATGTATGTAATATGAACACCTTTAATTCATATTGTCTAAGAATAGGGAACCACATGGCTTAACTGTACATTAAATTAACTCATGTCCAAAAAAAACGATACCAAGTTTTCAAAGTCGTCCGAAACACAATTCTATAACCTTACAGAGTCGAATTTAAGTGTGTCTAACAGGCATATATCTTGTAAAAAAGTATGCACATTTCCATTCTTCAGGAAAAGATACTTTTGATTTTGTGTCTATTTATGAACAGAACTTTTGTCATTTCACTTTAAAATTGATAAAGTATTGAATTTATGTCAGAAAAAAATGTTGTTGATATTATACACTTTATTTGACATAAATTCGTTGACGTGTCACTGCACTAGAACGTTTTAAAACAAGCAAAAGTGTCCAATTTCTCTCTGCTATCTCGCCTAGTTAAGGAGATTTCAGATCGATGATTTTTTCAAATGCATGTTTCTCGCAAACATGAAAAGATAATGTTTCCAAATTTTGCATAGACGTAAGTTAACTACTGAAGAAATGATATTACTATGTTTTAGTCTTATTAATCTGCAGTGGATTGAATTATTTTGGGATTTGTAAGATATCGTTTCTTTTGGACATGAGCTTATTTGACTAATTACTGCTTCAGTTAGTTTAAATACTGTGTCTTTCAGTTGGAACCGTTTATTTTCATTCACTCTAAAAACGTGATACTGCCCTTTTAAAATTTTAACAACAACGTGACAAGACCAAGGGTGAAATGGTTTTGTTACAGAATGAGTGGTTGAGGTAAAGGTGGCAAAATGAAAAGACCAACAAGATCAGCCAACAACTCGGTTGATGTTATAGCCTGGCCGTATGGATATGTTTCTCCTCTAATGATCTCACGTGGTAAGTACCAACGTAAACTCACTTAGTGCACTGAAAATACAACATGATGGTGAGCATATAGGTACTTTGTTCAAGACGAAGTAGTCTCACACTGGCTCACAAGAAAGCGAGAAAACATTGGCTGAAGTTTTTAAAGAAGAGCATCTGGGATGAGAGTTGACAGACAATCTTCTCGAAATATTTATAGGATTCTATTTCCGAAGCTTATTTATTTCACTCAGATTTGCAGTCGGATGGGGTAGAAGATAAATGTAACAAAATCAGAAAAAGATTCTTTCTCTTTTCTTTCTGTTGCGTTGTGACCCGTCACATACCAGCATTACAAACATTTGAGTTACTTAATAATCAAAACTACATGGTATTCTTGATAACAACTTCAGATAAACATGACATTCAGAGGAAATGATTATATTGATAAATAAATCGATAAGGAAAATATTATCAAATAGATACTGCTCTTCTAATGTATATGATCTCAAAATTTCCATTAAAGACATGTGTTCAATCAAGGGTGTGCCCTTTCGACTCAATCAATTACTCTACACTGTTGCCTTCAGCGAGCACATGGATGTTTAAATCCTTAGATAATACCGATACTTGTGGCGTCCAATTGATTACCTTACACTTTCTATAAACAATTCACATCAGGTAAAACACAAGCTAAGACCTCTTTTAAAGTAAAAAGTATTATTGTGGTGTTGTCATTGTAAACAGACACACCATAATTCATGCTAGGTTAAATACAGAGAGGAAATATATAGACAACAGAAGAGGGTAGATGACAATTCCATTTGAACATGGGATATTAGCTTAATAAGGAAGCATTAATAAGGAACAGTTTACGTTCATCGTCTTTCAGAGAGTCCCTTGTCTTTAATGAGAGCAGGTCTGGTTGGTGGAGCTCTCGGGATGACAGTTCCTCTGCTGGTTATCATTGGTCTGCTGTGTCTAGTGCTGTGCAGAGGAAGGTGAGGTTCTGTCACATCTTTATGTTATTGCCAAGGTATACTTATTATAACAAGTGTCGAAACGGTGTGCCATGATATTCAATGGCAATGTTATAGCTCTCAAAATGCCTAATTCAGCTGTGTACCTTACGTTTGTTCACTCACTTGCGTATTATAGTGCAAATATCATTTACTATGGGGTGTATTTCAGGCAATCCAGTATTTGCACCAAAAAAACGGATCATAATAAAATTTAAGTACATAAAATAAGATTCATTTTATGTTAAAATATTCGAATGCCATACCAAACAGTTAACGGTTAGAATTTTGGCAGGACATTGAAGTGACCAGGGAATGGTATTTCAAAAACACTATTTGATATTTTTTCTTGTCAATGTGATGATGTAATTTTTTTTCAGCAAGTCATAACTGAATTTTATTTGAAAAATTAAGACAATCGAAATTGACAAAAATATGATCCCATCTGTCTATTTTACTTGCCAAACTTTGAGGTTGTGCCACAGTGACCAGACAATCCCAGAATATGGTTTGAGAACACATGGACAATCATTGATCCTTTGTCATTGCTGCTGGATTTATTTGTTTGACATCCAAACGAAACCCAAAATAACATGATATTTGCACAAACAAACACTGGCAAATGAACAAACTTAATGTAGGCAGCTGTATACTTCATTGATAAACATGCTTATCTATCACTTATATTATGAACTGTAAGAAAGCCTTCCAATTAATCTTGTTTTAATATTGGTAATAAATACGGAAAGCTTCAGTAGTATTGATAAAACCTGGGTCGAGTCATGCTGCTGTTAAAATGACGGATTACTCCATAGCAGTTGGAAAATAAGTTTTCAGTATTATATATCCTAAAATATCTGCCAACTTGTTGTAAAATGTATACAAACACTTTATGAAGCTTTATGTTTAAATATATGAAATAATGTATATACATGTATAGTGTACCAGCTGTTATAATACGAGCTGGAAGTCGAATTTACTTCTGAATAAATTATTTGTATGTTATGAATAACAATATGATCTCACAGATCGGTAAATATTGAGATAGTTAATGTTGTTATATAGATTCATTGACATGGAACCATTTTGAGATAATATAACAAAACTATTATTTTTTTTACAGATCTACAAATGTGGAAAGGAAAATCTCTATTTGAAATAACTGTAAAAAAGATATAATAAACGTTTCATACTAAAACAATTAAACAAACATCTTTAAAGTCCAATTGAACATGATTTGAGAGGCCGTTCAGAGGCGTGTGCCTGCCTTTATCCGATAATCAAATGAACAACTGACTTTCATCTCACTCAATCACAAAATTGATAGCTTTTAAATATAATTTTCATTGCTACAACCCTTCAAGGGTCCCTTCATGGATTAATTAAATATTGTGCAGTACTATAAGGTGTTTTGGGCCACTTGCTTCTATCGGGTCAAGGCGTAAGGCACGAACCTCTTGCATATCAAGCGTAAGGCAGGAAATAAATGTTTTTATATTGAAAACCTCATGCAAAGCATGCATATACATGTACGCCTGCTTCAAGACAAAGTGTCTCAGGTTGTCCATTTCGTTTTGGATTTTGAACGATGAAGACGCCTTATAAGTGTTAACATCGACAGTTTAATTTCAAAACGGGTTTCTACATAACATCAGTTTCCACTTAGAATTTAATATACTTATCACTTAATACCATATCAAAATCAAAAGTTATCTATTGTAGTATATTCTTTGGCCTAAAAGTTCCCGATATCCACAATTGACACGTTTTTTAATGGTTACCATGGACAACTAGGTCTAAGGGGGATGTTGTTGCTGTTTGCATGAAGCAATGCTGCAGTAAACATGAAACTATGTAGGAAACAATCCTTTACTTTCAGAACACTCACTAAGGTTTAGGTACAAGGCTACGCTAACATTAATTTCAGTGCAGTCACACCTATGGGTTGCTAGTTAATGCTAGTAGATTTTATTGCAACAGATAGACAAAAAAGGCTTTCTCCCTGTATTAATACTAGCAACCGTGATATAGGTCACGTTCATAAACTTTCCATTTCAGTGTGAAAAGGATGATACGTTGTTTCGTTTACTCTGGCGTCTTTGCTGCAAAAATCTTATGAGTATCCCATACAGCCAAAAGAACTAAAAGACAAACAAACAGTAGGGTAATATTTGATAAGATTGAAATCAAGACATTTAACAAAATAATTTATTTTGTTTAGTGTGTCTTATAATTAAATCAATCGATGGATGTAGATACACAACTGCTCAGGATAAATTGTGTTTAAATCCCGAAATCAAAGTTTGTTAAATCACCCTCAAATGTCTTAGCGATAAATTCTGTTGAAATCAATACTGACATAGACACAGATTTTATTGCAGTTTGATTTGTAACATAAAAAGCACAGCTTGACGTTAGATATCGACTTTCCTCAAGTTAAGAGATTCTACAGATATATTGAAATGTGAACCTTTGAATTCAGAAACACTGTAATTGGAATCCGTTATTCTTCTTGTTAAGGAGAGAACAGAGGGTGGTATAAAGTTTCAAATGAAAAGATTTTTGTCTTGATACTTTATTCCAATGAAACTATTCTGCTTAAAACTTATTTTTTGTGATTGTTTGGATTGTTCGGCTTCGGTCAGAACGTCCTTGGTTGGAAATCCAGCCAGGGGCTCGGCAACTTTGTCTGCAGTGGAGAACTGTTCTACACACAGCCAGGTTTTGGTACAATGCTACACTGAATTTCAGCGCGGTACCACCCATGGTTTCGCTTATTCCATAGGTTTGCAGGTTTTACCGCAATACATAGCCACAATAGTGTTGTGGGTTTTCTACCTGCAATAATACTAGCAGCCGCGATATGAGTGAAATACTCTTGAAAGTGGCGATCAACCCCATATCACCTCACCTCACATCACATTAAAAAATATCATATTTTCCTTTCATTAAAAGGAATCTTTCCAAATAATGTAGGTAACGATCTGAGCTAATTTCATTTCATTGAACGGACAGAAGAAAGACAATCGTCCAAAATGCATTTTGTCTGCATGATTATTATGAATAGATATATGTGGAAGAAACATATACTGCATAAATATATCTTTTTCAAACACTTTCTCAATTTTTTTGATCTGACGCTATTCGTTCATTAAAAGAAACCAGTCAGGGTTGGTGTAAAATTTTATGGTACGTTTAACCTTTCTGTGACTTTTCTCTTCAGAAGGTGTGAATGAGGTCAATTGGCTCTGTTTTGGACAGTACCTTTTATAACGAGAGTTTAATCATGTTGAGATGACCATGCGATATGATGCGCATAAAAAACGCAAATCTATTTCAAAAGAAAACTTTAAGAGGTGTTCATCGTGGTACATTTAAACACATACAACAACAAAATTACATTCCAATGATATCATATTGACTTCATTTTGCGAATACCATATTTAAAGGGGTACAGTTCTTCTTCACGTTAACATTGTTGCGGGTTACCCAAAATAAAACATAAAGAATATCGGTTCATTTGCAAATCAAATAGAATTATATGGAAGACAACTATATTCCCTCGATACATATCTTTTGCTATAAATTTTCTCATTTCACTATAATGAATTCTTCCACATGTTTTTATTTGCCTGTATTCATAAACCGAATATGAACCAAGTCAGAAGTCAGTGTATAATTTCAAGCTACGGTTAACCCTTCTGTTACTTTCTCTTTTGAATATTTGAATGAGGTCAATCAGCTCTGTTTTGGACATTACCATTAACAACGAGAGATTTAGCATGTTGGAAAATGATGCGCATAAGAAGCGCAAATATTTTAAAAATGAAATCTTAAGTATGTAAATTTTTAAAAACAATACAAAAAAATTACATTACTCATTCCCTGGAATTTCATATTGACTTCATATTCAATGTGTCCATTTCTTCTTCATGTTAACATTGTTGAGGGTTAACCAAAATTAAACATAGAATATCAGTTCATGTGCAACCGAAAAACAATAAAGCAAAACTTTACCAGAATAATCCATTGTTATCCAGTATATTTAACAAGGTACTCTCTACGTATCCATTGTTTAACCTGCTTGACTTTTGCCTTAACTTTTTTGTACTTGATTGTTTTTATTGAAATATGACTTCTTCCAGATCCTTCTGTCAACAGAAGTTATTGTCGAGAAAAGGTCAGTCATGATTTATGGATGAAGCACTATATTTACATGTTAAGCCAAATGAAAGCATTATATTAGATGTACACTACATCGTCTCTCAAAACTAGTTTTGGAAGTCACGTTGCTGATATTTTAGTTGTAATAATCAGACAAATCAAGAGTGAAAGTGCCTTATTTAAACTACATTTGGAATTAAACAATTGTGTTCTTTTTTACATTTTTTTCAATGATGGCAATTAGAAACGGCGTAGTTCGTAGTTGCATTCATAACAATGTAAACACAACTGACTCAAAAAACATGATTCACACTCACAGGACGCATGCACTATTTGCGAACATTGCAATCAATTTCCTGGTTTTATATAAATTTATGACTGCCGAATATAAATGGTAATCATTGAGTCTATCAGCTTGTCCTTGTGTGTGTACCTCGTCTCTGCCTCAAGGAGTGCGTGCAAGATATAATAGAACATCTTCCCTGAATTTCCCTGTCAGGAACATTACAAATATTGGTCCACAAACTTGAAATGCGGTGTGAAGACAAGCTTTATGTCACATGATTTTCACATTTATTTTCTTCCAGACTTTGAGGCATCGTAGCACCGTGAAAACAAAATGGATCATGTTGAAAGTTCACAGCATAGATTTATTTATGTTAACATAATCAAAGTTCATACCTAGCCGTTACCCCCTAATTTTCTAAATTTCGAATACACTATTTTATATTTTTCACAATAAAATCCATAAACATCATTAAACACAAGTCATAGTTGTTTTTTTGCAGTACGGTAATGAACTTGTACTGATCTTTCTCTCGGAGATTCCATATGAAATATTTCAATCGAAACTTAATAAATTTGAATTCCAAAAATATGACCCCATCTGTCTCATTCTTCATGGTAAATTTGGAAACTTGGCAGCAGAGACCAGAAGCACCAATATTGGGTTATTTTACACGTGAACACTGGTTCACCTCTTGTCAGATCTCCTACAGTTATGTAATTAACATACGTCCAAGCAAAAACCAAAATTAAATTATATTTGCACCATGAAAATGCAGCTGTATTACGTACATATTAAAAATAGTTGGTGTAACATACTTTCGCCTCACATGGTGTAAAAAGGCAGATTTTAATACATTGGCCATGATTTAATACTGTAATGTTTGTTAGCAAAAACACAAAGTATGCCGTTTATAAGATAAATGTTCTACCAAAACCTTACAAGTTGAGTCATTTGCAGACCCTGACAAATACCCTCTTTCTAATCAATCTTATAAAACTTCTGCATGGGACCGCTCTCTAGATTGGAAAAACGTGTCATACATTGTCTATAATGAGATTGAGAAACAGATAAAAGTTTCTCAATCATTTTATATCGGCTATTTTTGACAGCTGAAGTTTCACAACTTATGAGCGTGGGAAGCCCCATATCAACCGTCATCTGTTCATAAGTTTAACATTTTTTCGATCAAAATATTACTCTATCATCAATGATTTGAAAAATTGCATCATATTAACATCGTTACACACGATTGATATAAACAAAAGGTGGATCGAAGCCAACCGATATGTTTGGTAGAGCTTGTCTTTTACTGAAACAAAAAGGTTGGTCTCTGATTACCCCTGAAGACAGGATGAAGATGAAGGCAAATCGACAGCCAAGCAAACACCTCAGAGGAAAGTCAATACAGGGGTTTACACTTTAATGATTCCAGACACGTCAGAGTACCAGACAAACACAAGGGAGAGGATGAATTGCAGCTCGGCAAATTGTTTGTGGCAAGATGAACACTTGATCAGACAAGGAGACAGTATAGCTAACATCGATCGGTAAGGAATGAGAAAAAAACAACGACCAGATAAAACCACATTAGTAGCAACTTTTCCAAGTATATTGTTGTTTTTATTTACAGAGATAACTGCTGTATTAATCACCTTTGAATTTAGTTGTTAAGGCATTTAAGTCACTGGTGGACAAACAAATATTGGGAATAACTAATTACTAGGTTTATGGTATATTTTAGGTTATTTGTGTAGAATTATATGCTTTGACCATTGTTATCAACATAACATGGTTTCTAAGAAGAATTGGGAGTTGATAGATACCCTGACCTCATCGTTGTTTCGAGGAAGCGATGGTTAGACTCATTCTGAATAAAAAACATTACATCTTGCAAGCTTGAATCAGAATAAAATTTAGGGGTTTAAATGCACGACATACAACCTCAAAATATAAATAAGTGAATTTATCTCCTATTTATATAGCCATTTGACAGATTAAAACACAAATATACGTTCAATACAATCAATAATTTGCTAACGTTGGAGACAGATAATTGTACTGAATGGCTCGAAAGAAATTTCTAGAGGCATCAGACAGTGTCGATGTAATGAAATGAAGGAAAACGTGATAATTGTATAAACCTTTTGGGTGTCTATTTAAAAAAAATTTAGGGATGGAATTTAATTTGTGACACATAAATAAAATTGTAGTATCCATTGATCTTTAAGAGATTTTAACTTTATCGACAGCACTAACTTTATTTCATGGTTCATTTGTCTATTTATATCTTCCTTATATAAACATGATTTTAAGAATTGAATTATTGTGTCAGGTAAAGAGATTAACTGAAGGTCTAACAAAAACATATATTCACCACACAACTCTTAAACAACATTTTAGGCAATGTCATACGTTTGTTTTTCCATCGGTATGTCATAGCTTTTCCGTCAGTCAATCTGTCCGTTTTTTCAATTCGTCTGCATTCATTTCGTTACCGAAGTAGAGCATTGATTGTAGGCATGGGTCTAGATATTTTTTGTGATGTTCAACTTCTTTGTTTGTTAAAATTGTGGACGTTTCATTGCAAACGTTGCATTGCAAGAATTAACCAATAAACTTTATAAATCGGAACAATCATTATGTTTGGATCTGCCTTTTGAAAGTTTCAACTTTTTTGGATCTTGTGACGTTTTATTGAAGTTTATAATTATTGTCGACCATTGTGATATGTCATCTTCCAAGCTTGTCAATAGTCTAAATGTGGAATATTTCCTTTGCTGTATTTCTGAGCAACACACAGGGAACCTTTATATTTGCTGATAAAGGAACAGAAGAAATTGTCACAACTAAACCCTTCTGAACTATTTATCATTGAACCAATTAAGCCCAAAGATTCTATAATATTTGAAATATTTTCCCAAAATAATTTCACCATGCCCATTATTTTTTTTATTCAGACATGATATCAATTAGTTAATACAAATTCAAAAGGATTTGCTGCAAACAAAATTTCGCCAGGGGAAAATGCCGGAACCAATGGATTTGGTCTAATAAGAACCGAGCCTCGATCCACGTTCATAACTTGATCTGCCTCTGTGAGGAGAGAATGAATTCCTTAGAAACATAACTCTTCCTCAGATAAACCAGAATCAGGCTTTTTATTACGCAGGGGACTAAGCAAGGGAATTAGTTCAACTTCCCCAATGCGAAACGTGCATTTGCCGATTTCACTTTTATGTTTGAGAGATAGAATGGATTAGTGTGAACCTTAACCTTAACTACCAATATTCCCAGGGGTATATTGGCGCTCTTTGTCACTTCTCCTTGATAATACAGCAAACTAAACTCCAGTATGTAAGCAAAGCAAACAGACGATAGATGGACACCCTTCCCCTTTGATAAAACAATAATGGCTTTTGTCTGTGTATATTTTCAAAAGATAACAAGGGCAGAGATGTTCAGTGGTTTCGGTTAATATGTTCAAAAGATCACCAAGACGGAGTAGTTCAGTGGTTTCTGTGTATATGTTCAATAAACGATCAAAGTGGAATAAAAGTCAAAATTGTATTGTATTGACAGTATTGTAAATAGCCTTGAGGAGAGTCGATACAATACTTGAGACATTCTCGATTCTAGACACGCCAAGCTACCAGACAAGCACAAAAGAAAGCAAATGGTTTGAGGCGGGATGTACTTTTGCTCTAATAGGATGAAAGAGTATCAGGGAATTGGAAATGAACGATCAGATTATGATCAATAAATCCAAAAGATGTGTGTGTATATGTGTGCGCGTTAGACATTTAACCAAGTTAAATAGATTGTTGCACATAAAAGACGTTGTACATTTTGAGGGTTTTTTTCATGGGTTCTTACACTGAAGTATTTTCCTTACTAACAGATAACAATTTCGTGAAACTAAGTAAATATTTATACCATGTCTTTCATCCAAGACTTTTTTCCTTTGCCTTGCAATTGTTTAAGTAATAGTCAAGTTTTGAACAATCACCGTGTATTGTTGTTACATAAGTATGCATAAATAAAATAAATGACCATGATGATATACATATGTTTGTTAAAAGGCCACAACATGACTTGACTGAGTCCTTAACTTTGGTCTTGCTTTTATTCAGTGAATACATTCCTATTGGGAAGATTCTATCCCCGTACATCGCTTCTCTGTCGGGCTCCCCTTTGTGCTTGACCTACGTTCTATTGCTTGTTTTATTCGTCATTAAAAGAGTCTGTTTACAAGATCTCTCGATGCTATTATGATTTATATTCTCCTTAAACTTTTCTGAATTCTCTCTATATTACTCTTGATATTTTCAAAGGGAAGCCGCGCCAATCGCATGTGTTGTATCCAAATCAAAAGACCAATGAACAGAGCTGTAGCAAAAAATGCATTACGTCACCATGTGGGTAATACAAAATATTTGGCACATTAAACTGTGGAATATGATTTCGTTTTAAATGTCATGTTAAAAGAGAAACAATATGTTCTATTAAAGACGCTGATAAATGTTAACAGACTCAATCAAAAACATCTTCCTTTGATGAAGAGTCTGCATTTGCTCCAGATAAGAGCATTATTTCGCATTCAATAATCGCAGAATCCACTTTTTTATAACCCACACGATTTAATTTCACGCTGGGCTCGCCTGGCGATTTAAAAGTAATGTTTGTGTAAGAACGATGGTGACATCGAAAAAAGACTTTTGTTTATTGATAGGTAGATCACTTACGACCACGTGACAAGTCATTATTAACGATGTCACTAAATGTTTACGTTGAAAACATGTACTTATTATCAGAGCTACTGAAATTAACTCGTGCTATATTTAGAATATGACCTACATCGCTGGTTCCATACGGATACTATAAGGCCACGGCTTAGCTCAGTGGAGATGGGTTGAAATCCCGTCAGATCATCGGAAAGTATTTTGTTTATTATCTGTAATACTACAGTTAATAATTAACCAGCATGACAAGGAGATATTGTTTTGGCAGTACGTTTTGCACAATTTCCGGTCATTGTCAACGCTACATGGCAACCAATGCAGTGCTTTTACTTCAAGTAGCAACATCACAATGCCATAACATCATAAACTGTCACTGTCACATCACTGTCTTGAAAATCTAGTGTTGTTGTGTTCAGAGATTTACATTTTTTCTCTGAGATCTCAAAAAGAGTGAATTTGAATGATAAATAGAATATCACCCTCGTGTGTTTTGATTTGAAATATACCAACAATCGTTGATGAATGTAAAAAATATTCATAACTTTCAGCAATTCGTGTTGATAGAAATTAATTTTGTGAAATTAACTTTGAATAATACTTGTGTTAATATTACTGCTGTTAAACAGTGTTGTATATATTATCACCCAAATTGTTCGACAAATCACAATCTCCTTCATCTGCCTATGTGGCATCAAGTATGCCTTTTTAAAGGCTTTTCTTGTTTTCTTTATATACCCTGATATCAGTTAAGTTCAGCAACACGGAGCATTGCTCACTTCAAGAGTGGGTTACTCGCTCACTGCTGAATAAACTAATAGTTTGAAGGGTTTATTCCCTGCCCTACACTGAGATACGAGTTCGGAGATGTAATATGTCATTCTTGGTAAGTGACTTTATTCAAATTGTGCCTCTGATCAATGGAAAATAGTTGTGTTGGTGGTCACCTTATAGTGAAGACGTGAAAATAAGCTTTTAGGCTCATAAGGCCTAGTAATAAATGGCCCAGCTAGGGACGAAATTTGAAACAAATACGCTGATGAAGCATAATCCCGCATGTAGACGTTCCTTATTATTGATAATGCCCGAACATCATTTCTTAGCAATCATGAATTTGATAATTTATAGAACAAAATCTTTATAGAATTAAAACAAATACTCTTCTGGGAGCAAATATTGTTGGAACTATCTAAAGGAATCCAATTTGTCATTCTTTGAACTTTATCAAGGTACTGATGCCCTGAAGACACACAGCATATTTGACTCCCCATCGATGATACCCTTGAACAGAGTCCAAAATACCGAACGTGGGCAATAACTCTAATTATGGCACGGTTCTAATTTTCGAACTCCTTCAAGCTATTGATACCCTTAAGACATACATCAAATTTGATGTACCTATTTTAAATAGTTTTGAGAAAATCTGTCCTCTTTGACTCGGGCGTACCGACGGAACCCAAACCTAAATCCCCCTCCCACTTCGTGGCGGGGGATTATAACATCAATGAAGTGATATGAAAGAGAAGCTCTTAAGTATTTTAATGTGAATGTATCGAAAACAATGGAAAGAGTCACATGCCCAATTCGGTTTCACTAATCACATTTGCTGCAATGTTTTATTAAAAGAAATGAGAGACTATATGAAGCTGTCTGGACACATGAGAAAACAATAAAGGGACAGGCGTATGGTGCTAGTTGTGTTGGCGGTGTTAGTTACAACTTAAGAAGCTTTGTTCAAGATGTGTGTACTGTCTGTTAATATTTTGTGGCAAAACAAATGTAGTGTGGCTACATTTTTCGAAAAGGGTTGGGTCATAATCTTAATAGTAATCAGCAAAACAACATCGATCAGAATAGAAAGATAGTGCTGAAAGTTGACGATGGATACGTGACCTTTCTGTAATGTAAGCATTTGATATCTTTATGTTTATAAATACATGGCCTATCAGCATACATAGTATTTTTTATTTTGTCGTACATCATAGAGAATGATAAACCGATATTTCTTTGTGGTAGTAAAATTCCTTTTACCCAAATTAAACCAATTAAGATAAAAATAAAAACAAATTTACTTTACAATTTTAGAAACTGTGCTTGTTCATGACTGTACATTGATTGATAAATATTAGTTTTTAAAAAGTTGAATAAAACGAAAGGCTTTAATTAGATTTGAATTAATTTCCTCTTATCAAATGAAACTTTATTGATTCTCTGTTTTGTGTAAACTGCAATAATCACTTGGCAGAGGATAAAGGCTATGAACATGAGATGTTTGGAAGGGTAACGCCCTTTGGACTAAACATGATGTGAGTCCCACAATCGACTCCTTGTACACTCGATGTTCTCCATCATCTTATTCCCCGTCTCCTATTTAGTATTCCACACTCTCTACAAGACAGTATTTGGCTATTTCTCAAGGGACAGCAGGCGCAAATTAGACCCATTGTCCCAAAGCTGTCTCAGTGTGTATCTGGTCGGGAAGAACACCAGTTCACTGTGAACCTTTCAACCACAGCTGTGTAGTCGACTAATCATGAAGGATTTATGCAAACCCTCATACTGTGCGCGTGGAGCCTTTCTTCACACCAGCGTTACCTACTTATCAACAAGGTTATATGCAAACCTGTAATATATGAATTAAGGGACAGTGGTAATAAGGTCTTGATGCACATATCATAGACGGATCATTAAAATATATTCATAATAATGAACTTTGAAATTGTAAAGAAGAGTGAAGCTGAATTTTTGAATTCATTACAAAATCCCTTGATTTTTCGGGGATTATTGAAAAAGTTGACATACTTAAACTGACACTCAAAAATTAGAAGCCAAGAAAATTGATTTACTGCTCCTTTTTTGCTTATGCTATTTTCTGTGTTCAATTTTTAGTATCAGGGACTTGTTTGGCTTTTTAAGTGTGTTTGTGGGTCGCAATTATTGAAATTGTCTTCTTCTCAAATTTTAAGTTTGTGTACCATATACAGTCCCTTACATCCTGTCAAAACACAGTGAAACTAATAGTATGAATTTACCCTGTAAAATTCCAAAACTGCCATTACATCAAACGGGTCTAACAAAGACTAGACATGTTACTCATTATTAAAGTAATCATGTTCCTAATGTGTGAGATGAGCAAACTATATTTTATCTGATGTAACAAAACACAAGACCGCATTACTAATAAATCTAACATGAACTGGATATTGGTCCTGGGAATGATGACCTCGTTCAAGGATATTTGGTCTTCATCCCTCTCAAGACAAAATTAATTCGATTTGACGTAAAGAGGTTCGTTTGATGAACTGATTAAGATTTGCCTTAGACTGAACTTATCAAATTCGTCTGAAATTCTAACTTAGTATGTTGTGTTATCAGGTTATCACGTTTTTATTCGACAGATTAATTAAATTCAAGTTCGAAGAATTCATATTCGGTTATTGTAAAGATAAGCCTACTGAATGATTAAACCGAGGGAACCGGTTTTGCAGTGAACGCCATTAATGACATTACTACCGTTTGTTAGTTGTTACTAGAAGTATGTTAGACATTTGAACTGATTTGAGGGTCCACCAATCAAGCGGATCCATTTTATCTTTTTGTTGTACAGCAGCGTACGTTATGTTTGTTAACTTGCTAATGTATGAAATATCCTATAATAAGGTTTGGGTTTGTTGTCAATTGCAATTACAGCTAAACTAACAAAGGATCAACCAGTGTCTATGTGTTCAATAACAATCATGTTAATAATCTAAGATCTCTAGTCCTTAAAGGGGCAGTAGCACGTTTTTAGGGGGAATATAAGGTGATGTCAGGAAAATGAAAATTAATTGTTTTAATCGAAAGAAAATGTATATAACAAAATGAAGCAGTAACAAATCAAATATATAATGTAAAGCTAAGCCCTGTGATTCCTTTGTCTTACACAAAATGAATTAAAGGTGTTCACACAAAAATGGCGGCCAAGGGATTTTTATGTGAATCTTTATAATTTGTTCTCTGACGATGGAGGATTGTTTTGTGTAATGACATTTTTGACAATATTAAAATAATACATTTACCATTAACGTACAATTATCAGTGAACAAATAGTATTTATGAACTTATCAAAAACGTGCTACTGCCCCTTTACATTTGAGTCTCTGATAAAACGTCGATATATCTACATTGATTTAATGGATAGAAACGTTTGTGTGCAAAAGCTTTTGATCGCATATATAGGATTTTGAAATAGATAATGCAGTTTTTCAAATTTTGACACCAGGTCACTTTATGAGCTGCAAATGTGTTTTAGTTTACTTTAAATTAAAATGAGGGACAATGAATCTTATATTCACAAAGCTGCGATTTCTGAAAGACATACCAAAATAAATGACGTTGGTGAGTGAACAAACTTAGGATGTGCAGCTGTAATTCTATCAAGTGTTAGAAGTACCTCTTCTATTATTCACAATTACCATCCTTAATAAGTCAGGAAAGATAAAAAATCTCCCTGGTAATTTAAAAAAAAGAAAATGAATGTTCTTTCTGGACATACATGTATACACCGTTTTAATTTTAAATATGATATATTAGAGGCTGGATAAGTTTTTCATGAATTGAAGTAATCAATGTCGTAGAACCACAAAAGTAACGTACACATGTTCCAAATATAACTCACCTACTAGGGAAATGTAAAGTGGATATAAAACTCATCTCTGGTCATTACAGACTTGATGAGACTCTCTGGTGGACATTGATCGATTCGGCACCATTGTCGTGATATATAACTTGAGATCATCCCCGCATCTGCAGGGGATAAGTGACTATCAGTTCATGCTAGCTTCTTACCAAGGTGCTATCATTGACCAATGTTTTACCTTTTCACAGGCTAGGTCAATGTCATTTTATACAACTTCAATGTGCAATTAGCGTTTTAGTTAATTGATCAAAGCAGGTATGGTTAAATGTTAAATGTCGGCTTATTTTGTCAATTACAGGCCCAATGACATTTCAATGGAACGTTAAGCTATTCTGGTATACATGTGTATGGAGGGACATAAGTTGCACAATACGCTTGAATTGTAAAACAGTAAATGTAATTGATAGTACCCAAACATTCTTTCAGAATATTTATGAAGTGTTATAGATAAAGCTATAGTACCGAACTCTAAACATATAAACCCCAGGAATTCATAGTCATTTGTTGAAGACTAGTTGTATATTTTAAACAAAATAAAGAAAGAAGTATATCATATTCAGTTGTCGCACAGAAAATATCCACATTCAAAGATACATGTACATGTCCTTCCTTGCCTCTCATAGTCACCATTCCTCCAAAGCGGTAACAATTCATGCTTCATATTTTGTCCTCAAGTAATTACTGACAAGTGATCCCATTTACATATTGGTCTTGCTGAAAGAAACTCGTCGAGCTTCATGAATATATTCTACCTAAAAGCTGTGTAACATTGTGTGGGAATTCCTTTTCAAATGCAGGACGTTAAGCAACTTGCATTATGATGAGAAAGTGTGATGAACGCGATAAAAACGATAATTATTTTTTATACTATGCAAGAATTCATTGCAATTGGTTTCTGTAGGAATTTCGAAGCCCAAAACGACTTTCAATCCAATAAAAACATTTTAAAAGGTTTCTGGTGTTAACAACAGCAAAACGTGATGCGATGACGGGGATCGTTTTCATAACATATATTTTGGGAAAATGTTAATGTTGATAACAAACTTTAAATAAAGTTCCATTATTTTTCCGTTTTCAACATCCGGTAAAACGGCATAATACTAGGTTTTGCAACTGACACAGGTCATTTTTAGTTGGAAACCTACGAAAGCCTACAAGGGCCAAAATCACTAACAACATGTTTAAAAAAAAGTTGTATTGACAACTTTTAAAGGTGTAATTACAAGTTTTGAATTTGTATTTTCAAATTTTGAAGTTGTTATTACAACTGTTTAAAGTTATATATTCAAGTTAAAAAGTTGTAATTACAACTTTTATGAAGTTGTAATTTCAACTTTAAAACTTGAATATACAACTTTAAAACTTGTAATTACACCTTTTAAAGGGGCAGTAGCACGTTTTTTGATAATTTTATATTTTAAAACTTGCACATATAATTGTAAGTAAATGCCTAATGTATTATATTGACAGTGTCAACAATCACATTACACAAGCCAATCACCCATAGTCAGAGGACAAAGTATGAGGATTCACATAAAATCCATTGGCGGCCATTTTTGTGTGAACACCTTTAATTCATTTTTGTAAGAAAAAGGAATCGCATGGCTGAACCTTACGTTATATATTTGAATTATTACTGCTCCATTTAGTTTAAATACATTGTCTTTCATTTGGAACGATTTATTTTCATTTTCCTGACATCACCTTATATTCCCCCTCAAAACGTGCTACTGCCCCTTTAAAGTTGAAATTACAACTTTAAAAGTTGTAATTACAAGTTTTAGAAAAAAAATGCTGTCATTGAATTTGGCCCTTGTAGACTTTCGTAGAAACCAGAATCAACATTATAACATTATATTTTGTGATATATGTTTCTTTCTCAACCTACAAATGTATATATGCCTCAATGATAAAATACAATTTCCTTTCCCGAAACAGTGTTTGTTGGGTGCTTAACTTTTGACCTTTTGTATATATTTTTTCTGGAATGAGCCATCACCATCGTTGCCAAAAGGTTTTTCCAATTGACTAGCAGATTCGTCAGCTAACCACGGCTATTCAGCAGTTTTAATGACTGCTATTTTCCTCTGATTGAATAAAAACACCAATAATAACTACAAAGATTGATTATTGTTTTGCTTCACTTTTTTATGGTTTATGATTCTCCATACACACAAAACATCACACGGTTGGTATTGACAGAATTTCATTACTGAAGCAATATAAATTTTGCTTGTTATGTATTTAGCTTTTTGAATCTGTACAGCTAAAATTATTAGACGGGGCTGCTATCAGCTTTTGTGAAGTTTCCATCGCCGCCGCCGCCGCCACACTCGTACTACTAGCTATAACTTTTTGCCCCTAAGCTTTCCAGAACTCTTATTCATACCTTACTACTCATACCTCGGGGGAACGATTTTGACACGTTCACTTTCAAGGTCAAAGGTCAAGGTAACGAGCTATGTATTCACTCTAAGAATTCCTTGTAAACGCGATAACTTGAAAAGTTTTTGTGCTATGAAGCTCTAACTTGGTATATATCATCCTTGGAAAAGTAAAAAAAATTGAAAAGGTTTTGGCTACAATCCGTCAAAGGTCAAGGTCACAGCAAGGTTATGACGTAAGCATGTTTTAGCGAAAATGCTTTATTTTAACTATGAACACTTTTAATCAATACATAATTGTTATACTCAATAAAAAGTGTTCAATGATTGTGTGACCTTGAAGGTCAAAGGTCAAGGTCATGAGATATGAGTTATTACAAAATGCACTAAATTGGGGTATAACTTTATCCCATTTAGTTTTTCGGAACTCATGAACATGTCTAAATGTTAGTACTTCCAGGGAATCATTATGACATGTTCACTTTCAAGTTCAAAGGTCATGGTCACGAGTTATAAAACACCACCAAATTCTTTGTAAACACGGTAACTTGAAACGTTTTTGTGCTATGAAGCTCTAACTTGGTATATATCATCCTTGGAAAAGTAAAAAAAATGAAAAGGTTTCGGCTACAATCTGTCAAAGGTCAAGGTCACAGCAAGGTCATGACTTAAGCATGGTTTAGCGAAAATGCTTAATTTTAACTATGATCACTTTTAATCAATACATGATTGTTATACTCAATAAAAAGTGTTCAATTATTGTGTGACCTTGAAGGTCAAAGGTCAAGGTCATGAGATATGAGTTATTGCAATTCCTTGTAAACACAATAACTTGAAAAGTTTTTGTGCTATGAAGTTTAGATTTTGTATATATTATCTCTTGAGAAGTACAACATTTTCCAAAAGTTTTGGGTACTAAGTTAGTCTAACTGTCGAAGGTCAAGGTTACAGCAAGGTCAACATATATGGAGAAAATGGATTAATTTAATTTTTAACACTTTATTTCATTACAATAATGTTATACTCAATGAAATGTGTTCATTCATTGTGTGACCTTGAGTGTCAAAGGTCAAGGTCACGAGAAAATTCCCAATTTGGTGAGGCCTGTAAAAGGCGGAACAGGGTAAGGCGAAACCCAAAGTTCCGGGGCTGCTCTGCTTTTGCGGTATCCCGCAAACGCTAATCTAGTTGAAAAACTTACTTCCCTTAATTATCTAATGTCTGGATTTTTAATTTTGATAATATTTTGCCATATGGTATGTTCACCTGTACATCATATGTCTGTGTTTACAAAATAAGCATTTTGAATAGTAGTGCTGTCTCTATTAATCCATGACACTGGGATTAGACAAATTGAATTTAGAATTGAACTGTTCCAGATTGAAGCAGACATTTTGGTCTCCGAATAATGAAATGATGACAGATTATACTACTTTACAATATGATTTTAGCGATGTCATTACTGCCCTGGGAAAGATATCCTCTGTGGAAATTAAACCTAATTAGATTACAGAATGTTGCTATATTTAATTTATTTTCGGGAGACCCCTCGTTATTTACAAAGTGCCTCTAAATCGTTTTCGCTTGTCTCATGAAGTTTTCAGCTTTCAAAGTGATAATGATGCTTTTTTACAATATAAGAGACACGAACTGACTAATGCATTTCATTTAGTCATCACAGACCATTTCTTTTAATAAATCACATTTGACTTGAAATGAACCTAGAGTGCAAAATTTAAGAGAAGCATCAAGTGACTAGGTGGTTTTATGACTCTCAGGCGCCCATGCAGAAGCTAGAACTGATAGGTCGGTGACACCTGAGGATACACAGCCTACAAAAGAAGACAGGACAGGCATATGTGAGTGCAATATCCTTTTCATTGTTTCCGTGTTTGTTAGAACTTCCTCCTGAGGTTAGCTACTAGAACATAATTGCTGTCAAAGACAACATTACTAGCCAGGACAATTCAGTTAAAAAAACATGGCCAGCAGAGAGCCACTTAATCAACAATGAGACAAACAACACTGAAACCTGATAATGCCAAAAGAGACAACTATGCACTCGTACCGTTTTTAACAGATATCTCTTCTTTTTGATCATTTATATAGAAAATTTTAAGGATGTATATATTGAATATCCAAGATTGAAACTTCATCATCGTTCTTGTTTCAGGACATATGATGTCAGTGTGATATACAACCTTACTATTGTATACCAAATCACAAATCAGCCTATAATACTCACCATGTACACGGTACATGTAGTCTGAATTTCTATTTAAATTCCACAATTGGTTACCGAATATGTGTTTGCTTGAATTCGTTGGGTTTATCATCGTTTGGTTTCAGTCAACAACAAACTTGGAATCATCAAGGAACACTTTCAAAAATGTATACTATTCAATACCCATATCAAGTGGATCTATGCTCTGCATCTCATCTCAGAACCTCAGCATGTTGTTCCTTTTCTGATGCTTCGAGATGTTCGTGAACCACATAGTTATTAGTTTAGAGGAATTTTATTTGATAGGTACCAAGTTATATAGAGGGGCTAAGCGGCTTCAAATACGATGATGTATCAGGACGTTTTATTGTTGTTATTTGTAATGCTTTGTCTTTGAATTAGATACCAAAAAAGGAACAACTTCTGGCAAATAAACCCTAAATCATTAAAGAAAAGACAAAACTTAGGTCGCATTTGTATTTGTATTTGTACAAGTCAAATTAGATTTCCCCTATACAGAATAACATATTTTCATGAAAATACGAACTCTTGACCATATTAATTTTGCGTTCCATTTGCAATTATTTTTCGGAATATTTTGTATATTTATAAGAAACATATAATATCAATTGAGTCAGTGAGTGAGTTATTGTTTAACACGACTTTGGCCATTTTTCAGCCATTAGCCAATGGATAATATGTTCCAATCATAATGCCAAATGATTGTTGAAAGATATCCTACCGACAATCTAAACTATGTTTAGAGATTTTGCTATATTATGTACGTCTGTCTTTTCTGTATATATACATGCATTTGTTTAAAATTGTACACTATTGTTCAAATACGATGATGTATCATGATACAGTGTCAACTGAATCGAGGTAATGCCTTGATCCTCAGTAACAAGCAAATATGCTCACAATCTTACACATCTGCCAGGGGATCGTACTCCAGATATAAAGCTCATCTCCTGTCATTACTGCCTTGATGAGACTGTCTGGCGGACGTTGATAAATGTGTCACCATTGTCAAGATACATTACTCCTGCTTTCCTACGCATCTGCCTCGGCTTATTGGCTAACATGGTCACATTATATTGTATCATCACATGGCTGGTAATTGTGCATGTAACTACTTTGTGCATGGGTTAACCGTTAAAGCCAGGTTTAGCATTCATCCCAACTATTTATGAAATTCTTTATTTTGAAAACATGGCATAGTTTTTTTAAAAGTATTATGTGAGTGGAAAGATTTCTAGTTAGTAAACGGAGCCCGTATTTGATTAACAAAAAACATAATTATTTGGAGCTTTTGGATAAAGTTTTGATAACACTTGAGTAAAGGCTATAAAACTGTTTCAAATTTTTAAATATTCTGTTTTATCACTGAAACTTATTTTGCTATTTTGTCAAATTATACACCTTAATAAATATTATTGCCCACCTAAAGCATTTATTCTTAAAATCTGTGGCTGGTTGGGAAATTCAGATATATTTTCTGTATTCGATAAAATTCTAACAATATTATTAAGTAATGACATATTTAACTTTCAACCAATCAAATTACTCAAAGAGTGGAAGCCTTTAAATTTACTCTCTGCTAGCTCTTAAAGGTCTCAAATCCTTTTCGCGCAAAGTGCTCAATCAAAGCAAGCATTGTAAAGTCAAAGCAAAACCGTGGCAGTAGATCCCTTATAAAGCCAATCAAAACAATCAAATTGTGGTATAAAATCATAAACAAATTCATAATTCATAATATAAAGATATCTACCTGCTTATGATTAAAACAAACACTCCCAAAAGAGATGATACACAATCATGTTGAACATGCTGTAAGTGCATGTATAGAATTAACAATAATAAAACTACTTTAATGTAGGGATACACTGTGTGCAATTAACCTGCTGTGAGATTCCAAATTGTAAAACGTTTAAAAGAAGCGAAAACTACAAATTCATATACATTTACTCGAAAATAATTCTCTGCAATGTGTATATGTATACCTTACCTAACACAAACTTTGGTTCTATTTTAGTTTTATTCTACATATTATTCTTGAAGAAGACCTTTAATATTCTATTCAATTCAATTATTAATTATAAAATTAGTTTTTTAATTGTTCTTTGATTATATTTTGTTGCAAATTGAAGATATTAAGCAGTGGTGAGTTATTATCTTCACATTAGATCTACATCAAAAGGCAAGCAAATTTGAATGCGCATTTGGTATGCTTTGTTGAGCAAAGATTCTTTTGTTACCCCTGGTTTTGTAAATCCCCTCTCCTTTTCACATGAAACATGAATAAATTTAAAAAAATGTTCATTTGTTAGAATAATTGGAATCAATATGGGCACTGATGACGTCAAATGCGTTTTTATCATGTCTGGAATTACCTCTGCTTAACAGACACCATGTTTGAAGAAAAACTCTCTTAGGGGGTTAGAAATTAGTCAGTTTGAGTAACTCGGTAACTGTGGTTGATTTGTCAGCAAGGTCTACTCCTATAACTGAAAGAGATAGTTGTTAGTTCTACAGTTTATTATCTTAATATGTTTCGCATAACACAGTGACTCCAAACAAACAAGAAGACAATTATTAATTTTTTTGTTGAGATATTGCATGATGAACTATACATCAAGGTTTTTAAGAAACTCAATGAATCAAATACAACAGTTAGTTTTACATTTCCAAGGTCATTATGTGACCTTAAGACACCAATCTTATTCCATCCTGTCTGGCATTACCTCTGCACAAAGCATCTTGATTCAACATAACACGCTTTGTTACGAAGCAGTAACACAATTTTGATGAGCTGATTTGTTAGCCAGTTAGGTCTTTTCGGGAAACTGAATATACAAATGCATCTGTCAGTTCATCATAACAAACACCAATCACCTCGATATGTTTTAATACTATGAATCATAGAGAAGAACTTAGTTTTCTGATGTACGTTTGGTGTTAATGCCAAAATGTCCTGCAGTGCTCCAAATAATTGTATGACCTTTTTGGTATTTACTTCCTGTTTTTGATACAATTGAATAATGTCAATTTTGTTAGCATTCTCTCCAGATTTCGGACAATTGGGTACTTCATAAGAGTAAAGAGTAATTAGGTTGTACACTCGTGGTTGTAAATTATTATTTACTCATGTAATCTTAAGATAGTAATACAAGGGTGCAATACGGAATACATCTTCAAATTTGGTATTGCATGGCAAATTCCGTATTGCACGATTGCCGGTTCTACTTTTGTTCAAGTTTCTCACAACTTTCTGTAGGTAAAAATCATTTTCTTAATTAGAACATCGGATTCGACGTATCTGAATGCATTGGTAACAAACCTACTTATGATATTGAAGAAAAATCTAGTGAGAAACAAGAGTTATTAATAGTAAAGAAACTGCAAAACACTTTGAAAAAGGAAATCCTTAACAAAACTCCGAGAACATCGCAAGCGACACTTTGCCCTTATAACGTCATAGCCTACAAAACTTATGACGTCATTTCCATGGTGATGTTGTTTGAAAAAATCCCGTGGCTCGGAATCCTGAACTTACGTTTATGATATTCAGAACTTTATAAATAATTACTAAGGAATAACTTTTATCACTTTATTTTGTTTTCACACTTGAGAAAATTGCCTCTTACGTTTAACAACGCAAAGTAATGAGAAAAAACAATAATCGAGGTATCAAATCATCAGTCAAGCATGTTATAGGTATTGACTTGTTCGCATTATTATCAATGCACAGTGCGGCGTCGCGGATTATTTAAGCAATTTAAAATTACTTATAAAAAGGTTAAAAATAAAGTATATAATAAATACAGAATGTCATACGTGTGCATTTGGGTCGTTTGTATTGAACTCGAAGATGTCATGGACGAGGAGAAACAACTCCGCGTCCATGACACCAACTCGTTCAATACAAACGATTCAAATGAACATGTATGACGCTCTGTATATTGATTGGATATTTTACTACAAATAAACAATTACTGACGATGTAATGCTACTACTGAAAATATTAAGAACAATAATGCCATTTTGGAAGTATACAACAATAATTGTTGTATCTGTTGAACTCGCATGTTTCATCTCAAAATCTCTATTTTAGTTATTTTTCCATTATGTCATATCTGTATGAAAATTTGATAGATAAATTTTTCTTCATTCTAATGTGATTTACTGAAACTTCATGTTTGTTTTCTAAATGTATGAGAACACACTGTCCTAAGGATAAAACAGAAGAAGGGATGGGCTATGTAGCATTGATAGATGGTTTTGGCAATAACCAAAAGACAAATTATCTAGGCCTTTAGTGTCAAAATGATACATACAGATGTGTGTGATCATTTGTAATCATTATTAGTCTACTTTATCCATTTTGGTGATAAGATCTCAAAACAAATCAACCTTAGCTGTCCATTTTGTCAGATAATCTTTATAAATCTCGCCTCAACACCCCTGGCTTGCTGCTTCTAGTGGTAATTGACCGACTTTACATTGCCAAGTTTTGTACTTCATTACCTCTGTCCCATCTTAAAAAAAACTCCTCTCAAAGTTCCTGCAAACGTGTTTAAAATTTCCAAGTGCTAAAATCTAGATGTGAAACGTTTAGGTCATATATTGCTAAAAGAATTTGTTGTATGATATATTTTTGTCACTATTACCTCTCGTGTTATTAGGAATATGTAACACTGACCTGCATTTGCAGGGCTTTTTGACACATTGAAATTACTTAAGATAAAGATAACATAAATATTTTCATCTTTATTAACACACTAGATCAACAGTTTATATTCTTTATTTGCTATGTCCTACATAATGCATTTTAGTTGAACTTTGATTTTTGAACGGACATCAATTATATTATCAATTTGCTAATATTACTTATGGCGAAGACATTAACCACAGATGTAATATGTTTCCGTGGTCAGATCAATGATTCAAATTCGGACATTGAAGCCAGCATGCGAACCACTTTAACACCTTTTAGAACATGATCATGCAATACATCTGTAAGGAAGGGCTCAATATAATACAGTTGGCTGCTCAATCCCCTCAGATCACAAGAACAAATTTATCTGGAGGATAATGGCATCACATCTCCGAACAGAGTAAACACTTGCTCAAATATCGAGACAACAGTGTCGACATATTGTAGGCTTCTGGTTTACGACTCAGCTTATGCATGGTTTCTCAAGAACAAGATCGTAATGTTGAGTTATTTCTTTGTTCATAGCTGCACCATTGTCATTGTCATATCTTGACATAATTTCAAAATGAAACTGCGGGAAAGATACTGCTAAACATGTTTATATCATATTCATATATCACTGGCAGCTTATGATCTCATATCAGTTCCATCGTTATTAAGAATTCTACTCTTTTTTAGGCTCATACGACCATTGACTACATGTATCGTTGTCTTTTGTAAGACAATAATTTTGAGCAACCCACTTTGCAAATAGTAACGATTCCATATAGCTATGCTTACACCCTGTGTATATTAACCCACTCAATTACAATATACATTGGATATGTCAAGAACTGCTGAAGTATCAACTCAACTAATCAAACACAGCAGTGTTACCATGATCAATAGGTTCCATCCTGAAATCAATGTAATCCGATCTTTACCGTCTTATCAATGCTTCCTCAGACATCTGGATCCAATATCAAACACTTTATTATGAAACAATAGCTGCATTTGAAATATCATTTCTTAATTTGATTTTCTCAACATACGGGTGTATTTCTGCTTCTTTGCATATTTGAAGCTTGACAATCAAATGCATATATTTACCAATAATTCTTTATATGTTTTATATTAAAATCAATATTTAACAGTGATCAGTAATATAACTGATTAATATTGGTTAAAGTATGATAGTTTAGTATACAGTAAGTCATTGTGTAAGTCTTCTTTCAACTGAAACCCAAATACCGAATTCATTAATAGGTTTTACAATTAAAAAGGTACATCTAGAGATAATGGTTGATCTTTGTTTCAAATTTGAGGTAGTTATCATGAATATTCTACGAGATGCACTGAGGACAAAATTATTTTTGTTGAGTCACTTTGTAAGTTATGTTTTCCAAAGAAACCACAGAGAAGAAAATCCATATATATCGTTTAACTCTCACAAGGCATATCCAGCAATCACGATTGACATATGTAGCAAATTTGGTGAAGCTGAGATGTATATTTCATGAAATATGTTCAGGACAAAGTAATTTATCATAGAATCACTGTTTTAGTCATGTTTCCAAAAATTAAAAAAATGTGATGGTCTAATCCTCAAATGGCACATCTAGGGATCATGGTTGATAAGTGTATGAAGTTTGGTGAAGCTAGCATGAATAGTTTGGGAGATATGCTCCGCACAAAGAACTTGGTCATAGAGTCACTGTTTTAGTCATGTTTCCATGGAAACCGCCAAAAATTAAAATAATTTGTTGGTCTAACCCGTAAAAGGCACAACTAGGGATCATGATTGATAAGTGTATGAAGTTTGGTGAAGCTAGCACGAATAGTTTGGGAGATATGCTCCGGACAAAGGACTTGGTCATAGAGTCACTGTTTTAGTAATGTTTCCATGGAAACCGCCTAAAATTAAAAGAATGTGATGGTCTAAACCTCAAAAAGGCACAACTAGGGATCATGGTTGACATGTGTATGAAGTTTGGTGAAGCTAGCATGAATAGTTTGGGAGATATGCTCCGCACAAAGAACTTGGTCATAGAGTCACTGTTTTAGTCATGTTTCCATGGAAACCGCCAAAAATTAAAAGAATGTGATGGTCTAAACCTCAAAAGGCACAACTAGGGATCATGGTTGACATGTGTATGAAGTTTGATGAAGCTAGCATGCATAGTTTTGGAGATCTGCTCTGCACAAAACGACTTCCTCAAAGAGTCACTTTTTAGTCACGTTTCCATGGAAACCGCAAAAATGAAAATTCAGAAATAGTTCTAACCCTCAAAAGGCACAACTAGGGATCATGGTTGACATCTGTATGAAGTTTGATGAAGCTAGCATGCATAGTTTTGGAGATATGCTGCGCACAAAACGACCTTCTCAAAGAGTCACTTTTTAGTCACGTTTCCATGGAAACCGCAAAAATGAAAATTCAGAAATAGTTCTAACCCTCAAAAGGCACAACTAGGGATCATGGTTGACATGTGTATGAAGTTTGATGAGGCTAGCATGCATAGTTTTGGAGATCTGCTCCCACAAAGTTTTGGGCAGACAGACGGACGGACAGACGGACGGACGGAAAGAATGAACGCTATATACGCCCGCTTACGCTGTAAGGCGGGGGTATAATAATCATTTATTTTTTAATTGAGTATTTGATGAACAACTTAGAAAGGTTTTCTAGATCTTTTACTTTGTGGGAGTTAATAGTTTTTTTTAGGATAGACATGTTTGGAAAATTCAAATATTTGGCGTTGTAGCTATGTTAAGTGTTCAGTAAGGATATCTTTTGTGTCATTTTGGTTCATTTGATCTATTAGTTTTAGATCTTCTCACTTATGCAAGTTGTTATTATGAATAAATAAAAAACCAACATTGAAACCACAAACATGTTTTCTTTCTAAAAGACTACAACCTCATTAGATCCAATTATCTCAGATTGTCTACTGCTGACTTGGAAAAACAACATTAAACAACTCCAATCTCAATAATGATTGTAATTTTAGAAGACAACGTATGTTTTGCCTTTGGACTCGTTTCTTATTTGCGCCCACTCACAAGTTATATATTCTGTCAACAACTTTGCATGCCCTACAATTACTTAACTTACAGTAGACATTCTAGACAATATATGCATTCCACATATTTACTCCACAGAAACATTGTTGTCTGATATAGTTTTAGGTAACTATCCTAGACTGAAGTACAAAACATGCATGCACAACGTGTTACGATTAGTATAGGAATTGTAAGTAAGTAATTCTTTTATATCTGCTTGTTTCTGATAGAATTTGTTTGCTTATGAAAAATATACAAACAAAATTGATAAATAGAAATTTCATATAATGACAGTTGATATGTAAAGGACAGATGTTTGTCTATTTATGATGTGTCCTACAGGGGTATACAGGCAATGTTTTTTTGCAATTTTGTTTGTTCCTGACCCATTAGGGTAATTATATGGACTATAGCATTTGTGACAAAATACCGAATTTCTTTCACATAGTTAGTTGTTACAATAGTTTGCAAATTTCGGGTTAGATGACTACTGGAACAAACTCACCTGAATAAAAGACATTTATTTTGATTAATGTCTTAGTCTATAGTTTAAATGTTCATTGTAAACATTAATAAAGAGCAACATTGACATTATATGGATTTATATTCAGATTACTTGAAGTTTAAATGGCTTTATTGAACATTTATTTACCTGTCTGATATTTTTCATGATTTGCTAGAACTGTTTTTGCAATTAATCAAAATAGCGATATTCTGGTATGTTGAATGTCTATTGCGAAATGTCACTTTCAAAGAATAAAGAAGTTGATCCACTTGCTTGACAACAACATTAGGATCTATGTCGAAACGTCGATTTCAAATAATAAATCTTCCTTATTGAAATTCCATTATTTTTTATCACAAGATAATAGTACTAAAATTCTTATCATTTCAAATACTTGCTGTATCACTGAACTACCATAAAAGCTAAAATGCTTCTATACATTTATACATACCCTACATTTATCATCCTGTGTATTGTAATAAAACTTCAAAATCATCTAAGAAATTAAGTGTTCGGGGAATACTCCTGTCTTGTATCAAATTAATCTGATAGTGAAACAAATCTCTAGTGAACTGAATATACTAGAAGGCACACGCCCTCTCTTATTACAAATTAAGATAACAGTTCAATGCAATTAAACATTTTAATCATGTTTCAAGAATGTTCATACTTTGAATGACTACTAGTTTCATAACATTAATTAGTAATTAAGTATAGGATCCTCAAGTATCACTGAACTACCATAAAAGCTAAAATGCACCATATACATTTATCATCCTGTGTATTGTAATTAAACTTCAAAAGCATCTAAGAAATTACGTGTTCGGGGAATACTCCTGAGTTGTATCAAGTTACTATGATAGTGTAACATATCTCTAGTGAACTGAATATAGTAGAAGACTCACGCCCTCTCTTATTACAAATTAAGATAACATTTCAATGTAATTAAAGTCTTTTATCATATTTAAAGAGTTGAGATATCAGTTTCGTAATATTATTTAGTAAGTAAGTATAGGATCATCAAGTATCCGAAGGTTATCAAAATCCAAGAATAGAAAGATAATAGTTTATGTTTCTTTAGATCTACATCTTAATATGTTTCTAAAAGCGCTTTAACATGAAGTTGCCCCTTTTCGTCAATTACAATATTATTTCATGATCGATAGAATACAATGCAATAAATATCAGTGTCTGTGTGATAAAAGGTCTTGAGGTTGAAGTGGGAACACATGTTCACTTCCCAACATTCTATCAAATTCCTTTCAATGTTAAAGTTTTTTTTGCTGTAGCAATAAAAAGCCTTCTTGAATTAATCTGACTGCGAGCGACCACACATCCTAAGAAATTATCCAGCAAAGCAGATTAGCTTCTGAGGGTACTTCCTTGTTACTCCTGACGTTTTCTAAAAATTAATAAACACCATTGTGGAGATAGAAATAGAAATACACAGGCAATATTTCTATCAGGTTTCCATTTAAATTAGATACCACAAAAAGCAACAACTTCTGACACATAAACCCTAAATCATTACACAAAAGACAAAACTTTGGTCCTATTTGTAACCCAATTTAGATTAGATTTTTTCTATACAAAATTACATATACATATGGAAATAAGTTAGCACCCACTTAATTCGAAAACTAAAAACTGATGATATGGCAAAAATATGGTAAGTTGAATAAGATTATGACGTTTAACATACAAATGTAGATTTTGTTAATAATTTCTTCAAAAAAAGATCGTCCATGAGATTTAATGAAATGTTTTGAAATTACGATTAAATTTGTAATGGCACTGAAATTTCACCCAAAATAAGTATAGCTGTAGTGCCAAAAAAGACAATAGACAATGGGTTTCAGACATCAAAAATATTGTGTTATCAACTTGACTTCCACACATTAAGTCATCTGTTATCTTACAAAATACGGAAGTAACTGGTAACATGGCATCCCTTTTTTTTAACAGTTATTGTCAATTAATGACGAAATGGCTTGCATCATACAATTTTGGAATAATCTTTGGATTCTTTTGAGTTCAATATGTTAATCAAACACTTCTCATTGATTCCTATGGGTCATTACAGTTGACACTACACATATTTTGTTAATAATCCATTTGCCTTGAATTTTGGTTTTTGGAGAATTAGCGACTTTGAAGCTTATTAGAGGTCTAATTTGTGACTTGTGACAAAAATGTTGACACTAAAGTTTGACTGGAGAGCTTGAAAGAATTGCATTACCCACATCACAACTACCAAAAACAACTTTCTTTTCTCAGAATAACTTGTTTTTTGACATGAAACTACAAAATTTTTATGAACTTATCCCCAATCATATTCATTGTGAATAAAATATGATAAAACCAAAGTGAAAATATACTTTTAAAACTTAGGCTTCAGGATCTTCAATATGACTAACAATGGTCACATACGGCTCTGAAACTTCATTTGATTCGAATGATTTTACTAACATGTCTTTCATCCTTCTTACATCTTTAGTTTCAGTTAGTGTAGGAAATTGTGAATAATAGGACAACATTGATCTGAAAAAGATACATATATTAACGTGATATACTTACTGCAAACTACTTAGTTAACCGTTTGATAAAATTAAGATTTTGAAAGTATATATTTAATCACAATGTTTGGTTAATGTTGTGGAAAATAAACGTTTTTAGTATTAAAGTTTAGATGAAACCTTGGTGTACTATTAAAGTTGCGAAATATAAACTATTGAACTGACAACGGAGTTTTCCGATTTTCACAAGACCCCAGTGAGGAACAAGAAGCAGCCTGAAGCCGTCTAGCTAACAAACAAATTTATCTTGACTTAGTTATCTAGAATTACGTTACTGCTTCTTAACAAAGTGTTTTATATTAAATGAGGCTGGCCGTGAAGCAGAGGTAATACCAGGCAGGACATTGCTGTCTGTAGGGCACGAATATGTAAACATATCATAAGTGTGATGAGTGCAATTATAGCTCAACTAAGTCTTTTTAATCTACACCATAATTCCCTCATTCTCTCCCCACAGAGGCAGATCAAGTCATGAAATGTTGATACAACCTCTGTCCTATTACGCGGAAATCCGTGGGTTTCCCCAGGCGGAAAAAAGTGCGCAACAATTCATTTGAATTTCTCTTCTCGCATGGAAAGGGTGGTTCATACCACAATGCTTTGCCATGATTCAGTAACCAAAATGATGATTAAGAACAGCGTCGCTGATTGCACAACTTACTTTTATTGCCTCCAATCAGGCATCTCCCATTCTATCCCACAAACTCGGCGTAATATGACAGAGGCTGTATCAAAATTCATGCCTTGATCTGCCTCTGTGAGAAGAGAATGTAATCACCTCAAAAAAGGCGAGTTAAGAAGATGCTGGTGCGATCAGTGCTACTCCTGTTGTCAGAATCTGAGTTTTTATTATATGTTCTACCAGTGAAATAAACCCTCTATCTGTCTACAGTGGCGATAACCATTATCGTCACTCTACTGAGTTGTGATAAACTTTATCACCACTCGAGTGACGTCAAATTCAAGACTTTGACGTCATCTTACAATGCTCTGACGTCATGAATTCTCATATCGTTTGGTAGAAAAGTTAAATATTTTCACTCGTGGCTGTGATACTCGTGAAATTATACACTTTCTACCTCACTCGATGAGATAAACATGGTATTAGCAAAGAAAAGACAGATATGCTCTATGTATGTTCTAGGTTGTATCAAAAACGCATTTCATTAATATATTATCTTACTTGTCATAGTTGTTTATTTTGGTACGAAAGGTATTTAAAAAAATGTCTTTTATCCATGTCACTTTCACAGGAAATCTATAATAAAGCAATTACATTCTTCTAAAACCTGCCAAACATTCCTCTGAAAGGCTTCTAAATATGATGCCTGTCACAGATACCAATTCAAATCCCAATACTGTTTGGCCTGGAGAAATCTTAATTCTTTTTGCAACCTTTTTACTGTGACAGCGTCACTTATGTCACAGAAAATGGATTTGTTTAGTGATGAGAATTCTCTGCCATTATGATGTTGTGTTCCAAAATATCGTAGTTAACACATTTTTTTGGAAAAGTAAGAAATGAAAAATAAATGTAAAAGACGAATATCACCTCTGGCTGCATAACCAGAATTCCTATAATCAAGGTAAGGTATATGACATAATCACCGAAAATGTATTATCATTTGTTTAATTTGTCAATTTGTCACTTTCAGATCTTGAAATTATCGAAGTAAATAGATCAAATGTCATCACATTGTTTAATTGTCTGTTCTATCCACATACGGTACGCTGTGTACAGTTTTGGAAAATGACATGAAAGAAACCCTCCTTTTTCACAATATAATTAAAATAAACTATCTGTAATAAAAGCATGTCATTTCAGTTTCATTTGGTTAATGACAACATTAATCAGCAATACCTTTCAATGCTGTAGCAAGAGTTTTCACACTCATGGTGACGATAAACGACTTCATCTCGTTATTGACTTTCTTAACCGAGAGTGGCTCTTTGTTATTGTAAATTCAAATAAACTAAAACATTACCATCACTTAGATATTTGAACTGGGTTGTGTTAAGATTATGTACTCATATTATGTATGCATAATATCCCGTTGAATTTTGTTTCCACAAATTACCCCGATAGGACTATCCTTTTAAGAAAACATGGTGTCTCATAGTAATATTTGGTTCCCATTCAGTGTTTTCAATAATTCTCAAAGCCATTAAGTATTGTCAAAGGAGGCGGTGGTATGATAGATAAAGATTAAAAGAAGAAGAAGAAAAAGGCAGTGGCTTGACAAGAGAAATCACAAGGCACTTGAGAAAATTGCACAGGTTGGTACCCATTTTGTTTATATAAGAAAATCATTTAAGAAACAAACTACAATATTATGATCCGCAAATCTGGTGAAGGACTTGAGGATCAAACTAGACCACAGCAACACTAAATGGGCAACCACTACTCTGACAAAATCAATAACCATCCTCTTGCGTCCATCACACATAATCTATTACAATTATAAACTAATTGATTTGTCGTTAGCTTGCAAAGTGGAGTTAAAGTTAGCATCAATATATCGATTATTTAGTTACTGTAACTACGAGCATTCTTATATTAACCTGTGATAACTCAGGCTGTTAATCCCGTCTGAAGGTATTGATTTGTCAATTCACAATATTTGGAGTACTCCATTTGTGAGTATATCATTTTGTCCTTTATAAAATTCACAGGCTCTACTTTTACTATCATCGCCCTACATGTAGCATTAAAGAACATATTAGCATGTTTGTAAACAAATATCTCATGGGGCAACTGAGAGTCCTCATTCTTCTGTTTTGCAAATAACCACTGAATGTAACAATAACCGTCCTGCTTAATAATGATTGGATGAAGCCACCATCTTCAACATTAGCGTCTTACTGAAACGGAAAGTGGCAGCACGTCAGTAATCCTGCATAGGCAAAATTTCAACTGTAATCTCCAGCACTTCATGCACTGTCATGCTGGACACTTTCTGAGTGATAGCCTTTGATGTTTCACCTTATTCAACGAATTTAAGATCTACTAGACTTGTCTATGTAAAAGTGAATTTCAGCTTTAACTACTGTTAACTATTAAGTGAACGTATTATGTCGATGGTCTTTCAAATTTGTTTACCATGATGTTATAGGCACTGATCCGTATCCGTACGTAAAAATAAAGCACACACTTAAATCTCAAGTCAAACCCAACTCAAATCTCAAATGATTCACAGATGTTAAACATATTTGCTTACATGAAGTTTTCTTTTGAAGAGTTGCACGTTATGCTGCTTTAATCAGGTAGGATAAAGAGATGCTACCAATCTGAAGAGATTATTTTGTACACATTTAATCATAACGACACATATGTGTAGTGGTCATCGTGCTAGCCTTTCACCCAAAGGACCAGGTTCGAATCCTGTTCGAAAACATTGTGACCTTGGTCTCATTCTGTCTTGGCTTACTGTCCCTGGGCAAGGTATTGTATCAAAATTGCACCACCCAGCTGTATAAATGGGTACCTGAAATAAGGGTTGTACATGGGTCCGTGTGCGCTTCTGCAGCACCGAGAGTACAAATCCGTCAGGGCAATGATATGTAGCCCAACGAAATGTTAGATAATAAATGGTTCATGACAGCATTATATTTAGTAATTTGTTTTGTTTTATTGTACCAATTTTCGAAAAAAAATATGCCAATAATTGTGCGACAAAAAATTGTTTGCCAGAAGTTGATATTTAACCATGAGAGCCATTTATTGGCCCTGTTTAAAGAGACTTCAATATATGCATTGCCGTTAGAGGTGTTTTAAAAGCGACATGCCAATGTCTTAATCTTAAGGAAAGCTTCGTTTGGTGATGAATCATAATTTCATCCAAAACCATGAGATGAGAAGTTTGTTCAGTATTGTTAGCTTTCTGTAACACTCAAATCGTTTGAGGGGTCATCAGTTTTGCTCGATAGGTTGTGATAATTTAGGAAACAATATCCAGCACACGAGATCTGCCTTATGTGTTGTTTTAGGGGAATTAAGCTGAAAGTCTGTACACCAACAACATCCATGAGTGTCTAATGCAATAGTATGGTCAAGCTGGGGAAGTTTTTCAAGTACGATGGTGTTTGTTCACATACAGCACGCCACATGCACACCTTTTGTACATAAATGTTATAAACATTATTGACGTGTTCATTCGTTTCTTTTTTTAAAAAGTATATCATACATTTTGGAATTGTGACATGTAAAAGCTAAAGTTGATGCATGTCACATCTCAGATCAATATATATATTCAGCGAACTAAATTCTTTGGTCCCTTTGAGTTCGTTATATACGTGTTCTACTGTATATGTAATGGTTATTCTATTACCAGAAGCATTATTACAGGGACCTCAGGTTTGAGAGACGTAAGCGTAGGCAGAGACATTAGAGATCACAAAACAGGTAGGTGATCTGCTTTGAAACATTATTGTCGTGTTCATTTGGCTTACATACAAAGCAAATTGAAGAATCTGTACTTGATAAAGTGAAGAGATTTAACTGAAACATATGTTTGTCAAAAGAGTTGCCTTAAATAATAAGTTTACTTTTTTGTTTATAAAGAGAAATGTTTAGATTAGGGAAATGCAAACTAAAGAGCTTTAAGGTTTGTGGATGAATTAAAATTAACTCAAAGCAATGGGCATATACAAACATACCGTTGAACACATGTTTTTTCAATGTTTAATTTATCAATTTTGTTTATCGAAACATTGTGAACCTGCTCTCATGCCAATTTAAAGAATTGTTCATCATTGTCACGTTTAGAGTTATATTCATCAGAAGGTTATTAAAATTTCCTCAAACCTGCCAAACAGTCCTTTCCTGAAATGCTTGAATACTTACCCCTAACCGGAAACATTGCAATACATGAAAAACATAATATAGTAAATATTTTCGCTGGACGCTTTTTAAATGAGTCTTTTGCAACCCTTTTACATAAAAACTGTCATTTCTGTCATAGATAATGGATTTTTTAGTACCGATATTTCTCTGCCATGTCATTACAGTTGTGTATGAATGAAAAACGCCTTAGTGATGCATCTTTTTCTGATCTTTCCTTTTGATTTAAACATATTTTATTCATGAACGTAAAACAGTACATTCATGACAGGATTAGCCAACAAGCTCCGAGGAGCTTATTTTAAGGCTGCTCCTTTATACATATTACAGTAGCGTATTAATAAATACAGATGGTAACATATTCCTTTTGGTTTTGAAATTTGATGTGATGCAATTTGTTGATGATAATAATGAATAAAACTACAAAACGTTCTAATAAACCTTAAAATATAATCACTTAACCGATTGATCAGAAAGTGATTACATCAAGATATCATCAAAGGTTCACACACAATTGTGATCTAACTTGATAATGAAAACATGGAACCTGTCAAAATGATCAGATTGACACCTAATTTAACATTGATAATAATAAAAAACAATCATTTTGAATTTTGCTTTCTTCTTCCATGTTTCAAAAACAGTGCAATCAACTAACTAGGCTATCAATGAATCATATGTGTCACTTCTGTCACTGAAAATGAATCACTTTAGCTCAAGTGAGAGGCGCAATGGCTTGTATGACTTCAAATTACCGTTCCTACACTTATGTTCAACTAATATTGGAAAACGAAGTAAACAATCGTGCCTAAAAGATATATATATAAATGAATTACTGTTGTTTGATTAATTTTATCTGTTGATAGAATATCGACTTTTTTAAAATGATAATACTTGTTATGCCGTAGGAAGGCTTTTCTCACTCGCTGCGACAATAACTGGCTTCCCTGTGTTTTTTACCGACTGTGCATTCTTCTTTTTGAAAATGCTTTCAATAATAGCAATAAAAATGTTCCCCGATCTTACACCGATAGCACTGACCTTTTGATATATGTGCTCAAACGCTAAACTATGCCTTTGCTTCATCTGATGTTTCAACGGCAGCCCTGTATGTCTCATCATTTAACTCGTTAAGGAACAACGATTGTGATTTTGGGTGGTGTTCACATAAGGTTGATTTGTTGCTTGGCAGGAAACCGTTATTGTGACAATATTCAAATTGTATGTAGCAGTAACAATCTTAGCAAAAGGAGATACAATTCTACAATCATATCAGATACAACCACTACATTAAAGTTGCATGCTTGATTGATTTCCTGTCATTTCAATTCGTCCATTAAGGTTCATGTTTCTGATTTTTTTACAGTAAAAGAGTTCGATATATTGATACTCAAGCATATAAAGTCAATTTAACTTTAGGAATATGACTCAATATTGGAAATATGCCTTTATTTACGATTTCCCTGAGTCTATTAAAGGGGCAGAAGCACGTTTTTAGGGAGGATATTCACAAAAAATGACGGTCAATAGACTTTTTGTGAATATTAACAATTCGTTCTCTGACTATGGATGATTGATGTGTGTTATGAGATTTTTGACGCTATCACAGTAATACATTAGGCATTAACATACAATTATCAATGAACGATCGAAATTTTAAAAAACCAAAACGTTCTACTGCTTCTTTCTGAGTTTGTTTTGTATTGTTCCATATCAAGATGCTATTATCAACTTTTCGCCTTGAAACAATTGCATACCTCGGTACATATTCGTTTGATGTAAGAAAATAATTCATTAATCAGTCAACTAGGAAAGTTAATGATCCACAAATTGGTTGGGTTGTGGTGAATTAACCTGGGCCGATAATACACTAAATGGCCAACCACTACTGCATCACAATTGATAACTGTCCCCCTTCATCAATCACCAATGCAATCTACTACTAATCTACTTAAAATCTTGTACATAACATATATATTAGAATAAACTTATTGAGTTAGTCTGTAAGACAAAACGTGTATGGCAAAACGTGATCAGATGATCAGTGTTGATTTCGTAATTCACATACGATAGACCTGTTCTTTTGGTACATCAACATGATTCTTCCTAACCTACCAGTCTCATTATCCAAATATGAATACTATATACTAAATACATGTAAGTCGATTTTCAACTGGAAATGAAGAAATCAGTTGTTTGCTTCTGTGTAATAAAACCGGTTCAGATCTCATTATATGGATGGACTCAAATCAGGTACATCATCATTATAGTGATTTTATGCACATAACGCGATTAAACGATAATAGATAGTAACAAGTTTGTAAAAATACATCGTGTTTCTATTTAAGGCAAATATGTAGATATAGATCCAATGGTTTGAAATTGTTCCACTAACATGGTTTTGGTTTGTATTTTACATACCTTTAATAGTTTAGATCGTACAATTACAATCTGCCTTACCAGCATTGCAAATTTTAATTTCATTGATTAAAAGAGGAACAAAAGAGTCGAAAAGTTGTTTTAAAATATTTTGTAAAGTAGCGTTTAGTGTTTAGTGCACATCTGATTATACAAATAGACACCGTTTATGTCATTTAATTTAATTATTTTTTATATTAGTGGGTTTATGACAAAGACAATTTCAAATGTAAAACCAATGAGAGATAATGCTACATGAATATTATTATTATATTATTATTAAAAGTTCCAACAATACTAGAGACAATTAAAGCTCAGAAAATATCATGGATCAGACGACTATTTGTACAGGATTTAAAATTAAGTAACCTTTTGTATACGTCAAGCCCAGTAAGCGAACTTAACCCAATAGAAATGGGACCATCTTATCTCAAGACCCACTATATCCCTAAACTCATTAGTTCATTCTGGAAAGATGTATTCACGCTTGGTCTGAATAACAAGAAAACTGTTAATATGATAAGAACAATCTCAGTAGACAGTACATATGGGCAAATGACAAAAATAAAACTGTAATATGATCATTATATTCAAACAAATATCAAATTTGTAAATGATTTCCTAGCAGAAAATGACACATTTCTGTCCCATAACGACTTAGTAGAGCGGTATGGGGTTAAAACAAATTTTCTTGAATATGCTGGTCTAATATCCTCTTTGAAAGCATGTATTAAACAGAATTCGACCAATATCAGTAAACAGATAGATTTGCCTTTCCTACCGCCAAATTTAGAAATACTATTTAAGGTTGAGAAAGGATGTAGCATATTCTACAACCTTTTACACAACGATATTTAAAATGACAAACTAGCTTATCAAAGTAAGTGGGAAAGGGAATTGAATACAGATTTCAGTTTGAATCTATGGACAACATTCAATCTTATACCTATTCGAGCATGATATAGTGCAAAACATAGATGGTTCCAGTATCGAATTCTCCATAGCATCCTAACCACAAATAAATATTTACATAGATATAACCTCATAGAATCACTACACAGTACATTCTGCAATGTTGAAGCAGAATCGATTATCCATCTTGTTTATGAATGTAAATTTGTAAAAACGCTGTGGCAAGATCTACTAAAATGGATCGAAAATAAAACAGACAACCATTTGAACCTAAAGGCAGAGACAATCCTTCTTGGATTGAGTGAAAAAAGAAATGATGTTCTAAATTTCCTTTTTATCCTAACTAAAGAATACATCTATGCTAGAAAACTAGCAAACATTCTACCGACTCTAGCGTGCTTAAAACCAAAATTAAAACTATCAACTACATAAATCAAATGTCTACACACAATGTAAATACGATAGATTTGTCTCATTTTGGTCGTCTTGCCACAACTTGTTCATTTGAAATGAATATATATGTCTCAACTTGTTTACCTGACATGTTCTTATTGTTTACATTGATGTTATGAAAGTACTGTACCCCATTCAAAACTAGATAAAGTGATTAAAAAAAAATTATATTATTGTTATATATAAATTATATAATTCAGACAATTTCGATTTATTTTGACTAAATAATGTTTTTATAACATATCAACCTTGATGTAGCAACTTCTGGCGGCCATTTTTATGTGAACAGTGATTTTATTTGAATAACGGAAATTAATTTGTGTACTTCCACTGAACATAACACGTTCTGTTAAAAGTTGCATAATTTGACAAAAAACATAGTCTCGCAATTGGGGATATATGTTTTGAATTTCCGAGAAAGAGAAAATCAAATCTATTCGTACGCGACACAAACAACTTTCAAGCCTTTATGTAGGAAACGGAATTTGTGAAATGGTCACACTTGTTTCGCCTTCACATTGGCTGCCGTTTCAGTCATTTTGGTAAATGGTCTCATTTTTAATGAATTTTATTCTGATAGTTTCTAGGTAGGTCGCAAAAGTTTGTAGAAAATACAATGAATACATTCAAAATACTTATTAGATTATTGAACTTTACTTAACTTTGTATATGGGTCTTTAAGGATTAACTGCTCTTCTGTTGAAAACGAGAGCAACTGTTTCACTACAGTTCAACAGGATTAGTAATAGCAACATGAGTAACAATAAATCTAAATTGATAAACAAAAATAACCCAATTTTCCATATCTTTTGTTTTCTCTTCTACAATAACAACATTGATGTATTTCCTTTGAGATAGCCACGTTCAACAATGCTTTCATCACAAAAGGGACTCGCAGATAAGACTTGTTGTATTGCGATTGTCTGTTTGCTTCATTACCCATCGTGTCAAGATAGCTGCCCTGTCAATATAACAGAAGACCAAACCACTGGAACTCATGATAGTCACACAATCAGTTCTTCATTAGCTAACATTAACTCAGACAATTTGTCGAGCGCGTTGATAAGCAATAAATTAAGAAAACTCAATCCGAACACACATAGAGCTTGTGCTGAGAAAGTTAGCCAAACCTAACATCTTCAAACTTACCTGAAGTAAGTCAATGATTGACCATTTGAAACTTTAATATGTTTTCATGTACTTTATTATGTACTTGCTTTCTAGCCTATTAAAAAAACTTCATAATGCATTGGTTTTTATGTCAGAGTCATATGGAGATACTTAAATTAAGTTTCATTATAGAATCGGTTGAAAGTCTCTTTAAACCTATACATACTACTCATATCAAATCAATAGTCATTTTATGGCTTCATAAACTAATTGAACCATGGTTTGAATTTCAAAACAAGATTGAACAAAAATGACATTTTGAAATCTCAACTAGACAAGATAGGACGGTAAAACTGTACTGTAGCTTGTTTTCTTGGATACGGCACTAAATATGCGTTCATTGTAATTTTAATGAATTTATAGCATTTGCTTTCTGACTGAACTGCATCAGTAAACTAGAATCGTTTCTTTGCACTTGAGTTTAGAAATGACATGCCGATTAAACAAGTTATTTGCACTTAACGCTGACGTCTTCTTAGCTCGTACTAAGCCATAGGTAAGTATAATAAATGTCAAAATTACTAGGAAATACATTGGATTTACAAGGTGAAAAGTCTGAAAATTCAGTTATTTGCATTCTGATGATTGAAAAAGTAACGATTACAAGTTAATATACATGTACTCGCATATTTGGGTATTGATTGGAAAAATACAGTTATATGGATATCATAGGACTTCTACAGGATGAGGATGTTCCTGTTTACTCAGATATCAAGTTCAAGGAGCCATACATCAGCAGTAGTGAACTGTGCGAGACAGTGCTGGTGTTTTCAACCAATGATGAAACTGTAATGTGAAAATTAAGTTATTTACACTTTAATGATGAGACACAGGAAGAAGTACAAGCAGGTTTTTTGATTGATAAAAGCAAATTACAGAAATATGGATATCAGATGACTGTGAGAATGAAACACTGAATACAGATTACTTATTAATACCTTAATTAAAAAAGATACAGTAACATGACACTAAACAAGGGCAATGCTATCTTTATTCTGATTAGAAACTGAAAAGATAAAATTCGAAATGAGCAACCTAGAAATTCAATTTCCAAAGCATGAGGTGAACAATTTTGCCCATCTGTTCACTTCAAGAGTACTCAATGAATAGTTGATGTAGCATGTTTGCTGAGCTGACGTGTTGGTAAGTGATCGCTTATCTTTCTGCTGTTAATAATAATACAAATATGATCTAGCCCGGTATAATGAACGATATAGGTAACTGTTATAACATAATATGAGGAAGACATTACATTGAATCATTTGTATTTATGTGAAGGCAATTGTTAGTACTTTGTGATTGATTAAAGCTAAGACAATATGTCATGAGTCTTTGAATAATGTACAATTGAATCGTCATTAAGGAATGGATTCATGGCTTTACAAAATGAAGTTCTTCATAAAATCCTTAGAAAATAAACTGTATTCCATATTTGCGCCAGATATCCATACTCTAGTCACGTCCTCTTCACTAATCATTGCAGGTCTTTTTGAAGAAGAAACAAGAAGAATTAGTGTTATGTGAATATGTCAAGGCAAAGTTCAACTTCCTTTAGATATTTATTGCCGACAACTATTTATAACCTGAACTTATAGAACATATAGGTTTCTGATTTCGACACAATCCTTTAATTTTATATGCTTAACATAATACGACCAGTGACTTGAAGTGTACTTGAACAGCAGCACAAACTGAATGTAAACATGAAGCCATGTCTGTAAACAAATTTAATAAATAAGTGCCCCTTCACTGTCTCAGTAAAACGACTTGCATGGAAATTGGTTAAGTGTTTCAAAGCATTGAGATTTTGTCATCAAGAGTCAACTCTGTGCATTTGGTTTAATGTTGATATGTGTATTGAATGACTCTAGTATCTAACTTACAATATTCTAAGACTGAGGTACAAAATAGAAGATGTACTTGTATGTAGATAGAAAAGTTCACATGAAGCTAGTTTCAACCCATCCAGATCAATAGTAACAAATCAAATTTCTGACTTCAGCTGTCCAAAAATAACCGTTCTAAAATTATTGTTCAAGTTTTTATGTTTCTTGATATCATTATAGACAATGTATGACGCCTTTTTAATATATTGAGAGCGCTGTCATGCAGGTTTTTATATGATTGATTAGAGAGAGGATATTTGTCAGGCACTGCAAATGACTCCTCAACTTAGAAGATATATGTTTTAAACAGCATATAGAGTGTTATCTTAGTATTTGCTAACAAACATAACAGTATCATATCATTGTGTTTATTGTCAGGAAATACTGAGACTATTTTGTTGTGCATACATATAATTATGAACATCCAATGGGAGCCCAGTGAATTACACACAACCTAGACAAGGACCATTGGAGATAACTTCATAACATACAAAGAGTTGTATCAAATCATTTAAACGAAATGACAATGAAAGTGATAATTAACCTCTTATACAATGCCTGGGAGAGGTATCAATGTTGATGCGGCATAGCTAAAATTTGAATTTATAAGAGACACATATTTCAAAGGCGATCAAATCATTGAGAAATATTTTGATAAGATAATCAAAATTTTGTAAATATAAAATGTCACTGTCTTTATTGTGATACTCTGGCCAGAAACCAGATGATAAACTAGTAAATTCGCCTCTATAAAACAAATCTGATACAAACAGCTGCTGAGTGAGATTCCAGTCATCTCTGATCGATGAGAACATACTTAGCTGAAGGAAATTGATATCACAGGAGTCCAGAAATGGCATCACAGTAAACAGCTCCGAGCAGAGTAAACATGTGCTCCAACACCGAGACAACCTTGTCAACACGAAGGCGACGAGGAAGACATGAAATGGTTGCCTGTGTAAATTTTTATTCTGCGCAATCCTTAGTTCTTGCAGTCATTGCCTGTTCACACATTGGTTTATTGTTAATAATGACATATCAGAAATAAATGAACTAATTGAAAAAGAACAGAGAAGAAATAACTCACATCATTCTCATAAACATGACGACCCATGAATTGGCATCTGATTAACCTAAAAAATATTAAATCCTTTGTAATATGATTATCCTCTGGCCATTCAGTCAGCATCAATGCAAGCATTGGACTCCACAATGAAGTCTCTCAGACACACAGAGATACGTGACTTGAGGGTTCGAGTAATTAACTTTATTTATAGGACCAATTCTTGCTTTGGTAGATAGTTTCCCCGTCTTTTATTTAAGCTTCCCATTATCCCATTACCACTTCCGGATTATGACTCAAGGGTTAAGTTTGAATTAAAATATACAGAAAAGTATAAGACAATTGATACTTCAAGAAACAAATTTAAACTTGCCTTTTAAGAAGACTACGGGTTTAGCACATTATGAATACTATTTACAGCCTGAAACTTACAAAACATATAAGTTTCTGATATGGACACAATCCTTTGTATTTATGAATGCTAAACATAATTCTGCCAGTGACTTGAAGTGTGCATGAACAGCAGCACAAGCTGAATGTAAACATGAAGCCATGTCTACAATCAAATTTAATAAATAAGTGCCCCTTCAATGTCTCAGTAAAAACGACTTGCATGGAAATTGGTTAAGTGTTTCAAAGCCTTGAGATTTTGTCACCGATAGTCAACTCTCCATGCAATTAATTTAATGCTGGTATGTGTATTGAATGACTCTAATATCTAACTTGACTCAAGACTGAGGTACAAAATAGAAGATGTAAACAAGAGCAAATCCTCATGAATATAGCCTATATATACAGTACTACGTATACCCTAAAGAATCTAAGGAGCATTTGTACATTGTCCTTTATTTACCTATATTTAATCGCACTATCATAATGTCATATTGAAGTAAAAACCAAAACTTTATAAATCAAACTTCGAGTGTTCACAACATCAAATACATCCATACGATATCCAGTTATTAAATGTGGACTCATATTTGTGTTTGTCCTTAAGGTGGCTATACACTTGCACGCATTTTGGATCCGCACTTCAAGACTTTAGTGCGTGCAAAAAGACGAAGCAACATTGTTTTGAAAACAATTAAAACAATGCGTACACCCCCCATTTGCGCATTATTCAAGCACACTTCACGCATTTGCCGCAGAAAACTGCACGCAAGTGCTGCGATTTTACCCGGCATTTCACGAACAATTGGCGCATAACCACGACAAAGCTTTGTTCTGTTCACGCATTTGTTGCGACTAAGTTGCGTTTTGGTACGCAGTAGGCGCAACTGCACGCACAGGTTCGATTAATTCACGCATGCTTGTCAAGATCGTGACCTTTTAGTCCCGCATGGTGTACGATACTGCCCGCATTGGAGGCATATAAAGGCAGTACCCTAAAATCAGTTCATCCTCTACTGTCACAGAGTGAACACCATGAATAACTTCCAAGATATCGCGCTTCTTGAAGAGAAGAGACGGTTGATGTACCTGAAATTGCATTGCTTGAAATGCCAAACCTTGTCTTATCTCTATCGTGACACACAAAATTATGCACGCATTTCACGACACTACAAGAATAAGTTACGAACAAGTTGAGACAAATTCACGAATACTTTGCGCACCTGGCACGCATTGGAGTGCGTGAAGAAATAACCAAACATTTGGTTAATTCTTCGCGCATTTGCACGCATCCATGAGCAGTTCACGAATTATTCACGATAACGATACGACAAAGATACGCATTGCCATGGCTTAATGCGTGCCAATGCGAATTCGAGAGTCGTGCAAGTGTAAAGCCACCTTTAAGCTAAATCTAAAAAGGTCAGAGATATTTAGGGAAGGTTTTCTTTTATGATTTGCACGTACTCCCTGGGGCAATGACGAGGGGCAAACACCAGGGTTTCTGATAGATTCAATAATTACCATTTATTTGCGTCATACATATATCCAGGACATTGATTGAGATATTTCCATTAATTGCATGTGAATAAAACTTGTCAACAATGGCACAAGAGGATATTTTGAAAGCGACTTAAGATTGTCCCTAAATTATAGATAACACAGTAGCTTTGAATATAGTGATATAGAACTTACCTGGGCGTGTGTTGCCTTCTTGTTTGTCTAGCTACAAGAATACAATAAGGTTTTTTTTTTCATATCTATCAAACTTGTTATAACGAACTTTAATCGTTTCTGTCAACCATATTTGTTATGGTTGTAACAGGTGGTTCCTATTTGATCAATAAGTGATTTTAGCGTCAATTTTATATTCTAATGTTTCCAATCTATTGTCTGATATCTATGTCTTTAATAATACGTAGTATGGTATGTGCTTCTCTCGATGATCGTTCATAAAAAGAATGAGTGTGTGAGATGAGATTGAACATAATAGCAGTATTTAAGCTCTTGAAAAGGCTGAGAGCGATCAGGGAGAAAGGTATCAAAAGGAGTAGCGACCAGGAGGGGAAGGTACTAAGAGGGAACAACAGCAGGTTTTCACAAGGACTCAAATTCTGTCAGGATTTGACCCTTCGCTCGGTAGGGTGTCCCTACAAGGATCTCTCACAATTTAGCTACTAAGATCATTTCAATGAAACCTGTTTGCTGCCTAATATAGTTTGCTTAATTCCTGTATTCCTGTTTATATTTATAAACAAATAATGTGAAAATTAACCCTTAAGTCAGGCTTAAAAACTAAACGTTTGAGGCCATTGGCGTAATTTCGTGTAGCTCTCAGGGTTGCTGAATTATCCAACCATTTCTATTTCAAAAATGTTATTTGTTGAAACCATGTTGAACGTGTGTGTAACTTACAAAACATCAATTCAATTCATATTGTTCATATGCAACCTTTTTCTCATAAAATAGATTAATCGAATATTTCTGGTAAAATTGTTTCAGTGGAAAGTGGGTCTTTAAGTTCAAGTGCATTACTGCAATATGCTTCTTTATCGATCTTTGTTTTGCTACTCTTATTTTCGCTCATGCATACAGTATATGTTTATTTTAGAAAATGGCAATAAAACAAGCAAGTATTTGTATTTTTTCTATTCAAAAACCTTTATCAATTTTTATTAAAATAAATCAATTCAATATCGATCCGATTAGTCGATTACATGTATAAGTAATATCATTTAGAATTTTCCGTCCACACTACATGAGGCATGTAGCCTGAACATCTGTCGTTTAGACTCCATCCATCATATCAGCAGAATACTTCCAGCATAGCCAACAAATATGTTGTTCTGAAAAGACGACTGTGACACGGTAATGATAAATGAAATAGACTTGACTATATATTGTAAATCTAGTGCAAACATGGAATAAAATTGTTGGTTTAAGGATTTTATGAAGATCTGTATACCTTTATTTTGTGAAGCCTCGAATCCATTACTAAAGGACGATACAACAGTTGATTATGTGGCCCCTTATAACCAATTTTCATCTTCTTCTAGAGAAGCATAAGCCCTTGAAATCTGAAACTTTGTGTAGAGACTCCTTGACTAGTGAGGATTATGATTTAGAGCTTTGGTTGACCTGTGGGCCCTGATCAGGGTCACATTGTCCTTAAAACCGTCTTCATTGCCTTCTCCAGAAGCATAATGCCTAGAAAGCTGATACTTTGTTTAGGGACGCCTTGACTAATGACGATAATGATAGCTTTGGTGGTACTGTGACCCCAAATAAGGGCCAACGGTGCAACACGTATTTTCAATCTTCTTCTCCTCAAAAAGCTCAAATCTTGTGTACATACTTCTTGACATTATAATTTATATTTGTGAAGACCCTAATCCCCCTACTTAGTTTTTAAAAAACCTTTAGATCCTATACCATAAATTATCAATTGCAGATTTTGTAGAGTTCTTAATCAATTTAGGGTTGGTCCATTACAACGTTTTACATTTTCTGTGAATGATTGAGCAATTTGCATGTCTGAATTGATTGCCAGTATCTGATATCACTTTGCCTACACACTTTATTTAAGATTTATTGACCATGTGACCCTTGCTAAACTCTGTTTACCCCTTTCTCATCGTTCAGAAGCAAAAAGAATAAAATGCTGAAATGTCTTGTAGAGATGCCTTACATAATCAGTCTTAAATGCAAATTTGGCGACCTTGTGGCCACTTCTACGGGATGAACCACGATGACTGCACCGTAACCTAAATTTAATACGAAGATTGATGAACTACAGAGCCAATGGCTTTAATATAACCTTAACAATGAAAATGAAAAAAAGCACTTTACTACAAAACATTTAAACTAATTTTATTTTCATCAGCCTTAGTACAGACAATAAATTGAAAATCTGTGCATAAATTAACGAATACATTACTTGCAGATAAAATACAATCCAATTGTTACAACCATAAACCAATTGACAAAGGTAAAAAGTAATTACCAGTCATTTTCATTTCATTTTTGAGTTGACTTTCTATACAACAGGTTTTTAAACTCAAGCTGAGATAAGCTCTAATCCTATACATAAATAGTTAATCAATAATGCTAAAACTGATGTTATCACGGGGTATCTCATTTTATATATTGTAGAAGTGTGACCCGTCAGTACATTCCTGATGATCAGGCTAGGGCACCACTCGAAATAAACTTCTTCACGAGTCATTAATGTTTCTGAAGCTAAACAGATACTAAAAAAATAATGGAACACGGAAATGATATTTTGATATTGTAGAATGAATATGTTTAGGTCAAATATCAAACTCAAATAACTGTAGGTGTTACAAGTGATCAATGTTGACGTATTTCAGCACAAGTAGTAATATATTTCCTGTACGTTTCGTTTTTATAACGTAAATGGCGAAATCGACCATACATGTATATCAGATTGTTTTGATTTGAAATGCTGTACCACGAGGAAGAGCGTGCTAAATCGTCAGAAATCTTGAAAGCTAAAGAATAATTTATTATTTAAGAATAATGTATTTAATTTCCAAGTCCTATATAATTAAAATACCTGTTCCTATACACCATATGTTGTTGTTACGGGCGCATGCGTGTATACTTACACAAATTACTAAAAAAGCACCCTGATTTGTTTGACAAAATTGATTCTCTTGACATATTATGATTCATTTGATGTATTGACCACTTCAGATAGAAAATGTTATTAACATTTTGATTGATTTAATTATCAGGCATTTTGTTTTTCTTAGACAGATATGGGGTTCTTGATTAGTTCTTTATGTAGAATTTTGTTACATCTAATATAAACAATGACAAATTAAACAGAAAACGTTATAGCTAAATAAACTTATTAGAAATAAGATAATTAAAAATTAAAGTGCCTATGCTACACTAATTCAGTATGAAAGTCAATGCAAATACTGACAACAACTGAATATTGATATCACTGATCAGTACATATTCTCAACCATTTATTACTATAACAACCAATATAAACGTTTTAAGATGTTCAAAAAAACGTTTAAACTGTTATGATAATGTACAAATTATATATTTTAAAAGGGCAGTAGCACGTTTTTGAAAAAATTATATTTCATTTTTTTTCTGACGTACGTTAAAGAGGCAGTAGCACGTTTTTAGTAGGAATATAAGGTGATGTCATCACAATGAAAACAAATTGTTCCAATTGAAAGACAATGTATTTAAATGGAGCAGCAATAATTCAAACATTTAATGTAAATGTTAGCCATGTGATACCTTTTTCTTACACAAAATGAATTAAAGGTGTTCACACAAAATGGCCACCTATGGACTGTTTGTGAATCTTCATATTTGGTTCTCAGACTATGGATGAAAGGTTTGTGAAATGAGATGGGTGACACTATACAAATAATGCAATAATCATTATAGGGGCAGAAGCACGTTTTGTTACTGATAATTTTAAGTTAATGCTAAATGTATGCAATATGAACACCTTTAATTCATATTGTCTAAGAATAGGGAATCACATGGCTTAACTGTACATTAAATATTTGACTTATTACTGCTTCAGTTAGTTTAAATACTGTGTCTTTCAGTTGAAACCGTTTATTTTCATTCACTCTAAAAACGTGATACTGCCCTTTTAAAATTTTAACAACAACGTGACAAGACCCATGTTTACATGCTTTTGATACAGAATGAGTGGTCGAGGTAAAGGAGGCAAAAGGAAAAGACCAACAAGATCAGCCAACAACTCGGTTGATGTTATAGCCTTGCCATATGGATATGTTTCTGACACTGTACAACGTTCTCCTCTTATGATCTCACGTGGTAAGTACTAACGTAAACTCAGTGCACTGAAAATACAAGGTGAGCATATACATGTAGGTACTTTGTTCGAGACGAAGAAGTCTAACACAGGCTCACAAGAAAGCGAGAAAACATTGGCTGAATTATTTCAAGTAAAGCTTTTCTTGTAGAAGCTGCATTTTGGATAAGAGCTGAAAGACAATGTTCTCGAAATATTCAGGGATTCTTTTTTGGAAGCTCTCTTAGGGTTAAGGTAGTTTAGATTTCCATTTATAAACATACCGTATTTCCTTAATTACACGCCTGCCTTGAATATACGCCTGCCTCGAATAGACGCCCTTGCATAAGACTTTCGGAAAATAATAAACGTCTGCCTTAATTAAACGCCGGTAAACAAAGTTTTATATATAAAAACGCTTCTTTTTCGTTAAATTATCTGATTTTGTTACAAAATAGTCTAAACTGTTTCGCTTTTTACGAAATAGACGCCTGCCTTGAATAGAAGCCTGCCTCAAATAGACGCCTATAATGTAGACCTTTTGAAAATAATAGACAAAAATCTAGGCCCGGATCATTAATTTCACTCAGATCTGCAGACGGTTGGGGCAGAAGGGGAGATGTAACAAAATCAGAAGAAGATTCTTTCTCTTTTCTTTCTGTAGCATTGTGACCCGTCACACACCATTATTACAAACATTTAAGTTACTTAATAAACAAAACTACATGATATTATTGATAACAACTTCAGATAAGCATGACATTCAGATTAAATCATTATATTTATTAAGAAATTGATAAGGAAAATATTATCGAATACATACTGCTGTTCTAATGTATATGATCTCAAAATTTCCATTAAAGACATGTGTTCAATCAAGGGTGTGCCTTTTCGACTAAATCAATTACTCTACACTGTTACCTTCAGCGAGCACATGGATGTTTAAATCCTTAGATAATACCGATACTTGTGGCGTCCAATTGATTACCTTACACTTTCTATAAACAATTCACATCAGGTAAAACACAAGCTAAAACCTCTTTTAAAGTAAAAAGTAGTATTGTTGCTAGGTTAAATACAGAGAGGAAATATATAGACAACAGAAGAGGGTAGATGACAATTCCATTTGAACATGGGACATTAGCTTAATAAGGAAGCGTTGAATAAGGAACAGTTTACGTTCATCGTCTTTCAGAGAGTCCCTTGTCTTTAATGAGAGCAGGTCTAATTGGTGGAGCTCTCGGGATGACAGTTCCTCTGCTGGTTATCATTGGTCTGCTGTGTCTAGTGCTGTGCAGAGGAAGGTGAGGTTCTGTCACATCTTTATGTTATTGTCAAGGTATACTTATTATAACAAGTGTCGAAACGGTGTGCCATGATATTCAATGGCAATGTTATAGCTCTCAAAATGCCTAATTCAGCTGTGTACCTTACGTTTGTTCACTCACTTGCGTATTATAGTGCAAATATCATTTACTATGGGGTGTATTTCAGGCAATCTAGTATTTGCACAAAAAAAACGGATCATAATGAAATTTCAGTACATAAAATAAGATTCATTTTGTGTTAAAATATTCGTATGCCATACCAAACAGTTAACAGTTAGAAGTTTGGCAGTACATTGAAGTGACCAGGGAATGGTATTTCGAAAACACTATTTGATATTTTTTCTTGTCAATGTGATGATGTAATTTTTTTTCAGCGAGTCATTACTGAATTTTATTTGAAAAATTAAGACAATCGAATTTGACAAAAATATGATCCCATCTGTCTATTTTCCTTGCCAAACATTGAGGTTGTGCCACAGTGACCAGACAATCCCAGAATATGGTTTGAGAACACATGGACAATCATTGTTCCCTTGTCATTGCTGCTGGATTTATTTGTTTGACATCCAAACGAAACTCAAAATAACATGTTATTTGCACAAAGAATCACTGGCAAATGAACAAACTTAATGTGGGCAGCTGTATACTTCATTGATAAACATGCTATCTATCACTTATATTATGAACTGTAAGAAAGCCTTCCAATTAATCTTATTTTAATATTGGTAATAAATACGGAAAGCTACAGTAGTATTGATAAAACCTGGGTCGAGTCATGCTGCTGTTAAAATGACGGATTACTCAATATCAGTTGGAAAATAAGTTTTCAGTATTATATATCCTAAAATATCTGCCAACTTGTTGTAAAATGTATAAAAGCACTTTATGAAGCTTTATGTTTAAATATATGAAATAATGTATATACATGTATAGTGTACCAGCTGTTAAAATACGAGCTGGAAGTCAAATTTACTTCTGAATAAATTATTTGTATGTTATGAATAACAATATGATCTCACAGATGGGTAACTATTGAGATAGTTAATGTTGTTATATAGATTCATTGATATGATACTATTTTGAGATAATATAACAAAACTATTATTTTTTTTACAGATCTACAGATGTGGAAAGGAAAATCTCTATTTGAAATAACTGTAAAAAAGATACAATAAACGTTTAATGCTAAAACAATTAAACAAACATTTTTAAAGTCCAATTGAACATGATTTGAGAGGCCGTTCAGAGGTGCGTGCCTGCTTTTATCCGATAATCAAATGAACAACTGACTTTCATCTCACTCAATAACAAAATTGATAGCTTTTAGATATAATTTTCATTGCTACAACGCTTCAAGGGTCCCTTCACGGATTTATTAAAGATTGTGTAGAACTATAAGGTGTGTTGGAGCACTTGCTTCTATCGGGTCAAGGCGTAAGGCACATACTTCTTGCGTATCAAGCGTAAGGCACAAAGTAAATGTTTTCGGATCTTAAACCTCGTGCAATCCATGCATATACACCTGCTTCAAGACACCTTGTCTCAGGTTGTCCATTTCGTTTTGGAATATTGAAAGACTAATACGCCTTATTAGTGTCTACAGATACTTAACAATCGCGTACAAAGCTTATCTCAGATTCAAAACCATATCAAAATCAAATGTTTTCTATTATAGTATATTTTTTGACCTGAAAGTTCCATGGACACTTTTTGCATGGTTGCCATTGCCAACTAGATCTAAGGGGGTGTTGTTGCTGTTTGCATTATACAATGCTGCAGTAAACATGAAACTATGTAGGAAACAATCCTACTTTTTCAGAACACTCACTAAGGTTTAGGTACAAGGCTACGCTAACATTAATTTCAGTGCAGTCAAACCTATGGGTCGCTAGTTAATGCTAGTAGATTTTATTGCAACAGATAGACACAAAAGGCTTTCTCCCTGTATTAATACTAGCAACCGTGATATAGGTCACGTTCATAAATTTTCCATTTCAGTGTGAAAATGATGATATGTTGTTTCGTTTACTCTGGCGTGTTTGCTGCAAAAATCTTATGAGTATCCTATACAACTAAAAGACAAACAAACAGTAGGGTAATATTTGATAAGATTGAAATCAAGACATTTAACAAAATAATTTATTTTGTTTAGTGTGTCTTATAATTAAATCAATCGATGGATGTAGATACACAACTGCTCAGGATAAATTGTGTTTAAATCCCGAAATCAAAGTTTGTTGAATCACCCTCAAATGTCTTAGCGATAAATTCTGTTGAAATCAATACTGACACAGCCACAGATTTTATTGCAGTTTGATTTGTAACAGAAAAGCACAGCTTGACGTTAGATATCGACTTTCCTCAAGTGAAGAGATTCTACAGATATATTGAAATGTGAACCTTTGACTTCAGAAACACTGTAATTGGAATCCGTTATTCTTCTTGTTAAGGAACAGAGGGTGGTATAAAGTTTCAAATGATACTTTATTCCAATGAAACTATTCTGCTTAAAACTTATTTTTGTGATTGTTCGGCTTCGGTCAGAACGTCATTGGTAGGAAATCCAGCCAGGGGCTCGGCAACTTTGTCTGCAGTGGAGAACTGTTCTACACACAGCCAGGTTTTGGTACAATGCTACACTGAATTTCAGCGCGGTATCAACCATGGTTTCACTTATTCCATAGGTTTGCAGGTTTTACCGCAATACATAGCCACATTAGTGTTGTGGGTTTTCTACCTGCAATAATACTAGCAGCCGCGATATGAGTGAAATACTCTTGAAACTGGCGATCAACCCCATATCACCTCACCTCACATCACACTCAAAAATATCATATTTTCCTTTCATTAAAAGGAATCTTTCCAAATAATGTAGGTAACGATCTGAGCTAATTTCATTTCATTGAACGGACAGAAGAAAGACAATCGTCCAAAATGCATTTTGTCTGCATGATTATTATGAATAGATATATGTGGAAGAAACATATACTGCATAAGTATATCTTTTTCTAACACTTTCTAATTTTTTTTGATTTGCCGCTATTCGTTCATTAAAAGAAGCCGAATATGAACTAAGTCAGGGTTGGTGTAAAATTTCATAGTACATTTAACCTTTCTGTGACTTTTGTCTTCAGAAGGTGTGAATGAGGTCAATTGGCTCTGTTTTGGACAGTACCTTTAACAACGAGAGTTCAATCATGTTGAGATGACCATGCGATATTATGCGCATAAAAAAACCAAATCTACATGTATTTCAAAAGAAAACTTTAAGAGGTGTTCATCGTGGTACATTTAAACACATACAACAACAAAATTACATTCCAATGATATCATATTGACTTCATTTTGCGAATACCATATTTAAATTGGTACAGTTCTTCTTCACGTTAACATTGTTGAGGGTTACCCAAAATAAAACATATAGAATATCGGTTCATTTGCAAATCAAATATAATTATATGGAAGACAACTATATTCCCTCGATACATATCTTTTGCTATAAATTTTCTCATTTCACTATAATGAATTCTTCCACATGTTTTTATTTGCCTGTATTCATAAACCGAATATGAACCAAGTCAGAAGTCAGTGTCTCTTTCTCTTTTGAATATTTGAATGAGGTCATAGAAATATGACTTCTTCAAGATCCTTCTGTCAACAGAAGTTATTGTCGAGAAAAGGTCAGTCATGATTTATGGATGAAGCACTATATTCACATCTGAAACCAAATGAAAACATTATATTAGATGTACACTACATCGTCTCTCAAAACTAGTTTTGGAAGTCACGTTGCTGATATTTTAGTTGTAATAAACAGACAAATTAAGAGTGAAAGTGCCTTATTTAAACTACATTTGGAATTAAACAATTGTGTTCTTTTTTACATTTATTTCAATGATGGCAATTAGAAATGGTTTAGTTCGTAGTTGCAATGATAACAATGTAAACACAACTGACTCAAAAAACATGATTCACACTCACAGGACGCATGCACTATTTGCGAACATTGCAATCAATTTCCTGGTTTTATATACATTTACGACTGCTTAATATAATTGGTAATCATTGAGTCTATCAGCTTGTCCTTGTGTGTGTACCTCGTCTCTGCCTCAGGGAGTGCGTGCAAGATATAATAGAACATCTTCCCTGAATTTCCCTGTCAGGAACATTACAAATATTGGTCCACAAACTTGAAATGCGGTGTGAAGACAAGCTTTATGTCACATGATTTTCACATTTATTTTCATCCAGAATTTGAGGCATCGTAGCACCGTGAAAACAAAATGGATCATGTTGAAAGTTCACAGCATAGATTTATTTATGTTAACATAATCACAGTTCATACCTAGCCGTTACCCCCTAATATTTTTTGGCAGGTCATTGGAGTGTCCAGGGGTCTAAATTTCGAATACACTATTTTATATTTTTCACAATAAAATCCATAAACATCATTAAACACAAGTCATAGTTGTTTTTTTGCAGTACGGTAATGAACTTGTACTGATCTTTCTCTCGGAGATTCCATATGAAATATTTCAATCGAAGCTTAATAAATTTGAATTCCAAAAATATGACCCCATCTGGCTCATTCTTCATGGTAAATTTGGAAACTTGGAACCAGAGACCAGAAGCACCAATATTGGGTTATTTTACACGTGAACACTGGTTCACCTCTTGTCAGATCTCCTACAGTTATGTAATTAACATACGTCCAAGCAAAAACCAAAATTAAATTATATTTGCACCATGAAAATGCAGCTGTATTACGTACATATTAAAAATAGTTGGTGTAACATACTTTCGCCTCACATGGTGTAAAAAGGCAAAATTTTAATACATTGGCCATGATTTAATACTGTAATGTTTGTTAGCAAAAACACAAAGTATGCCGTTTATAAGATAAATGTTCTACCAAAACCATACAAGTTGAGTCATTTGCAGACCCTGACAAATACCCTCTTTCTAATCAATCTTATAAAACTTCTGCATGGGACCGCTCTCTAGATTGGAAAAACGTGTCATACATTTTCTATAATGAGATTGAGAAACAGATAAAAGTTTCTCAATCATTTTATATCGGCTATTTTTGACAGCTGAAGTTTCACCACTTATGAGCGTGGGAAGCCCCATATCAACCGTCATCTGTTCATAAGTTTAACATTTTTTCGATCAAAATATTACTCTATCATCAATGATTTGAAAAATTGCATCACATTAACACCGTTACACACGATTGATATAAACAAATGGTGGATCGAAGCCAACCTATATGTTTGGTAGAGCTTGTCTTTTACTGAAACAAAAAGGTTGGTCTCTGATTACCCCTGAAGACAGGATGAAGATGAAGGCAAATCGACAGCCAAGCAAACACCTCAGAGGAAAGTCAATACAGGGGTTTACACTTTAATGATTCCAGACACGTCAGAGTACCAGACAAACACAAGGGAGAGGATGAATTGCAGCTCGCCAAATTGTTTGTGGCAAGATGAACACTTGATCAGACAAGGAGACAGTATAGCTAACATCGATGGTAAGGAATGAGAAAAAAACAACGACCAGATAAAAACACATTAGTAGCAACTTTTCCAAGTATATTGTTGTTTTTATTTACAGAGATAACTGCTGTATTAATCACCTTTGAATTTAGTTGTTAAGGCATTTAAGTCACTGGTGGACAAACAAATATTGGGAATATCTAATTACTAGGTTTATGGTATATTTTAGGTTATTTGTGTAGAATTATATGCTATGGCCATTGCTATCAACATAACATGGTTTCTAAGAAGAATTGGGAGTTGATAAATATCCTGACCTTGTCGTTGTTTCGAGGAGGCAATGGTTAGACTCATTCTGATAAAAAACATTACATCTTGCAAGCTTGAATCGGAATAAAATTTACATACATCCCAAAATATAAATAAGTGAATTTATCTCCTATTTATATAGCCATTTGACAGATTAATACACAAATATACGTTCAATACAATCAATCACTTGACAACGTTGGAGACAGATAATTGTACTGAACGGCTCGAAATAAATTTCTAGAGGCATCAGACAGTGTCGATGTAATGAAATGAAGGAAAACTTGATAATTGTATAAACCTTTTGGGTGTCTACTTTAAGAAAATTGAGGGATGGAATTTAATTTGTGACAAATAAATAAAATTATAGTATCCATTGATCTTTAAGAGATTTTAACTTTATCGACAGCACTAACTTTATTTCATGGTTCATTTGTCTATTTATATTTTCCTTATATAAACATGATTTTAAGAATTGAATTATTGTGTCACGTATAGAGATTAACTGAAGGTCTAACAAAAACATATATACACCACACAACTCTTAAACAAAATTTTGGGCAATGTCATATGTTTGTTTTTCCATCGGTATGTCATAGCTTTCCCGTCAGTCAATCTGTCCGTTTTTTCAATTCGTCTGCATTCATTTCGTTTCCGAAGTAGAGCATTGATTGTAGGCATGGGTTTGGATACTTTTTGTGATGTTCAACTTCTTTGTTGTTAAAATTGTGGACGTTCCATTGCAAACGTTGCATTGCTAGAATTAACCAATGAACAATCATTATGTTTGGATCTGCCTTTTGAGAGTTTCAACTTTTTTGGATCTCGTGACGTTTTATTAAATTATATAATTATTGTGGACCATTGTGATATGTCATCTTCTGAAGATTTGTGTGTACCAAGCTTGTCAATAGTCTAAATGTGGAATATTACCTTTGCTGTATTTCTGAGCAACACACAGGGAACCTTTATATTTGCTGATAAAGGAACAGAAGAAATTGTCACAACTAAACCCTTCTGAACTATTTATCATTGAACCAATTAAGCCAAAAGGTTCTATAATATTTGAAATATCTTCCCAAAATAATTTCACCATGCCCATTATTTTTTTAATTCAGACATGATATCAATTAGTTAACACAAATTAAAAAGGATTCTGCTGCAATTTTTTTTCGCCAGGGGAAAATGCCGGAACCAATGGATTTGGTCTAATAAGAACAGAGCCTCGATCCACGTTCATAACTTGATCTGCCTCTGTGAGGAGAGAATGAATTCCTTAGAAACATAATCCTTCCTCAGATGAACCAGAAGAATCAGGCTTTTTATTACGCAGGGGACTAAGCAAGAGAATTAGTTCAACTCCCCCAATGCGAAACGTGCATTTGCCGATTTCACTTTTATGTTTGAGAGATAGAATGGATTAGTGTGAACCTTAACCTTAACTACCAATATTCCCAGGGGTATATTGGCGCTCTTTGTCACTTCTCCTTGATAATACAGCAAACTAAACTCCAGTATGTAAGCAAAGCAAACAGACGATAGATGGACACCCTTCCCCTTTGATAAAACAATAATGGCTTTTGTCTGTGTATATTTTCAAAAGATAACAAGAGCAGAGATGTTCAGTGGTTTCGGTTAATATGTTCAAAAGATCACCAAGGCGGAGTAGTTCAGTGGTTTCTGTGTATATGTTCAATAAACGATCAAAGTTGAATAAAAGTCAAAATTGACAGTATAGTAAATAGCCTTGAGGAGAGTCGATACAAGACTTGAGACATTCTCGATTCTAGACACGCCAAGCTACCAGACAAGCACAAAAGAAAGCAAATGGTTTGACGCAGGATGTACTTTTGCTCTAATAGGATGAAAGAGGATCAGGGAATTGGAAATGAACGATCAGATTATGATCAATAAATCCGAAAGATGTGTGTGTGTATATGTGTGCGGGTTAGACATTTAACCAAGTTAAATAGATTGTTGCACATAAAAGACGTTGTACATTTTCAGTTTTTTTTCATGGAGTTCTTACACTGAAGTATTTTCCTTACTAACAGATAACAATTTTGTGAAACTAAGTAAATATTTATACCATGTCTTTCATCCAAGACTGTTTTCCTTTGCCTTGCAATTGTTTAAGTAATAGTCAAGTTTTGAACAATCACTGTGTATTGCTGTTACATAAGTATGCATAAATAAAACAAGTGACCATGATGATATACATATGTTTGTTAAAGGGCCACAACATGACTTGACTGAGTCCTTCACTTTGCTCTTAGAAAGTATTCACTTGTTTTTATTCAGTAAATACAATCCCGTTTGGGAAGATGCTATCCCCTTACATCGCTTCACTGTCGGGCTCCCCTTTGTGCTTGACCAACGTTCTATTGCTTGTTTTATTCGTCATTACAAGAGTCTGTTTACAAGATCTCTCGATGCTATTAACGTGGCATGTTGATACATGAGCTTAATTGAATCTGCTTATTTGCTTCAAATATTCTGTTATCAGTTAAGTTCAGCAACACCGGGCATTGCTCACTTCAAGAGTGGGTTACTCGCTCACTGCTGAATAAACTGATAGTTTGAAGGGTTTATTCCCTGCCCTACACTGAGATACGAGTTTGGAGATGTAATATGTCATTCTTGGTAAGTGACTTTATTCAAATTGTGCCTCGGATCAATGAAAAATAGTTGTGTTGGTGGTCACCTTATAGTGAAGACGTGAAAATAAGCTTTTAGGCTCATAAGGCCTAGTAATAAATGGCCAAGGTGGGGACGAAATTTGAAACAAATACGCTATTGAAACATAAACCCGCATGTAGACGTTCTCTATTATTGATAATTATTGATAAAGATCATTTCTTAGCAATCATAAATTTGCTTATTTATAGAACAAAATCTATATAGAATAAAAACAAATACTCTTCTGGTTGCAAATATTGTTGGAACTATCTAAAGGAATCAAATTTGTCATTCTGTATCAAGGTACTGAAGACACACAGCAAAATTGCCTATTCTATCTTAAAAAGTTTCTGAGAAAATTGCCCCCTTTGATGACACCCTTGAACAGTGTCCAAAATACGGAACATGGGCAATAACCATTATGGCACGGTTCTAATTTTCGAACTCCTTCAAGCTATTGATACACCGAACACATACATCAAATTTGATGTACCTATTTTAAATAGTTTTGAGAAAATCTGTTCTTTTTTACTCGGATGTATGGACGGAACCCAAACCTAAATCCTCCTCCCACTTCGTGGCGGGGTATAATAACATCAATGAAGTGATATGAAAGAGAAGCTCTGAAGTATTTTAAGGTGAGTGTATCTAAACAATGGAAAGAGTCACATGCCCAAATCGGTTTCACTTATCACATTTGCTGCAATATTTTATTCAAAGAAATGAAAGACTATATGTAGCTGTCTGGACACGTGAGAAATTAATAAAGTGAAAGGCGTATGGTGCTAGTTGTGTTCGCGGTGTTAGTTACAAATTAAGAAGCTTAGTTCAAGATGTGTGTACTGTCTGTTAATATTTTGTGGCAAAACAAATGTAGTGTGGCTACATTTTTCGAAAAGGGTTGGGTCATAATCTTACTAGTAACCAGCAAAACAACATTGATCAGAATAAAAAGATAGTGCTGAAAGTTGACGATGCAAACGTGACCTTTCTGTAATGTAAGCATTTGATATCTTTATGTTCATAAATACATGGCGTAAGAGCATACATATTATTTTTTATTTTGTCGTACATCATAGAGAACGATAAATTGATATTTCTTAGTGATAGTAAAATTCCTTTTACCCAAATTAAACCAATTAAGATAAAGTTAAAAACATATTTACTTTACGATTTTCGAAACTGTGCTTGTTCATCACTGCACATTGATTGATAAATATTAGTTCTTGAGAAGTTGAATAAAATGAAAGGCTTTAATTAGATTTGATTTAATTTCCTCTTATCAAATGAAACTTTATTGAGTCTCTGTTTTGTGTAAACTGCAATAATCACTTGACAGAGGATAAAGGCTATGAACATGAGATGTTGGAAGAGTAACGCCCTTTGGACTAAACATAATGTGAGTCCCACAATCGACTCCTTGTTCACTTAATGTTTTCCATCATCTAATTCTCTGTCTCCTATTAAGTATTCCACACTCTCTACAAGACAGTATTTGGCTATTTCTCAAGGGACAGCAGGCGCAAATTAGACCCATTGTCATAAAGCTGTCTCAGTGTGTATCTGGTCGGGAAGAACACCACTTCACTGTGAACCTTTCAACCACAGCTGTGTAGTCGACTAATCATGAAGGATTTATGCAAACCCTCATACTGTGCGCGTGGAGCCTTTCTTCACACCAGCGTTACCTACTTATCAACAAGGTTATATGCAAACCTGTAATCTATGAATTAAGGGACAGTGGTAATAAGGTCTTGATGCACATATCATAGACGGAAACAAGAAGATCATTAAAAAATATACATAATAATGAACTTTGAAATTGTAAAGAAGAGTGAAGCTGAATTTTTGAATTCATTACAAAATCCCCTTGATCTTTCGGGGATTATTGAAAAAGTTGACATACTTAAACTGACACGCACAAATTAGAAGCCAAGAAAATTGATTTACTGCTGCTTTTTTGCTTATGCTATTTTCTGTGTTCAATTTTTAGTATCAGGGACTTGTTTGGCTTTTTAAGTGTGTTTGTTGGTCGCAATTATTGAAATTGTCTTCTTCTCAAATTTTAAGTTTGTGTACCATATACAGTCCCTTACATCCTGTCAAAAAAACACAGTGAAACTAATAGTATGAATTTACACTGTAAAAATTCCAAAACTGCCATTACATCAAACGGGTCTACCAAAGACTAGACATGTTACTCATTATTAAAGTAATCATGTTCCTAATGTGTGAGATGAGCAAACTATATTTTATCTGATGTTACAAAACACAAGACCGCATTACTAATAAATCTAACATGAACTGGATATTGGTCCTGGAAATGATGACCTCGTTCAAGGATATTTGGTCTTCATCCCTCTCAAGACAAAATTAATTCGATTGGACGTAAAGAGTTTCGTTTGATGAACTGTTTAGATTTGCCTAAGACTGAACTTATCAAATTCGTCTGAAATTCTAACTTATTATGTTGTGTTATCGGATTAACACGTTTTGATTCGACAGATTAATTATATTCCAGTTCGAAGAATTCATATTTGGTTATTGTAAAGATAAGCCTACTGAATGATTAAACCGAGGAAACCGTTTTCGGTCAGTGAACGCCATTAACGACATTACTACCGTTTGTTATTTGTTACTAGAAGTATGTTAGACATTTGAACTGATTTGAGGGTCCACCAATCAAGCGGATCCATTTTATCTTTTAGGTGTACAGCAGCATACGTTATGTTTGTGAACTTGCTAATGTATGAAATATCATATAATAAGGTTTGGGTGTGTTGTCAATTACAATTACAGCTAAACTAACAAAGGATCAACCAGTGTCTATGTGTTCAATAACAATCATGTTTATAATCTAAGATCTCTAGTCCTTAAAGGGGCAGTAACACGTTTTTAGGGGGAATATAAGGTGATGTCAGGAAAATGACAATGAATTGTTTTAATCGAAAGAAAATGTATATAACAAAATGAAGCAGTAATAAATCAAATATATAATGTAAAGCTAAGCCCTGTGATTCCTTTTTCTTACACAAACTGAATTAAAGGTGTTCACACAAAAATGGCCGCCAAGGACTTTTATGTGAATCTCTATAATTTGTTCTCTGACGATGGATGATTGTTTTGTGTAATGACATTTTTGACAATATTAAAATAATACATTTACCATTAACGTACAATTATCAGTACAAATAGTATTTATAAACTTATCAAAAACGTGCTACTGCCCCTTTACATTTGAGTCTCTGATAAAACGTCGATATATCTACATTGATTTAATGGATAGAAACGTTTGTGTGGAAAAGCTTTTGATCGCATATATAGGATTTTGAAATAGATAATACAGTTTTTCAAATTTTGACACCAGGTCACTTTATGAGCTGCAAATGTGTTTTAGTTTACTCTAAGTTAAAATGAGGGACAATGAATCTTATATTCACAAAGCTGCGATTTCTGAAAGACATACCATAATAATTTCACACTCTGAAGTTTACACATATCCTCGAACGTTGATTGGTCTAGGACATGGTCATGTGATCGAAGATTCACCGATTAATTTCCCATGAACTCACAAAAACAGCGTTCATACTTGTGTGAACGTTGACCGGAACTACTTTGATTCTCCGTCCAACATCAAACCAAACGTTTTTCAAGAATGCGTTAGTAGAAATTACCATTGCAATTGGAATCATAGCTTTATTTTACAAGTAGATTTGATTTGAAAAGATTCACTTTTATCATTTGTTTTAGATCATTTGCTAGGCTAATCATTTATTGCAAAATAGTAGCTCTGAATATTTACATTACGGTCAATATTGAGTACTGTATAGCGTAACAAAGACAGTCTTCATACTCACGATGTATAAACAAGAAATAAAAATTATCGATAAAGCAGTAACATGTCACTAATTACTGTTGTTTACATATTTTGACGAAGATAGTACCCCTGCAAATGGCTGCCAACATGACACGACGTCTAATGCATAAATGTAAGGCAGATAACTCTGATCTCTTGTCCTTGCACGAAGGGATTTTATACAAGTTTGCGCTTCATTTAGCAATTCTTAGTGCACCATGTTATCTTATCTCATATATAACACAGACTTATTTTGATAAATATTCAGTTTCTTTTCAAATTGGAATTATTTCTTGTCGCATGTCGCAGTGTTACTCGTTCAAAGGAAAAAACAGTATTCATATCAATCCGCCGTTCCATTCCATATATGGTGCGAAATTATAAGAATTGAATGTCAGTTTGTGTGTTTGTACTGGAAAATGAACGATGTAAAAGCTACATTCAAACTTTCATGTGAACCCGCTCGCAAGCTCGCTGGGTTCACACAAGTTTGAATGTAGCTTTTACATCGTTCATTTTCCAGTGCAAACACACAAACTGACATTCAATTCTTAAATAAATTACGTTGGTGAGTGAACAAACTCAGGATGTGCAGCTGTACTTCTATCAAGTGTTAGAAGTACCTCTTCTATTATTCGCAATTACCAACCGTAATAAGTCAGGAAAAAAAATCTCCCTGGTAATTTAAAAAAAAGAAAATGAATGTTCTTTCTGGACATACATGTATACACCGTTTTAATTTTAAATATGATATATTAGAGGCTGGATAAGTTTTTCATGAATTGAAGTAATCAATGTCGTAGAACCACAAAAGTAACGTACACATGTTCCAAATATAACTCACCTGCTAGGGAAATGTAAATTGGATATAAAACTCATCTCTGGTAATTACTGAGTTGATGAGACTGTCTGGTGGACATTGATCGATTCGGCACCATTGTCGTGATATATAACTTGAGATCAACCCCGCATCTGCAGTTGATAAGTGACTATCAGTTCATGCTAGCTTCTTACCAAAGTGCTATCATTGACCAATGTTTTACCTTTTCACAGGCTAGGTCAATGTCATTTTATACAACTTCAATGTGCCATAAGCGTTTTAGTTAATTGATCAAAGCAGGTATGGTTAAATGTTAAAGGCCGGCTTATTTTGTCAATTACAGGCCCAATGACATTTCAATGGAACGTTAAGCTATTCTGGTATACATGTGTATGGAGGGACATACGTTGCAAATTAAGCTTGAATTGTAAAACAGTAAATGTAATTGATAGTACCCAAACATTCTTTCAGAAAATTTATGAAGTGTTATAGAAAAATCAATAACACCGTACTCTTAACATATAAACCCAAGAAATTCATAGTCATCTGTTGAAAATTAGTTATACGCTTAAAAAAAAAAGAAGTATATCATATTCAGTTGTCACACAGAAAATATACACAATCAAAGATACATGTCCTTCCTTGCTTCTCATAGTCCTTATTCTTCCAAAGCGGTAACAATAATTCTTCCTTCATATCTTGTTCCCAAGTAATTACTGACAGTGATCCCATTTACATATTGGTCTTGCTGAAAGGAACTCATCGAGCTTCATGAATATATTCTACCGAAAGGCTGTGTAACATCGTCTGTGAATTACTTTTTAATTGCAGGACGTGGTAAAGAAACTTGCATTATGATGAGAAAGTGGGATAAAAGGGATAAAAACTATACTTATTTCATTGAATTTCAGGAATTCATTGCATTTGGTTTCTGTAGGAAATATCGAAGCCCGAAACGTTTTTCAATCACATAAAAACATTTTCAACATATTCTGGTGTTATCGACATAACAAAGTGATGCGACGACGGGGATCCTTTTCATAACATATATTTTTGGAAAATGTTAATGTTAATAACAAATTATAAACTAAGACAAAGAAAGAAAACAAATTTAAATTTATTAAAACTTTATAACTACAAAAAAGCTTTTTTTAATGTCTACATTATCAGAAACGAGATTATAATTCAATGTTCGTTAACGCCATGGGAATAAAGTTCCATTATATTTCCATTTTCAACATCTGGTAAAACGGCATAATACTAGGTTTTGTAACTGACACATGTGATTTGTGGTTGGAAACCAGAATCAACATTATAATATAATGTTTTGTGATATATGTTTCTTTATCAAACCTATATATGTCTATGATAACATACAATTTCCTTTCGTGAAACAGTGTTTGTTGGGTGCTTAACTTTTGACCTTTTGTATATTTTTTATTGGAATGAGCTATCATCATCGTTGCCAAAAGGATGTTCCAATTGAATAGCAGATTCGTCAGTTACCACGGCTATTCAGCAGTTTTAATGACTGCTATTTTCCTCTGATTGAATAAAAATACCAATAATAACTTTAAAATTCACACAAAACATCACACGGTGGGTATTGACAAAATTTAATTACTGAAGCAATATAAATTTTGCTTGATATATATTTATCTATATATATCTGTACAGCTCAAATTATTGATAAACATTACATCCCTTAATTATTTAATATATGGATTTTAATTTTGATAATATTTTGCCATATGGTATGTTCACCTGTACATCATATGTCTGTGTTTACAAAATAAGCATTTTAAATAGTAGTGCTGTCTCTATTAATCCATGACACTGGGATAAGACAAATTGAATTTAGAATTGAACTGTTCCAGATTGAAGCAGACATGCATTTTGGTCTCCGAATAATGAAATGATAACAGATGATACTACTTTACAATATGATTTTACCATGTCATTACTGCCCTGGGAAAGATATCCTCTGTGGAAATTAAACCTAATTAGATTACAGAATGTTGCTATATTCAATTTATTTTCGGGAGACCCCTCGTTATTTACAAAGTGCCTTTAAATCGTTTTCGCTTGTCTCATGAAGCTTTCAGCTTTCAAAGTGATAATGATGCTTTTTTACAATATAAGAGACACGAACTGACTAATGCATTTCATTTAGTCATCACAGACCATTTCTTTTAAATAAATCACATTTGACTTGAAATGAACCTAGAGTGTAAAATTTAAGAGAAGCATCAAGTGACTAGGTGGTTTTATGACTCTCAGGCGCCCAAGCAGAAGCTAGAACTGATAGGTCGGTGAGAACTGAGGATACACAGCCTACACAAGAAGACAGGACAGGCATATGTGAGTGCAATATCCTTTTCATTGTTTCTATGTTTGTTAGAACTTCCTCTTGACGTTAGCTCCTATGACACAATTGCTGTCAAAGACAACATCACTAGCCAGGACAATTCCATTAAAAAAAACATGGCCAGCAGAGAGCCACTTAATCAACAATGAGACAAACAACACTGAAACCTGATAATATCAAAAGAGACAACTAGGCACTCGTACCGTTTTTAACAGATATCTCTTCTTTTTGATCATTTATATAGCAAATTTTAAAGATGTATTTAAGGGATATCCAAGATTGAAACTTCATCATCGTTCTTGTTTCAGGACATCTGATGTCAGTGTGATATACAACCTTACTTTTGTATAACAAATCACAATTCAGCCTATAATACTCACCATGTACACGGTACATGTAGTCTGAATTTATATTCAAATTCCATAATTGGTTAGCGAATCTGTATGTGCTTGAATTCGTTGGGTTTATCATCATTTTGTTTCAGTTTATCATCAAAATTGGAATAATCAACACTTTCAAAAAGGTATACTATTCAATGCTCATATACAGCGCATCTATATATCTCATTCTTATAACCTCAGCATGTTTTTGCTTTTCTGATGCTTAGAGATTTTTGGGAACGACGTTGTTATTAGTTTCGAGGAATTTTATTTGATAGATAAAATGATATTCCCAGGAACTAAGCAGATTCAAATACGATGATGTATCAGGACGTTTCATTGTGGAAACAGTGTCAACTGAATCAGGATAATGTATTGATCCTCATTAACAGGCAAATATGCTCACAATCTCACACATCTGCCAGGGGACCGTACGGTGGAAATAAATCTCATCTCCTGTCATTACTGCCTTGATGAGACTGTCTGGCGGACATTGATATATTTGTCACCATTGTCAAGATACATTACTGCTGCTTTCCTCCGCATCTGCCTCGGATTATTGGACATCATGGACACAGTATAGTGTTTCATCACAAGACCTGTGCATGTAACTGCTTCATGCATGCGTTGTCCGTCGAAGTCACATTTAGCACTCAACCCAACTGTTTATGAAATTCTTCTTTTTGAAAAGATGGCACAATTTTGTAAAAGAATTATGTGACTGGAAGTAGTTCTAGTAAGTGAACTGAGCTCATGCATGCTTAACAATACACATAATTATTTGGAGCTTTGGGATAAAGTTTTGATAACACTTGAATAATTACACAAAGAGTGGAAGCTTAGAATTTACTCTCTCCTAGCTCTAAAAGCGCTCAAAGCAAACATTGTAAAGTCAAAGCAAACCCGCATCAGTAGATGCCTTATAAATATCTTAAAGACAATCAAATTTTGGTATAAAGTCTTAAACAAATTCATAATTTATACCTTACCTTTTATTTTCATTTTAAAAAAACAAAGCTTGGGTTCGTTTTATTTATATCAAGTGATTTTTAGTTTTATTTTGTTGTGAACTACATGTCATCCTTGAAAAAGACCTTTAATGTTCTATTAAATTCACTCATTAACTTTGAAATTAAATTGATAATGGGAGATGTCAAGCAGTGGTGAGTTATTTTCACATTAAATCTACTTCAAAAGACAAGCAAATTTCAAATTCTGGTGACATTTTTCTCTATGACAGTCAATTGTCAATGTTCATTTAGTATACTGTTTTGAGAAAAGATTTATTTTACTCCACTTGTGTTGTTATTGAAGTCGTATATGTTTAACATAAAACATGAAAAAATACATCTTTATTTGTTAGAATTATCGGAATCAATATGAGCCCTAATGACGTCAAATGCTTTTTTATCCTGTCTTGAATTACCTCTGCTTAACAGACATCTTGATCGAAGAACTCTCTTAGGGGGTTAGAAATTAGTCATTTAGAGTAACTCAGTGACTGTGATTGATTTGTCGACAAGGTCTACTCCTATTACTGGAAAAGATAGTTGTTAGTTCTACAGTTTATTTTCATAAACACAGTGACTCCAAACAAACTAGGTTAAAAGAAGAACACAAAATATTCAAACTTTGTTTTTGAGCTGTTGCATGATATAAAGAAAGATTTTAAGGAATTCATGAATCAAATAGAACGGTTATTATTCATTTCCAAGATCAATATGTGTCGTTAAGACACCGATCTTATTCCATCCTGTCTGGCATTACATCTCATCACAGGCACAGCCACTTAGCTTAGTTCTTATACACATATATCTCTTCACCATAACGCAAGCTCGCTCAATATCGTTTTGCTCAGGTCAATAAAAAACGATATTGACCTCTACAGAAGTCTGTATTCGTGTAATGTAGTACACTGTCCTTACAACAGAAGAATGGAGGTTCTATGTAGCACTGATAAATTGTTTTAGCGATGCAAATAACAGAAAGACACTTTAGCTCAGCCTTATGTGTCAAATTAATACATAAAGGTGTGTGTGATCATTTGTAAGTCATTGTCAGTCTCCCTTATCCATTTTGGTGATAATATCTCAAACTGAATCAACCTTAGCTGCCCATTTTGTCAGGTAATCTATATAAATCTCGCCTCAACACCCCAACTTGGTGCTTCTAGTGGTGATTGAACGACTTTACATTGCCCAGTTTTGTACTTCATTACCTGTGTTCCATCTTCAAGACCCCTCTCAAAACTCCTGCAAACGTGTTTAGAATTTCCAAGTGCTAATATCTAGATGTGAAACGTTTAAGTCGTTGTCAGTTTTGATTCCTTTAGGAATTATTTGTATGATATACCATTGCTTTGGGTGTCTTGTCATTTTCAATATGCCTCCTCTCCGCCAATGGTTTTTGCTAAATAGATTTGTGGTACTTTTAAAAAGGAAGTGGTACTCTATGAACTTATTTGTTCGTCGCTGAGTTTCCACATTTCATAAATACTGTCACCATTACCTCTCATGGTATTAGGAATCTGTTACACTGATCTGCAATTTTGTCACATTAAAATTACTAGGAAACTACTAAGTTACCAAAGACATACCTAATTTCATCTTTATTAACACACTAGATCAACAGTTCTTAGCTTTTATTTCTCATGTCTTACATAATGGACTTTTTGTACTTATTCTAAGCATTTTGATTGTTGAAACGATATCAATCATATTACTTATGGTGAACCATAGATGTAACACGTGGACAGTTGTTTAAATCAACACTCCTTAGCTTGTATTTGTTATGTCATTCACATTCGTCTTAAGCATTTCAATTTTGGATCATATCATGAAAATTATGAAATAGGACTGAGTGAAGTGTTCAAGGTGAATAGACCAGGGACAAAATAACATATTTGAAAGATTCAAACTCACACATTGAAGCCAGCATGCTTTTTGAACATGATCGTGCAATACATCTGTAACGAAAGGCTTAATAGATATAGAAACGATTCCTTATAGCTATGGTTACACCCTGTGCACATTTACTCACTCAATCACAATATACATTGGATATGTCAAGAACTCCTGTGGTATCAACTCAACTGATCAAACACAGCAGTGTTACCATGATCAATAGGTTCCATTCTGAAATCAATGTTATCTGATCTTTACCGTCTTATCATTGTTTCCTCAGACGTCTTGATCCATAGAGATTATTGACTTCGTGTGTTTCCGTATCAATAATATCATATAATACATATATTTATATTCCTATTATATGATATTAATGATACGGAAACACATGAGGTTAATAATTTCTTTATCATATAATGTCATTTAGAAATAAACGGGTTTAAACGAAAATATGATTCCTACTTAAAATATGTATGACCTAGATTTCGCGGAGTAATTGTTTTCACAATAAACCAAGGTGAAGGTCATATTGTCGGCGATCAATAGTTGTGAACAGTCTAGAAATAGTCCTTCATTAAATTATTTTGTTCACAGTGTTAGAAACGTCTTCTGCAATCTATCAACATTTTCAGTATTATTCCCAGTGCACGAGTAAATATTGTATTTTTTTATAACACAAAATGTGTAAGAACCACTGGTCAACGTCGCTACAATAGGGGAAGTAACTCTAACTGCATTTGGAAAGGTGCATTGTCATTGGAGTTACGCCAGTTCAGTTACGGTATCCTTAGACAAAACGCCGACTATTTGCAAAGGTGAGGTTGTTGCGTTTGTTACTCCGCTACTAGATAATGTGTATTATAACTAGAATATCATTTGTTTTTGCTGATAAGTTGGTAACCGACATGGTCAAAGCGATCTAGGCCTATGTTATTCACGAAAATTGAAGCACATATTTTTTCGATAGTCGATATTGTTAGATACATATCGTTATATTTTGTAAATGAACGATGAAAACAACTTGAAATGCTTCGATAACCAAGCTATAATTCCTAAATACGAATGTGTGATAAGTTTACTCTGACGTCTTTTGTACGATATTTTATTCGATAAAAAACACAAAACCTGAAAACTCCCGATGACGTTATCAATGGTCAGTGACCGTTTTAGGAGTTTTGAGAAAATAGTTCGTGTTTTGACCTAATTTGCATCTTTATCAGATTTTGAGGCAATCGGATACCAAGTTTATCAGATAGTTTATCAGATTACACCCTCCATTATATGATAAAATATCAAACACTTTTTCATAAAACAATATCTGCATTTGAAACATAATTTCTTAATTTGATTTTCTCAATAGACAGGCTTATTTCTACTCTCTGACATATTTGACAATCAAATGTATAAAAGTATCACCAAGTCTTTATATGTTTTATATTAAAAACAATATTTTACAGTGATCAGTAATATGGCATAAGGCAATTAAGATTCTGGAGACGTAAGATGTTAAAAAATATGTCACAAGGTATTTGTGAAATGATTGTAACATTATCTTCGATGTTCCTTGGTTATCAATTATGTTAATTATAGTTTAGTAATCAGGTTTTCTTACTCGTCATATTCACTCATGTCTTATCTTATATCCCTTCTTGTAGCTCAAACTCAAACTTTTTATTCTCTGAAAACCGCCAAAGGCGGAAGATGAGATAAACATATATACATTTTTCATGTAAACAAGACAGAGGTTTACTGATAAAATAATAATTTATCTTTTAATTGTGTTGAGTATTTGATTAACAACTTAGAAAGGTTTTATAAATATTTTTTTTAAGATAGACATGTTTGGAAAATTCAAATATTTGGCCTTGTAGCTATGTTAAGTGTTCAGTAAGGATATCTTTTGTGTCTTTTTGGTTCATTTGAGCTATTAGTTTTAGATCTTCTCACTTATGCAAGTTGTTATTATGAATTAAAAAATCAACAACATTGAAACCACAAACATGTTTTCTTTCTAAAAGACTACAAACTCATTAGATCCAATTATCTGTCAGATTGTCTACTGCTGAGTTGGCAAAACAACATTAAACAACTCAAATCTCAATAATGATTGTAATTTTAGAAGACAACGTTTTTTGGCCTTTCTTATTTGCGCCCACTCAAAAAGTGATATATTCTCTCAACATCTTTTGCATGATCTACAATATACCTAGCTTACGGTAGACAGTCGTGACAATGTAATCATTTGACATATAGACTCCACAGAACATTGTTGCCTTATATGGTTTTAGGTGTCAATCCTGAACTGAAGTACGACATATGCATGAAAAACGTGTTAGGATTAGTATAGGAATTGTAAATATGTATAACGTTTAATGAATGTTCCTGATATAATTTGTATGCCAATGAAGAATATACATGCACAATTGATAAAATGAAAATTCATGTAATGACAGTAGATATGTAATAAAAGTCAAAGGACGGATGTTTTTCTGTTTTTCTGTTTTTCTGTTGATGACGTGTTTGTCAGTTTATGACGTGTCCTACAAGGGTATAAAGGCAATGCTTTTTTGCTTTTTTGTTTGTTCCTAACCCATAAGGCATATTTGTCACATTTATGACAAAGTACTGAATTTCTGTCACAAGAGTTTGCAAATTTCGGGTGAGATGACTGATAGAACAAACTCACCCGATTAAATACATTTATGTTGATGAATCTTTTAGCCTATAGTTTAAATGTTCATTGTAAACATTAATAAAGAGCAAAATTGACATTATACGGATTTATGTTCATTCAGATCATTTAAAGGACAAACAACTTTAAAGGGGCAGTAGCACGTTTTTAGGCGGAATATAAGGTGATGTCACGAAAATGAAAATTAATGGTTCCAATCGAAAGACAATGTATTTAAACTAAATGGAGCAGTAATAATTCAAATATATAATGTAAACTTTAGCTATGCGATTCCTTTTCTTACACAAAATGAATTAAAGGTGTTCACACAAAAATGGCCGCTAATGGATTTTATGTAAATCGTCATACTTTGACTATGAATGATTGGCTTGTTAAATGAAATTTTTGACACTGTCAAAATAATTCATTTAGCATTAACTTACTTATATCAGTGAAAATTTTAAAATATAAAATTATCAAAAAACGTGCTACTGCCCCTTTAAGTAGCTTTATTGAAAATTTATTTACCTTTCTGATGTTCATGATTTGCTAGAACTGTTTTTCGCAATTCATCAAAACAGCGATATGTCGAAACGTCACTTTCAAAGAATAGAGAAGTTGATTGACTTGTCGAAGTTGATTATCGATAAAATAATCTTCCTTATTGATATTCCGTTATTTTTTATCACAATAATACGTTGTTGTCACAATATAATAGTGTTAAATTTCTTATCATTTCAAACAATTGCTGTATCACTGAACTACAATAAAAGTCATAATGCATCATATATATTTATCATTTTGTGTATACAGTAATAAAACGTCAAGAGCATTTAAGAAATTAAGTGTCCGGGGAATACTCCTGTGTTGTATCAAATTACTCTGATAGAAGGCTTGTATCCTCTCCTATTACAAAATAAGATAACATTTCAATGTAATTAAATACTTTTATCATATTTAAAGAATTGTCATGCATTTCATGTATGATATACTAGTTTCGTAATCTTAATTAGTAATTAAGTATAGGACCCTCAAATATCCCAAGGTTATCAAAATTCAGGGATCGTTAGATAGTAAAGGGAATAAGTGGAGCGGCACTAAGCCTCCACAATCAACTTATACTAACTGAGTTATTGCAAGTGAAGAAATTTGTTTTTTAATATTTGATAAAAATGTGCCTGTCACTGGTAGTTGAAATGGCATCCCTTTTTTCAACAGTTATTGTCAATTATGGACGAAATGGATGGCATCATACAATTTTGGAATAATCTTTGGATTCTTTTGTGTTAATTAAACACTTCTAATTGATTTATAGGGGTCATTACACTTAACACTGATATCTTTTGTTATTAAACCATTTCCCTTGAATTTAGTTTTTTTGAGAATTTGCGACTTTGAAGGATATAAGATGTCTTAATAGTGACTTTTGACTAATATGTTTATACCAGACGCTTATTTCTACAACTACATGTACATCGCCTTCTTTCTTATCAGGCAACTTTTGCAGCTGAAACATCGTGGGGGTGCTTAACTTTTTTCAATATGTATATTTTCTGTCTGGACCAGTTTGTCATCTCTTTATTATTGAAATATATATTGTAAAAACGAAAGAGAGGGTATCCTAAGTTGGAGAACTTGTCCCCAATCATTGTGAATAAAATATCTTAAAACCAAAGTGGCAAAATTCTTTAGATAATTAAGCTTCAGGATCTTCAATATTTGATTCAGATGATTTACTTACGTGTCTGTCATCCACCTTACATCTGTAGTTTCAGTAAGTGTAAAACATTGTGAATAATAGGAAAATATTGATCTGAAAAAGATACATATATTAACGTCATATACTTACTGAAACTGCTTACAGTTAACTGTTTCATAAAATTAAGGGTTCATAAGTATATAAAATCACAATGTTTTGTGAAAGTTGTGTAAAATCAACTGTAGTAGAGACACCTTTCTCTGCATTGAGGTTGAAATGGAATCTTTGTGCACTATCAAAGGTGCGAAATACAAACTATTGAACTGACAACAGAGTTTTCACATATACTCAAAAGTCTGTAGCAAGATACAGCTTGAAGCCGACTAGCTAACAAACCAATTTATCCTAACTTACTTATTGAAAATTACGTTACTGCTTCTTAATAAAGGATTTTATATCAGATCAATATGTCCGTAAAGCAGAGGTAATGCCAGACAGGATATTGCTGTCTGTAGGGCACATATGTGTAAATATCATATCCTAAGTGTGCTGAATGTCATTATAGCTCAACTACGTCTTTTTTACCTAGACCATAGCCACCTCAGAATAGGCGAGTTTAGAAGCTGCTGGTACAATCAGTGCTAGTCCTGATGTCAGAATCTGAGTTTCATATTCGCACTAGGAGCTCCACTTGAAAAGGAATTTATACTACTGTGCATAGTATGATCTCGATATACCTTTGCTGCTCTCTATCCAAATCTTCCTATCACTATAATGTTTTAACGAATACAAATTATCAATGCCTTAAATGTTTTATGTGCTTTAACAGAAAACAATTCCAACCACGTGTACCTCAGCTTTGTAGATTATGTATTGTAATAAAGGTCAAATTTCGTAATTAAATTTTTTTCAATCTTGAAGAAAGTGAAACCGTTTAAGAGAAAGGGCTGTTAAGGTGCGAGATATATCCTGACAAAGTGGGCAGCTGATGTTGGTTTAATTAGAAATCCTAGCTCTGAAGCAGATTTGAAATGTGATTGAAATTGATTACAAATGAATGTAGGCTGAGCTGAGTATTGATTGTTTCCAAACGGTTGTTCTCAAGTGTCTCTCAGTGGCGGGGTAGGCCGGGAAAGTTTATTTCCCTGACTTCATTGAGATTATGTCTGCTTTTCAATCAATGGCCTAGTTATCCTTAAACAGATTATTTGAGAGATTCACTAGATGAATCATTCTCAAGATTCTTGAGAAAAGGGTTTTAAAACTATTTTTTCTGATTAACATTTGACCTACTAAAGAGGTCGAGCAATGGAAAACAGATAAAAACAGAAAAAGTATCATATAAACAAGGGACTTCGACTCATCCAAATATCTGTCCCCATTACTGTTTGTCTTCATCCAACCGTACAGTATGCACTCGCCAACTTCATTCCTTGAGATATTTGTTACTTACTGCTTTATGTTTGGAGGATTAAACTCATCGATTACTGTGATGAGCTGAACATTTTTGATACTTGGATTCATCATCAATAGTCAATAGAATTATAGTTCAGAAGTAATGGACGTTAAGTAGAAGATCGAAGGTTATTTGTGCAAACGAGAAAAACATTGTATCCAAATTTTGTGCAATCTCCAGCTTTTAAACAACCACTAAACCCGACTTTATCACCTTTCGATTTGTGTTCAAACTTTGAAAAAAAAAACCCACATTTAATTAGCCTTTCATTAACATCAAGTAATAAACAGCTGTAATAAAACTCACCAAGGTTAGGGGCCATAAAACGCACGCGGGTGTGATGTATTAAACAGACTGTTACAAAGTGGCACATCTTTGTTTCAAATGAAACTGAGTAATTAGTTAATTACCATTAATATTGATATCGTTAATACACCAAACGCCTAATAGTGTAATTAATATATACCTCCGGGGACCAACCAGTTATGTAAACACAAAACTAGGTATACCCCTTGTGAAAAACATAAAGATAAAGCTTATTTCACTCTCCGAACGAGAATAAATGGTTTATTAAAGTTTGGTATGAATTATTGATGTAATTGTGTTTTGTCTCATTATTGGTATTCATTATTATTGTTATGTATTAGGCAAACATATCAGAAAATACATAAAATCTATAATCTTTTTTTTTCTGACACTGACTCTAATGTTGCTTTAAACAATATTATCTTCAATGTATCTATTACTTTATCTTTTCTTTGTTTAAATGATACAAATTAATTATTCTTAATACAATTCCTAACACTTCTTTATGCAGACGATACTGCTTTGTTTGGCGACAGTCCAAAAGCATTGCAGCTGTCGAGTGATCACTTTTATGAATACATGAAACGTTTATGAAATTTACAGTCAATGGCTCTAAAACTATAATAGTTATCTATGGGACAGGGACAAGAAAATCTAATAAAGGCTCATTTAAATTTGGCAAACAGAATATCGATATTGTTAGTAATTATAATTACCTCGGATTAACTAAAATAGACGACTCATTTATGCTATGAAAAAACTTGCACAGAATGTTATGAAGGCAATGTTCTGATTTTATACAACAAGCTAAAATATATTGTTGCCTCTCGATTGCCCTATGAAAACATAAGTATCATTGAAAACGTTTATTCAAATTCGTTATTCGAATCTCGAACGGGGTGCTGGCACCAAGTTCGTTATTCGAATCTCGAATAACGAATAACGAACCCAGTGCCAGCAACTGGTTCGAGATTCGTATCACGCATAACGGGACCACTGTGCACTCAAGCAATGCAAATGTAAATGATGTTTTTGTAAGTTATATGTTGATTGCTTAAAAAAAAGGATTCGACTCTGGACCTTCAAGCTCTCAAAGTTAGCAAGTTGAATAACGAAAAACAAACCAATTTCATACTCTAAGTTCAGGACTTGAATAACGAACCCAGTGCCAGCACCGAGTTCGAGATTGGAATGGCGAATAACGAACCAAGTGCCAGCATTCAGGATTTGAATAACGAACCCAGTGCCAGCACCGGGTTCGAGATTGGAATGGCGAATAACGAATAACGAATAACGAACCCAGTGCCAGAACTGCTTTCGAGATTCGAATAACGAACTCGGTGCCAGCACCCAGTTCGAGATTCCATTAACGAACCCGGTGCCAGCACCGCATTCGAGATTCGAATGACGAATAACGAATAACAAACCCAGTGCTAACTTCTGGTTGCTAAATAATAAATGGCTGAAGAAAGTTTAAGAAATCATCAAAAATTTTGGACTGTGGTGTTTTCAATGATATTTAACTATAGTACAAATTGGCTGAATGCATAAGTTGACATTGACACTATCATGATTATTCTAAAGAAGGCCTACACTTTGAAAAATATTTGTTGTTACCATAAAAATATGTCAATTCCACTTTCTAAAGTTCAAACATGTAATCATATTGAACAAAAGATGTTAGATGATAAAACCAGATATTGGTTTTGTAGATAATTAAATATGTTTTAAAAAACATAGAATGTACTACTTTGATGTTTACATAAACCATCATAAAAAGGTTTTTGATTAATTGAAGTGCATTTTAGACGTGACTTTGTTGTCCTATTTGACATTTCTCTCTAAACAGAAGCAAAACAAGTAATGAAATGTTGATCGAGCATCTGTTCTCATTAGTCGAGTTTGCTGGGTAGAATGGGAGATTCCTGATTGGAGGCACTCAAAGTTTCATCATTTTAGACACTGATTCAAGGCAAAGGCATTGTGATATACACCATATTACTATCTATGCGAGAAGTGTTGTAATTTGCTAAAAAAAAAGAAATCAGATTGATTGTGGTGCATTTTTATACTCCCAGATGGAAACTGCCGGAACCATCGAATTTGGTCTAATAAGTACAGGGCCTCCATCAACATTTCATGACTTGACCTGCCTCTGTGGGGAAAACATGTTTTTTTGAGAAGTAGGACATGACATAAAAGAAACTCATTACAGAACAATATTGAATATTGACATATTGAAAATGAGAAAAAAGATATTTAATAAGAAAAAGACTATTCCTTTGATTTAATCTGTATACAATCTACAATCTACTGATTGACCTATAAGTTAAAACATTAACGCTTCATTTTTTAACAATGATCAAGGTTCCTATCAAATAAGTTGTGCATTTGAAACAACCTTTTTTTAATTTGAAATCCCATCACACTTTAAGTTTTTTTGAAAACCCTAATTTGTTGATGCCAGTTCGTCTGTCCCTGTTCCATTTCTGTTACAAAAACACTTAAAACACTAGACAAAGTCCTTATTATCCCAAAATAATTGAGGTTAAATAAATGAGGTTCCAGAACGTCTTCAGCATGTGAGATGAAAGTCCTAACAGTTGCTACAAATTAATTCATGTTGGTTTTTTTTCAAATAAAGGCCACTTTTGCTTTTACATGCCTCTTTTATTGATGGATTTGAAGAATACTATATTAATGTGAATACTGCATGATAAGCTCTGAATTCAACCATGTGAGTCTCTTGAATGTTTATTTCAATGATAATTGATAATGTTAGTAATCGTTTTTCCTTTTAACAAAACACTGAAGTTAATGAATAACAATTGCATGTATTGCTGATTTTGTTACATAATTTTAAATTAACTCACTCAATTTTGTTATACATTCGATATGTCATGAACTGCCGTAGTGTCAAACCAGGGTTATCATTATCGATAAGTTCCATTCTTAAATAAATCTATCCTTTTCGGAGAGATCCATGCTTTTTCAGACGTCTTGGCTCAATATCAAATACTTTGTTTATAATAATGATAATAATAATATGCAAAATGTGCATTGCGCCCTATTTGTTTTGAAGCAATAGCTAGAGCTGCATTAAAAATATTATTTCATAATTTGATTTTTCTAACACAGGGGTTCATTTCTGTTGCTTACTGGCATACTTAACGCTGGACAACCGAGTGCACATCAACAAGTGCTAATATATGTATATATTATTTGTGTGGCACAAATAAAAGGAAACAGCCATGTTGTTAGACCCTTCTTCTGTATCCTCTTGGAACATACTCAGGCCATGGTCCTATAATAGAACTTTCAGCTGAATTGCTAGATACAATTGTTTAAAGTTGCAAATAAGTCAATGCTTTCGAACTCAGCCTTTGCAAAGGCTACACGAACACATAACAGAGGCAGTAGGATGTCTTCACGGGAGTATGCGTATGCGAAGCTTTAAACCAGCTTCCGGGAAGTTTCACGTGGCCTCTCAAAGACTGCTGGCAAGCGTACCATGACTGCTCAAGTCGATTCATTTCAACTAACCTACCTTACGTTTATACATTATCTGGAAACTGTACCATGACATCGCATTATCTCCAATGTTGTGCCCATCGAAGGTGAGTCGCAAAGAAACAGGGACTATTGTAAGAGCATAGGAGAGGGTTTCATTAAGTTGGTATAACTTGTACCCAATCCCTTCTCGTGAATAAATATGTTTACATCAACAAGAGCATCTAAAATATCCTTCGTTTGAAAATGTAGTGAGGTTTTATAATTTTGAAAGTATTCTTACTGTAGTCATTGTAATTTTAACAAAACTTTGCACACAACCTAAAGAAAATAGGACCAACATTCATTAAATAACAGACAGTTTTCCAACATTAACTAAACAATATCTTTTCCATTTCAACATGAAGGCGAATCAGATGCACACGGGGTAATCAATCATCCATTTCTGTCAGTTCTGTCACAAAGTGAATCACCTTTGCTCAAGTAGTTACGGAATTCTGAACCCCAATTTAGAAATCATAAACAAATCTTTCAAAGGAACGGATTACATGTTCGCTTCCTCTGTTTTTCAACCAAAAATAAATAATGTGAAGGGGAAGACGCAATAGCTTGTTACTCCTAAGCCTATTTTCAAAAAATATGCGAAAGTGATGTAAAAATGATTTCCTTTAAGATTATGTCCTATCACTCTTCCTTCCGTTCTCATGTTTATCTGGGAAATATCAATATGAATCACTGTTATTTAATTAATTTTACTTTAATTAAAAAATAACAAAACATATTGATATAATATCAACACATTTGAAATGTGCGGTTGTACAGTACAATAATGCAATTATAATTTGTTTTGCCCCACTTACATAATTCAACTTGATTATGTAAAGCTCATGTACATGAACTAATAACATAATATGTTTCATGCTTGATTGATTTCATGTCATTTCAATTCGTCCATTAAGGTTCATGTTTCTGATTTGTTTGACAGTAAAAGAGATCGATATATTGATAATGAAACACATAAACTCAATTTAACTGCAGGAGTATGACTCAATATTGGAAACATGTCTTTATTTATGATTTGCCTGAGTCTAATTGGCCTTTGTTTTGTATTGTTCAATGTCAAAATGCTCTTAGCAACTTTTAGCCTTGATACAATAACAAACCTCAGTATATATTTGTTTTATGTAAGAAACTAATTCATTAACCAGTCAACTATGGTAAATTATCCACAAATTGGTTGCTAATATCGTCCCTTCAAAGGGTTGTGGTGAATTAACCTGGGCCGATAATACACTAAATGGCAAGCCGCTACTGCATCACAATCGATAACTGTTCTCCTTCATCCATCACCAATATAATCTACTATAGGAAGAAACTAATGGGTTTGCCGTTTGTCACAGAAGACTTGCAAAATTGGGTTAAAGTATTGTCAATATATCGATAATACAGTTACTGCTGGCTACGTGCATTTTGATACAATCACATCACTGTACTTATCTCTGATAAATAGACCGAAATATATATATATAAGGTATACATAACACATGGTTTAGATATTAAAGTCACATTCAAATTGTCAATATTATCTCCCGAACATAAGAGTAAATTTGGTTGTCAAATCTTGTACCGAACAGTATTTATTGTAATAAACTTATTTAGTCAAGTCTATAAGACAACATGAGATCAGATGATCAGTGTTGGTCTCTTATTTCACATCCCTATTATGTGTGGGGACCAAATCTATCTCTGTCCAAGCAGCTTCTGCTTTGAATGTTTAATGATAGATGGATGCATGGTCTGTTATTTTGGTGTATCAACATGATTTTTCCTAACCTACCAGTCTCATTATCCAAATATAAATACTATTCAAAGTCTATTTTCTGTGTAAAAAAACTGGTTCAGATCTCATTTTATGGATGGACTCAAAGTACATTATCATTATAGTGATGTTAAGTAATTAACAAGATTAAACACTAATAAAAAGTAATAATGTTATTGATATGCATCTTGTTAACATTTTAGGAAAATATGCAGATATAGATTCAAAGATTTCCAATTGTGTTCCACTTACATGGTTTTGGTTTGTATTTTACATAACGTTAATAGTTGAGATCGTACCATTAAAATATTACAATTCCTTTCCTAATATGGAAATTTCAATTGTTTTGCCTTCTAAAGATACATGTATATATTTTGCAAAGTTACTATTACACTTTGCTTGTTACTGTTTATATAAATACATTTCTTTTTCCTGTAGAACCTTTTATTTTTCCTATCATCGCTACTTTGTCTATGAATATTACCGATCGCACTTGCTTTTTCGGGATTACTTGAAAACATTTTCCATTATGTGTGTTTCCAAATGTATCAGTTAATATAATGAGACTCCAATGTCTGTTCAAATATTATTTTGCATCCTCGTTCCATCAAAATGCAACTACATCAATGCCACATAATTATATGAGTCACCTAAAAATAGTAAAATTATCAAGTATCAATAAAAGAAGCAATTTGGATAAACGAAAATATATTTTTCAAATCAAATAGCCCCTCTAAACAGTTTGTAACTTTAATGGGGCAGTAGTTATTGAAAATTTATATTCTAACTTTTTCAGTGATAATTAAACGTAAACAAATTGTCTTTCAATTTGAACCATTTATTTTCATTCTCCTTACATTACCTTATATTCCCCCTAAAACCATGCTACTTACCCTTTAAAGCTATCATATTATTTCGCATGGTAATAAGTTTCTTTCTCTCAAATATAAATTTCTTAGAAACGATCAAATAAAAACCGAAATTTGCATTGGTAAACAAATTAGACCAGCTTGGTATTAGGTTTTCATCAAGTGAAAATGTCAAGTATATTCAAATTAATCGTAGATTTAATCATAGTCAGCATCATCCTAAAAACATCAGAAACACGTGACCTATGAAAAGAATCATAAGACCACGGCCTCCTTTCACAAAACCCTGAGGTGGTCGTAAGTTCTTAAGGTAACCTTAGTAAAGATTGCTTTGTGTAAGGAGGCACTGGTTAGTATACACTATAAATGACGGGAACTTGGCAATTGCTTCTTTAGTTCGATTACACTCTTAGATTGTTGACGGAGATTTTCTATTTCTTTGTATAATTTGTAGATTAAACCACAAACAGTTGATCTCAATTTCTTTTTATATTTTCAATGAAGAAACTATATTCCCCGAACAATAGAAGGGGATGTGTGTCAAAAATGAATACATAGACTTGTAAATTGCAAAATGTATCATGTCCTTCTCAACCATGCAAGTCTCGAAAAAAAACAGTCCAATCATGCAAAGTTAACATGTGAACCTTGGCAAACTCAACTTCACGTTTTCAACTTTGCAAAGTAGGAAAATTAACTATCGATTCTAAATGGTTAAATCTATAAAATGTAAACAAATTGTAACGTTCAACAGTTAGATTTTTACAATGTAAATTGGAAAATGAATAGTTGTGAAATGAACCATGAAAAAATGATTTTTTTTACCATATTAGGAATTTTACGGACGTCAATTATAGAATACCCCCTTGTGCAGTGCGACATCGTAAAAGTCCGGTAAATAATCAAATAACAAACATCATACATAGAACAGTTAGTTTATTCATAAATTCATAATTTATTTATAAGTAAATGACAATTAACTGATAGGTAGGCATTGCTACATCATAAAAATCAATTAACAAACATAACCATTTACATCACGTTGTAGTCTGCTAGATTTGACAATCTCTGACGTACGGAAATTTTGACAAAGGATTATTTAGTGGAATTGTGGTTACAAAAATGGAAAAGTCGCAGAGCTTTTAGTATTCAAGAATTTCTCCTTATTGAGTTTGTCTGTAAGGCAAAGTGAGATCAGATGATCAGTGTTGGTCTCTCAATTCACACCCCTATTATGTGTGGGGACAAAATGTATCTACAGTGAATTCTGTCCTGCCAGCTTCTGATTAAAATGTTTAACGACAGAGAATCACATGGCCTGTTCTCTTGGTACATCAACATGATTCTTCAAAACCTACCTGTCTAGTTATCCAAATATAAATACTATTCAAGAATCGATTTTCAACTAGAAACGAAGAGATCAGTAGTTCGCGTCTGTGTAATAAAACTGGTTCAGATCTCATTATATTGATGGACTAAATTCAAGTACTTCATCATCATAGTGATAATTTGCCACTTACACGATTGAACAAAAATAGATAATGATTGGTTTATTTATATACATCTCGTTTTCATTTAAGGCCAATATGTAGATACAGATTTAAAGGTTTCCAATTGTGTTCCACTTACATTGTTTTGAATTGAATTGTTCATACCCAAAATAGTTGAGGTCTTACGATAACAAACTTACACTTCCTTTTCGACATTGCAAATGTCAATTGTATTGCCTTATTAAGATGCATATATTATATGACAAAGTTACTATTCACCTGTGCATGTGAATGCTTAAATAAATATATTTAGTCCGGGCTAATGATCCAATGAGGTTTTGATTGATAATTTGTTCTCTCATGTAGTTGAACTTTGACTTCATTCACGTGAATAGTGCAACTGTCATTGTTGCACATTTGTATATTCGGAGCATTTATTGATTTATACGAATTGGCTTCAAAATTTATAAAGTTCATTTAAGTGGCGTAAATCCGCTATATATTATTCAAAGGTGGACGGATGTGGTGTATCAGAGCCAAGTCTCGCAATACACGAAAAAGGAGTGTGGTCGAAATGAATAAAATAGAAATTCCTTTTTCTGCAAATAACGTCGATTCTTCACTTAATTACTTAATACTAGATATGGTATGACATATATAATGTTAATAACAAAAATACCGGTTTAGATAAGTTTACTGGAAAATTGGACAAAATGGGATAATTGAATTTTTGATCCCAGTGTATCATCCATTCATGCCAAAAATGTTCTAGTAAACTCCCAAACTTTAGTAATTATAAGAGGAACATGGTTTCTGCTTATCTTCTTAAAAAACAATATTGTTGAATGAGTCGAAATGTTGTTTAGAATTTGTCTGTGATGTAGCTGTAAGATTTTGGTGCACATCTGATTATACAAATAGACACACTTTATGTCATTTAATTAGTTTGTTTTATTTTAGTGGATTTATGGTATATACAATTTCAAATGTAAAACCAATGGGAGTTAATGCTACATGTATATTACCTCAAGGACAATTTATGATTTTGTTTGTCTTAATGATGTTTTTATAACCTTGATGTAGCAGCATCTGGTGGCCATTTTTATCTGAACAATGATTTCATTTGAATAAGGGAAATTAGTTTGCGTACTTCAACTGAACATAACACGTTCTCTTAAGAGTTGCATAATTTGACTAAACCATAGTCTTGCAATTGGAGATATACATTTTCAATTTCAGAGAAAAATAAAATAAAATCTAGTCGTATGCGACACAAACAGCTTTCAAGCGGAAACGGAAATAGTGAATTGTCACATTTGTTTTGCCTTCACGTTGGCTGCCGTCATTTTTTGGGTGTAAATTGTCTCATTTTTAATGAATTTTGCTCTGATAGTCACAAGGTTGGTTGCAAAATTTTGTTGGAAATACAATGAATACATTAAAAGTACTTATTAAAATATTGAACGTTACTACACTTTGTATATGGGGCTAATTAACTGCTGATCTGTTGAAAATGAGAGCAACTGTTTCACTACTGTTCAAACAATATCAATAGTAATAGCATCGTGGGTAACAATAAATCTAAATTGATAATGAAAAATAACCAAAATTTCCATATCTTTTGTTTCTCTTCTACAATAACAACATTGATATATTTCCTTTGAGATAGCCACGTTCGACAATGCTTTCATCACAAAAAGAACTCGCAGATAAGACTTGTTGTATTGCGCTTATCTGTTTGCTTCATTACCCATCGTGTCAAGATAGCTGCCCTGTCAATATAACAGAAGACCAAACCACTGGAACTCATGATACCCACACAATCAGTTCTTCATTAGCTTACATTAACTTAGACAATTGGTCGAGCGCGTTTACAAGCAATAAATAAAGAAAACTCAATTCGAGCAAAATAGTGTGTGCCGAGAAAGTAAGACACACAGAACATCTTCAAACTTACATGAAGTCAACGATTGAGCGTTTGAACTTTAATTTAATATGTTGACATTTACTTGTTTTCTTTTTTTGCCTTATATATATGTAGGACTCAAATCCATGGCAGGCCTCAAATCCGTGGCGGATTTCCAAATCCATGGCGGATTTTCAAATGCATGGAAAATTGCCGTACCTATCAAACGCTGTGGCGGATTTTGAATTGACTGTGATTAGACATTTTTAGAATTGAGTTACCAATATTAAATTTATGTGTTTTCCTACATGTACTTAACTGTTTTCTAGGCCAAAATCTGCAATTGGTAAATAAATAATGCAATTGGGACAACAATATGTTCGCCACTAAATTAATATCTTTAGGAAATTAGCCCTTGGATTCTCGTTAGACTGACTTTTTTAGCAGTTAGATATTCGTTGACTATCTTTTTTTAACCCTTGGATCCGTATCGACAATGTTTTAGGGTTAGTTTGTCTAGTGTAAGGGTCGGTAACGTATATTGGAGATAAAGTCGCGAACGTATTGTACAGTGAACCTATAACGCTAACCCTAACCCTAACCATTAAGAAATCCCTTAATATGAATCCAAGGGTTAAAGTAGATATTTAGTATGAATCCAAGGGCTAAAGAAGATAGTTTCAGCAAATTTATGACTATAGAAGACAGTTGCAATGCATTCGAGGGTTACAATGGAGAGCTGATATTTTTCCAAGGCTTAAATAGACAGTATGACGGAAATGAGTAACATAGAGCAATTGGTATTATATGCTATCTCGGACGGGAAAAGCGGCTGAATTCTTTTCTCTGTTGGAAATATCTTGCGATCCCAATGAAAAGCAGCGGTTTCGTCTGGCAACGCGAACAGTTAGCGATTATGACGTCATCCGTCAATGACGTCACTTAACATGACGTCAATAAACAATCAAACAAACAAACTCGCCATAGATTAGGAAATCCGCCATGGATTAGAGACCCGCCACAGATCTGAGTCCTACGGATCCAAGGGTTAAAAAAAGTCCAAGGTTATGCATTGGTTTTAATGTCAGATTATAATGAAATACTTGAATTAAATTTCACTATGGAATTGGCTAAGAGTCTCTTCAAACCTATACATACTTCTCATATCAAATCAACAGTCATTTCATGGCTTCATAAGCTACATGAAACTGAACTCTGAACAAAACTCTCTTTGAAAAAAATGACATTTTAAAATCTTTACTAGACAAGATAGGAAGGTGAAACTGTACTGTCGCTTGTTTTCTTTGGTCCGTCATTAAATATGCATTCATTGTAATTTTAATGAAGGTTATTTGTGACTGAACCGCATCAGTAAACTAGAATCGTTTCTTTTGCACTTGAGTTTAGAAATGACATGACAATTAAACAAGTTATTTGCATTTAAACCTGACGTCTTTCTAGCTCGTACCAAGCCATAGGTAAGTATACACAAAATTCAGAATAACTAGGATTTACATTGGATTTACAAGCTGAAAAGTCTAATTTTGAACATATCAGTGCACGAGAATGACTGTTTACAAAAGATCTGATCACATAAAATGTAACTTCTTCACGATTGTGTATCTTGTTACACAAATACCATAATAAATTATCAATATCAGTTTTTCTCTTTCACAGGATGAAGACGTCCTGTTCAATCCTAATGACCCGCCTTATTACACTGTGTACTCCGCTATCATAGGAGATATATATTAACAGTACCGAACTATTTGAGACAACCGATGATGAGGCTGCCATGTGCAAATTGAGTTATTAACACTTTAATGATGAGACAAATGATATAGTACAAGTTACTATACAAGTACAAGCAGGTTTTTTTATTGACACAAACAAAATACAGAAATATGGAAATCAGATAACTGTGATAATTAAACAATGAATACAGATAAGTTTATCGATATCTTAATTAGAAAAAATACAGTAACATGACACTAAACAAAAGCAATGCTTTCTTTATTCTGATTGGAAACAGAAAATAAATTCGAATTGAGCAACCTAGCAATTGAATTTCCAAAGCATGAGGTGAGCAATTTTGACTATCTGTTCACTTCAAGAGTTCTCAATAAATGATTGATGTAGCATGTGCTGAGCTGACGTGTTGGTAAGTGATCGCTTATCTTTCTTGCAGTTGATAATAATACAAATATAATCTAATGCGGTGTAATAAATCATATGGGTAACTGTAATAAACATAATATAAGGAAGACATTACATGGAATCATTTGCAATTGTGGTTAAATCTAAGGCAATATGTCATTATTCTGTGAAGAATCAAAAATTGAATTGAAAGAATTCAAGGCTTTACAAAATGAAGGAATATAGTTCTTCAGAAAATCCTTAGAAAACTATTTGTATTCTGTATTTGCGCTAGATATCCATACTCTATTCAGGTCTTCTTCACCAATCATTGCAGGAATTCCCGAAAAGAAACAAGAAGAATTAGTGTTAGATAGTTTGTGTTTATTGTCAGAAAATACTGGGACTATTTTGTGTTAGTGCATACATATAATTCTGAACATCCAATTTTTAAAGCGAGCTCAGTGAATTAAAAACAACATAAACAAATGAGAAAAGTGATAATCTGGTGCCATGTACACACGCAGCTTTATAGAGATGATTCTTGTCTGAGCATAAGATACATTATTATGCAAGATGCCCAACTCCAAGTTCAGAAATAAAGTTCCACATGGCGATTTAACAAACACACTAATAACGAATATCAATAACTCTATCGTGCCACTGTGGGAAACGCTCTTCTTTGTTAAAGTAACACAGAGTATCTTTCTTAAAATTTTATTGGGTTTTGATTAGCTACAAAATATTAATATGCTGATTGAAGTTCATATCTCATTACTGGACTTGCAAATATATCCATTTATGCATAATATCTTTAAAATGCTTGATTTTATGGAAAAATCAAGAAAACATCTCAAATACGTTTAATATTCGAAATTATGCATCTAATTAATCTACCTATTAGTAACAATACCTAATAAACACTATCGAATCAAATATATCTTCTTGTTAGCTTATGAAAAGGTTTCAAAATTACATTTGACGAGCCACATTGTCCGGTTTTCAATCAAAATCCCGACTTTGAATGGCCGTATTTTCGCTCAAATGTGCTCATTGACCTTTAACATGTTATTTTCAGTAACAGTTAGTGGTTCCCGATGTTATAACATCGATTTCAAAATTTGACATATGTGATCCTATCAACATACAGTAGTGTGCAAAAGTAAGTGGTCGGGCAACGCGTTGCCTCACGGGTGGCTAACGCGTGAGCAACGCGTTGGTCACTCGTGGCTAGCCGTGGCCCACTAGTGACGCACGCGTTGCTCACGGGTTGCTCACGGGTGGTTAACGCGTGTACAAGCTTAACGGATAAACGAGTCTATCTTCGTGTTGATCAAGATTATCTCCCTTGGCTATAAAATTACTGAAACGAATGCGTTTACGGTAGTTTAAACATGAGAATGTTTAATGAGGAAAATAAATTATTGTGAACATAATTAAGTGAAAAATATTTTTTGTCTGCAAGTAGAAGGACTGAGTTGCTTATGAAAAAATATGTTATGAATGTTGTAGAAATATTGACTTTGAAAGGTATTTTGATTTTGTGTCATATTGAATTTGAAAGATAACTTATTTCAGAAATTATAGTTTGAAAAAGTATTTTGATTATGTGAAATATTTAATTTATTAGATCTTTTTAAATACATTGACTTTGAAAAATATTTAATTATTCCATGAAGGCAGGTGTGCAGAGGATAGTGTACCGGCCTGGTAATAGGCATCATTGAGCTTTTGATTTGGTTTAAACATATTTTTATTTTGGAAATGATAGAAAATGTGTTTTATGTAAAAATGAAATTGAAGATGAATTTCATTTTATTTTGAAATGTCCAATCTATAATGATCTTCGGAATACATTTATGAAGCCATATTATTTTGATAACCCATCTGTTTTTAAACTTGTCCAGTTATTAAGTATCAATAATGTAAAACAGTTACGTAATCTTGGGAAATATCTTTACAAAGCATGTACATTAAGAAATCAGTTGCTAATCAATTGTAAGTGAGTATGTTTTCTGAAAATGATCACCTGCACCAACTCATAATGTATCTTTGTAACCGCCGATTAGCTGTAATGCTAACGGTTAATAAAGAATTGAATTATTTCGCAAAATGAAATTGGTTGGTGAACAAGCCACAAAGCGTATTTGAACACCGCTTCTAAATACTACAGAGTAAGCTGGACATAATATACAATACAATTATAAAAATATAATTGATATAACCATCTTTATAGTCGAATCAGTTTATGTTAAAGAAAAATGTTGTTGGAGATGCCTATGATATGATGTGCTGCAGTAAAGATGATATTATATATGTTACAGATATAACTAGTGAACAGATAAATGAATTGATGTAAGGATCTGAGGATATTGTTGTTTGTTCTGTTATCTAAAGATTCGTTTCCGTACAATACTGTTTTCAAATTATGTCCTTGTGTATAGAAATACATATTTGATCTTAGGTTATGGTAGTTGCGACAAACAAACAGGTAGTGAAGGGCGTCTTCATTAAAATGGCCGCAAGAACACCTGGATATTTCAGATATGTGTCGGTTATATTTTTCTACATTCAGATCACTACATCCGAGCTTGAGGCGGCAATGAATTATTTGACAAAAGCGAGTTCCTAAATTTAAATCAAAGTTACTTGGAGATACAGCTCGGCTGATCATCGTTTTGAATTGGGTTATAGTTATTTAGTTCCAATACTGTATCTGGTACAAGTTCGTTTAGGTAGTCCGGAGCCATACCGTTGTACATATCATAAAAATGTTTGGTTTTGATTTCATGCATGTCACTTGTTTATTGACATAATCATAAGCATCATTTTCTTAAATGCATTTATAAATTTGTTTGAGTTTCCACAATTTTAAATATTAAATAGAATGAAGAGTACAATAATAGTAATTTAAAATATTTCATTGACAATGCTAGATAGTAATATTTCCTTTCTGAAAAAACTACTGAAGAAATGCATAGGTTGTTGATAATCGTATCGATAATTAATACATGCGTTTTCAATTTTACATACATCAAATATCAATTACTACTGGTGTAGATTTATTTATTGAAATTCAATTTATATAATGTCTTCTCCCTTTGTCAATTCTGGATTTATTTATTGTGGTTATGATGTACATACTTACTTACATACACCCATGCACTTATACCAGCGCGGTTACGAACACAAACGACACACACTTACGACAATTGGTAAGAATATGAGAATCATGGCGAGAATGGTATTTCATGGTCAATTGCTTATTGATGACATTTATAGCGTCAGATTGAATGTTTTTTTGTATTTGTATACCTAAGTTAATTCTAGATTCTGCTTTTATTGATGTGGTGTCAAGAGAGACTGAATTCATTTGGAGTTAATACGATAATTAACATCGAAATACATCACTGCATCCAATTAACAGTATATTACTTTTAAAGGGGCAGTAGCACGTTTTTTGGGGGGGATATGAGGTGATGTCAGGAAAATGAAAATTAATGGTTCCAATTGAAAGACAATGTATTTAAACTAAATGGAGCAGTAATAATTCAAATATATAACGTAAAGTTCAGCCATGCGATTCATTTCTATTACAAAAATGAATTAAAGGTGTTCACACAAAAATGGCCGCCAAAGGATTTTATGTGAAGCCTCATTCTTTGTCCTCTGACTATGGGTGATTGGCTTGTGTAATGCGATTGTTGACACTGTCAATATGATACATTTAGCATTTACTTACAATTATAAGTGAATTATTTACAATGTAAATTTATAAAAAAACGTGCTACTGCCCCTTTAAGAGACATGAGTATTGCTAATAGGGCGAGGGGTATGTTCCTACATGGGCTAATTTCTGTGTGAATTGCTAGCAATCCGTTTTCAGTTTTTTTCAAATGACGAACATGCGCGAGGCTAACTGTATGAAGCTGCAAATTGACTTACGCTTATATGCAGCTCTCGTGAGGATGTTTACCTATATTTTTCGCATATGTGCATGTCATATGTGCATCTCTCGTCGTTAGTGAAATAAGTCATGTGTAGACACACAGCAAACAGAAGATTGTATTCATGTTTCACTCGTAGATACAAATGTAAATATATGAAATAAATACAGATTAGGTAAAACTACGACCAGTCGCTCAGCGACTTATGAGAGACTATTACTTTTAAAATGCACATACTATATGCTAAAAGTGTATTCACAGAATATAAAGTCAGCAAAAAATATATCACTAAAACCTAGTGCGACAGCAAAAGTTAACCACAAAAAAATATCACATCGTATTGTAAGAATATCATGGCAGGTGTGGAGGCGCTAAAATCTAGAGTGAGTGGGTGAGTTACTGTTTCACGCCGCTTGGGCAATATTTTAGCCATTAGCGGCGTCGAAAAAATTGATCATATGCACTAAAATATAAGAAGACTTATCTTTAGAAGAAGGATTCTTTAAAATTTGGCAGAAAGCTTTGACATATCGTTAAAAGCGATTAGTTAAAGGGGCACAATGCGCTCGCGGGTCAAGGCGAATTGACCACCGTTAATGAGACCGTTACGTAATTGATTTAGCGGGTAGCAAGGTCACGTGGTGAAGACTGGGCACTGGCCCAGCGAGATGCGGTCGTAGTTTTGACAGGGGAATCCCCTTCATGACCGATTTTTTTTCAGGGAAAAAAGCTTCGTGGAGGTTTTTAAATTTTCATTTAATATTGTGAATATATATAGTTTGATGTAATATTTACAAAGTATCTACTCAGTTTATTTATACAAGACATAACATCGATCGTATTTATACATTGGATGTACAATTATTCTCCTTTGAATTTGTATACTTTCATTTACAATGATAATTTATTGCTTATATGAACTTATTTCACAATTTGTCACTCTATACGAAACACTGTTTTTCATTACGAACCTGTAAAAATCCCATCTACGAACCCGTTTCCTCTGCGAATAAACCTACACAAAGTTGCTTCTCTTTCATCTTATCATATTTTTTTTACGAAATATTGAATGAGGGGGGGGGGTATTTCCTTAACTCGTATTGAACACGATAAAAACATACCTGCTAGAAGCATCCATGTATATGATGCACTGTATTTGTTAACATCATACATGATCCATCATGGTTTAACATATAGTGATGAAGGGGAGTCCTATGAAATAAATTTACATGCTTTTTCTGCTTTTCATTGGTCGGATTATATTCTTCAATATCATTGGTTAACATTTTGTCTGCAGAAAGGTGCCAGGACAATTGGCGGTCCCTGCCATGTACGAATACGTTAGTCACTAGTCTAGACATTCGGTCTGCAGTAAGATACCAAGACAGTCGGCGGTCACTGTTATGTACAAATTCGTTGGTCACTAGGCCAGACAATCTGTCGCCTATTGTGATGACAAGTTAGTTAGTGCCCGGACAGTTATGTCACTGTTTACGTCATACGACTAGACATTTCGCACTTCCATTGCTATAGATACACAACGTATAAAATGACAGGTGTCCGGTCGTCATAAAAGAAAATTACAGAGATAGATAAGGTGGTACTAACGAGATGTATATTTTATCAATGTATTGGGTGTGATTACAGTGATTACAAATATCAGCGATGTATTTTATTATCCTCACAATTAAACAAGTAAAAATAGTCCTGTTTATTTTACTGCCTGAAATCCAAGGAGACATTACTGTTTATGATACCTGTTAAAGAAAGATGATAAATATTTGATCTATTTGAAACATTTAGACAAAGATTAAATCTTAACTCAATTTAACAACAGCAACGCACATTCATAAAAAAAATCTTTATGAAAGGTTATAATCGGTGTTCGGTAAAAAAAAGTCCCGGTAAAAAGTCTTGGTGTTCCACCCTTCGCAAACATTGTTAGTTCTCGCATCTCCTGATAGAATAGCCTTCATTGATTGACTCAGCTAAACTCACATGACAATGCAGAACTGCTTTGATCCAGTCAGCTAAAATCACACATTCAAGTCGTTGAGTTCTTCAATACAATTACAAGCTCTCAATTTTAATCCTTAATTAGTTATCGTAACATCCTTCATGGCTAAATTTAATAATTTAATCCATGTATTTAAAGTCATTATACATAAACACTTCATACTTTCTTTACAATATCAATTGCAAAGATTACTTTGACAGTTAAAACAAACATAGTTTTCAATTATTAATACTCAAGGATGCATTCTTTACAAAAACTTTGATGTCAAGATCAATGTAATCTGTTTTTACAATAAAAGGACTTTTTCCTGAGGACTTTTTTCTGGTACTTTTTTTCCGAGGACTTTTTACCTATAATCTTATAATCAACCTTTTATCCTCAATCCACGTCGGCGACATCACCGTAAGGTGAAAGAAGACGTTAAACTCCAGCCCAAAAACAACAATATTTTATCCTCAACGGACATTTTTCATCGACTTGGCATGTGATATTGAACTCAAAAAATTGTCTATTACCTCATGATAAACTCATGAAGATATATTAGTGAATGTTTTAATTTTTGGTACGTAATAAGTTTGCAGATGTTACTGGGTATGCCTAGTATTGAAGTTTGATTGGACATAAGGATGATTTTATTCGGCCATATTGTTTGGACTTACAAACAATCTCGTATCCGGTTGAGTACCGCGCGAGTAGGGCGCTGCGCAAAACAAACATCGCTGAGTAGTGGTCACGCTGATTGAGATTTCCGACCACGTTACGCTTGGCTAATTAAGCTTTTCCAACACATAATTAATTAACCCGCGAGCGCATTGTGCCGCTGGTGTAAATGGGACCATAAGATAGAACATGGATTTCGTCTAACACTTACAGTTAACACAATATCTTTCCTTACATAGCAGGTTCTCATATCTTCCCGTCTTCACTCTCATTGGGGTCACTCCGCATCGGAATTTCGGAAGTGCAATTTGTGATCTTTGAAGATTAAATCAAGATAGTAAATCCCTAAATAGTCAAGTCAAGTCTTTTCAGGCCCATATTCAGTGCAGTACATTCATGATAATTTTATGCATTATTTCTACATTATTATTTACACAAATGGTGTGCCATAAATTATAAGCTGTACAAGTATCATATATTTTAAGGAATAGGTGTAGACTTATTGAGATTTATTTTTCTCTCTCTCAATTAATATGCATGCCATAAAAAATTACTTATTCCTTGCAAAACAAATTCATTGTCCGATGTCATTATGGATCTAAATTTGAACATGTTTGGATTATAGTGAAAAACAATTGGTAAATAATTAACCCGTAAATCGGTATGCAAATGGCATACAAACAAGACGTGATATTCGTCTTCAATTCCTGAATTACAAAATGGACATAAACGTTGTTTTTAATCTATTCTTTTGTATTCACGATATATGCAATATCTGGAACTATTTGATAGAGTACAGGTCCAAGATTGGAAGAACATATTAATAGCAACATTTTTAAAAGCTTGAATAAAAGAGGTTACATCTCCCACAGATTGATACAGCCATACATAACCAAAGCCGTGTGATGACAGAATATTACGAACATATGATGCAAAAGTAGTATAACCACAGTTTGAATAATATAATTGCATTTAGTATACTTTAAGTGGGATTCGGTTTTCATGCATTTCCATTACTCTTAGCCAGTACCTTAATGTTTTACACATTGCATATATATAAAGAGGATATCGACCACATTCTTCATATACTATGGCGTTTGGGGTTTGAGGACTCACATTTAAAAATCGTTTACATGCTATTAAATGAATTCTCTCTAGCTCAAATGTGTGCATACCCAATATCTCTGCACCATACAATAATATTGGTTGTATTTGAGTGTCAAAAATATTAAGAAAACATTACAATTTACCATTCCGACTTTGCTTAAATTAACAATAACCTCCATTAGTGCACGTTTGCCTCTCGCGGCTAAATCAGTAATACAGCATCCCATTTTATGAGTTGAAGAAAATAATATACCTAGGTATTTATAACTGTTTACTACGGTAATCTTCTGATCATTTAGAAACCATTGTTCATGCTTAGCTAACCTACCAAATACGTTTTGTCCCTTTTCCAAATAACACGACACGTAGGACGTTGTTAGCATATTTATTATATACATTCTCCCTCTACATTATAATTATCAGATCCTAGATCAGTATTATATGTTTACCATAGTTCGTTAAAGGCTTTTATTTGTTCAATAACTTACAATTTCATGTATTGCATCTCGGAAAACGTTGTTAAAGTATTATATATAATAGCTATTCATGTAAACCATGTGTGTTTTTAACAAATCAGTTACTATTTAAATATGTAAAATCGAAACCAAAGCACAACTTCAAAAGACATGAACATACTGCAATCGTTAACAACTGATGTAAAATACAAGGCAAATTTGAATTCGATATATTTCATTCATAAAGTAATCGACAAGTAAATGTCATAAATCGAAAACTGACTATTCTGCTGGAAACTGTGACATGTCCATTTAACCACTAACTATGCGTTTAGATATTAAATGTAAGTCTTATATTTTAAGGTTCTGTATTTTTGCTACTGTCGCAAATGTTTCAAGTATGTTGCAAATAGCATGTATTTATTTTATCAACATTTATATATATTACTTTTGTGTACCAATCTGTGATACTGTTTCTATGTGTTTATTTATGTATTATATTCAAACCGTGTCTCTTCGGCCTATTGTGGCCCAGCATAATATATTTTATTTTGTATATCCATATGTATTTACACTATGTAATTTTAAGCGTGACACGTTAATAAACAATTCATTCATTCATTCATTCATTCATTCACTGTAACTAAATCATCTCATACAGTTAAAACGAAGAGACCGGGGATTCTAAGGCAATAAAGATATCATCGCACGGCAACCGGACTGTCTGTTAATTGCTAAGAATACACTAATGAGGTAGCTGATTAACTGATCACAAGATTATGTTGATTGTTCAGATTACGGCCTAATCCGATGAAATATCCAAACGCCACGCTTGAGTGGTTATCAGTTGAATCATTGAGTGACAGAAACACTGCTGATGGAGTAAGCTACTTGTCTATGTGTGTATTCGTCACGTGTATGTTAGAACAAATAAGGGCTGTCGTTGAGTCATAAACAAGTTGACAAGCACCACGGAATATCTATAATGGCGATAAATGTGAACTCATTCATTCATTCATTCATTCATTCATTCATTCATTCATTCATTCATTCATTCATTCATTCATTCATTCATTCATTCATTCATTCATTCATTCATTCATTCATTCATTCATTCATTCATTCATTCATTCATTCATTCATTCATTCATTCATTCATTCATTCATTCATTCATTCATTCATTCATTCATTCATTCATTCAGGCAAAGACAAGCGTGTGTGCCGGAAATGTCCACACTCCTACAGTATATTATTCCCATTCATAGACATGATTTGTTGGGTGTTGCTAATATTGATTAATTTGTTAGAAAATATTCAAAGATTTTTATGAAATTAGTTCTGAAACTACCCAAAGGCACACCTTCCTTCATTCTCCATGGGATTTCATACATTTCTACAAATAATATCAAAATTCCAATGATTAAATACAGATCTAACCTTCACACCAATATAAACGAAATGAATGTCTGTTATATGATAAAATATTCTATGATAACATATTCTCTATATGTAATTTTTCAATATAAGTTGAAACTGAGAATATTTCATTCATTTGTAATACTTCAAAACTTGAACTGTCAAATGTACACGTTGCACCGTTACGTCAAGAATGTAATGTGTAATATTTCACGGATGATGCTGAGTGTTTATTACGAAATGAAGATTGATTCAATGATTAAACAGTATTCAATGATTAAACAGTATGCGTGTATCTGGATGTCATCTTCGGTCAATCGTTAAGATTGTTCACATATACACTTTTCTTTTTTTCTGGCTATCGGATGAGGTTAATCTAAATAGTGAAGTTTTTTTTAGGCAAAATTACATGCATACATGAGTGCATCCATGCAAATTATGTTTTGCGCAATTATCGCCTTTTTAGAGCAAATAAATAACGCTCAAATAACCATATGACCCTGAATACGTCGTGTTGTGTTTACATTGGATTATTAATGCCGATAGGTAAAAAAAACTCTGATAAATATTGCGTTTTATTGACCCTTTCTCCGAGCAACTTAACGTATATATACGTAAAATATCTTACATAATCATCGATAAGAACCCTATTAAAGGCATATAACTGTCTTCATTTTAAGCAATCAACGTCCCAATAAATCCAGATCACGGTAAGACTTAGATCTCAGTTACTGGTATCTATTGAATCAACAAGAGTGGAAACAAATATACAAATGAACGTGTACCGATAATCATATGTGATGTTGCATTTTTTTGCGGAGAGGAAGGTGTACATCAATTCGTATGTTATTCAGTTACAAACGATCACAATTATTTATATTACTAATATTGTTTCCGTAAATATTAAAGGCGCCGCCAACCCTTTATTCATCAACAAAGTATAGTTTTAGAGTGACGTCACGTGATGTAACGTATCACACTCCACTTGCCGCACTTCTCCAAAAAATGTATTTACGGCGTATGTCATTTTTATAAGCCATTTATTAATATTTAAGCATATGAAACATATCTTAACTTATTTTAATATATATTTTAACGCGGAAGCGTTTTTAGAGAATTAGTGTCTCATAGGCCATTACTGGCCGGACAGCATACATTTTATTTGTTGTGATATATATATGTGATTGTGTGTTGCTTGTATGCAGTGTGCCACTTTAATAAAATACATTTCTTCTTCTTTTCTTCTACTAATATTGTTTCCGTAAATATTAAAGGCGCCGCCAACCCTTTATTCATCAACAAAGTATAGTTTTAGAGTGACGTCACGTGATGTAACGTGCTTAGTCGAGACTTGAATAAAGATTTGTCTGTGCATCTATCTATTATAGTTACTTACATCATTATTTTTCCAAATTAGTGAACAAGGTAGTATATTGGTTGCATGGCCGGTCAGTGACAATTATCCACCTGAGTGTGGCGGCGAGTTGATCAAAGCCGCCGCCTTTGTCTCCAAACATCACAGGTCTAACTTAAGGTTACGCTCATACAGAGATGTGGTGTGTAGTCTGAATGTATATCCGTAACCGTAAGAAGAAGAAGAAGAAAGAAGAAATATATTTTATATATGTGTCACATGTTGTTTTACATCGTATTGCATAATATAAGAAATGTTTAAAAAATCAACATCCTGCCGAACGGCCTATGAGACACAAGTTGACAGTGTTACAGTGTTACAATAAAATATTAAAATATGATATATATACAGCTGCGTTCCTTACTTTTGTCCACTTACCTTCGTAGGTAGTACCCCAAAACCCCTACAACCCATTTCCCCTACAGCTTATAACAACAAAGTTATGGTCCATTGCACTGCTAATCTCAAGCCTGATACCTCTGACAATAATGGACTGGCCCAGAACATAACATGAACATGACAAAGAGACAGTTGGCAGTTTGATGTTTTGATGACATATACATAGCAATAGAGAGACATATACTTTATCATATCATTATCATTAAATATCTTCAGTCTTTGATATTTCTTCACATACATTTTTATACTTTATATTATATTACTATATATACATACTTACATTTAAATATCTTTATTCTTTCACATGCTGTACTTAAACATTAAATATATTTTTTTTACATATTTACATTTTGGCCGAAAGATAATTGATACAGTTTTGCTTGTGGATAATTGAAATCCCCAGTTTCGGGTCCATTCATTTACTTTGATTAAGGCTTTTTGTAATATTTCTGCAGCTACATGTTGATGTTTGTGACTGACCCAAAGGACCCCGTCGTCAGCGAATTGTGGGGTGTTCACTTGTTTGGGTAGTTTGTGAAATAGATCATCTATCATAATATTGAACAAGGTTGGTTATATGATACTTCCTTGTGGGGTTCCATTTTCTAAATTATAGTTGTCTGATATTTGATCATCTGTTTTAAGACGAAAAGTTCTGTCTGACATAAAGTCGTTTATAAAGTGTAACATTTCCCCTTGAACATGTATGTCCTTTTTCTTAACTTTTTGTATCAAGCCTTTTTTCCAGAGCATGTCAAATGCCTTACTAAAGTCTAGGAAGACTGCTGTAGTGAATTTATTATTTTGTTGAGCTTGTCTGATAGAGTGTTGTAATCTTACAATATGGTCAGTGGTGCTATAGGATTTTCTATATCCTGATTGATTTTTGTGTGATCAATTCGTTTGTTTCTAAATAGTGTTGTAATCTTTTCGTTGTCATAGCTTCGAGTGTTGTACAAAGATTTGATGTTTGACATTCCTATGATTGGCGGTCTGTATTTCTCAGTATTTTGAGTTTTGGTTTGTTCCTTTGTTCTCTCATCTATGTTTTGTTGTTTTGATTGTGTTTTTCTTGCGGACCTGATATCTTCAAGAAGTCTATGTTCAACATTTTCCAACATTTTCTCCATCTTTTTTTTGTTCCTATGTGTCATGTTTGTTTGTAACATGTACCTATATATAAACTCACGGGCAAAAGAAAGCTTTCACCTTAGTTGATTTCATCAATTTCAACAACTCGCACAAACAAATCTACTCCATACTTAATCACTTGTTAGGGCGAGTCTATTATGCCAGAAAGGTAACTCACTGTGTTGTTTTAGCAACCTGTAGGGGAACTGGGCTGTAGGGGTAATGGGTTGTAGGTGTTTTGGGATATAATCCCTTCGTATTGTAGTGCAAGTATCCTGTATCTCTCATAAATCGCTTGGCGATTAATTGTGTACATTTCACGTGATTTATATTGTTTATACAGTTCTGAATATAAATATAAGTATGTGCATAAATGATACGGAATATACTATTGACTGGCTTGTAATTTTGAAAGTCTTTGATGCCTCCTCGCAGTACAAAAACGAAACGGATATTGTTGCAAATAAGTAAATATGCAGGTTGCGTTAACATATACCGGTAGGAATGTAATACCTAATAGATAACCTTATCAAATTAAGTAGGGCATTGAAGTGACCAGGGGTCAAATTTTCGAAAACAATTTTTTTCTCTACAAAATCCTTCATACCTCATCAACAGCTTTTTAATCCTTTGCACTAACACAATGTCTAGACATTCGGTCTGCAGTAAGATACCAAGACAGTCGGCGGTCACTGTTATGTACAAATTCGTTGGTCACTAGGCCAGACAATCTGTCGCCTATTGTGATGACAAGTTAGTTAGTGCCCGGACAGTTATGTCACTGTTTACGTCATACGACTAGACATTTCGCACTTTCATTGCTATAGATACACAACGTATAAAATGACAGGTGTCCGGTCGTCATAAAAGAAAATAACAGAGATAGATAAGGTGGTACTAACGAGATGTATATTTTATCAATGTATTGGGTGTGATTACAGTGATTACAAATATCAGCGATGTATTTTATTATCCTCACAATTAAACAAGTAAAAATAGTCCTGTTTATTTTACTGCCTGAAATCCAAGGAGACATTACTGTTTATGATACCTGTTAAAGAAAGATGATAAATATTTGATCTATTTGAAACATTTAGTCAAAGATTAAATCTTAACTCAATTTAACAACAGCAACGCACATTCATAAAAAAAATCTTTATGAAAGGTTATAATCGGTGTTCAGTAAAAAAAAGTCCCGGTAAAAAGTCTTGGTGTTCCACCCTTCGCAAACATTGTTAGTTCTCGCATCTCCTGATAGAATAGCCTTCATTGATTGACTCAGCTAAACTCACATGACAATGCAGAACTGCTTTGATCCAGTCAGCTAAAATCACACATTCAAGTCGTTGAGTTCTTCAATACAATTACAAGCTCTCAATTTTAATCCTTAATTAGTTATCGTAACATCCTTCATGGCTAAATTTAATAATTTAATCCATGTATTTAAAGTCATTATACATAAACACTTCATACTTTCTTTACAATATCAATTGCAAAGATTACTTTGACAGTTAAAACAAACATAGTTTTCAATTATTAATACTCAAGGATGCATTCTTTACAAAAACTTTGATGTCAAGATCAATGTAATCTGTTTTTACAATAAAAGGACTTTTTCCTGAGGACTTTTTTCTGGTACTTTTTTTCCGAGGACTTTTTACCTATAATCTTATAATCAACCTTTTATCCTCAATCCACGTCGGCGACATCACCGTAAGGTGAAAGAAGACGTTAAACTCCAACCCAAAAACAACAATATTTTATCCTCAACGGACATTTTTCATCGACTTGGCATGTGATATTGAACTCAAAAAATTGTCTATTACCTCATGATAAACTCATGAAGATATATTAGTGAATGTTTTAATTTTTGGTACGTAATAAGTTTGCAGATGTTACTGGGTATGCCTAGTATTGAAGTTTGATTGGACATAAGGATGATTTTATTCGGCCATATTGTTTGGACTTACAAACAATCTCGTATCCGGTTGAGTACCGCGCGAGTAGGGCGCTGCGCAAAACAAACATCGCTGAGTAGTGGTCACGCTGATTGAGATTTCCGACCTCGTTACGCTTGGCTAATTAAGCTTTTCCAACAAATAATTAATTAACCCGCGAGCGCATTGTGCCGCTGGTGTAAATGGGACCATAAGATAGAACATGGATTTCGTCTAACACTTACAGTTAACACAATATCTTTCCTTACATAGCAGGTTCTCATATCTTCCCGTCTTCACTCTCATTGGGGTCACTCCGCATCGGAATTTCGGAAGTGCAATTTGTGATCTTTGAAGATTAAATCAAGATAGTAAATCCCTAAATAGTCAAGTCAAGTCTTTTCAGGCCCATATTCAGTGCAGTACATTCATGATAATATTATGCATTATTTCTACATTATTATTTACACAAATGGTGTGCCATAAATTATAAGCTTTACAAGTATCATATATTTTAAGGAATAGGTGTAGACTTATTGAGATTTATTTTTCTCTCTCTCAATTAATATGCATGCCATAAAAAATTACTTATTCCTTGCAAAACAAATTCATTGTCCGATGTCATTATGGATCTAAATTTGAACATGTTTGGATTATAGTGAAAAACAATTGGTAAATAATTAACCCGTAAATCGGTATACAAATGGCATACAAACAAGACGTGATATTCGTCTTCAATTCCTGAATTACAAAATGGACATAAACGTTGTTTTTAATCTATTCTTAGCCATCTCAATTCATTGTACTATAGTCTTAATAATCCACATCTAAACTTAACAAATATTTTCTTAATCTCCGATCAGTTTTGCAATTTAAATACTTTTCTGGAGCTAAAATACTTTTGTATTCACGATATATGCAATATCTGGAACTATTTGATAGAGTACAGGTCCAAGATTGGAAGAACATATTAATAGCAACATTTTTAAAAGCTTGAATAAAAGAGGTTACATCTCCCACAGATTGATACAGCCATACATAACCAAAGCCGTGTGATGACAGAATATTACGAACATATGATGCAAAAGTAGTATAACCACAGTTTGAATAATATAATTGCATTTAGTATACTTTAAGTGGGATTCGGTTTTCATGCATTTCCATTACTCTTAGCCAGTACCTTAATGTTTTACACATTGCATATATATAAAGAGGATATCGACCACATTCTTCATATACTATGGCGTTTGGGGTTTGAGGACTCACATTTAAAAATCGTTTACATGCTATTAAATGAATTCTCTCTAGCTCAAATGTGTGCATACCCAATATCTCTGCACCATACAATAATATTGGTTGTATTTGAGTGTCAAAAATATTAAGAAAACATTACAATTTACCATTCCGACTTTGCTTAAATTAACAATAACCTCCATTAGTGCACGTTTGCCTCTCGCGGCTAAATCAGTAATACAGCATCCCATTTTATGAGTTGAAGAAAATAATATACCTAGGTATTTATAACTGTTTACTACGGTAATCTTCTGATCATTTAGAAACCATTGTTTATGCTTAGCTAACCTACCAAATACGTTTTGTCCCTTTTCCAAATAACACGACACGTAGGACGTTGTTAGCATATTTATTATATACATTCTCCCTCTACATTATAATTATCAGATCCTAGATCAGTATTATATGTTTACCATAGTTCGTTAAAGGCTTTTATTTGTTCAATAACTTACAATTTCATGTATTGCATCTCGGAAAACGTTGTTAAAGTATTATATATAATAGCTATTCATGTAAACCATGTGTGTTTTTAACAAATCAGTTACTATTTAAATATGTAAAATCGAAACCAAAGCACAACTTCAAAAGACATGAACATACTGCAATCGTTAACAACTGATGTAAAATACAAGGCAAATTTGAATTCGATATATTTCATTCATAAAGTAATCGACAAGTAAATGTCATAAATCGAAAACTGACTATTCTGCTGGAAACTGTGACATGTCCATTTAACCACTAACTATGCGTTTAGATATTAAATGTAAGTCTTATATTTTAAGGTTCTGTATTTTTGCTACTGTCGCAAATGTTTCAAGTATGTTGCAAATAGCATGTATTTATTTTATCAACATTTATATATATTACTTTTGTGTACCAATCTGTGATACTGTTTCTATGTGTTTATTTATGTATTATATTCAAACCGTGTCTCTTCGGCCTATTGTGGCCCAGCATAATATATTTTATTTTGTATATCCATATGTATTTACACTATGTAATTTTAAGCGTGACACGTTAATAAACAATTCATTCATTCATTCATTCATTCATTCATTCACTGTAACTAAATCATCTCATACAGTTAAAACGAAGAGACCGGGGATTCTAAGGCAATAAAGATATCATCGCACGGCAACCGGACTGTCTGTTAATTGCTAAGAATACACTAATGAGGTAGCTGATTAACTGATCACAAGATTATGTTGATTGTTCAGATTACGGCCTAATCCGATGAAATATCCAAACGCCACGCTTGAGTGGTTATCAGTTGAATCATTGAGTGACAGAAACACTGCTGATGGAGTAAGCTACTTGTCTATGTGTGTATTCGTCACGTGTATGTTAGAACAAATAAGGGCTGTCGTTGAGTCATAAACAAGTTGACAAGCACCACGGAATATCTATAATGGCGATAAATGTGACCTCATTCATTCATTCATTCATTCATTCATTCATTCATTCATTCATTCATTCATTCATTCATTCATTCATTCATTCATTCATTCATTCATTCATTCATTCATTCATTCATTCATTCATTCATTCATTCATTCATTCATTCATTCAGGCAAAGACAAGCGTGTGTGCCGGAAATGTCCACACTCCTACAGTATATTATTCCCATTCATAGACATGATTTGTTGGGTGTTGCTAATATTGATTAATTTGTTAGAAAATATTCAAAGATTTTTATGAAATTAGTTCTGAAACTACCCAAAGGCACACCTTCCTTCATTCTCCATGGGCTTTCATACATTTCTACAAATAATATCAAAATTCCAATGATTAAATACAGATCTAACCTTCACACCAATATAAACGAAATGAATGTCTGTTATATGATAAAATATTCTATGATAACATATTCTCTATATGTAATTTTTCAATATAAGTTGAAACTGAGAATATTTCATTCATTTGTAATACTTCAAAACTTGAACTGTCAAATGTACACGTTGCACCGTTACGTCAAGAATGTAATGTGTAATATTTCACGGATGATGCTGAGTGTTTATTACGAAATGAAGATTGATTCAATGATTAAACAGTATTCAATGATTAAACAGTATGCGTGTATCTGGATGTCATCTTCGGTCAATCGTTAAGATTGTTCACATATACACTTTTCTTTTTTTCTGGCTATCGGATGAGGTTAATCTAAATAGTGAAGTTTTTTTTAGGCAAAATTACATGCATACATGAGTGCATCCATGCAAATTATGTTTTGCGCAATTATCGCCTTTTTAGAGCAAATAAATAACGCTCAAATAACCATATGACCCTGAATACGTCGTGTTGTGTTTACATTGGATTATTAATGCCGATAGGTAAAAAAAACTCTGATAACTATTGCGTTTTATTGACCCTTTCTCCGAGCAACTTAACGTATATATACGTAAAATATCTTACATAATCATCGATAAGAACCCTATTAAAGGCATATAACTGTCTTCATTTTAAGCAATCAACGTCCCAATAAATCCAGATCACGGTAAGACTTAGATCTCAGTTACTGGTATCTATTGAATCAACAAGAGTGGAAACAAATATACAAATGAACGTGTACCGATAATCATATGTGATGTTGCATTTTTTTGCGGAGAGGAAGGTGTACATCAATTCGTATGTTATTCAGTTACAAACGATCACAATTATTTATATTACTAATATTGTTTCCGTAAATATTAAAGGCGCCGCCAACCCTTTATTCATCAACAAAGTATAGTTTTAGAGTGACGTCACGTGATGTAACGTATCACACTCCACTTGCCGCACTTCTCCAAAAAATGTATTTACGGCGTATGTCATTTTTATAAGCCATTTATTAATATTTAAGCATATGAAACATATCTTAACTTATTTTAATATATATTTTAACGCGGAAGCGTTTTTAGAGAATTAGTGTCTCATAGGCCATTACTGGCCGGACAGCATACATTTTATTTGTTGTGATATATATATGTGATTGTGTGTTGCTTGTATGCAGTGTGCCACTTTAATAAAATACATTTCTTCTTCTTTTCTTCTACTAATATTGTTTCCGTAAATATTAAAGGCGCCGCCAACCCTTTATTCATCAACAAAGTATAGTTTTAGAGTGACGTCACGTGATGTAACGTGCTTAGTCGAGACTTGAATAAAGATTTGTCTGTGCATCTATCTATTATAGTTACTTACATCATTATTTTTCCAAATTAGTGAACAAGGTAGTATATTGGTTGCATGGCCGGTCAGTGACAATTATCCACCTGAGTGTGGCGGCGAGTTGATCAAAGCCGCCGCCTTTGTCTCCAAACATCACAGGTCTAACTTAAGGTTACGCTCATACAGAGATGTGGTGTGTAGTCTGAATGTATATCCGTAACCGTAAGAAGAAGAAGAAGAAAGAAGAAATATATTTTATATATGTGTCACATGTTGTTTTACATCGTATTGCATAATATAAGAAATGTTTAAAAAATCAACATCCTGCCGAACGGCCTATGAGACACAAGTTGACAGTGTTACAGTGTTACAATAAAATATTAAAATATGATATATATACAGCTGCGTTCCTTACTTTTGTCCACTTACCTTCGTAGGTAGTACCCCAAAACCCCTACAACCCATTTCCCCTACAGCTTATAACAACAAAGTTATGGTCCATTGCACTGCTAATCTCAAGCCTGATACCTCTGACAATAATGGACTGGCCCAGAACATAACATGAACATGACAAAGAGACAGTTGGCAGTTTGATGTTTTGATGACATATACATAGCAATAGAGAGACATATACTTTATCATATCATTATCATTAAATATCTTCAGTCTTTGATATTTCTTCACATACATTCATTTTATACTTTATATTATATTACTATATATACATACTTACATTTAAATATCTTTATTCTTTCACATGCTGTACTTAAACATTAAATATATTTTTTTTACATATTTACATTTTGGCCGAAAGATAATTGATACAGTTTTGCTTGTGGATAATTGAAATCCCCAGTTTCGGGTCCATTCATTTACTTTGATTAAGGCTTTTTGTAATATTTCTGCAGCTACATGTTGATGTTTGTGACTGACCCAAAGGACCCCGTCGTCAGCGAATTGTGGGGTGTTCACTTGTTTGGGTAGTTTGTGAAATAGATCATCTATCATAATATTGAACAAGGTTGGTTATATGATACTTCCTTGTGGGGTTCCATTTTCTAAATTATAGTTGTCTGATATTTGATCATCTGTTTTAAGACGAAAAGTTCTGTCTGACATAAAGTCGTTTATAAAGTGTAACATTTCCCCTTGAACATGTATGTCCTTTTTCTTAACTTTTTGTATCAAGCCTTTTTTCCAGAGCATGTCAAATGCCTTACTAAAGTCTAGGAAGACTGCTGTAGTGAATTTATTATTTTGTTGAGCTTGTCTGATAGAGTGTTGTAATCTAACAATATGGTCAGTGGTGCTATAGGATTTTCTATATCCTGATTGATTTTTGTGTGATCAATTCGTTTGTTTCTAAATAGTGTTGTAATCTTTTCGTTGTCATAGCTTCGAGTGTTGTACAAAGATTTGATGTTTGACATTCCTATGATTGGCGGTCTGTATTTCTCAGTATTTTGAGTTTTGGTTTGTTCCTTTGTTCTCTCATCTATGTTTTGTTGTTTTGATTGTGTTTTTCTTGCGGACCTGATATCTTCAAGAAGTCTATGTTCAACATTTTCCAACATTTTCTCCATCTTTTTTTTGTTCCTATGTGTCATGTTTGTTTGTAACATGTACCTATATATAAACTCACGGGCAAAAGAAAGCTTTCACCTTAGTTGATTTCATCAATTTCAACAACTCGCACAAACAAATCTACTCCATACTTAATCACTTGTTAGGGCGAGTCTATTATGCCAGAAAGGTAACTCACTGTGTTGTTTTAGCAACCTGTAGGGGAACTGGGCTGTAGGGGTAATGGGTTGTAGGTGTTTTGGGATATAATCCCTTCGTATTGTAGTGCAAGTATCCTGTATCTCTCATAAATCGCTTGGCGATTAATTGTGTACATTTCACGTGATTTATATTGTTTATACAGTTCTGAATATAAATATAAGTATGTGCATAAATGATACGGAATATACTATTGACTGGCTTGTAATTTTGAAAGTCTTTGATGCCTCCTCGCAGTACAAAAACGAAACGGATATTGTTGCAAATAAGTAAATATGCAGGTTGCGTTAACATATACCGGTAGGAATGTAATACCTAATAGATAACCTTATCAAATTAAGTAGGGCATTGAAGTGACCAGGGGTCAAATTTTCGAAAACAATTTTTTTTCTCTACAAAATCCTTCATACCTCATCAACAGCTTTTTAATCCTTTGCACTAACACAATGTATTTGTGCTGATTGTTTGCTTACAAAGTTTATAGTGATTATTTTAATTATTGGATTTTCATAACAGTACAAATGACATCGGGGAAGAAGATAGCAAGACAGTTATACAATCAATCAATCTACTTTATTTCATTACAACCACTCACCGTGGTACATGGAAGTTTTAAAGTATAACCTATAACTGAATTGATCATTTCCTTTTTTCAGACTATCTCATATTAAAGGGGTTCCTAGTAACAATAATAATAAACTAATGTCCAAAAGAAACGTTACCATACAAATGGCAAGATAACTCAACCCACTGCAGATTGATACGACTAAAACATAGTTTTACCATTTCTTCAGTAGTCAACCTTGTATCAACAAGATTGTATTCTTACCTAAAGTCAATACTTTATCAATTTTATAGTGAAATGACAACAGTTCTGTGCATAAAACAACTTGAAATTTCCATTTATGCACCCCATGTGCGTTTGAAGAGACACACAATCAAAAGTACATTTTCTGAAGAATGAAAATATGCATACTTCTTTACAAGACATATGCCTGTTAGGCACGCTTAAATTCGACTCTGTCAGGTAATAGAATTTTGTTTGGGAGGACGTTGAAAACTTGGTATCGTTTCTTTTGGACACTAGTTTATAAACGCCCAATAAACTTGGACGTTGATATGCAAGGTGGTATGGTTGTTGTTACGTTGAAAAAGTCAAAGCAACTTTAAAATTAATTTACGTCGTATTATGATTAATTACTATAGGTAAAAATTATTATGGTTATCTTAAGTGCATTGTGAGGTCGCTCTTTAAAGAATGAAATTAACAATAAATGTTGATTTTTTTCACTAGTTGTAATACCCACCCTATCCAGTGTCAGTTGTCTTATCGACGAAATGTCTCAGGATCAATGTAGGATAAAGGCAGTATAAGTTATCAATTACGTTTCTCATGAATTTGCGGACACATTTAATCAGGGTATGTCAAGAAACGGTCGGACTTAAAAAAGCAATTTTTGGTACAATCTCAGTCTCATTAACTTTATTTAGGTGTATCTAGGCCACCGGCCTATGATACAATTGATCATACAGTAGTAGTAGTAGTAGTAGTAGTAGTAGTAGTATATTTTTTATTTAAGTGTCACACGCACTTGAACAGTATTCAAGAGGCGACTTCTGAACTTATTAGCATGGTGCACATACGTAGCCAACTCATTACCCCTTCGACATGCTTCGCGGCTCAACGCCTTGTCAAAATACTGCCCGCTGTCGCGACGCTATATGCTCACAGTACCCCTCATCTCCCGAGATTGGATAAAAGGAAGCTGTCTAGTCTATGCCATAAGTTCTGATTGTTTTATTGTTTCTTGGAGATCAGTCGGGAAACATACAGGTGTGAATAAGGATATTAAACAGAGAACAGAGACATCATCGAGTAAATTTGCACCATTGATGTTGTTCAGATTCAGATTCAGATTCAGATTCATTTATTACTCAAATCGCCACCAACGGTGGTACAAGAGCATAAATAATACAACATATATACAAATTGATCAAGATAGCAGAGACAGTCTGAGTAATTCATAGAAACCATGATGTGATATTAACAAACATATGGATATATATATATAAACATACATGCATATAGAACTACAAATATTATTACATATCGTTCTATTTGAAAATCATATAACTAGCAATTCTTAAAAATAATATTAATAAATTTAGCAAGTTTCTTAATAACCTTTATGTTATTATTAGTAAGTAATCGTTTGAATTTTATAAGGCTCGGCCATTTTAAATAGTTATTATCGATAAACAAAGATCGTTCAATGGTAAGAGCTTCACATCTCAGCAGATAATGGTATTCATCGCCAATAGCAGAAGAGTCACATAATTTACAAGTTCTTTCTTGTTTAATAATATTTTGCCAGCGTCCAGCTTCAACAGGAACTCTATGATTGGTAGTCCGGAAGCGAAGTAGAGGTGTAGATATAGATTTAGACAAATAGAGATAGTTTTCAAAGATTGGTTTCTCTTTTAAAAGTTTGTAGTATTGTCCTTTTGAACTTGATCTTAATTCACTTTGCCAAGACTGATAAAATTGGTCATTAAGTATTGATTCAACTTGTAGCAAAAGCCAAGGGGTAGAACATACATTTGGATTGGAAAATATATTAGACAAACCACAATTATCTAGAGTTGATTTGACAGATAGTATCCATGGGTTAGTATCGATATCGTGAGTAAAATTGAAGGAAATGAATGAATATAAAATTTTTGATAATGTAACGTTTTCGTTTTGACGAGCTAGTTTATGCCAATATGAAATCATCCTTTTTGCTATTTTTATAGATAAAGGGGCTCTACCGAGTTCTCCATAGAGCATATACGATGGGGTTGATGATTTTAAGCCGGTGGCAAGCTTCAAAAACTTCAAATGCACTTTTTCTATTATACGGTTATCTTCATATCCCCACACCTCACATCCATATAATAAAATAGGTACAATCATAGTATCAAATGCAATTAATAAACAATCCAGTGGCATATTCATATTTCTAGCTTTCTTGAGAAGACAAAACATAGCTTTTGATGCACTTTCTGCAATAAATTTCAACCCAGTTAACATTCTTCTATTACGATGGAATTTTATACCAAGGTAAGAATAATCATCAACAATATCTAAATAAGTATCGCCGTACATGAATCTTAACTTCGAATTTTTAGCGGGTCCGCTACCAAAAATTACAACTTTTGTTTTAGAAATATTAACTGTTAAATTCCATTCACTACAGTAATCAGAGAAAGCATTAAGGGTCTTTTGTAGACCAACAGGAGTATCACTAAAAAGTGCGGTGTCATCTGCATATAACAAAGAGAGGAACGTTATGAACATGGTCATACTGTCACGTGATTTAGTTTCAATGCTTATACCAGAACAACCCTTTCCATGCAATGTTGTTTCGAGGTCATTAATAAAAATACAAAAAAGTAAAGGGGAGAGATTTTCACCCTGCCGCACACCGGATCGACAGGGGAAGAAGTCAGATATCTCATTATTTACTGATACTGATGATTTTATGTTGTGATACATACTTTCAATAAGAGTCATAAATCTTCCTTTAATACCAGACTTCATCATTTTGAACCACAAACCAGCCCTCCATACAGTATCAAATGCCTTTGAAAAATCTATAAAAACACAGTATAATTTCCTGTTCAAAGATTTCAATATTTGGTTGAGTGAGTGAAGCAAATATATGTTGTCAATTGTGGAGAGCCCTTCCCGAAAACCTGCCTGTGAAGGGTTAAGGATATTGTTTGTTTCAAGGAAAAGTTTTAACCGATTGTTCATGATGCTTGTAAAAAGTTTACCGAGACAACTCAGGATTGTAATAGGACGGTAGGAGTTGGGGTCATCCGAGTTTCCTTTTCCCTTATATATTGGTTTAATGGTACCATTTAACCACGCTTCAGACATAATACCTGATTCCAGTATAAGATTGAAATATTCCACTAAGAAGGGAAGTAAAATATCGTAGGAATCAATCAGATAATCATTTTCTACCATGTCAAGTCCTGATGCTTTATTCCGCTTTAGATGTTTTGTTGCATTTATGATTTCTTCTTCATTTATGTCAGAATTAAGTAAATCGGTATTCAAGCTGTTGTCTGTTAATTGAAGGTGACTTGTTCATCTATAGTATACTGACGTCTGAATAAACATTCACTAGTAAATAGATCTGAAATCTGTGTACACGTGATGGGCGTGGTCTACATTTCTGATGAGCAAGTCCCGTAACTTCACAACTTAATCAGATTGACTTATTGCTTGGTGCCCCAAAGGGCACCAAGTATGATGATTTAATTCTCCTAAAACTTTTCTGAATTCTCTCTATATTACTCTTGATATTTTCAAAAGGAAGCCGCGCCAATCACATGTGTTGTATCCAAATCAAAAGACCAATGAACAGAGCTGTAGCAAAAAATGCATTACGTCACCATGTGGGTAATACAAAATATTTGGCACATTAAACTGTGGAATATGATTTCGCTTTAAATGTCATGTTAAAAGAGAAACAATATTTTCTATTAAAGACGCTGATAAATGTTAACAGACTCAATCAAAAACATCTTCATTTGATGAAGAGTCTGAATTTGTTCCAGATAAGAGCATTATTTCGCATTCAATAATCGCAGAATCCACTTTTGTATAACCCACGCGATTTAATTTCACGCTGGGCTCGCCTGGCGATTTAAAAGTAATGTTTGTGTAAGAACGATGGTGACATCGAAAAAAGACTTATGTTTACTAACAGGTAGATCACTTACGACCACGTGACAAGTCATACTTAACGATGTCACTAAATGTTTACGTTGAAAACATGTATTTATTATCAGAGCTACTGAAATTGACTCGTGCTATATTTAGAATATGACCTACATCGCTGGTTCCATACGGTTACTATAAGGCCGCGGCTTAGCTCAGCGGAGCTGGGTTGAAATCCCGTCAGATCATCGGAAAGTATTTTGTTTATTATCTGTAATACTACAGTTAATAATTAACCAGCATGACAAGAAGATATGGTTTTGGCAGTACGTTTTGCACAATTTCCTGTCATTGTCAACGCTACATGGCAACCCATGCAGTGCTTTTACTTCAAGTAACAACATCACAATGCCATAACATCATAAACTGTCATTGTCTGTCACATCACTGTCTTGAAAATCTAGTGTTGTTGTGTTCAGAGATTTACATTTTTTCTCTGAGATCTCAAAAAGAGTGAATCTGAATGAAAATAGAATATCACCCTCGTGTGTTTTGATTTGAAATATACCAACAATCGTTGATGAATGTAAAAAATATTCATAACTTTCAGCAGTTCGTGTTGATAGACATTAATTTTGTGAAATTAACTTTGAGTAATACTCGTGTTAATATTACTGCTGTTATCCAGTGTTGTATATATTATCACCCAAATTGTTCGACATATCACAATCTCCTTCATCTGCCTATATGTGGCACCAAGCAAGCCTTTTTAAAGGCTTTTCTTGTTGTAGTTAAATCTATATCATTTTGGCCCTGTATCAATTCTGATTATGATGTAAAATATGTATTTTGTATTATTACTGTAAGTTCCCAAACGGTATGAAGCATTAAACAAAACATGAAAACAAAATGTAATTCTCTTTGACCAGTTATGGGACTGAACATACAAACATTGTTTTAACAAGTAAATCAACCCTATTTAAAACTAAACAGTGAATATGTCATTTATGTAAACATTATTACATACGCAACTTTAACATTAATCATTATTATAATGTTATACGTACTTACGTAATCTCTACTTTGAATAATAGTTTTAGAGTGCAAAAGTTTTATTAGCATTTAAACTTCACATAACATGAAGAACACAAGCGAGGGGCTTGGAATAGCCGGTGTTTCAATAGGTGACGATGAAGGATGTGGCTACATGTTGTATGTTCTCTATATCATTTTGTATGATTCACGAGAATATAGTTCTGTTCTGTACATGAAGAATATTGTCCAATGGAAGCAAATGCACGCGTCTGTTCTACAATTGCTATGCTTCAATCGAATGCGTATGTACATGTGCATCCCGAGAGAGTGTTATTTCAAGGCCAGTCTATTTGATGGTGATTTCTAGAGTCTGATTGAATGTTTATTTACGTGGGGATCCAAAATGTAAAATCTAGATTCGGCTTATCTTGATGATTGGTCAAAAGACACAGAATGCATTTAATGATGATGTGATAATTACACCAAACTACAAGGACTGTTAAGTGACATGAGTACCTTGCTAAATATGAGCGAGGTGTATGTTTTAACATACATGTGTAAACTTCTAACAACCCATTATCTAAAGATTTGTTTATTCTCCAAACGGACTATCATACTCAAAATTCGATCATTCATTTCTATCAAAGCACTTTAATTACTGTCAGTTATGAACACTAAATGACATATCTTGCACAGAGTATATACATTCTTGTTGATAGTTGCCAAATTATTTCTACAAATGACTTTATTGCAATACAAATAGACGCAACGCATATATGTGACTTTCGTTGATTAAGAGGTGCTTTCAAGCAACGCATATAAATCTCGGCACATATTACCTCTTTATATAACAAATAGGAATAACTTTTTTTATCTCCAACTCTTCAACTCAAAGTTTCAATAATGTTATATTCTTAATCTTAAAAACATTGGCTCTTTACAAAGCCTTATAATTTTCAGCAAATGATGTCTTTTTTTGAAAAGAAAATGATTGCATAAATAATTATAGGAATTCAAAACATCTCACCTACTCATACTTAAATGCTGAATATATGATGATCTCGTTGTCACGAAATTCTTGTAACACACGTGAAATTGACACGGATAATATTTCTTTAGGCTAGCAACATTTTAAACTCATATCTGTCATTCTGACTGCTTTAGATAAGTCACCTAAATAACGTTTGGCTGATTGAAGCGCACCATTGTCCGGTTTTCGATCACAGTCACAACTTTGAACCTTCTTACTGTTACTATACTTTAGCTCTAAATTATTATTTCATACATTAGTCGATACCTCCCGATAGAGTAACACTATTGATAATGTTTTGGTGTATGTGACCCCAAACAATTCACAGAGTGTGCCTTTAACGTACATGTCATGCATAACAAATGTTATGCATAAAAGATGAATGAATGAAATTGCTGCAGTTATGTGATTCCATTAAAACTATCTTCCTCTAACACAGAGCTTTTGTTTTTATATACCACTGAGAGAAAATATGAGGTTGTTTTCATAAACAATCTGACTTGTAAATCAAAAGAAATTTTGTCATTTCATAACAACGTCATCACATATAATGGATTTTACATTTCATCAATAGTTATATAAATGACTGTCAAATAGACCAGAAAGTAAAACCTCTAATGCTTAAGAAGTAGATATTTGTTGCAAACACTCTTTTGTATATCTACTCATGCAAGTTATATTGCGGCGACTAATCAATGAACACATAGTTGGCCAATGAAAGAGATTAAAGTGTTGGGTTTGAATTAAATTCATTTAATCACGTAATTCTTAACTTCAAACAAATTTATGCTAGCCTTTTAATTTTAGATTGTCTTGAGAATATGAATAGAACGGGTGGCTGACGCGTGGCTAGCCGTTGCTCACGCGTTGCTCACTCGTAACTAACGCGCGAGCAACGCGTGAGTTACGCGTTTTTCGACCACTTACTTATGCACACTACTGTACTCTGTGTCTCTTTAAACAGATAAGGGCTAAGGTCATATCAAAGAATAGGTTTACAGAATGTATCATGACTATTTTCAACCCCTTACTAAATTGACTACTTATGTATCCACACGTTTGACCAAGAAATTGCAGATCTGATTTGTGTTTGATTAACATTACATTTTGTTATGTTCTTAAATGAACCTCATCGTTGTGTAATGTACCATAGAGAACATAAAGGAGTAGATATCGGAAGGAAAAAAAACATCTTTGATTTTTGTGTGAATGATTTATTGAGATAGGCAAAAGTTTATTACACATTTATTTGAAACTGTATACAAAATAACCTTTATCAGTTAACCTAGCATCATCCCACCAAAGGAGGACCCAGCTTTTACTGATTCTGAAGACACAAGATGTACATAAGCCGTCTCGCCGGCTTTAAGAGACACAACATGCTGTCCCTGAACAACTCTGACATAAGTATGAAGTGTTCCCACATTTAGTTCTTCAGGCGCCATATAACCACCATAGGAAGGACTGGTATCGGACTTTCCTGCATAAAGCTTTACAATGTTGTCTTTCGTTGGACTTGTCTTCGATTGGGGTCTCAATTGTCTCTCAGTAACATAAACAGTGAACCAGAAGTGATAGATTCCTGTTGTAGGTGCTGTGAACAAGCCTCTGTGTGCATGATATCTATCTCCAACGTTGAGCTGTTCCCTGTCAAACTTGATCGGCTTTGCCGTTGCATCTGAGGTAATGCTGGCTTCAAATGCTATGCGTTGTCCTGATAACATGACCACATAATTGGAATAGATAGAATAGTTCTCAAAACATTTCATTTACTAGGATAGTTTTCTTTATACAAACCAATTGCTAAAGTTGTCGTGCAATTGTGGTTTGTACTGAACAATCTGAACAAACATATTAAGATTTCTTACTCATTTAAAAGTTTGTTTTTTCTTTTTTTTATGAATAGAACATGTGCAACCTCTTAGTATTCAAGTCTACTAAATTGAAATGTGAAATGCTGAATACATTATTTATTTTGAAAAGTTTGAATATATTCAACTGCGCAGTTACTTAAAGGGGCACGTTTTTGGGGGGAATATTAGGTGATGTCAGGAAAATGAAAATTAATGGTTCCAATTGAAAAACGATGTATTCAACTAAATGGAGCAGTAAAAAATAGAGCCATTGGCTCTGTAGCTCATCAGGCTTCATCGTCAATTACAATATATGCTGTTGAGTGTGGCAAATGTGATTCCCCCTTTGTAGAGGCCAAAGGGTCACCAATCAGAAAATTAAGTATAATAGGTGACAAGTTACAGTTTTCAAGGCTGGCCTTATACTTCATTGGCGCAACAGGGTCACCAAACCTACAATTCATAATCCTCAATAATCAAGGAGTCTGTACACAAAGTTTCAGCTTTCTAGGCCTTATGGTTCTGGAGAAGAAAATGAAAATAGGTTTTTAGGGCGTGGCCCTTATTAGGGGTCCCAAGGCCACCAAAGCTACAATTTATAATCCTCACTAGTCAAGGAGTCTGTACACAAAGTTTCAGCTTTCTAGGCCTTATGCTTCTGGAGAAGAAGATGTAAATGGGTTTTTAGGGCGTGGCCCCTGTGGCCCTTATTAGGGGTCACAGGGCCACCAAAGCTACAATTTATAATCCTCACTAGCCAAGGAGTCTGTAGACAAAGTTTCAGCTTTCTAGGCCTTATGGTTCTGGAGAAGAAGATGAAAATAGGTTTTTAGGACGTGGCCCCTGTGGCCCTTATTAGGGGTCACAGGGCCACCAAAGCTACAATTTATAATCCTCACTAGCCAAGGAGTCTGTAGACAAAGTTTCAGCTTTCTAGGCCTTATGGTTCTGGAGAAGAAGATGAAAATAGGTTTTTAGGACGTGGCCCCTGTGGCCCTTATTAGGGGTCACAGGGCCACCAAAGCTACAATTTATAATCCTCACTAGTCAAGGAGGCTGTAGACAAAGTTTCAGCTTTCTAGGCCTCATGGTTCTGGAGAAGAAGATGAAAATAGGTTTTTAGGGCGTGGCCCCTGTGGCCCTTATTAGGGGTCACAGGTCCACCAAAGCTACAATTTATAATCCTCACTAGCCAAGGAGTCTGTACACAAAGTTTCAGCTCTCTAGGCCTTATGGTTCTGGAGAAGAAGATGAAAATAGGTTTTTAGGGTGTGGCCCCTGTGGCCCTTATTAGGGGTCACATGGCCACCAAAGCTACAATTTATAATCCTCACTAGCCAAGGAGTCTATACACAAAGTTTCAGCTTTCTAGGCCTTATGCTTCTGGAGAAGAAGATGAAAATAGGTTTTTAGGGCGTGGCCCCTGTGGCCCTTATTAGGGGTCACAGGTCCACCAAAGCTACAATTTATAATCCTCACTAGCCAAGGAGTCTGTACACAAAGTTTCAGCTCTCTAGGCCTTATGGTTCTGGAGAAGAAGATGAAAATAGGTTTTTAGGGTGTGGCCCCTGTGGCCCTTATTAGGGGTCACATGGCCACCAAAGCTACAATTTATAATCCTAACTAGTCAAGGAGTCTGTACACAAAGTTTCAGCTTTTTAGGCCTCATGGTTCTGGAGAAGAAGACGAAAATAGGTTTTTAGGGCGTGGCCCCTGTGGCCCTTATTAGGGGTCACAGGACCACCAAAGCTACAATTTATAATCCTCACTAGTCAAGGAGTCTGTACACAAAGTTTCAGCTTTCTAGGCATTATGCTTCTGGAGAAGAAGATGAAAATAGGTTTTTAGGGCGTGGCCCCTGTGGCCCTTATTAGGGGTCACAGGACCACGAAAGCTACAATTTATAATCCTCACTAGCCAAGGAGTCTGTACACAAAGTTTCAGCTTTCTAGGCCTTATGCTTCTGGAGAAGAAGTCGAAATTCCACAAAGTTTACGGACGGACGGATGGACGGACGGACGGACGGATGGACGGACGGACGGACGCCGGACACCATGCCATGCCATAAGCCCATCGGGCCTTACAGGCCAGATGAGCTGAAAATATATAACGTAAAGTTTAGCTCTGATGTTCTAAAACGTACCAGTAACCTTAGATTTTGTCAGATTTTGTAGTTCTGTCTGCAACATTTAACAGGTGTGATATAAAGCACAACTTTTGTATGATATTTAAACAATATATTCTTGACAAATGACGAAACAGTTAACTAAAAAAACTTCGAAAACGACTGCAAAATGGCAACTGTTAGAACCTCGATCATTTATATCAGACCCTTCCAGATTAATTTGTGCGATTACATGGTGAGGCTGTGAGGTAACAATTAGAAACGAATTCATAATTTGCTCGATCGTTGTAAATGTTTCTTTATTTATAGAAAACAATAATCCGTCAAATATTGTTTTCCTGAATGACCTGTTCCTGCGACTGCAGCTTGGAGAGAATACAGGCTAGAACGACGGCATGCTTCTGTTCCATGTCTTGGGTGTGACTCTTTAGATCTGAGATTTCCTGTTCCAGCTGATGAATGTGTTCTGTTGTGTTGTAAGCAACAACAATATTATTGTATGAACGAAATGGCAAGGAACGATAAAAACAAAGTAAAAAGCGTTTGTTCTTGTTAAGGATTGTCGAAATAACTGTAAATGGTGTCTTAGCGGATTTACGCCAAGTTTGCACAGCGCTTTTTAAGTTTATACCTCCATGAACTTAATAAATTTTGAAGTCAATTCTTATAGATAAATATACACATACTGGATGTTTTAATTCGTTCATTTGCTTCAAATAAAACAAATTCGCAGCAAATAGAACTGCACTATTTACGCGAACGAATTCAAAGTTCAACAACACGAGAGAGGCAAAATGTCAATCAAAATGTCATTTTTTTTTTAGCTCCGCCTACGACTAGTTCGCCAGCCAATGAAAATTCACAATGGAATTACACGACGTCTTGTCACTTGGCCTTGACGTTCCTAGTGTCAACGCTGTACATAAACACAAACTCGCGAATGTGGGATTCGGGAGGAAAATAGCCCATTAATCTATCGTAGGTGCCATACATGTGGCGTTAAAGCTTGGCGACTTGTTATCAGATCAAACCGAATTAAGTTTATGGTAAAATGGCACAGTATTTATATATTGTTGAGAAACAAAGCTAGAAACTGTTGACGAACCAAGCGGCATTTCAATGGCCTATCCCAAGCAACAGCCGCGACTGCACTGTGATATGCCTCCTGAGAGGGAAAACCAACGACCATTTGTATTTTTATGAAACCTTGACATTTATCAAATTTTTTTTTTTTTACCATACTCTGCGAACTGGCTGTACAGCGTGAAAAACGTTACATGTTTACGAATAGTACCGTCATTAGGGGCGGCTAAGTGTTATGGGGCGTGGCTACATATGATGTGACAAAATTAAGTTTATGCAGGTATGAACTGAATTTATGTTACCGTGTTCAGAGAATCAGGTACACGTATAGCAAATGCCATTTATTTATTACTATTATAAAGGATATGAGTACCCATGCCATGTTCTGTTTATGACACGATTATGCCATGAATGATCACAGGAAATACTGAAATTCAGGCAGTACTGTTGTGAACATAGTATGCCATGGGCACGATTATAATATTTTCTTTATGACTAAATATACACAAAATGACAATGTTATCATTACATTCTAATAAACCATCTCTTAAAATATGTTTAATAAAAGTTACTCTTCATTTTTTTGTGATGAATTTGATAAATGAAAGCCTAAAGAACTCACAAACAAGACATGAATTACTACAGTTTCCTTAACATTTCAACAAGAATATTTGACAAGGGCCATGACTTGTGACGTCATAGCTGAATGTGTATTGAGGCAAATGAAAATTAATGGTTCCATTTGAAAGACAATGTATTTCATCTAAATGGAGCAGTAAAAATTCAAATATATAACGGAAAGTTTAGCTATGATGCTCTAAAACTTACCAGTAACATTAGATTTCGTCAGATTTTGTAGTTCGTCCTGCAACATTTAACAGGTGTGATATAAAGCACAATTTTTGTATGATGTTTAAACAATATATTCCCGACAAATGACGAAACAGTTAACTCAAAAACTTCGAAAACGACTGCAAAATGGCAACTGTTATGTACATCATTTATATCAGACCCTTCCAGTTTTGAGGATAATTTGTGCGATTACATGGTGTGGCTTTGAGGTAACAATTAGAAACGAATTTATAATTTGCTAGATCGTTGTAAATATTTGTTTATTTATAGAAAACAATAACCCATCAAACCTTGTTTTCCTGAATGACTTGTTCCTGAGACTGCAGCCTGGAGAGAACACTGGCAAGAACAGCGGCCTGCTTCTGTTCTGATGCCCGTGTGTGACTTTCAAGATCTGAGATCTTCTGTTCCAGTTGATGAATATAATCTGTTGTGTTGTCAGCGGTAACAACTGTATAAACCAGAATGGCAAGGAACGATAATAACAAAGTACATGCCATTTCTTCTCGTTACAAATTCTGTTCTGTGAGTGGTATCTTCAAGTCATGCAATAACTGCCAGATGTCAGTCTATTGTGTGTAATCTTCTGACCTTTTATATAATAGATAAAACCAATGAACAGGCGTTCTATATCCTGATTCGAGAGCAGACATTAAACATGAAATATTCTTTTTGACATTCTGTTCGCAAGACACTCCAAATCTGTTTATAATTTTTGCAATTAATAATGAGTCATCTTTGAGTTGTGTAAATTTAAACAGAAATAACAATGAATATAATATTAATTTGTTTTGTGTTACTCTTAAGTAAATGAAGTTATTCTATAATTTAAATGTTTATTCATCACCCATCTTGCTAAATCAGCGTAAAAGTCTCCGCTAATGCTACAACCTATCTCCTGATATCCTCCTATAGTCTTCTTTCGTATCGCTGACGGGTGGTTGCACAGCGCTATTTATAGCCTGTCTGTTTTCGGTCAAACTCTTTCGAACTCCATACACTGTTGTCAAGTTATGTCGTACGTGGAAATCTAAGAGCGCGCGATTTGGAGCTTAGCGGGAGACTGCAATGAGAATCAGATTTATTATCCAATAGCACTCCTATTGGTTAATTTGAATCACGAGGTGATCACGCGGAACGAAGACAAGAACGAAGCTGCTATTGCTGAAAGGGCATCATTTGATTATAATATTCTGTTTATAACCAAAAAATACACAAAATCACAATATTATCATTATGGTCTACTAAACCATCTCTAACACTTTGTTAAATACAAGTCGTGCTTCATTATTTTGGAGATATCAATGATGAATTTGATCAATCAAAAGCCTAAAGAACTCACGAACATGACATGAATTACTACAGTTTTCTTAAATATTCAACGATTTAACAATACTTGCCTATTTGTACATGTATATTTAAAAATCTGTTAATCGTGACAAACAATTTCTATGCTTGCATCCATATCAAAATGTGAGAGGGATCTAACTTTTAGTGTTGATATTGTGACGACCATGCGAACATAACCTCTTGTCAGGATGGCTAGTTATTCTTTCTCCAAACAGATTCTCTCAAATGCAAAAGATGACCAACAAGGATCTGAGTTCAATAAATAAAGTTTATTCAATAACAATAACAAAATGAAATGGCAATATCTTAAATAAAGATATATATTGCTGAACTTCGAAGTATTCACGTAAACAAGAATATAACTCTGGAAATATTGAATATCTTTGGTTTGTCTACTTATGAAAAAGCTGTGCTTAAAACTCTTCAACTTTGATAAGACCTTATTTGAACCAACAAGATTTATCTTATGCCTAATCTATCACACAAGTAACTTGCAAGATGTATTTACTATATCTGAAATACTGAACTTATCTGTAATATTCCAATAATTGTCACAGAAAACTATTTTGTAATATTCCAACACTTATCACAGAAAACTATCCTGTAATACTCCAACAATGACCACAGAAAAACTATCTGTAATATTCCAACGATTATCACAGAAGACTATCCTATAATACTCAACTATGACCACAGAAAAACTACATGTATCTCTAATATTTAAAATTTTTTCATCCCCGGCAACAACGAAGATGCGGGGGGTATTAAAATGAGCACCGTCCGTCAGTCCGTCCGTCCATCCGTTACACTTTGTGTCCGGCTCATAACTTTCTAACTAATCAACCATTTCAATTCAAATTTGTTATGGATATAGAGAAACATGTAATAATGTGTCATGAGAAACAATTTTCTGAAAATCTACATAAAATATTAGGATTTTAGAGAAAAAGTTGTAAAATTTATAAGAAATCTGTTACATGTCCCGTACGGCTCACAACTTGTAAACTAATCATCACATATTGATAAAATTTGATATGGAGATACATAATCATCTAAAGGTGTGTCATGAAGAACAATTTTGAAAATATTTTAAATTTTTTTTGCTTTTTTTGGCAAAAAAAATGAGGACTCAGTTTGAAAACTGTTACAAGTCCTGTCCGGCTCATAACTTCTAAACTAATCATCACATATTGATCAAATTTGATATGAAGATACATAATCATATGAAGTAGTGTCATGAAGAACAATTTTGGAAATATTTTTTATACAATTTTGCCTTTTTGGGCAAAAAATGAGGACCGTTGGAAAACTGTTACAAATCCTGTCCAGCTCATAACTTCTAAACTAATCATCACATATTGATCAAATTTGATATGGAGATACATAATCATATGAAAGTGTGTCATGAAGAACAATTTTGGAAATATTTTAATAAAGTTTTGCCTTTTTTGGCAAAAAATTAGGACTCTGTTGGAAAACTGTTACAAGTCCTGTCCGGCTCATAACTTCTAAACTAATCATCACATATTGATCAAATATAATATGGAGATACATAATCATATGAAGGTGTGTCATGAAGAACAATTTTGAAAATATTTTTATAAAATTGTGCCTTTTTTGGCAAAAAAATGAGGACTCTGTTGGAAATCTGTTACAACTAAACTAATCATCAATTTTTTTATCAAATTTGTTATTGAGATACAAAATCATATGTTGGTGTGTCATGAAGAACAATTTTGAAAATATGTTTGTTTAAATATGATCAAATTGATCTTGTAGATCCAAAAACATAATACATAAATTCATTTGTTTGATTTTAATTTTGTCAGTTAAGTCGAATTATGCCCAAAAGTGAACATAAAGTTGGTATGATTTAGTTTTTTTATTAGATCAGTTTCTTTCATATCCTGGAAAATTTGTGTTAATTTGTGCGACAAAAATTAATCGGCAATATGATAAGGAAAACCTATACATATTGTGCAATTTGCGGGGGATATAGCTCGACCATGTCAGCTGCTTGTTTTATTTTTTTTTTAATCAATATTTTATTTCTGAATCCCTGTTACAATTCCGAACAAGGAACCAGGGGGATTCAATATTCAACAATTACCACAGAAAAGCTATCTGTAATTTTCCAACAATTATCACAGAAGACTATCCTGTAATACTCAAACTATGACCACAGAAAAACTATCCTGTAATATTCAACAAATACCACAGAAATCTATCTGTTATATTCCAACAACTATACTTCAATAAAACAGCTGCTAAACTGATAAACAATCTCGACTTTATTCCGAGATGAGCACTAGCACCCTGAAATTCATTCAGTTTGCCATAATGTTAAATTGGCACAAATATTATCCCCAAACACTTCTGTAAAACTTTACTTCAATAAGATAGTGTTTGCAACTAACTTATTGTCCAAAAGTGACACTAATACTTTACTTTTTCTATTTTTGTGAGCCTTCTCTATAACTACAATAATAACCCTCTAAAATTCCGTAAACTAACCCAACTAACCTAATTTGACTATTTGGACAATTGACACAACGATCTGACCGACTGAATTAAAAACAAATGAAACTCCTATTTATAGGCTTGCACCACGTGATCAAACTTTGTTTGATTCTTTCAACATGTTTGGGAAAATCCAACACGGATTGATTTTATCCAGCGCTGTCGGAAAAATCACACATAGAATGGATTGATTTTTCCCAACCGGTTAGATATTTCCAACAGGTCGGTTTTGACAGTTACGAACTACGTGACCTAAAGAGATAGTTATGACAGAAACTAATATGAATTACATGTTTAAAAATGCCTAAATATATACTTAACAGCATAAGAAACGCAACTTTTTCCTTTTTGTAACCAACGACTTAGTATAGATTTTGTGATAAAGAAAATACAGTTTTACATTAAAACACGCTCTCCAAGATGGTTTTGTTGACGTTTCCGGTTATTCTTGTGAAAGTCGTCAAAACACAACAGTTTCCATGTTCTTGCTTTTTTTTGAGCATGATTTCTTCGTGTATCACACAAAAGTTAAAGGATTCCTCGCTCGATGTACCCTTTAAGAGGCGAAACATTCAGAAAACATTTCACTTTCAACAATTGATTTGAAGAAGAAAGATTGATCATGCCACGCCTAAACCAGCAGAATCCAGGAATTGCCATTGGAATGTTAGAGACGGGCTCAACAGCAACTGCGGTTGCCAGGCACTTCGGGTGTCATCTGACAACCATCACTAGACTCTGGACAAGGTATCGCCAAACAGGACACGTTCAAGATCGACCACGTTCAGGACGACCGAGGGTGACAACGCCGGCTCAAGATCGGCACATCCGGGTCATTCATCTTCGGAACCGTCAACAGCAAGCAACACAAACGGCTGCAACCATTCAAGGGCCACGTCGGAACATCTCGGTAGACACCGTTCGTCGACGTCTGCGAGCTGCGGGAATCCGTTGTCGACGCCCTTACGTCGGACCAGTACTGACGCAACATCATCGCCAACAACGTCTACAGTGGGCCAGACAACATCAGCATTGGCGACGTCATGATTGGCAACAAGTTGTCTTTTCTGATGAGTCGAGATTCAACCTGTCGCACGCTGATGGTCGAATCCGAGTATGGAGAAGACGCAATGAACGCTATGCTAATTGCTGCGTTCTGCAAACTGACCGCTGGGGAGGAGGAAGCATTATGGTATGGGAAGCCTTCAGTTACCATCACAGAACACAACTGCATGTGTTCCGACAACGTGTGACTGCTGTTGTCTACAGAAACGAAGTTCTGCAAAACCACGTTGTGCCTCTGGTCCAAGCCCATCCTCGATTCCACTGGTTCCAGCAGGATAATGCTCGTCCCCATACAGCACGGATTTCGATGAACTTTCTGAGGATCAACAATGTTGCTGTACTGCCTTGGCCTTCCTTGTCTCCAGACATGGCACCAATTGAGCATGCATGGGATGAAATGGGAAGACGACTTCAGTCTGCTGGTCCCCCTCAAAATTGCAGACATTTGGAGGCCATGTTGATCAGGATATGGAATCAAATCCCCCAGGCATTCTTCAAAAGACTTGTTGAATCAATGAGACGTCGTTGTATTGCGTGTGTAGCAACCAATGGGGGTCACACTCGTTACTGAGGAAGACTTTGTCTTGTGTCGTTTTCCCTGCTTGGGGGTACAGTCGATAAGAGTGCTTTTTTGATTAAACCAAAGTGATTTTCCACAGTAACTTCAATGAAATTTCTTCAAAGATGACTTGTCTGTTGTTTTTTCATAACGTTAATGTAATATATTTCAAAATGTTGAGTTTGCTAACTGGTGAAGTTGAACTTGCGTTTCTTTTGCTGTTAAGTATACATTGATTTACAAATATGAGCAGATGGAATGATAATCATAAGTGAATAGATAAATTTATTTACTGAGAGACGAAAGCAGCAAAGCTTACCCGCGAGAGTTTTGACAGCTCTGACCTGAAAGTAAACAAGTTGCGACCTAGGTCAGGGGTCAAGGCTATATTATAAAGGAAGGTCACAGACAAATGCTAAAGTAACGAGAGATGATAAAGATATTTACGTAAAGTTTTAAGATATTGTGATTAAATCTAAGGTTATATGTCATTTTTCTGCGAATACTCAACAATGGAATCGTCATTTAGGAATGAATTCAAGGCTTTACAAAATTAAGGGATACAGTTCTTCATAAAATCCTTAGAACACTAATTCTATACCGTATATCTATACTCTAATCAGGTCTTCTTCATCAATCATTGCAGGAATTCCCGAAGAAGAAACAAGAAGAATTAGTGTTAGATATTTTGTGTTTCTTGTCAGAAAATACTGAAACTATTTTGTATGTGTGTGCATACATATAATTCTGAACATCCAATTTGTAAAGAGAGCTCAGTGAATTTAACACGACATAGACAAATGGTGATAACTTTATATAATTAAAAAAGTTGTATCAAGTTTCTAAACAAAATATCAATGAAACGTCAATGAAAAGTGATAATCAACCTCTTTATACAATGTCTGGGAGAGATATCAATGTTGATGCTGCAAGATTTGAAAATTAAACTTTTAAAAGAGACACAAGTTTCAGAGGCGATCACATCATTAAGAATTATTTTCACAAGATTTGTTTTTGCAAATATAATATGTCATGTGATACACTGATAAGAGAGTAGATGATAAACTAGTCAATCAGCTTCTATGATACAAATGTGATACAAGCAGCTGCTGAGTGAGATTCCAGTCATCTCTGATCGATGAGAACATACTTAGCTGGAGGAAATTGATATCACAGGAGTCCAGAAATGGCGTCACAGGAAATAGGTCCGAGCAGAGTAAACACTTGCTCAAACACCGAGACAACCTTGTCAACATAGAGGCGATGAGGAAGACATGAAATGATTGTCTGTGTCAATTTTTATTTTGCACGAACCTTAGTTCTTGCAGTCATTGCCTGCTCACACACTGTTATATTATTAATAATGGCACATGAGATATAAATGAACTAATTAAGAAAGAACAGAGCAGCAACATCATTCACACACATCATTCTCATAAACATTACGACCACTGAATTGGCATCTGATCAACTTAAAAAAAATCAATTTCATTGTAATATGATTATCCTATGGCCATTAAGCCAGCATCAATCAAAGCATTGGACTCCACAATGAAGTGTCTCAGACACACACCGCTACGTGACTTGAGGATTTCGAGTAATTAACTTTGTTTATAGGACCAATTCTTGCTTCGATAGATAGTTTCCCAGGCTTTTATTTGAGCTTCCCATAATCCCATTACCACTTCCGGATTATGACTGATTATTATGGTTTAGTTTGAATTTAAATATACAGAAAAGTATAAGACAATTGATATTTCCAGAAAAAAATTGAAACTTGCCTTTTAAGAAGCATAGGGTTTAGCATATTATGATTACTATTTACAGCCTGAAACTTACAAAACATATACGTTTCTGATATGGACACAATCCTTTGTATTTATGAATGCTAAACATAATTCTGCCAGTGACTTGAAGTGTGCATGAACAGTAGCACAAGCTGAATGTAAACATGAAACCATGTTTACAATCAAATTTCATAAATAAGTGCCCCTTCAAGGTCTCAATAAAAACGACTTGCATGGAAATTGATCAAATTTCATAAATAAGTGCCCCTTCAAGGTCTCAGTAAAAACGACTTGCATGGAAATTGGTTAAGTGTTTCAAAGCCTTGAGATTTTGTCACCGATAGTCAACTCTCCATGCAATTGATTTAATGCTCGTATGTTTATTGAATGACTCTAATATCTAACTTACAATTTTCCAAGACTGAGGTACAAAATAGAAGATGTAAACAAGAGCAAATCCTAATGAATATAGCTTATATATACAGTACTACCCTAAATAATCTAAGGAGCATTTGTACATTGTCCTTCATTTACCTATATTTAATCGCACTATCATAGTGACATATTGAAGTAAAAACAAAAACTTTCTAAATCAAACTTTGAGTATTAACAACATTATTTACATATATATGATATCCAATTATCGAATGTGGACTAATATTTGTGCTTTTCCTTAAGCTAAATCTAAAAAGGTCAGAGATATTTAGAGAAAGTTTCCTTTTATAATTTGCACGAGCTCCCTGAGGCAAAGACGATAGTCAAACACCAGGGTTTATGATAGATTCAATGATTGCCATTTATTTGCGTCAGTTGTATATATATCCAGGAAATTGATTGAGATATTTCCATTAATTGCATGTGCATAAAACTTGTCAACATTGGCCCAAGAGGATAAATTGAAAGCGACTTAAGATTGTCCCGAGCACGGAGACTTGATAAGCTACTTTTCTTGTAAACAAATGTTTTTTAATGATTCTAGAAATGACAACTACATATCAAGTATACAAATAAATATAATTTTTGTATCAAAGAAATAAAAATGTCTATACATTTCACATATCAGAAAGAAATTAAGTGAAATTATTACTTTTTCTTTTACTGATAATTACAAGGATTGGCAGAATTTGTGCAAAGTGGGTCTTTAAGTTCAAGTGCATTACTTCAATTATATGTGTAGGATCAAAACGAGCCAGAGGTGTTGTTGATAATGTAAGCCCGCGGCAGAGGGAAATTGGAAAGGGCCGATAGGCCCGCCCCAATTTCCCGAGGCTGAGGGCTGACATTATCAAACAACACCGAGGGCGAGGTTTTGATCAAACTTATGAACCGAGATAAACCGTAGTTACAAAATAATTTCAATAATAAGTATAAAAATGGATTCATTGATTTTTACTGGTAGGGAATCACCATGAGCAAACGGAGAGCACATCCGCGCCCTGCACGTGCTTTGCGCTCGCTACCCAAGCCGTGAACGTGAAATGCATGCGCTATCTGCCTCGTGAAGTTCACATGATTGTCACTGTGGAAAATACATCATTGTTCTCGTGGGCCTTTATAGCCGAGTTATCAAAGGCGCCAGTTTAGCAAGTGAGTGGTGCAGAGTTCGAAACCAGGCATGCGAACATTATATTTGTGATTTGTCAAAAATGTGATATTTTGTGATGGTATTTATTCGAAGAAGGACTTTGAAACAAAGTATTTCAAAACGTGTATAATCCCAATCAAAAGAAATTTCCGAAAATTTTAAGAGTAAGCCCCGGGCTTTCCTAGAGAAAGCCCTGGGCATTCTTGGAGAATGCCCGGCAAAGAGGTTAATCCGGTATAAGAAGAACCTAATAGAACAATAGAGTGACGTCACTGGAGGTTTATAAGCTTCTTTATGGATTTTTGTTTGCTACTCTTAAAATGTTTATTTTAGAAAACGGCATCAAAACAAGCAAGTATTTGTATTTGTTCTATTCAAAAACCTTTATCAAAATTTCTTCAAATAAATCAATTCGATATCGATCCGATTACATGTATAAGCAATATCATTTAAAAACTTCCGCCCACTATACATGAGGGATGTCGCCTGAACATCTGCCATTTAGACTCCATCCATCATATCAGTTTAAGAACAGTACATATAGTTTCCCTATATTTCAGGCAATGTCTTTTTTAATTTGCTTATTATTCGACTATGTTTAAGTCAGCGTATATTTCCCCCCTAAACTGTGTTTAACAACTGAAATTTTGCTATTTAACATAAGATGACATGAAGCATCATTATAACAAAAATTGCACACAGCCAAGTTATATTAAAAGAAACACAACAAAAAGCAACTGCTACATACCAGCAGAGCAAATCAAACAAACGAGTACCCATAAACAGCCCTCTCCTTTTCAGCTCATCTGACCTGTTGAAAAGCGTCTGTGCGTCCGTTCGTCCGTTCGTCCGTCCGTCCTGTGGCCTAGACATCTGAAACCTCGTGTAGAGAGTCCTTGACTTGTTAGGATTATTATTTGCAGCTTTGGTGGCCCTGAGGCCCCTTATCACATTGGTCTCGTTTGTGGAAAGTGGGTCTTTAAGTTCAAGTGCATTACTTCAATTATATGTGTAGGATCAAAACGAGCCAGAGGTGTTGTTGATAATGTAAGCCCGCGGCAGAGGGAAATTGGAAAGGGTCACATTGGTCTCGTTCTTAAAACTTTCTTCATTGCCTTCGCCTAGAAAGCTGACATGTTTTGTAGACTCCTTGACTAGTGACGATAATTTATTTATTTAATTAATCAATAGCTTTGATTTTACTGTGGCCACAAATAAGGGCCAAAGGTGCAACGCCCTTAAAGCATATTTTCAATCTTGTTCACCTCAAAAAGCTCAAATCTTGTGTACATACACCTTGAAATTATAATATATATTTTTAAGTCCCTTATCCCCCTAATAAGATCCTATACTATAATATTCCAATTGCAACTCAATTACATTTTTCTGAATGTTTGAGCAAGTTGCACTCCTGAATTGATTACCGGTATCATATATCACTTCGCCTACACACTTTATTTAAGATTTATTAACCATGTGGCCCTTGCTAAACTCTGTTTGCCCCTTTCTCATCGTCTTCTCCAGAGGTACAAAGAATGAAATGCTGAAATGTCTTGTAGGGATGCCTTACATAATCAAGTCTTAAATGAACTTTGGTGACCTTGTGGCCCCTATTAAGGGATGAACCGAATTGACCACACCTTAACGCAAATTTTAATACATAGCTTGATGAACTCCAGAGCCAATGGCTTTATTACAATCTTAACATAGAAAAGCAAAGCACTTTACTACAAATCATTAAAACCAATTTTATTTTCATCAGGCTTATTACAGACAATTAATTGAAAACCTGAGCATAAATCAACGAATAAATTACTTGCAGATAAAATACAATCCAACTGTTACAACCATAAATCAATTGTCAAAGGTAATTACCAGCCATTTTCATTTCATTTTTGAGTTGACTTTTTATATCAAGCGGAGGTAAGTTCTAATCCTATACATAAATAGTTAATTACTAATGCTAAAACTAATGTTAACGTTATCAAGGAGTATCTCAATATATATTGTAGAAGTGTGACCCGTCGGTACATTCCTCATGATAGGGCTAGGGCACCACTCAAAATCAACTTCTTCACGAGTCATAAATGTTTCTGAAACTAAACAGATACTCAAAAAATAATGGAACACTGAAATGATAATTTAAAATTGTAGAATAAATATGTATGGGTCAAATATCAAACTCAAATAACTGTAGGTGTTTAAGTGATCAATGTTGACGTATAACAGCAAAAGTAGTAATAGATGTCCTGTTCGTTTCGTTTTCATGACGTAAATGGCGAAATCGACAATATATCAGATTGTTTTGATTTGAAACGCTGTCCCACGAGAAAGTGCGTGCTAAATCGTCTGGAATTTTGAAAGCTAAAGAATAATTTATTATTTAAGAATAATGAATAAATACGGAACAAAGTTAAGGACCCCCTAAATTCGAAAACAAAAAATGATGTTTTGGCAAAGTTACTGTACCGTGAATAAACGATGACTCTTTTACATAAAAAATGTTGATTTTGTAATAATTTCTTCAAAGATCGTCCATGTAGACAACTTATGAAATTACGATTGAATTTGTAATGGTACTGATATTTCACCCAAAACAAGAAAAGCCTTTAAAAAGGCAAGCTTTGGGGCACCCGGTTAAATATCACTATATATAACCAGGAGATTTAGGTTAGGGAGGACGGGCACGGGGACTTTTACTTGAATAAATTGTTCCAATCGGAGACGCATGTTCTTTGCTCTTTGTTTTGATAGTTATCAGTAGGCTAAACTATGTACATAGTAAAACATCTCGTTCGTTCCGCTTAAATTTCAACAATGATAGATACGTCTCCTATCTCAATAATGATATACATTTTTAAACATTAATACGGTAATTCAAATTTATGTTGCTTTAAAAGATTTTAAGTTTTTTAAGATTTGCTAAGTTTAATACAAGAGCCAGTGATTAACTAGAAGATAAATAGTTGCGCTAGTAAACTTTCCGGGATCCATTGCTTTCCAATACCCGCAAATTTAGTTTAACCCGACGAATTTCCCATTGACTTTCAGGTTAATTACAAGAATGATTTTCCTTAATTGAGTGTTGATCAAATTACAGCCGAAAGTTGCTGATAAATTTAGAAATGATCTCAGCTATACAAGTTCATAATTTTCATTATGTTATAGGATTACATTTAAGAATATTTTATCATACTTTAGGCTCTGTGTCGATACTGTCTTCGAAAGGCACCTTTAATCTTAAATAAATCATCCATAACGTTATGTTTTGAAACATGAAATTTGAAAATGGCCTGTTCAGTACCATTTTTTCCGTGAAGCGATGAGATGCATTGACAAGGCGGGACATTCAGCGCTCGCGTAAATTGAAGGAACCGAATTCCTATAGTTGATACAAAAATGGAATGTCGTTTCCGAATGTGGAATGCAAAATAACACCGAATAAATACAAAACAGCTCACATGCATTGATATTTATTAAGGGTGTAAACGCTCATCCATATATTTTTGAAAATTTGCGGTATATTTTACACCATAACATTATTATGATAATCAGTTTCCAAATTAAAGCTTGCCAATTATTTCGTACCACCCACATGGTCACGTGAGTATAAATTTGCTACAGCTCTGTCCATTAGTCGTTCGAAATACCAGGATATGCTAAAAACAAATATCATTGGCTGAAACTTCTCTTTGAAGTTTCCAAGAGTAATATAGAGAGAAACTTCTGCCATTAGTTTTCAATATCAAATGTTACATAACTTTGGGGTCTCTGGACCCCAAAGCAATAAGTTTGGCTGTCGTGCCAAAAATGGGCAATAGACAATGGATTTTAGGCATCAAAAATAACGTTTGTGTTACCGACTTGACTTCAACACATCAAATCATCTCTTATCTTACAAAAGAAGAAAAGCCTTTAAAAAGGCAAGCTTTGGGGCACCCGGTTATGTATCACTATATAGAACCAGGATATTTAGGTTAGGGAGGACGGGGATGGGGACTTTTACTTGAATAAATTGTTCCAATCGGAGACGCATGTTCTTTGCTCTTTGTTTTGATAGTTATCAGTTCGTACACAATGTACATAGTAAAACATCTCGTTCGTTCTGTTTAAATACTAACAATGATAGATATGTCTCCTTTCTCAATTATGATATAAATGTTTAAACATTAATACGGTAATTCAAATTTATGTTGCTTTAAAAGACGGTAAGTCTAATATAAGAGCCAATGATTAATTAGAAGATAAATAGTTGCGCTAGTAAACTTTCCGGTATCCATTGTTTTCCAATACCCGCAAATTTAGTTTAAACCCGACGAATTTCCCATTGACTTTCAGGTTAATTACAAGTTGCAAGAATAATTTACCTTAATACAATGTTGATCGAATTACAACCGAAAGTTGCTGATAAATTTAGAAATGATCTCATGCAGCTACAAGTTCATAATTTTCATTATGTTATAGGATAACATTTAAGAATATTGTAGGCCCTATGTCGATACTTTCTTCGAAAGACACCTTTAATTGTAAATAAATCATCCATAACGTTATGTTTTGAAACATGAAATTTGAAAATGGCCTGTTCAGTTTCTGTGAAGTGATGAGATGCATTGAGTGAACGACCAGTCATTGACAAGGCGGGACTTTCAGCGCTCGTTTTATAGTAAAAAAATTGAATTCCTAGTTGATGAAAAAATGGATTGTCGTTTCCGAATGTGGAATGAAAAAATATACACCGATTAACTACAAACCAGCTCACATGCATGTGCAAATTTGATATTTATTAAGGGTGTAAACGCTTACCCATATATTGTTGAAAATATACGATATATTGTACATCATAACATTATTATAACAAGAAAAGCCTTTAAAAAGGCAAGCTTTGGGGCACCCTGTTATGTATAACTATATAGAACCAGGAGATTTAGGTTAGGGAGGACGGGGACGGGGACGGGGACGGGGACGGGGCCTTTTACTTGAATAAATTGTTCAAATCGGAGACGCATATTTTTTGCTCTTTGTTGTGATAGTTATCAGTACACTATGTACATAGTACAACATCTCGTTCGTTCCGCTTAAATTCCACCCAATGATAGATACGTCTCCTATCTCAATTATGATATAAATTGTTATGATATAAAATTTCTAAACATTAATATGGAAATTCAAATCTATGTTGCTTTAAGTTTAAAAGATAGCTGACGGTGAGTTTAATACAAGAGTCAGTGATTAATTAATAGAGAAATTGTTGCGATAGTAAACTTTTCGGGATACATTGTTTTCCAATACCCGCAAATTTAGTTTAAACCGGACGAATTTCCCATTGACTTTCAGGTTTATTACATGTTGCAAGAATAATTTTCCTTAAGTGAGTGTTGATCGTATTACAGCCGAAAGTTGCTAAAATATTTAGAAAAGATCTCAGCTACAAGATCATTATTTTCATTATATTATAGGATGACATTAAAGAATATATAGAGAATCTCACCCATGTGTCTTCTGATATCAAATATATCAACACAAGTTGATAAAAGTAACAAATATCCGAGGCTTGTTTTTCTTTTTTGGCAATGGGATAATTTTGATGTTTTCCAAAGAGTGGGAACATGATGGAAACTTAATGATAGTTGACAAAACGTTTGGAAAATATCAGCCAGTTGCAACTTGCACTCTTTTAGAACTACACCTAGCAAATTATCAGGTCCACAGGCTTTATGTGAATTTATCTTAGCAAAAGACGTTAACACATACTCTTTAGAAATATCTAACACCTCACATGGTGGGAGTGATTCAAGTACAATGTTTCTTTCTTCTGAAAAATTACAACTTTCAAAGCGATATCTCCTCTGAAACACAGTTTTGGGTGATACTTTATCATATTTTAGACCCTGTCGAAAGTGTCGATACTTTCTTCGAAAGACACCTTTAATCGTAAACAAATCACCCATAACGTTATTTTTTTAAATTGCATTGAGTGAACGATCAGTCATTGACAAGGCGGGACATTTAGCGTTAGCGTAAAATTGAAGGAACCGAATTCCTAGTTGATACAAAAATGGAATGTCGTTTCCGAATGTGGAATGCAAAAAAATACACCGAATAACTACAAAACAGCTCACATGCACATGCAAAATTGATATTTTTTAAGGGTGTAAACGCTCATCCATATATTTTTGAAAATTTACGATATATTTTACATCATAACATTATTATAATAATCAGTTTCCGAATTAAAGCTTGCCAATTATTTCGTACCACCCACATGGTCACGTGGGTATAAATTTGCAACAGCTCTGTCCATTGGTCGTCGAAATACCAGAATATGCTTAAGACAAATATCATTGGCTGAAACTTCTCTTTGAAGTTTCCAAGAGTATTATAGAGAGAACCTTCTGCCATTAGTTTTCAATATCAAATGTTACATAACTTTGGGGTCTCTGGACCCCAAAGCAATAATCAGTTTCCAAATTAAAGCTTGCCAATTATTTCGTACCACCCACATGGTCACGTAGGACTAAATTTGCTACAGCTCTGTCCATATGTCTTTCGAAATACCAGGATATGCTTAAAACAAATATCATTGGCCGAAACTTCTCTTTGAAGTTTCCAAGAGTAATATAGAGAGAAACTTCTGCCATTAGTTTTCAATATCAAATGTTACTAAACTTTGGAGTCTCTGGACCCCAAAGCAATAAGGAAGTAACTGGTCGTTGAAATGGCATCCCTTTTTTCAACAGTTATTGTCAATAATTGACGAAATGGCTGAAATCATACAATTTTGGTATAATCTTTTGATTCTTTTGAGTTCAATCTGTTATTCAAACACTTCTCATTGATTTCTTGGGGTTATTACAGTTGACACTGACGATCTTTTACACCATTACACCATTTTCCTTGAATTTTGTTTTTTGGAGATTTTGCGACTTTGAAGGTTCTTAGAGGTCTAAATAGTAACTTTTGACTAAAATTGTTTTACTAAAGTTTGACCTAAGGGCTAGGAAGAATTGAATTACCCACATCACAACTACAAACAACACATATCTTTTATCAGACTAATGTAACTTGTTTTTTGACATAAAACTGCAACAATTTTATAAATGCATATATCCACAAGATGCGATACGTTATCCGGCTGAAACTTTCTTCCATTAACTACTAAATTATGGTTCTATCATACCATACGCTTATTTCTACAATCACTTCGCCTTCTTTTTGATCAGGCAACCTTTGTTGCTGAAAAATCGTGGGGTGCTTAACTTTCTTCCGTATGTATATTTAATTTCCAAGTCCTATATAATTAAAAAACCTGTTTCTATACACAATATGTTGTTTCATTTTCATCAGGCCTAGTACAGAAAAATAAATTGAAAGCCTGAGCATAAATCAACGAATACATTACTTGCAGATAAAATACAATCCTATTGTTTAAACCAATTGTAAAAGGTAATTCATTTTCATTTTATTTTTGAGTGGACTTTGTATACAACAGGATTTGAAACACAAGCGGAGGTAAGTTCTAATCCTAAACATAAACCTAACAGATACTCAAAAAATAATTGGCATGATATTTTGATATTGTAGAATAAATATGTATGGGTCAAATATCAAATTCAAATAACTGTAAGTGCTTCCAGTGATCAATGTTGACGTATTTTAGCACACGAAGTAATAGATTTCCTATACGTCACGTTTTTATGGCTAAGATGATTTCTTACAAATTTAAAATCAATAGACTTCGAGAAATAAGATAAATAAAACTTAAAGTGTCTATGCTTTAATAATTCGATATGAAAGTCAATGCAAATACTGAAAACAACTGAATGTTGATATCACTGATCAGTACATATTCACAACCATATATTTTAAAGGGGCAGTAGCATGTTTTTTGACAATTTTAAATTTTAAATGTTTCACTGATAATTTTAAGTTAATGCTAAATGTATGCAATATGAACACCTTTAGTTCATATTGCCTAAGAAAAGGGAATAACACTGCTTAACTGTGCATCTAATATTTGATTTCTTACTGCCTCAGTTAGTTTAAATACTTTGTCTTTCAGTTATTTATTTACATTTCACCTAAAACGTGTTACTGCCGCTTTAAAAGTTGGAAAACAACTTGACAATACCCAGAATACCCAGTTACAGAATGAGTGGTCGAGGTAAAGGAGGCAAAAGGAAAAGACCAACACGATCAGCCAACAACTCGGTTGATGTTGTAGCCTGACCATATGGATATGTTACTGACACTGTACATCATTCTCCACTAATGATCTCACGTGGTAAGTACTTAGTACACTGAAAATACAACATGAAGGTGAGCATATAGGTACTTTGTTCGAGACAAAGTAGTCTCACACAGGCTCACAAGAAAGCGAGAAAACATGGGCTGAAATATTTCAAGTAAAGCTTTTCTTGTAGAAGCTGCATTTTGGATAAGAGCTGAAAGACAATGTTCTCGAAATATTCAGGGATTCTATTTTGGAAGCTCTCTTAGGGTTAAGGTAGTTTAGATTGCCATTTATAAACATAGGCCTAAGACTATCTTAGCACTAAGAGAGCTTCGAAAATCTAGGCCCGGATCATTAATTTCACTCAGATCTGCAGACGGTTGGGGCAGAAGGGGAGATGTAACACAATCAGAAGAAGATTCTTTCTCTTTTCTTTCTGTAGCATTGTGACCCGTCACACACCAGTATTACAAACATATAAGTTACTTAATAAACAAAACTACATGATATTATTGATAACAACTTCAGATAAGCATGACATTCAGATTAAATCATTATATTTATTAAGAAATTGATAAGGAAAATATTATCGAATACATACTGCTGTTCTAATGTATATGATCTCAAATTACCCCTAAAGACAATTGTTTAATGAATGGTGTGCCCATTCGTCTCATCAATTACTCATCACTGTTACCTTCAGCGAGCACATGGATGTTTAAATCCTTACATAATACCGATACTTGTAGCGACCAATTGATTATCTTACACTTTCTATAAACAATTCACATCAGGTAAAACATAAGCTAAGACCTCTTTTAAAGTAAAAATTATTATTGTGATGTTGTCATTGTGAACATTTGTGATAAAAAAGAGGGTTGATGACAATTTCATTTGAACATTAGACATTTGCCTAATTAGAAAGCGTTGATTAAAGAAAAGCTTATGTTAATCGTCTTTCAGAGAGTCCCTTGTCTTTAATGAGTGCAGGTCTGATTGGTGGAGCTCTCGGGATGATAGTTCCTCTGCTGGTTATCATTGGTCTGCTTTGTCTGGTGCTGTGGAGAGGAAGGTGAGGTTCTGTCGCATGGTTAGGTTATAACCAAGGTATCCTTAGTACAAGAAGTGTCAAAACGGATTGCCTTGATATTAAATAATAATAATAAGAGTACTTTTAAAGCACTTCATCCACATCACTCAGGGACATGCTTTAAGCACATAACATATATACAGTTTCTATATACAAGAAAGTTGGCATTCATTGTTATCTTTTGAATAGATGTGTTTTAAGCTTGGATTTGAAGGCTTGAAGTGATGGAGAGGCTTTCAGGTCTGGTGGAAGAGAGTTCCAGAGAGTGGCAGCAGCGTGTGCAAATGAGTTTGCACCAAAGGTTTTAAGTTTGTACTTGGGGACCACTAGAAGACATTGATGACTTGAACGGAGAGTTCTTTCTGGTCTGTACAGCTGTATCAAGTCCTTAAGGTATGCTGGTCCAATGTCAGTGACAGCCTGGTAGACAAGGGAGAGCAGCTTGAATTCAATTCCCTCGCGGATCCGGAGCCAATGAAGTGAATTTAACACTGGTGTGATGTGAGAGCGAAGTTTGGTCCTCGTGAATATGCGAGCGGCCTGGTTTTGTATTCTCTGGAGACGCTGTAGTTGTTCCTTGGAGATACCAAACAGTAAACTGTTACAATAGTCCAGGCGTGTTAAAACTAAAGTCCGAACGAGGGTAGCTGTTGCTTCCATAGTTAGGATGTTGGAACCAATATTTCTCAGATGATAATGACAAATTTTGCATATATGGTTGATGTGACTTTTCATACTTAGATTGGAGTCCAAATAAACACCTAGGTTTCTAACAGACGGCGAGAAGGGGATTGATGATTGTCCTATTGAAATGGAGGTGAGCTGACACTTCTGCTGTCGTTGATGGGGAGCAAAGATGATGGCTTCTGTCTTACTGTCGTTTAAGACAAGTTTGTTTCTGGTCATCCAGGACTTTACGTCGTTGAGACAGGCCTCCATGTTGACTTTGGCTTTCTGCTGACTGTCTTGGCATGGTCTGAAACTGTCCATTAGTTGGGAGTCATCGGTATAAAAATGCCTTCCAACAAGATGATTTGAAATGAGATGACCAAGAGGTTTGGTATACATGGTATATAGTATTGGACCTAAAACTGAGCCCTGTGGCACTCCACAATCAAGAACATGGCTGTCTGACAGAGTCCTGTCAATTTGAACGGATTGAGATCGATCTTTTAGATATGATGAGAACCACTTGAGGACTGTGATGTCAAATCCATACTCAATCTGTAACCTTGATAACAGAGTCGCAGAGTTATAGCTCTCAAAATGTCAAATTCAGCTGTGTACCTTAAGTTTGTTCACTCACTTGCGTATTATAGTGCAAATATAATTTAATATGGGATGTTTTTCAGGCAATCTAGTATTTGCCAAAAAAATGGATCATAATGAAATTTCAGTACATAAAATAAGATTCATTTTGTGTTAAAATATTTGTATGCCATACCAAACAGTTAACGGTTAGAATTTTGGCAGGACATTGAAGTGACCAGGGAATGGTATTTCGAAAACACTTTTTGATATTTTGTCTTGTCAATGTGATGATGTAAACAATTTTTCTAACGGAGTTAATACTGAATTCTTTTTGAAAACTTAAGAAAATCGAAATTTCCAAAAATATTATCCCATCTGGTTTTTTTCCTTGCCAAACTTTGAGGTTTTGTCACAGTGACCAGACAATTCCAGTTTATGTTTGAGAACACAATCGGGGATCCCTTGTCATTGCTGCTGGATGTATTGGTTTGACATCCAAACGAAACTCAAAATAACATGTTATTTGCACAAAGAATCACCGGCAAGTGAACAAACTTAAGGTAGGCACCTGTACAAATCATTGATAAACATGGGATATCATTTATGAATGCTATCTTTATCACTTATATAATGAACTGTAAGTAAGGCTTTTAAATTAATATTTTTTAGTTTTGGTATTAAATTGGTAATAAATATTAAAAGTTTCAGTAGGATTGATTGAAATGCTTTCGAGTCATTCGGCTGTTAATATCGAGATAGTTAATGTTGTTATGTAGGTTCGTTGATATGAAACCATTTTGAGATAACATAAAACAAACTTTTAATTCATTTTACAGATCTACAAATGTGGACAGGAAAATCTCTATTTGAAATAACTGTAAAAAAGACATAATAAACGTTTTGTGATTTGTAACAGAAAAGCACAGCTTGACGTTAGATATCGACTTTCCTCAAGTTAAGAGATTCTACAGATATATTGAAATGTGAACCTTTGAATTCAGAACAGTGTAATTGGAATCCGTTATTCTTCTTGTTAAGGAGAGAACAGAGGGTGGTATAAAGTTTCAAATGAAAAGATTTTTGTCTTGATACTTTATTCGAATGAAACTATTCTGCTTAAAACTTATTTTTTGTGATTGTTTGGATTGTTCGGCTTCGGTCAGAACGTCCTTGGTTGGAAATCCAGCCAGGGGCTCGGCAACTTTGTCTGCAGTGGAGAACTGTTCTACACACAGCCAGGTTTTGGTACAATGCTACACTGAATTTCAGCTCGGTACCACCCATGGTTTCTCCTTATTCCATAGGTTTGCATGTTTTACCGCAATACATAGCCACATTAGTGTTGTGGGTTTTCTACCTGCAATAATACTAGCAGCCGCAATATGAGTGAAATACTCTTTAAAGTGGCGATCAACCCCATATCACCTCACCTCACATCACATTAAAAAATATCATATTTTCCTTCATTAAAAGGAATCTTTCCAAATAATGAAGGTAACGATCTGAGCTAATTTCATTTCATTGAACGGACAGAAGAAAGACAATCGTCCAAACTGCATTTTGTCTGCATGATTATTATGAATAGATATATGTGGAAGAAACATATACTTCTCCTGTACACACCATGCAATGCTAAACATGATGTATACACATATACATACATGTACCTATACGTAAAGAACACAACTCAGCATGAACATTGGCCCGGTCGCAGTGTCGACACGGGCGGAGACTCAAAGAAAGTCTATTACCCGAGGGAGAGAGAAACAGAGAGCCTTTTCTGAAAATCATCCTTAATAGAGCCATCTTGAGCGTTTTCGCTTTTTCAGCGAGCATGTCTCTTAAACATTCTATAATGCACACCATTATTTGCTGCTGCTGTTGCACCACCACTCCTTAAACTATGCAACCCATAACTCTTGATATCATGAACTAGCGGGTTAAATGCATCTATAAACAGCTCTCTCAATCGAGTATAAGACAGTGGGGAATCTTTTTTCCTTAGTTTAAAGTCGTTCTTCGTCTTGGTAAGACTTCTGAAAATGTACTCGTCAGAAGAAGCTAAAATGCCTGCCAACTTTAGGTACTTCTGCAAACATGAAACTGGGCATAGCTTCGAATTTGTCCTGCCTATAACTATCCATGAACCATCTCTGTATATATCAGTCTTGGATTGTTCAATAAATAACATTAGATGCGACTCATAAAATGCTATATCAGAACGTCTTATGTGTAAAAGCTCTGAAGATCTCAAGAATCCCGAATAAGCTAGAAAACACATACACACAATTCGCACATTACATAACGTTGGACACAACATTGTGTTATCAAATAATCTTTCCAATAACTCTGGTGTTATAGGATCTTTTTTAATAACAGACTTAGCTAAACGCCTCTTAGCCGCTTCTAACACATTTTTTACCAGCCCATTATCAGTAGGACTGAGCAAACCAACCAGCACATGAGCATGGCGAATGCTATAAAAAGCTGTTTGCACAGGGGCAAACGAATCACTTTTCTGAACTAGATTAGCGTTTGCGGGATACCGCAAAAGCAGAGCAGCCCCGGAACTTTGGGTTTCGCCTTACCCTGTTCCGCCTTTTACAGGCCTCACCAAATTGGGAATTTTCTCGTGACCTTGACCTTTGACACTCAAGGTCACACAATCAATGAACACATTTCATTGAGTATAACATTATTGTAATAAATAAGTGTTAAAAATACAATTAATCCATTTTCTCCATATATGTTGACCTTGCTGTGACCTTGACCTTCGACAGTTAGTACCCAAAACTTTTTGAAAATGTTGAACTTCTCAAGAGATAATATATACAAAATCTAAACTTCATAGCACAAAAACTTTTCAAGTTATTGTGTTTAGAAGGAATTGCAATAACTCATATCTCATGACCTTGACCTTTGACCTTCAAGGTCACACAATAATTGAACACTTTTTATTGAGTATAACAATCATGTATTGATTAAAAGTGATCATAGTTAAAATTAAGCATTTTCGCTAAACCATGCTTAAGTCATGACCTTGCTGTGACCTTGACCTTTGACAGATTGTAGCCGAAACCTTATCAAAATTTTTTACTTTTCCAAGGATGATATATACCAAGTTAGAGCTTCATAGCACAAAAACTTTTCAAGTTACCGTGTTTACAAAGAATTTTGTGGTGATTTTATAACTCGTGACCTTGACCTTTGAACTTGAAAGTGAACATGTCATAATGATTCCCTGGAAGTATTAACATTTAGACATGTTCATGAGTTCTGAAAAGCTAAATGGGATAAAGTTATACCCCAATTTAGTGCATTTTGTAATAACTCATATCTCATGACCTTGACCTTTGACCTTCAAGGTCACACAATCATTGAACACTTTTTTTTGAGTATAACAATCATGTATTGATTAAAAGTGTTCATAGTTAAAATAAAGCATTTTCGCTAAAACATGCTTACGTCATGACCTTGCTGTGACCTTGACCTTTGACGGATTGTAGCCAAAACCTTTCCAAATTTTTTTACTTTTCCAAGGATGATATATACCAAGTTAGAGCTTCATAGCACAAAAACTTTTCAAGTTATCGCGTTTACAAGGAATTCTTAGTGTGAATACATAGCTCGTGACCTTGACCTTTGACCTTGAAAGTGAACATGTCAAAATCGTTCCCCCGAGGTATGAGGAGTAAGGTATGAATAAGAGTTCTGGAAAGCTTAGGGGAAAAAAGTTATAGCTAGTAGTACGAGTGCGGCGGCGGCGGCGGCGGCGGCGGCGGCGGCGGCGGCGATGGAAACTTCACAAAAACTGATAGCAGCCCCGTCCTTAGACGGGGCTGCTAATGACAGAAACCAGATAGATTGCACATTGAAAAGGTGAAATAGGTAAGCTTGTAGGCATAGAACATGACTGTGCCCAACGTTTCCATGCTTCGAAACCATACCTGTATTTCCGTGATGTGGACTCTGCTCTACAGTCACCCAACAACTGAGGTAAACCTGTCACCAGCCCCCTCACACCCGGGGGTAACGCCTCAATCTCCTCGCCATATGCATAGGATATCACGCCTGTAACACACAATCATAACAAATCAACAAATGCTGAAATCAATACGCAAAGCTAACATGTTAAATTGCAAATTCTGTTCTCCAAACAAACCACCCCTTATTCTTGATGGGACATAACTATGTTTGCTTTTAGGTAAGTACATATGATCTACCACCTGCGGGATAAACATAGATTTACATGTGATTAATGGCCAAAAACAGGCTGAGTGCCATTCAGGTACTACAAGGGTGCCTTTCGCCCGACACTCGGACATATGACTCAACGTCCTTGGTATCATACCAACCGGTGGGACCACCCAGTTGATGACGTCACTCCAACTGACTGAGAAACAGTCCACTGCCGAACATCCTGGATTGATATATCTAGAATTAAAGCATGGGCAGTTAGTATTATACCAGGAAGCAAATCTATCCACATCATGGGGACCCCATTTGATATCTATTCGCTTGAAAACATGTGCAGCAATAGCCCAATCGTCATAATCAAGTGTTTTGCTTAACATGTCTGCCACTTCGTTTTCCTCACGTGGAATCCATTGCATGCACAATACCACGTTTTGTCTGAAACATAACTCGAATATATCCAGGGCAATAGACTGTAAATGGGGTTTCATACTCCCCTTATCAACTATAATAGCCACATTCTGATTGTCAGTGCAATCTTTATGTTACTGTTCCAAGAAAAGGCTTTCAATACATCGATACTCAAAGATCTAGTCATTAGTTGAACGACATTGCCCAAAACTAATTTCATAGCTATGATTTGCCCAATCACTGCCGCGATTGAACGCACTGCTTGATAGCATCGTCTGTTGTTCAACAGAAGTGTTAATCTTTCAAGTACTTTATCCACCTTCCTATTAGGCACAGATAAACGCAACTCCGTAGTATCTATGTGAAAACCTAACCACTCTACAGCCTGAGAGGGGACCCATAGTGATTTTTCAACCTTAGGGACAAATCCAGACTTGATCAAGTCTCCTTTTACTGCCTCGCCAGACGACTGAGATACTTCCTGTGACTGAGCTGACAAAATACCGTCGTCTAAAAAAGTAACTACCCTCTTTCCTTCTGAACGCCACTTCTTAACCAGTTGCCTTGTAATCTTGGTAAACACATATGGCGCAGACGTCAACCCGAATGGTAACACTACAAACTTGAAATACTGTTTGACTTTAAATGCATTCTCCCAAGCAAAACCTAAAAAGTCAGTATGGCCTTCGCAAATGTCTACGTGATGATAAGCCGAATGAATATCGAACTTTATCAACCAATCGTTTTGATTGATATATTCCAAAGCAGATTTCCAATCTTCATATTTAACAGACTTTTTGAAAACATAGTTGTTAAATCGGGAAAGATCTAAAATAAGCCGCTTTTTGCCAGAAGACTGAATCGACACTGAAAGAGGGTTGACAATAAAGGGGGGAGCCTCACACTCAACAATCAATCGTTTCTTATGCAATTCTGCTATAGCCTGAGTGACAAACTCTGAGTGATCCAACGCCGACTTGTTTTTGCGTAAGTCCATTTGGGATGGTCTGGAAATAAAAGGAATCTTATACCCTTTATCTATGATGTCTAATACAAATTCTGACGCTCTATACCTTGCCAAAAAAAAATGCTAGACTTTAGACGCCCCTTCACTATGATTTCAGCCGAACCTTGTTCGTATTCATAATAGTCATGTGTAAGAACAATGTCATTATTATCATCAGCCAAATCATTGTCTAAATGAACTTCAAAGTTACACTTAACTGACAAGTCTGTGTCCTCCCGTCTAAGAGACGCTGGTTGTAGTGGAGCTGGCTCCTGACGTGGCTCTGCTCGTGCTTGTCGTGCGGTAGGGACACTCTCTGACGAAATGCGTGAACTCCCCGCAGTAATGACATGATCCCTGTCTTGCACTCTTGACTCGAAAGGGCTGCACGACGGGAACACTGTGCACAGGACTAGGTACAGGCAAAGCATACTGCACGTGCGGCGTTGTACTTGCTCTTCGCATTGATCGGGTCGCATACAAAGATTTTTTACTTTGTTTGGCCTTAAGTTTCTTCACAGCTTTTATTTTGGCTTTCTCAATCTTCTTATCGTCGTCTGAATTGTCAGCTAATTCATTTGAAACATAATGTTTAACAGTCTCCCTACCTCCTTCTGACGAATCTGCAATTTTGATCAATTTGTTTCTTTTCTCCAGCTTTCCTATAGCGGCCTCAACGCTCTCTAAAATATCTTCACACTTCCCAGAATTAATAGTCTGTCTGACTTTAATCAAGTCCTCTAACACTTCCGAGTTGACGTTGAATTGAATTCTGTTGCCTTCTCGTGACCAAGTGTATTCAGTCTCGGTCTTTAACTTCTTCAAACCTTTTGCCTGAAGTAGGAATTCTTCTCTCAAATTTGAAATCTTCTCATCAACAACGTTTTCAAAATCTCGTTGGTTTTCAAGTTTTTCCAAGATGGCGTCAAGTTTTGCCGCGTTTGATGCTTCCAATGACATATCGACTTCTTAAAGATGGGCGTCACTGCCGTGGTGATTAGCGAGAGAGGTGACTTACTGTCACGCCCCCTTATTTATACCCTTAATTCACCAGTCATGATTGCCTCCCTTTACCATTGCATACCACTGCGGAGAAAGTAGTTTCTCTCTAATTCACAATGCATTCAACCGAGAGAAACTTTATTGCATAAATATATCTTTTTCTAACGCATTCTCAATTTTTTTTATTTGCCGCTATTCATTCATTAAAAGAAGCCGAATATGAACTAAGTCAGGGTTGGTGTAAAATTTCATGGTACGTTTAACCTTTTTGTGACTTTTCTCTTCAGAAGGTGTGAATGAGGTCAATTGGCTCTGTTTTGGACAGTACCTTTAACAACGAGAGTTTAATCATGTTGAGATGACCATGCGATATGATGCGCATAAAAAACGCAAATCTATTTCAAAAGAAAACTTTAAGAGGTGTTCATCGTGGTATATTTAAACACATACAACAAAAAAATTACATTCCAATGATATCATATTGACTTCATTTTGCGAATACCATATTTAAAGTGGTACAGTTCTTCTTCACGTTAACATTGTTGAGGATTACCCAAATAAAACATATAGAATATCGGTTCATTTGCAAATCAAATAGAATTTTATGGCAGACAACTACAGTATATTCCCTCGATACATATCTTTTGCTATAAATTTTCTCATTTCACTATAATGAATTCTTCCACATGTTTTTATTTGCCTGTATTCATAAACCGAATATGAACCAAGTCAGAAGTCAGTGTATAATTTCAAGCTACGGTTAAACCTTCTGTCACTTTCTCTTTTGAATATTTGAATGAGGTCAATCAGCTCTGTTTTGGACATTACCATTCACAACGAGAGATTTAGCATGTTGAGATGCCCAGGGGAAATGATGCCCATAAGAAGCGCAAATATTTTTAAAACAAAATCTTAAGGATGTGAATTTTTAAAAACAATACAATAAAATTACATTACTCATTCCCTGGAATTTCATATTGACTTCATATTCAAAGTGGTCCTTTTCTTCTTCATGTGAACATTGTTGAGGGTTAACTAAAATTAAACATATAGAATATCAGTTCATGTGCAACCGAAAAACAATAAAGCAAAACTTTACCATAATAATAAATTGTTATCCAGTATATTTAACAAGGTACTCTCTACGTATCCATTGTTTTTTACTTTTGCCTTAACTTTTCTGTACTTGATTGTTTTTATTGAAATATGACTTCTTCAAGATCCTTCTGTCAACAGAAGTTATTGTCGAGAAAAGGTCAGTCATGATTTATGGATGAAGCACTATATTTACATTTTAAGCCAAATGAAAGCATTATATTAGATGTACACTACATCGTCTCTCAAAACTAGTTTTGGAAGTCACGTTGCTGATATTTTAGTTGTAATAATCAGACAAATTAAGAGTGAAAGTGCCTTATTTAAACTACATTTGGAATTAAACAATTGTGTTCTTTTTTAAATTTTGTTCAATGATGGCAATAAGAAACGGTGTAGTTCGTAGTTGCATTGATAACAATGTAAACACAACTGACTCAAAAAACATGCTTCACACTCACAGGACGCATGCACTATTTGCGAACATTGCAATCAATTTCCTGGTTTTATATACATTTAGTATGTGCGTATGTTTAAACTACATTTGGAATTAAACAATGTGCTGTGTAGTTCCGAGAGCGAGTGACAACAATGTAAAGACAACTGACTCAAAAAACATGCTTCACACGTACACTACACATGCACTATTTGCGAACATTTCAGTCAATTTCCTGGTTTTATATACTGTTACAACTGCTGAATATAAATGGTAATCATTGAGTCTATCAGCTTGTCCTTGTGTGTGTCCCTCGTCTCTGCCTCAAGGAGTGCGTGCAAGATATAATAGAACATCTTCCCTGAATTTCCCTGTCAGGAACATTACAAATATTGGTCCACAAACTTGAAATGCGTTGTGAAGACAAGCTTTATGTCACATGATTTTCACATTTATTTTCATCCAGACTTTGAGGCATCGTAGCACCGTGAAAACAAAATGAATCATGTTGAAAGTTCACAGTATAGATTTATTTATGATAACATAATCGCAGTTCATACCTAGCCGTTACCCCCTAATTTGTTTTGGCAGGTCATTGGAGTGTCCAGGGGTCTAAATTTCGAATACACTATTATATATTTTTCACAATAAAACCCATAAACATCATTAAACACAAGTCATAGTTGTTTTTTTGCAGTACGGTAATGAACTTGTACTGATCTTTCTCTCGGAGATTCCATATGAAATATTTCAATCGAAGCTTAATAAATTTGAATTCCAAAAATATGACCCCATCTGTCTCATTCTTCATGGTAAATTTGGAAACTTGGCACCAGAGACCAGAAGCACCAATATTGGGTTATTTTACACGTGAAAACTGGTTCACCTCTTGTCAGATCTCCTACAGTTATGTAATTAACATACGTCCAAGCAAAAACCAAAATTAAATTATATTTGCACCATGAAATCGCAGCTGTATGACGTACGTATTAAAAATAGTTGGTGTAACATACTTTCGCCTCACATGGTGTAAAAAGGCAGATTTTAATACATTGGCCATGATTTAATACTGTAATGTTTGTTAGCAAAAACACAAAGTATGCCGTTTATAAGATAAATGTTCTACCAAAACCTTACAAGTTGAGTCATTTGCAGACCCTGACAAATACCCTCTTTCTAATCAATCTTATAAAACTTCTGCATGGGACCGCTCTCTAGATTGGAAAAACGTGTCATACATTGTCTATAATGAGATTGAGAAACAGATAAAAGTTTCTCAATCATTTTATATCGGCTATTTTTGACAGCTGAAGTTTCACCACTTATGAGCGTGGGAAGCCCCATATCAACCGTCATCTGTTCATAAGTTTAACATTTTTTCGATCAAAATATTACTCTATCATCAATGATTTGAAAAATTGCATCACATTAACATCGTTACACACGATTGATATAAACAAAAGGTGGATCGAAGCCAACCGATATGTTTGGTAGAGCTTGTCTTTTACTGAAACAAAAAGGTTGGTGTCTGACTACCCCTGAAGACAGGATGAAGATGAAGGCAAATCGACAGCCAAGTAAACACCTCAGAGGAAAGTCAATACAGGGGTTTACACTTTAATGATTCCAGACACGTCAGAGTACCAGACAAACACAAGAGAGAGGATGAATTGCAGCTCGGCAAATTGTTTGTGGCAAAATGAACACTTGATCAGACAAGGAGACAGTATAGCTAACATCGATGGTAAGGAATGAGAAAAAAACGACCAGATAAAAAACACATTAGTAGCAACTTTTCCAAGCATATTGTTGTTTTTATTTACAGAGATAACTGTTGTATTAATCACCTTTGAATTTAGTTGGTAAGGCATTTAAGTCACTGGTGGACAAACAAATATTGGCAATAACTAACTACTAGGTTTATGGTATATTTTAGGTTATTTGTGTAGAATTATATGCTATGACCATTGTTATAAACATAACATGGTTTCTAAGAAGAATTGGGAGTTGATATATATCCCGACCTTGTCGTTGTTTCGAGGAGGCGATGGTTAGATTCATTCTGATAAAAAACATTACATCTTGCAAGCTTGAATCAGAATAAAATTTAAGTGTAAAATGCACGACATACATCCCAAAATATAAATAAGTGAATTTATCTCCTATTTATATAGCCAATTGACATATTAAAACACATATATTCGTTCAATACAATCAATCATTTGATAACGTTGTAGTCAGATAATTGTACTGAACGGCTCGAAAGAAATTTCTAGAGGCATCAGACAGTGTCAATGTAATGGAATGAAGGCAGACGTGATAATTGTATAAACTTTTTTGGTGTCTATTTTAAGAAAATTGAGGGATGGAATTTAATTTGTGACAAATAAATAAAATTATAGTATCCATTGATCTTTAAGAGATTTTAACTTTATCGACAGCACTAACTTTATTTCATGGTTCATTTGTCTAATTATATTTTCCTTATATAAACATGGTTTTAAGAATTGAATTATTGTGTCATGTAAAGAGATTAACTGAAGGTCAAACAAAAACATATATACACCACACAACTCTTAAACAACATTTTGGGCAATGTCATACATAGAGGATACTAAACCACCTTCCATTTAATATTTTTTTTTTTAAACGAGTTTATGATTTTGATACCAAATCATTCACGAGTTTAATAAGAATAATATTTAGTGGAAGGGAGTTTAGTATTCTGTTTATTACTTGCCGTAAAAATCAAACATATTTGCCGATAAGTCGCCGAAACTAAAATTTTCGCGACTCAGCAACCATTGTGACGGCTCGCTTACACTGTGACATCACAACAACACACTACTATGACGTCATCCTTGCATTTTTTTATTACACTAGTTTAATATTGTAGTATAAATATTACACTGCGGTATCTTACACGGGCGAGTAATAGTAAGTTTTTCCATCGGTATGTCAAAGTTTTCCCGTCAGTCCATCTGTCCGTTTTTTTTCAATTCGTCTGCATTCATTTCGTTACCGAAGTAGAGACTCAAAACCTGTCAGACAAAGCTGAATTGAACTTAATCTTTGGAATTGCAGGCATGGGCTAAGATACTTTTTGTGATGATCAACTTCTTTGTTGTTAAAATTGTGGACGTTCCATTGCAAACGTTGCATTGCAAGAATTAACCAATAAACTTTATAAATCGGAACAATTATTATGTTTGGATCTGCCTTTTGAGAGTTTCAACTTTTTTGGATCTCGTGACATTTTATTGAATTTTATAATTATTAAGGACCATTGTGATATGTCATCTTCTGAAGATTCTTGTGTACCAAGCTTGTCAATAGTCTAAATGTGGCATATTACCTTTGCTGTATTTCTGAGCAACACACAGGGAACCTTTATTTTTGCTGATAAAGGAACAGAAGAAATTGTCACAACTAAACCCTTCTAAACTATTTATCATTGGAACCAATTAAGCCCAAAGATTCTATTATATTTGAATTATTTTCCCAAAATAATTTCACCATGCCTATTACACTTTTTTATTCAGACATGATATCAATTAGTTAATACAAATTCAAAAGGATTCTGCTGCAATTTTTTTTCGCCAGGGGAAAATGCCGGAACCAATGGATTTGGTCTAATAAGAACGGAGCCTCGATCCACGTTCATAACTTGATCTGCCTCTGTGAGGAGAGAATGAATTCCTTAGAAACAGAACCCTTCCTCAGATAAACCAGAATCAGGCTTTTTATTACGCAGGGGACTAAGCAAGAGAATTAGTTCAACTCCCCCAATGCGAAACGTGCATTTGCCGATTTCACTTTTATGTTTGAGAGATAGAATGGATTAGTGTATATTGGCGCTCTTTGTCACTTCTCCTTGATAATACATACTAAACTCCATTTGGTAAGCAAAGCAAACAGACGATAGATGGTCACCCTTCCCCTTTGATAAAATAATAATGGCTTTTGTCTGTGTATATTTTCAAAAGATAACAAGGGCGGAGATGTTCAGTGGTTTCGGTTAATATGTTCAAAAGATCACCAAGGCGGAGTAGTTCAGTGGTTTCTGTGTATATGTTCAATAAACGATCAAAGTGGAATAAAAGTCAAAATTGACAGTATAATAAATAGCCTGAGGAGAGTCGATACAAGACTTGAGGCATTCTCGATTCTAGACACGCCAAGCTACCAGATGAGCACAAAATAAAGCAAATGGTTTGAGGCGGGAAGTACTTTTGCTCTTATAGGATAAAAGAGGATCAGGGAATTGGAAATGAACGATCAGATTATGATCAATAAATCCGAAAGATGTGTGTGTATATGTGTGCGGGTTAGACATTTAACCAAGTTAAATAGATTGTTGCACATAAAAGACGTTGTACATTTTCAGGGTTTTTATTATGGGGTTCTTACACTGAAGTATTTTCCTTACTAACAGAAAACAATTTTGTGAAACTAAGTAAATATTTATACCATGTCTTTCATCCAAGATTGTTTTCCTTTGCCTTGCAATTGTTTAAGTAATAGTCAAGTTTTGAACAATCACTGTGTATTGTTGTTACATAAGTATGCATAAATAAAAAAAATGACCATGATGATATACATATGTTTGTTAAAAGGCCACAGCATGACTTGACTGAGTCCTTAACTTTGGTCTTGTTTTTATTCAGTGAATACATTCCTCTTGGGAAGATTCTATCCCCTTACATCGCTTCACTGTCGGGCTCCCCTTTGTGCTTGACCTACGTTCTATTGCTTGTTTTATTCGTCATTACAAGAGTCTGTTTACAAGATCTCTCGATGCTATTAACGTGGCATGTTGATACATAAGCTTAATGGAATCCCCTTATTGATTGGTGCCCCAAAGGGCACCAAGTATTATGATTTGATTCTCCTAAAACTTTTCTGAATTCTCTCTATATTACTCTTGATATTTTCAAAGGGAAGCCGCGCCAATCACATGTGTTGTATCCAAATAAAAAGACCAATGAACAGAGCTGTAGCAAAAAATGCATTACGTCACCATGTGGGTAATACAAAATATTTGGCACATTAAACTGTGGAATATTATTTCGCTTTAAATGTCATGTTAAAAGAGAAACAATATTTTCTATTAAAGACGCTGATAAATGTTAACAGACTCAATCAAAAACATCTTCATTTGATGAAGAGTCTGCATTTGTTCCAGATAAGAGCATTATTTCGCATTCAATAATAGCAGAATCCACTTTTTTATAACCCACGCGATTTAATTTCACGCTGGGCTCGCCTGGCTATTTAAAAGTAATGTTTGTGTAAGTACGATGGTGACATCGAAAAAAGACATGTTTGCAAAAAGGTAGATCACTTACGACCACGTGACAAGTCATACTTAACGATGTCACTAAATGTTTACGTTGAAAACATGTATTTATTATCAGAGCTACTGAAATTGACTCATGCTATATTTAGAATATGACCTACATCGCTGGTTCCATACGGTTTCTATAAGGCCGCAGCTTAGCTCAGCGGAGCTGGGTTGAAATCCTGTCAGATCATCGGAAAGTATTTTGTTTATTATCTGTAATACTACAGTTAATAATTAACCAGCATGACAAGGAGATATGGTTTTGGCAGTACGTTTTGGACAATTTCATGTCATTGTCAACGCTACATGGCAACCCATGCAGTGCTTTTACTTCAAGTAACAACATCACAATGCCATAACATCATAAACTGTCACTGTCACATCACTGTCTTGAAAATCTAGTGTTGTTGTGTTCAGAGATTTACATTTTTTCTCTGAGATCTCAAAAAGAGTGAATTTGAATGATAAATAGAATATCACCCTCGTGTGTTTTGATTTGAAATATACCAACAATCGTTGATGAATGTAAAAAATATTCATAACTTTCAGCAATTCGTGTTGATAGAAATTAATTTTGTGAAATTAACTTTGAGTAATACTCGTGTTAATATTACTGCTGTTATCCAGTGTTGCATATATTATCACCCAAATTGTTCGACAAATCACAATCTCCTTCATCTGCCTATGTGGCACCAAGCATACCTTTTTAAAGGCTTTTCTTGTTTTCTTTATATACCCTGATGTCAGTTAAGTTAAGCAACACCGGGCATTGCTCACTTCAAGAGTGGGTTACTCGCTCACTGCTGAATAAACTGATAGTTTAAAGGGTTTATTCCCTGCCCTACACTGAGATACGAGTTCGGAGATGTAATATGTCATCCTTGGTAAGTGACTTTATTCAAATTGTGCCTCGGATCATTGGACAATAGTTGTGTTGGTGGTCACCTTATAGTGAGGACGTGAAAATAAGCTTTTAGGCTCATAAGGCCTAGTAATAAATGGCCCAGCTAGGGACGAAATTTGAAACAAATACGCTGATGAAGAATAATCCCGCTTGTAGACGTTCTCTAGTATTGATAATGCCCAAAGATCCTTTCTTAGCAATCATAAATTTGATAATTTTAGAACAAAATCTATATAGAATAAAAACAAATACTCTTCTGGTTGCAAATATTGTTGGAACTATCTAAAGGAATCCAATTTGTCATTCTGTATCAAGGTACTGATGTCATGAAGACACACAGCAAAATTGCCTATTCTATCTTAAAAAGTTTCTGAGAAAATTGTCCCCTTTGATGACACCCTTGAACAGAGTCCAAAATACGGAACATGGGCAATAACAATTATGGCACGGTTCTAATTTTCGAACTCCTTCAAGCTATTGATACCCAGAACACATACATCAAATTTGATGTACCTATTTTAAATTGTTTTGAGAAAATCTGTCCTCTTTGAGTCGGACGTTCGGACGGAACCCAAACCTAAATCCTCCTCCCACTTCGTGGCGGGGGATAATAACATCAATGAAGTGATATGAAAGAGAAGCTCTGAAGTATTTTAAGGTGAGTGTATCGAAACAATTGAAAGAGTCACATGCCCAATTCGGTTTCACTAATCACATTTGCTGCAATATTTTATTAAAAGAAATGAGAGACTATATGTAGCGTTCTGGACACGTGAGAGAACAATAAAGGGAAAGGTGTATGGTGCTAGTTGTGTTGGCGGTGTAAGTTACAAATTAAGAAGCTTAGTTCAAGATGTGTGTACTGTCTGTTAATATTTTGTGGCAAAACAAATGTAGTGTGTCTACGAAAAGGGTTGGGTCATAATCTTAATAGTAATCAGCAAAACAATATTGATCAGAATAAATAGATAGTGCTGAAAGTTGACGATGTATACACGACCTTTCTGTAATGTAAGCATTTGATATCTTTATGTTCATAAATTCATTATTATGTACATGTATATGGCATATGAGCATACGTGATATTATTTAGTTTGTCGTACATCAAAGAGAACGATAAATCGATATTTCTTAGTGGTAGTACAATTCCTTTTACCCAAATTAAACCATTTAAGATAAAGTTAAAAACATATTTACTTTACGATTTTCGCAACTGTGCTTGTTCATCACTGCACATTGATTGATAAATATTAGTTCTTGAGAAGTTGAATAAAATGACAGGCTTTAATTAGATTTGATTTAATTTCATCTTATCAAATGAAACTTTATTGATTTTCTGTTTTGAGTAAACTGCAATAATCACTTGACAGAGGATAAAGGCTATGAACATGAGATGTTGGAAGGGTAACGCCCTTTGGACAAAACATGATGAGAGTCCCACAATCGACTCCTTGTACACTCGATGTTTTCCATCATCTCATTCTCTGTCTCCTATTTAGTATTCCACACTCTCTACAAGACAGTATTTGGCTATTTCTCAAGGGACAGCAGGCGCAAATTAGACCCATTGTCCCAAAGCTGTCTCAGTGTGTATCTGGTCGGGAAGAACACCAGTTCACTGTGAACATTTCAACCACAGCTGTGTAGTTGACTAATCATGAAGGATTTATGCAAACCCTCATACTGTGCGCGTGGAGCCTTTCTTCACACCAGCGTTACCTACTTATCAAAAAGGTTATATGCAAACCTGTAATCTATGAATTAAGGGACATCGGTAATAAGGTCTTAATGCACATATCATAGACGGAAACAAGACGATCATTAAAATATATACATAATAATGAACTTTGAAATTGTAAAGAAGAGTGAAGCTTAATTTTTGAATTCATTACAAAATCCCCTTGATCTTTCCGGGATTATTGAAAAAATTGACACTCAAAAATTAGAAGCCAAGAAAATTGATTTACTGCTCCTTTTTTGCTTATGCTATTTTCTGTGTTAAATTTTTAGTATCAGGGACTTGTTTGGCTTTTAAAGTGTGTTTGTGGGTCGCAATTATTGAAATTGTCTTCTTCTCAAATTTTAAGTTTGTGTACCATATACAGTCCCTTACATCCTGTCAAAACACAATGAAACTAATAGTATGAATTTACACTGTAAAAATTCCAAAACTGCCATTACATCAAACGGGTCTACCAAAGACTAGACATGTGACTTATTATTAAAGTAATCATGTTCCTAATGTGTGAGATGAGCAAACTATATTTTATCTGATGTAACAAAACACAAGACCGCATTACTAATAAATCTAACATGTACTGGATATTGGTCCTGGGAATGATGACCTCGTTCAAGGATATTTGGTCTTCATCCCTCTCAAGACAAAATTAATTCGATTGGACGTAAAGAGTTTCGTTTGATGAACTGATTAAGATTTGCCTTAGACTGAACTTATCAAATTCGTCTGAAATTCTAACTTATTATGTTGTGTTATCGGATTATCACGTTTTGATTTGACAGATTAATTATATTCAAGTTCGAAGAATTCATATTTGGTTATTGTAAAGATAAGCCTACTGAATGATTAAACCGAGGAAACCGTTTTCGGTCAGTGAACGCCATTAACGACATTACTACCGTTTGTTATTTGTTACTAGAAGTATGTTAGACATTTGAACTGATTTGAGGGTCCACCAATCAAGCGGATCCATTTTATCTTTTTGGTGTACAGCAGCGTACGTTATGTTTGTTAACTTGCTAATGTATGAAATATCATATAATAAGGTTTGGGTTTGTTGTCAATTACAATTACAGCTAAACTAACAAAGGATCAACCATTGTCTATGTGTTCAATAACAATCATGTTAATAATCTAAGATCTCTAGTCCTTAAAGGGGCAGTAGCACGTTTTTAGGGGGAATATAAGGTGATGTCAGGAAAATGAAAATGAATTGTTTTAATTGAAAGAAAATGTATATAACAAAATGAAGCAGTAATAAATCAAATATATAATGTAAAGCTAAGCCCTGTGATTCCCTTTTCTTACACAAAATGAATTAAAGGTGTTCACACAAAAATGGCCGCAAAGGGACTTTTATGTGAATCTTTATAATTTGTTCTCTGACGATGGATGATTGTTTTGTGTAATGACATTTTTGACAATATTAAAATAATACATTTACCATTAACGTACAATTATCAGTGAACAAATAGTATTTATAAACTTCTCAAAAACGTGCTACTGCCCCTTTACATTTGAGTCTCTGATAAAACGTCGATATATCTACATTGATTTAATGGATAGAAACGTTTGTGTGCAAAAGCTTTTGATCGCATATATAGGATTTTGAAATAGATAATACAGTTTTTCAAATTTTGACACCAGGTCACTTTATGAGCTGCAAATGTGTTTTAGTTTACTTCAAGTTAAAATGAGGGACAATGAATCTTATATTCACAAAGCTGCGATTTCTGAAAGACATACCAAAATAAATGACGTTGGTGAGTGAACAAACTTAGGATGTGCAGCTGTAATTCTATCAAGTGTTAGAAGTACCTCTTCTATTATTCACAATTACCAACCGTAATAAGTCAGGAAAGATAAAAAAAACTCCCTGGTGATTTAAAAAAAAATTAAAATGAATGTTCTTTCTGGACATACATGTATACACCGTTTTAATTTTAAATATGATATAAGAGAGGCTGGATAAGTTTTTCATGAATTGAAGTAATCAATGTCGTAGAACCACAAAAGTAACGTACACATGTTCCAAATATAACTCACCTACTAGGGAAATGTAAAGTGGATATAAAACTCATCTCTGGTCATTACAGACTTGATGAGACTCTCTGGTGGACATTGATCGATTCGGCACCATTGTCGTGACATATAATATGAGATCAACCCCGCATCTGCAGTGGATAAGTGACTATCAGTTCATGCTAGCTTCTTACCAAGGTGCTTTCGTTGACACATGTTTTACCTTTTCACAGGCTAGGTCAATGTCATTTTATACAACTTCAATGTGCCATTAGCGTTTTAGTTAATTGATCAAAGCAGGTATGGTTAAATGTTAAATGCCGGCTTATTTTGTCAATTACAGGCCCAATGACATTTTAATGGAACGTTAAGCTATTCTGGTATACATGTGTATGGAGGGACATAAGTTGCACAATACGCTTGAATTGTAAAACAGTAAATGTAATTGATAGTACCCAAACATTCTATTCAGAATATTCATGAAGTGTTATAGATAAAGCTATAGTACCGAACTCTAAACATATAAACCCCAGGAATTCATAGTCATTTGTTGAAGACTAGTTGTATATTTTAAACAAAATAAAGAAAGAAGTATATCATATTCAGTTGTCACACAGAAAATATCCACATTCAAAGATACATGTACATGTCCTTCCTTGCTTCTCATAGTCACCATTCTTCCAAAGCGGTAACAATTCATGCTTCATATTCTGTCCTCAAGTAATTACTGACAAGTGATCCCATTTACATATTGGTCTTGCTGAAAGAAACTCGTCGAGCTTCATGAATATATTCTACCTAAAAGCTGTGTAACATTGTGTGGGAATTCCTTTTCAAATGCAGGACGTTAAGCTTGTGGTTTAAAGAAACTTGCATTATGATGAGAAAGTGTGATGAACGGGATAAAAACGATAATTATTTTTATACTATGCAGGAATTCATTGCAATTGGTTTCTGTATGAAATATCAAAGCCCGAAACGAACATATAATTTAGGAAAATGTTAATGTTAATAACAAATTTTAAACATAGATAAAAAAAAGAAAACAAATTTAAATTCAATGAAACTTTATCACTTCAAATATCTTTTTTTAATCTCTACATTATCAGAAACGAGATGATAATTCAATGTTCGTTAATGCCATGGGAATAAAGTTCCATTATATTTCCATTTTCAACATCTGGTAAAACAGCATAATACTAGGTTTTGCAACTGACACGGGTGATTTGTTGATTGAAACCAGAATCAACATTATAATATAATGTCTTGTGATATATGTTTCTTTATCAAACCTATGTATGCCTCAATAATAAAATACAATTTCCTTTCACGAAACAGTGTTTGTTGGGTGCTTACCTTTTGACCTTTTGTATATTTTTCTTCTGGAATGAGCTATCACCATCGTTGCCAAAAGGATGTTCCAATTGAGCAGCAGATTCGTCAGCTAACCACGGCTATTCAGCAGTTTTAATGACTGCTATTTTCCTCTGATTGAATAAAAACACCAATAATAACTACAAAGATTGATTATTGTTTTGCTTCACTTTTCTATGGTTTATGATTCTCCATACACAAAAAACATCACACGGTTGGTATTGACAGATTTTCATTAGTGAAGCAATATAAATTTTGCTTGATATGTATTTTGCTCTTTGAATCTGTACAGCTAAAATTATTGATAAACATTACTTCCCTTAATTATCTAATGTCTGGATTTTTAATTTTGATAATATTTTGCCATATGGTATGTTCACCTGTACATCATATATCTGAGTTTACAAAATAGGCAATTTGAATAGTAGTGCTGTCTCTATTAATCCAGGACACTGGGATTAGACAAATTGAAGTTAGAATTGAACTGTTCCAGATTGAAGCAGACATTATGGTCTATGAACGATGAAATGATGACAGATAATACTGCTTTACAATATGATTTTACCGATGTCATTACTGCCCTGGGAAAGATATCCTCTGTGGAAATTAAACCTAATTAGAATACAGAATGTTGCTATATTTAATTTATTTTCGGGAGACCCCTCGTTATTTACAAAGTGCCTTTTAGTCTTTCTCGCTTGTCTCATAAAGCTTTCAGATTTCAAAGTGGTAATGTCACCTTTTACAAATTAAGAGACACCAACTGACTTATGCATTTAATTAAGTCATCACAGACCATTTCTTTTAATAAATCACATTTGACTTGAAATGAACCTAGAGTGTAAAATTTAAGAGAAGCATCAAGTGACTAGGTGGTTTTATGACTCTCAGGCGCCCATGCACATGCTAGAACTGATAGGTCGGTGACAACTGAGGATACACAGCCTACAAAAGAAGACAGGACAGGCATATGTGAGTGCAATATCCTTTTCATTGTTTCCGTGTTTGTTAGAACTTCCTCTTGAGGTCATCCTGTAAAACAGGCGTCTTTATTTCTATCGCTTCACTACGAAATAGACCCTGTAACCATACCCTTTATTTTCTCCGACACGGCAGCTACCAATCACAACAAAGTCTATGGCTTATCTATAGATCCAATCAAAGCTTTCCGTGTCTAGTCGTGTGACGCCCCTTTTCAAAAAACTTACTCTCATTACTCATAAATCAACCATTTCCTGCTCGTTGTTAATGTATTTTTTAACACAAATATGTTGACATCTAGTTTTAATGATTCATTGCATTTGTTTTCATAATGGTTCAGTCCTGAATTTAATTTTGACCAGTGTACATTTGTTTTATGCAAATGATTTAAACTGCACGAACGTTTGTCCTTGAAAATACAAGACTTAAAATTTAGCGGTTTGCTGCAGATACCGAAATCGCAGCATGAGAATAATGTAACTGTACGATAACGAAGAAGAGGCCCAAAGAAGAATATGAATTTTGCTTAAGTCGTGTTAATCATTTGGAATACACCGGAAACACATTTATTAAAGACTGAACTTCAGGTCTTCAAACTTAATCTAACATGCTTATCAAACAATCAATATTACAATAAAATAACATCGATTTATTAGATAATATACATAGTAAATAAAGTATAGACAAACATTCTCGAGTCGGAGAATTGAACCGTGCATAACCTCCAGTTAGTTGTTCCTTGCATCTAAATGAGACGCGTTTCTTGATTGGTGTACTATTAATAGAAAATGGACTTTCCATTTTGCTGAATCGGCGGATATAACGGGTATGACTACAGGGTCTATTTCGTAGTGAAGCGATAGAAATAAAGACGCCTGTTTTACAGGATGTCTTGAGGTTAGCTACTAGAACATAATTGCTGTCAAAGACAACATTACTAGCCAGGACAATTCCGTTAAAAAAACATGGCCAGCAGAGAGCCACTTAATCAACAATGAGACAAACAACACTGAAACCTGATAATGCCAAAAGAGACAACTATGCACTCGTACCGTTTTTAACAGATATCTCTTCTTTTTGATCATTTATATAGAAAATTTTAAGGATGTATATAAGGAATATCCAAGATTGAAACTTCATCATCGTTCTTGTTTCAGGACATCTGATGTCAGTGTGATATACAACCTTACTATTGTATAGCACATCACAAACCAGCCTATAATACTCACCATGTACACGGTACATGTAGTCTGAATTTCTATTTAAATTCCACAATTGGTTACCGAAGCTGTGTTTGCTTGAATTCGTTGGGTTTATCATCGTTCGGTTTCAGTCAACACTAAACTTGGAATAATCAAGGAACACTTTCAAAAATGTATACTATTCAATACCCATATCAAGTGGATCTATGCTCTGCATCTCATCTCAAAACCTCAGCATGTTGTTCCTTTTCTGATGCTTCGAGATGTTCGTGAACCACATAGTTATTAGTTTAGAGGAATTTTATTTGATAGGTACCAAGTTATACAGAGGGACTAAGCGGATTCAAATACGATGATGTATCAGGACGTTTTATTGTTGTTATTTGTAATGCTTTGTCTTTGAATTAAATACAAAAAAAGGGACAACTTCTGACAAATAAACCCTAAATCATTAAAGAAAAGACAAAACTTAGGTCGCATTTGTATTTGTATTTGTACAAGTCAAATTAGATTTCCCCTATACAGAATTACACATTTTCATGAAAATACGAACTCTTGACCAAATTAATTTTGCGTTCCATTTGCAATTATTTTTCGGAATAGTTTCTATATTTATAAGAAACATATAATATCAAGTGAGTCAGTGAGTGAGTTATTGTTTAACACAACTTTGGCCATTTTTCAGCCATTAGCCAATGGATAATATGTACCAATCATTATGCCAAATGATTGTTGAAAGATATCCTACCTCCATCCTTTTCTGTATATATACACGTACTTGTTTAAAATTGTACACTATTGTTCAAATACGATGATGTATCAGGATGGTTTATTGTTGATACAGTGTCAACTGACTCGAGGTAATGCCTTGATCTTCCTTAACAAGCAAATATGCTCACAATCTTACTCATCTGCCAGGGGATTGTAAGCTATAAGGTGGAAATAAAGCTCATCTCCTGTCATTATTGCCTTGATGAGACTGTCTGGCGGACATTGATAAATTTGTCACCATTGTCAACATACATTACTCTTGCTTTCCTCCGCACCTGCCTCGGATTATTGGACATCATGGACACAGTATATTGTTTCATCACATCTTTGATAAAGATATGCATTTTTCAATGATAAACACTCCCCTAAGAGATGGTACATATGGTTTAAGTGCATGTTTAGAATAAAAAATAACCAAACCACTTTGTCATTGGGATACACTGTGTGCAATTAACTTGCTACGAGACTCACATTGTAAAACGTTTAAAAAAACTACAAATCCATATAACTTGACATGAAAATTAGTTGTCCTGCTTTCCTACGCATCTGCCTCGGATTATTGGCTATCATTATATTGTTTCATCACATGACGAGTGATTGTGCATGTAACTACTTTGAAAATGGCATAGTTTTTATATCTTGACTTGAAAATTAGTTGTCTTCAATATGTGTATTGATACCTTTCTTTACGTTACATTTCAATTAGGCAATACGAAGCTTTGCTTTTTTTTATTTACATCTACCAAATGAGTCATTTGTGTCTACTGTAGACTACATATTATTCATGAATAAAATCAAGAGTTCTATTGTATTCACTGATATATTTCAAAATTAGTTTTTAAACTTTTGTTTAATTACATACGATAATAGGAGGCATAAAGCAGTGGTGAATAATGATCTTCACATGAAATCTACCTCGAAAGTCAGGCAAATTTCAAATTCAGGTGGCACAGTTCTCTATGGCTGTCACAATTCAGTGCTCATTTAGTATGCTTTTTTGAGCAAAGATTCATTTTGCACCACGTCTTTGTTATTGAAGTCCCATATGATCATCATAACATATGAAAAAATAACCATTTGTTAGAATTATCGGAATCAAAATGAGCCGTGATGACGTCAAATGATGTTTTATTAATGATCTTGAATTACCTCTGCTTGACAGACATCAGGGGGTTAGAAATGAGTCATTTGGAGTAATTCAGTTACTGTGAAGACAATTATTAAAATTTGTTTTTGAGATGTTGCATGATGAAATATAAAGAAAGGTTTTAAGGAATTCATGAATCAAATACAACGGTTATTTATACATTTCCAAGGTTAATATGTGTCCTTAAGACACCAATCTTATTCCATCCCGTCTGGCATTACATCTCATCACAGGCATCGTGATTAAACATAACAAACTTTGTTACGAAGCAGTAACATGATTACAAAGAGCTGATTTGTTAGCCACTTAGCTTTAGGTCTTTAGCTAAAAATTGGATATACACATATATATATATCACTTCAGCATAACGCAAGCTCGCTCAATATTGTTTTATTCAGGTCAATAAAAAAAGATATTGACCTCTACAAAAGTCTATATTTGTGTGATGTAGCACACTGTCCTTATGGATACAACAGAAGAATGGAGGTTCTATGTAGCACTGATAAATTGTTTTGGCAATAAAAACAACAGAAAGACACATTAGCTCAGCATTTTGTGTCAAATTAAAACATAAAGGTGTGTGTGATCATTTGTAAATCATTGTCAGTCTACCTTATCCAATTTGGTGATAACATCTCAAACCGAATCAACCTTAACTGCCCACTTTGTCAGGTAATCTATATAAATCTCGCCTCGACACCCCGAGCTTGGTGCTTCTAGTGGTGATTGAACGACTTTACATTGCACAGTTTTGTACTTCATTACCTCTGTCCATCTTCAAAACTCCTCTCAAAGCTCCTGCAAACGTGTTTAGAATCTCCAAGTGCTAATATCTAGATGTGAAACCGTTAATTCGTTGTCAGTTTAGATTCCTTTAGGAATTATTTGTATGATATACCATTGCTTTGGGTGTCTTGTCATTTTCAATATGCCTCCTCTCCGCCAATGGTTTTTGCCAAATACATTTGTGGTACTTTTAAAAAGGAAGTGGTACTCTATGAACTTATTTGTTCGTCGCTGACTTTCCACATTTCATATATACTGTCACCATTACCTCTCATGGTATTAGGAATCTGTAACACTGATCTGCAATTTTGTCACATTAAAATTACTACTAAGTTACCAAAGACATACCTAATTTCATCTTTATTAACACACTAGATCAACAGTTCTTAGCTTTTATTTCCCATGTCTTACATAATGGACTTTTTGTACTTATTCTAAGCATTTTGATTTTTGAAACGACATCAATCATATTACTTATGGTGAACCATAGATGTAACAAGTGAACTGTTGTTTAAATCAACACTCCTTAGCTTGTATTTGTTATGTCATTCACATTCGTCTTAAGCATTTCAATTTTGGATCATATCATGAAAATTATGAAATAGGACTGAGTGAAGTGTTCAAGGTGAATAGACAACATATTTGAAAGATTCAAACTCAGACATTGAAGCCAGCATGCTTTTTGAACATGATCGTGCAATACATCTGTAACGAAAGGCTCAATAGATATAGAAACGATTCCTAAAGCTATGGTTACACCCTGTAAACATTTACTCACTCAATCACAATATACATTGGATATGTCAAGAACTGCTGTGGTATCAACTCAACTGATCAAACACAGCAGTGTTACCATGATCAATAGGTTCCATCCTGAAATCAATGTAATCTGATCTTTACCGTCTTATCATTGTTTCCTCAGACGTCTTGATCCATAGAGATTATTAACTTCGTGTGTTTCCGTATCATTAATATCATATAATAGGAATAACATTTTTATTATGCGAGCCTTTGCTGAGCATTTTACATATATTTTTATTCCTATTATATGATATTAATGATACGGAAACACATGAGGTTGATAATTTCTTTATCATATAATGTCATTTAGAAATAAACGGGTTTAAACGAAAATATGATTCCTACTTAAAATATGTATGACCTAGATTTCGCGGAGTAATTGTTTTCACAATAAACCAAGGTGAAGGTCATATTGTCGGCGATCAATAGTTGTGAACAGTCTAGAAATAGTCCTTCATTAAATTATTTTTTTCACAGTGTTAGAAACGTCTTCTGCAATCTATCAACATTTTCAGTATTATTCCCAGTGCACGAGTAAATATTGTATTTTTTTATAACACAAAATGTGTAAGAACCACTGGTCAACGTCGCTACAACAGGGGAAGTAACTCTAACTGCATTTGGAAAGGTGCATTGTCATTGTTGTTACGCCAGTTCAGTTACGGTATCCTTAGACAAAACGCCGACTATTTGCAAAGGTGAAGTTGTTGCGTTTGTTACTCCGCTACTAGATAATGTGTATTATCACTAGAATATCATTTGTTTTGGCTGATAAGTTGGTAACCGACATGGTCAAAGCGATCTAGGCCTATGTTATTCACGAAAATTGAAGCACATATTTTTTTGATAGTCGATATTGTTAGATGCATATCGTTATATTTTGTAAATGAACGATGAAAACAACTTGAAATGCTTCGATAACCAAGCTATAATTTCTTAAATACGAATGTGTTATAAGTTTACCCTGACGTCTTTTGTACGATATTTTATTCGATAAAAAACACAAAACCTGAAAACTCCCGATGACGTTATCAATGGTCAGTGACCGTTTTAGGACTCGCATGACATGCATGGAGTTTTGAGAAAATAGTTCGTGTTTTGACCTAATTTGCATCTTATCAGATTTTGAGGCAATCGGATACCAAGTTTATCAGATAGTTTATCAGATTACACCCTCCATTATATGATAAAATATCAAACACTTTTTCATAAAACAATATCTGCATTTGAAATATAATTTCTTAATTTGATTTTCTCAATAGACAGGCTTATTTCTACTCTCTGACATATTTGACAATCAAATGTATAAATGTATCACCAAGTCTTTATATGTTTTATATAAAAAACAATATTTTACAGTGATCAGTAATATGGCATAAGGCAATTAAGATTCTGGAGACGTGTAAGATGTTAAAAAATATGTCACAAGTTATTTGTGAAATGATTGTAACATTATCTTCGATGTTCCTTGGTTATCAATTGATGGTAAAAATGCTGTGAAGTGAACTGATGTTGATGTACCGAAGACAGCATATGTTAATTATAGTTTAGTAATCAGGTTTATTTACTCGTCATATTCACTCATGTCTTAACTTATATCCCTTCTTGTAGCTCAAACTCAAACTTTTTATTCTCTGAAAACCGCCAAAGGCGGAAGATGAGATAAACATATATACATTTTTCATGTAAACAAGACAGAGGTTTACTGATAAAATAATAATTTATCTTTAAATTGTGTTGAGTATTTGATTAACAACTTAGAAAGGTTTTATAAATAGTTTTTTTAGGATAGACATGTTTGGAAAATTCAAATATTTGGCCTTGTAGCTATGTTAAGTGTTCAGTAAGGATATCTTTTGTGTCATTTTGGTTCATTTGAGCTATTAGTTTTAGATCTTCTCACTTATGCAAGTTGTTATTATGAATAAAAAAAACAACAACATTGAAACCACAAACATGTTTTTGTTCTAAAAGACTTCAAACTCATTAGATCCAATTATCTGTCAGATTGTCTACTGCTGAGTTGGCAAAAACAACATTAAACAACTCCAATCTCAATAATGATTGTAATTTTAGAAGACAACGTTTTTTGGCCTTTCTTATTTGCGCCCACTCAAAAAGTGATATATTCTCTCAACATCTTTTGCATGATCTACAATATACCTAGCTTACGGTAGACAGTCGTGACAATGTAATCATTTGACATATAGACTCCACAGAACATTGTTGCCTTATATGGTTTTAGGCATCTATCCTGAACTGAAGTACGACATACATTTATGCATGAAAAACGTGTTAGGATTAGTATAGGAATTGTAAATATGTATAATTTTTAATGATTGTTCCTGATATAATTTGTATGCCAATGAAGAATACACATGCACCATTGATAAAATGAAAATTCATGTAATGACAGTAGATATGTAATAAAAATCACAGGACGGATGTTTTTCTGTTTTTCTGTTTTTCTGTTGATGACGTGTTTGTCAGTTTATGACGTGTCCTACAAGGGTATAAAGGCAATGCTTTTTTGCTTTTTTGTTTGTTCCTAACCAATAAGGCATATCTGTCACATTTATGACAAAGTACTGAATTTCTGTCACAAGAGTTTGCAAATTTCGGGTGAGATGACTGATAGAACAAACTCACCCGATTAAACACATTTATGTTGATTAATCTTTTAGCCTATAGTTTAAATGTTCATTGTAAACATTAATGAAGAGCAAAATTGACATTATACGGATTTATGTTCATTCAGATCATTTAAAGGACAAACAACTTTAAAGGGGCAGTAGCACGTTTTTAGGGGGAATATAAGGTGATGTCACGAAAATGAAAATTAATGGTTCCAATCGAAAGACAATGTATTTAAACTAAATGGAGCAGTAATAATTCAAATATATAACGTAAAGTTTAGCTATGCGATTCCTTTTCTTACACAAAATGAATGAAAGGTGTTCACACAAAATGGCCGCCAATGGATTTCATGTAAATCGTCATACTTTGACTATGAATGATTGGCTTGTTAAAAGAAATTTTTGACACTGTCAAAATAATTCATTTAGCATTAACTAACTTATATCAGTGAAAATTTTAAAATATAAAATTATCAAAAAACGTGCTACTGCCCCTTTAAGTAGCTTTATTGAAAATGTATTTACCTTTCTGATATTGTTCATGATTTGCTAGAACTGTTTTTCGCAATTCATCAAAACAGCGATATGTCGAAACGTCACTTTCAAAGAATAGAGAAGTTGATTGACTTGTCGAAGTTGATTCCGTTATTTTTTATCACAATAATACGTTGTTGTCACAAAATAATAGTGTTAAATTTCTTATCATTTCAAATAATTGCTGTATCACTGAACTACAATAAAAGTCAAAATGCACAATATATATTCATCATTTTGTGTATACAATAATAAAACTTCAAGAGCATCTAATAAATTAAGTGTCCGGGGAATACACCTGTGTTGTATCAAATTACTCTAATAGTGAAACATATCTCTAGTGAACTGAATATACTTAAAGTCTCAAATCTTCTCTTATTACATATTATTATATTATCATATTTAAGAGTTGAGATATCAGCTTGTAATATTATTTTGTAACTAAGTATGGAATCATCAAATATCCCAAGGTTATCAAAATTCAGTGATCGTTAGATAGTAAGGGAATAAGTGGAGCAGCACTAAGCCTTCAAAATCAACTTAAACTAACTGAGTTATTGCAAGTGAAGAAATTTATTTTTTTATATTTAATCAAACTGTGCCTGGGCGAGGTTGTCCAAGAGTAGAAAGATAATAGTTTATGTTGACGGGCACGTCGTTTTCACTCTGGTAACTCCTATATTAGGTACTGTATATTGTTATAATTATAGTTGTTTCTTTAGATCTTCATCTTATTATGTTTCTAAAAGAGCTTCATCACGAAGTTGTCTTTTTCTTCAAATGCAATTTCATTTCATGATCGATGTTGTTGTTGGATACAATGCAATAAATATAAGTGTCTGTTTGAAAAAAGCTCTTAAGGTTCAAGTGTGAACACTGGTCACTTCCCAACATCCTATCGAATTCCCTTCAATGTTAAAGTTTGGTTTTTGCTGTATAAGTAAAAAGCCTGCTTGAACTGATCTGACTGCGAGCGACCACACATTATAAAGAAAGTATTTAGCTTAGCAAATTAACTCCTGAGGGTACTTCCTTGTTACTCCTGACGTTTTCTAAAAACTAATAAACAACATTTTGGAGGCAGAAATGAAATACACAGGGCAATATTTCTATCAGGTTTCCATTTGAATTAAATACCACAAATAGCAACACATAAACCCTAAATCATAAAAAAAAGATAAAACTGTGGTCGTATTTCTAACCCAAGTTAAATTAGATTTCCTCTATACAAAATAACATGTACATACGGAAAAAAGTTCAATTCGAAAACTAAAAAATGATGCTATGACAAAGTTATCGTACTATGAATAAATTTATGACTCTTAACATAAAAATTTAGATTTTGTTAAAAAGTTCTTAAAAAAAGATCATCCATGTAGAACTTTTATGAAATTACGATTGAATTTGTAATGGCACTGAAATTTCACCCAAAATAAATATGGCTGTAGTGCCAAAACTAGGCAGTAGACCATGAGTTTCAGACACCAAAAATAACATTTGTGTTATCAACTTCCAAACATCAACTCATCTGTTATCTTACAAAATAAGGAAGTCACTGGTAGTTGAAATGGCATCCCTTTTTTCAACAGTTCTTGTCAATTATGGACGAAATGGATGGCATCATACAATTTTGGAATAATCTTTGGATTCTTCTGAGTTCAATATGTTAATCAAACACTTCTAATTGATTTATAGGGGTCATTACAGTTAACACTGATATCTTTTGTTATTAAACCATTTCCCTTTGAATTTTGGTTTTTGGAGAATTTGCGACTTTGAAGGTTATCAGATGTCTGAATAGTGACTTTTGACTAATATGTTTATACCAGACGCTTATTTCTACAACTTCATGTACATCGCCTTCTTTCTTATCAGGCAACTTTTGCAGCTGAAACATCGTGGCGGTGCTTAACCTTTTTCCATATGTATATTTTCTGTCTGGACCAGTTTGTCATCTCTTTATAATTGAAATATATATTGTAAAAACGAAAGAGAGGGTATCCTAAGTTGGAGAACTTGTCCCCAATCACATTCATTGTGAATAAAATATGTTAAAACCAAAGTGGCAAAATTCTTTAGAAAATTAAGCTTAAGGATCTTCAATATTTGATTCAGATGATTTACTCACGTGTCTGTCATCCACCTTACATCTGTAGTTTCAGTAAGTGTAAAACATTGTGAATAATAGGACAATATTGATCTGAAAAAGATACATATTTTAACGTCATATACTTACTGAAAACTGCTTACAGTTAACTGTTTCATAAAATTAAGGGTTCATATGTATATAAAATCACAATGTTTTGTGAAAGTTGTGTAAAATCAACTGTAGTAGAGACAACTTTCTCTGCATTGAGGTTGAGATGGAATCTTTGTGCACTATTAAAGGTGCGAAATACAAACTATTGAACTGACAACGGAGTTTACCCATATATTCAAAAGTCTGTAGCAAGATACAGCTTGAAGCTGACTAGCTAACAAACCAATTTATCCTAACTTACTTATTGAAAATTACGTTACTGCTTCTTAATAAAGGATTTTATATCAGATCAATATGTCCGTAAAGCAGAGGTAATGCCAGACAGGACATTGCTGTATGTAGGGCACATATGTGTAAATATCATATCGTAAGTGTTCTGAATGTCGTTATAGCTACTACGTCTGTTTGACCTAGACCATAGCCACCTCAGAATAGGCGAGTTTAGAAGCTGCTGGTACGATCAGTGTTAGTCCTGTTGTCAAAATCTGAGTTTCATATACGCCCTAGGAGCTCCACTTGAAAAGGAATTTGTACTACTGTGGATAGTATGATCTCGATATACCTTTGCTGGTCTCTATCCAAATCTTGATATCACTATAATGTTTTAACGAATACAAACTATCAATGCCTTAAATGTTTTATGTCCTTTAACAGATTACAATTCCAACCACGTGTACCTCAGCTTTGTAGATTATGAATTGTAATAAAGGTCAAATTTCGTAATTCAAATTTGTTCAATTTTGAAGAAAGTGAAACCTTTTAAGAGAAAGGGCTGTTAAGGTGCGAGATATATCCTGACAAAGTGGGCAGCTGATGTTAATTTAATTAGAAATCCTAGCTCTGAAGCAGATTTGAAATGTGATTGAAATTGATTGCAAATGAACGTAGGCTGAGGTGAGTATTGATTGGATCGAAACTGTTGTTCTCAAGTGTCTCTCAGTGGCGGGGTAGGCCGGGAAAGTTTATTTCCCTGACTTCATTGAGATTTTGTCTTCTTTTCAATCAATGGCCTAGTTATCCTTAAACACATTATTTGAGAGATTCACTAGATTAATGATTCTCAAGATTCTTGAGAAAAGGGTTTTAGAACTATTTGTCTGATGAACAATTGACCTACTAAAGAGGTCGAGCAATGCAAAACAGATAAAAACAGAAAAGGTATCATTTAAACAAGGGACTTCGACTCCTCCAAATATCTGTCCCCATTACTGTTTGTCTTCATCCAACCATACAGTATGCACTCGCCGACTTCATTCCTTGAGATATTTGTTATTTACTGCTTTATGTTTGGAGGATTAAACTCATCAATAACTGTGATGAGCTGGAAACTTTGTATACTTGGATTCATCATCAAAAGTCAATTGAATTATAGTTCAGTAGACTGTTACAAAGTGGCACATCTTTGTTTCAAATGAAAATGAGTAATTAGTTAATTACAATTAATGTTGATATCGTTAATACACCAAACGCCTAATAGTGTAATTAATATATATATCCGGGGACCAACCAGTTATGTAAACACAAAACTAGGTATTCTCCTTGGGAAAAACATAAAGATAAAGCTTATTTCACTCTCCGAACGAGAATAAATGGTTTGTTAAAGTTTGGTATGAATTATTGGTGTAATTGTGTTTTGTCTCATTATTGGTATTCATTATTATTGTTATGTATTAGGCAAACATATCAGAAAATACATAAAATCTATAATCATGTTTTTCTGACACTGACTCTAATGTTGCCTTAAACAATATTATCTTCAATTTATCTATTAATTTATCTTTTCCTTTGTTTAAATGATACAAATGAATTATTCTTAATACAATTTCTAACGCTTATTTATGCAGACAATACTGCTTTGTTTGGCGACAGTCCAAAAGCATTGCAGCTGTCGAGTGATCACTTTTATGAATATATGAAATTTTTATGACATTTATAGTAAATGGCTCTAAGCTATAATAGTTATCTTTGGGTTTGGGACAGGTAAATCTAATAAATGCTCATTTAAATTTGGCAAACAGAATATCGATGTTGTTGATATTAATAATTACTTAGTATTAACCTTTCATAAAAATAGACTTCTCATTTATGCTATGAAAAAACTCGCACAGATCTTGATCTGCCTTTGTGGGGAAAGAATGTATCGTGATAAATTTCAAAGAATAGAACATGATATAAAATAAACTCATTACAGAACAATATTGAATATTGACATACATGTACATTAATGAAAATAAGATAAAATATATCCACTGATTGGACCTATAAGTTAAAACATAAAGGTTCTCCTTTTTGCATAATGATCTAGGTTCCTATCAAATAAGTTGTGCATTTGAAAAACAACTTTTTAAATTTGATATTCCTTCGCACTTTTTGTTTTTTTAAAAACCCAAATTTGTTGATGCCAGTTCGTCTGTCCCTGTTCTATTCCTGTTCCCAGAACTCTTAAAACACTAGACAAAGTCCTTATTATCCCAAAATAATTGAGGTTAAATAAATAAGGGTTCCAGAACGTCTACAGCATGTGAGATCAAAGTCCTAACAGTTTCTACAAAATAATTGATGGGTTTTTTTCAAATGAAGGCCACTGTTGTTTTTACATGCTGCATTTATTGATGGTTTTGAAGAATACCGTTTGAATATGGATCTTGCATGATTGGCTTTGAATTCACTATGTGAGTCCTTTGAAAGTTCATTTCAATGATAATTGATAATGTGAATAATCTGTTTTACATTTTTAACATAACATTGAAATTGAATAATAACAATCGCATGTAGTGCTGAACGTTTGACATAACTTAAATCACTCAATTTTATTATACATTATTATTTATTATACAGAATACAGAACTTCTGTAGTATCAAATCAAACTGAACACCCACCGGAGGGTCGATAAGTTCCATTCTGAAATGAACGGATTCCATCCTTTTCGGAGCTATCCATGCTTTTCCAGACGTCTTGGGTCAATATCAAACACTTTGTTATGAAGCAATTTCTGCAATCAATATCTTGTTACATAATTTGATTTTCTTAACGGACGGGTTCATTTATGTTGCGCACTCACATACCTTACGCTGGACAACCATATGCACACCGACAAGTGTTAAAATATGAACATATTATTTGTGTGACACAAATGAAAGAAACAAACCACGGTGTTAGACCCTCATCCTGTATCCTCTTGGAACATACTCAGGCCATTGTCCTATAATACAAATAACTTGCTAGATAACAATTGTTACCAAATGCAATCAAGTCAAAGCTTTTAAACTAAGTCTTTGTAAAGCCTACAGGAACAGCACGATTGCAGTACGATGGTGCAACGGGAATAAGATGCATATGCGAAGCTTTTGACCAACTGCGGAGAAGCATCACATGATCTATTGAAGGCTGCTGGCAAGCGTGTCATGACTCCTTATGTCGATTCGTTTTAACCTACCAAACGTTTATTCATTATCTGAAATTTTGTTTATTGTAACTTGGCATTACATTATCTCAAAACTAACAACTTTGATATTGTGTCCATCGTGAGTGAATCGCTAAGATACATGAACTATTATGAGAGCTACTTAAGGATCTATTTTCAATATGTAGTGAAGTTTAATAACTTAGAAAGTAATCTTACTGTATTTGTAATCAAGCTAGAGAAAATAGGACACCATTCATTAAATAGGAGTCAAGTTACAAAAATGAACTAAACAACATCCCTGGCATGCCGATTTGAAGGCGAATCAAATGTTGCCATCCAACAATTACGGTCCTAAATGTACGCTTGAAACTGTCCTCATCACATACTAGTTTTCGTTTCTTTTTCTCCAAATCCGGTACTAGTTGCCGCCAATGTTCATACCCATCGAAACAATTGCTGTAACTTAGATTCAAGAATATTAAGTCTACATATAGAATGTTGCCTATTATAGTTAAGGTATAGATCCTTAACCGAAGAAGGACAAATGCTTGGAAAATAAGATGGGAGTGGTATAAGTAATGTAAATCAGCAATGACATTTTACTGATTGTACCTTATTAAATATGAATATTTGCCTGGTAGAGGACGTAAAACATGAAACTAAACAGTCTAATAAGGATAAAAAAGTAATGCTTTTCTTTTGCACTCTTTTCATCATCCGGACCCCTTAGACTCATTAATGAAAATATAGAACCAGTTTGATTGGAAAAGATGACAATTGAACTTTAGCAATATAAGTTTCAATGACATATTAGTTTTCACAATGTTCTAAAATTACTAGTTAGATAACATTATGCCCCTCGTGGAGACTATAAAAACCGCAAACATACCTTGATGAAAGCCTTTTAGGTATATTTGAACTAATGTTTTTCGATATTTTCGAAATGTTAATTTTGAATATTAAACAAATATATAAATTGTCTGTTTATATCTGAATGAGATGCTTGAATTTTTTTAAGGTCAAATCCGGTTAGGTTGCTGCATTAAAACTAGCGATTATCTATATTATTGATGGTTGATATGCCCTAAGCATAATCTTTGATTCTTTTTTCTGTCAGGCACTTTCTCAGGTTTTCTAGTATCTTGATCAAATATCAAACATTATTATACATTTTCAAGCAATAATAATATTATGCTGTGTAAGATTGTAAACAAATGACTTTTTGAAATACTTCCCACTCCCCTTCGTGAAATTAATGATCTGGGCCTAGATTTTCGAAGCTCTCTTAGTGCTAAGATAGTCTTAGGCCAATATTAATAAATGGCAATTAGGACTATCTTAACCCTAAGAGAGCTTCGAAAATAGAATTCCTGAATATTTCGAAAACATTATATGTCAGCTCTTATCCAAAATGCAGCTTCTACAAAAAATGCTTTACTTGAAAAACTTCAGCCAGTGTTTTCTCGCTTTCTTGTGAGCCTCTTATGTGTTGGACTACTTTGTCTTCATCAAAGTACCTACATGCTCACCTTCATGTTGTATTTTCAGTGCACTTAGTGAGTTTACGTTGGTACATGTACTTACCACGTGAAATCAGAAGAGGAGAACGGTTTACAGTGTCAGAAACATATACATATGGCCAGGCTACAACATCAACCGAGTTGTTTGCTGATCTTGTTGGTCTTTTCCTTTTACCTCCTTTACCTCGACCACTCATTCTGTAACAAAACTACTTCACCCTGGGTCTTGTCAAGTTGTTTTAAAGGGGCAGTAACACGTTTTAGGTGAAATGTAAATAATTAGTTTCAACCGAACGACAATGTATTTAAACTAACTGAAGCAGTAATAAGTAAAATATTTAATGTACAGTTAAGCCATGTGATTCCTTTGTCTTAGACAATATGAATTAAAGGTGTTCATATTACATACATTTAGCATTAACTAAAAATTATCAGTGAAAAATAGAAAATAAAAAATGGTAAAAAAACGTGCTACTGCCCCTTTAATGCTAAATGCATTATTTTGATACTGCTAATTTCACAAACCAATCATCCATAGTCAGAGAACCAAATATAAATATATATATTAAGTCCATCGGTGACCATTTTGTGTGAACACCTTTAATTCATTCTGTGTAAGAAAAAGGTATCGAATGGCTAAACTGTACATTATATATTTGCTATATATAATTATTGCTGCTCCATTCAGTTTAAATACATTGTCTTTCAATTGGAATCATTTATTTTAATTTTCCTCACATCACCTTATATTCCCCCTAAAAACGTGCTACTGCCTCTTTAACGTACGTCAGGGAAAAAATACATATATAAATTAATGTATGTATATAAAGAAATAAAAAAAATTCAAAAACGTGCTACTGCCCCTTTAAAAGATATATTTTGTATATTAACATAACACTTAAAACGTTTGTTTGAACATCTGAAAACGTTTATATTGATTGTTATAGCAATAAATGCTTGAGAATGTGTACAGATCAGAGATATCAATATTCAGTTGTTATCAGTATTTGCATTGACTTTCATATTAAATTAGTGAAGCATAGGCACTTTAATTTTGAAAGTAATAACACAAGTTTATTGATTTTGAATATGAAATCATCTCAGTTATTACGTTTTCTGTTTAACTTGCCATTGTTTATCTTAGAATAAACAAAATTATACACAAAGAACTAATCAAGTAACCCAACATGTCTAAGAGAAACAAAAGATCTGATACTAGTAACCAATGAACATGATAATAAAAGTGTTCTATCTGAAGTGGTCAATACATCAAATGAATCATATTATCACAAGAGAATAAATTTTATCAAACTATATACATGTTGTGATGCTTAATTAGGTAATTTGTGTAAAAATCAAAATATATATACACACTCTTTCGAGCTACAGTATTTTCATGAACACGCATATGCCCGCAACAACAACATATGGTGTATGAAAAGCGGTTTTACTTACATAGGACTTGAAAAGTAAATATATCATTCTTGGATAATACATTTTTTTTAGCTTTCAAAATTCCTGACGATTTAGCACGCACTTTCTCGTGGTACAGCATTTCAAATCAAAACAATCTTATATATTGTCGATTTCGCCATTTACGTCATAAAAATGAAACGTACAGAAAATCTATTACTACTTTTGCTGAAATGCGTCAACATTGAAACACTTACAGTTATTTGATATTTGACCCATATATATTTATTCTACAATATCAAAATATCACTTCAGTTTTTTTAGTATCTGTTTAGTTTCAGAAACATTTATGACTCGTGAAGAAGTTTATTTCGAGTGTTGCCCAAGCCCTATCATCAAGAATATACTGACGGGTCACACTTCTACAATATATATATTGAGATACCCCGTGATAACGTTAACATAGTTTTAGCATTAGTAATTAACTATTTATGTTTAGGATTAGAGCTTACCCCAGCTTGATTTTAGAAACCTGTAGTATAGAAAGTCAACTCAAGAATAAAATGAAAATGACTGGAAATTACCTTTGACAATTGATTTATGGTTGTAACAGTTGGATTGTATTTTATCTGCAAGTAATTTATTTGTTGATTTATGCACATGGTTTCAATTTATTAGCTGCACAACGCCTGATGAAAATAAAATTTGTTTTAATGATTTGTAGTAAAGTGCTTTGTTTTTCATTGTTAAGGTTATAATTAAGGCATTGGCTCTGTAGTTCATCAAGCTTCGTATTAAATTTAGGTTACGGTGTTGTCATCGTGGTTCATCCCTGAGTAGTGGCCACAAGGTCGCCAAATTTGCATTTAAGACTGATTATGTAAGGCATCTCTACAAGACATTTCAGCATTTTATTCTCTGTGCTTCTGGAGAAGACGATCAGAAAAGGGGCAAACAGGGTTTAGCAAGGGACACATGATCATTAAATCTTAAATAAAGTGTGTAGGCGAAGTGATATCAGATACCAGTAATCAATTCAGAAATGCAAATTGCTCAAACATTCCCAAAAAAGTAAAACGTTGTAACGGACCAACCCTAAATTGATTATAAACTCTACCAAATCTGCAATTGATAGTCTGTAGAATGCGATCTCAAGGCTTTAAAACAAACTTGGTAGGGGGGAGGATCTTTAAAAATAAAAATATAATGTCATGGAGTATTACATGCCGCACATTTACCCCTGGGGGTATTATACCCCCGGGGTAAATTTTCCCCCAGGGGCAAAAGTCAAATATTGCATTGCGTTTATATGAAATGAAATTGCAATACCTAGGGGCATTTTTTTCTCTTCATATGTTGACTTTTATAAGGATATTCAGTTTTGCCCCCTGGGGTATACAAAGTAAAGTGTTTACATGACAGGTTTGCCCCCAGGGGTATTTATACCCCCGAGGGTATCTGATTTGCCCTACCTCCAGACCAGGGATAAATATTTCGCACTTTGCCCCCGGGGGTAAGTATACCCCTCTTAAAAATTGCGTTTACATGACGAATTTTCCCCCCCCTTGGGGCAAAAAATTGCTTTTTCCCCCGGGGGTAACCGCACATATAAACGGGGCTGTAACACAAGATTGGAGCTGTTTGAGGAGAAGAAGATTAAAAATACGCTTTAACTGCCTTGTATCATTGACCCTTACTTGGGGCCGCAGTACCGCCAAAGCTATCATGATCATCACTAGTCAAGGAGTCTCTACACAAAGTAACAGCTTTTTTGGCCTTATGCATCTGGAGAAGGCAATGACGAAGGTTTCAAGGACGAGACCAATGTGACCCTGATAAGGGGCCACAGGGCCACGAAATCATAATCCCCACTAGTCAAGGACTCTCTACACGAAGTTTCAGATTTCTAGGCCTTATGCTTTTTTAGAAGAAGATGAAAATTGGTATTAAGGAGGTGGCCCCTGTGACACGTATAAGAAAAGATATTAATAATGATTTTATTTAGTCAAGGATTCTCTACATACACATTCAGCCTTCTAGGCCATATGCTTCTGGAAAAGACATAAAAATGCAAAAAGCTTACGCACGGACGCTTGTCAACAGGCCAGATGAGCTAAAAAGTTCTGCTTTTTATATAATTTTGCTGTGTACAACAATTGTTTCATAATGACGCTTTATGTTATCTTATGTAAAATAGCAAAAGTTCAGTTGCTATACACAGTTTAAGGGAAAACATATGCGATGACTTAAACACAGTCGAAAAACAAGCAAATTCTTAGAAACATGAACCTGCAAAATAGTGAAACAATTTTTGCTATTCTTCAACACAAATGCGTGGCATTATTTATTTATATATAATTCATTGAATATGGATATGGATATATGTACTGCCTGCGGACCCTTTAAAAAATTGGTTACATATATTCATTTTCGTTATTAAATTCCCTTTTTTTAATTGTGAAAAACAGTCGTCTATTCACAATTACATATTACTTATAAAACAAGTAAACACTATCATACGCATTGCTTTGGCTTGCTCAGATAATACAATTTTTCACAAAGATGAATCATCCTATCAATTGTATAAGTAGGTACACCACCAATTCTGCCAATCCTAGTAATTGTCAGTAAAAGAAAAAGTAATAATTTCACGAATTTCTGACTGACATGTGAATTTGTTACAAATATTTATTTATTTGATATAAAAGTTAAACTTCTCTGTATACTTGATATGTAGTTGTCATTTCTAGAATCATTAATCACAATCTTAAGTCGCTTTCAAAATATCATCTTGTGCCATTGTTGACAAGTTTTATGCAAATACAAATAATGGAAATATCTCAATCAATTTCCTGGATATATGTTTATATGCAAATAAATGGTAATTATTGAATCTATCAGAAACCCTAGTGTTTGCCCATCGTCTTTGCCTCAGGGACCTCGTGCAGATTATAAAAGAAAACCTTCCCTAAATATCTCTGACCTTTTTAGATTTAGCTTAAGGAAAAGCACAAATATTAGTCCACATTCTATAACTGGATATCGTATAATAATATATGTATTCTATGTTGTGAATATTCGAAGTTTGATTTTTTTGTTTTTACTTCAATATGTCACTATGATAGTGCGATAAAATGTAAGTAAATAGAAGACAATGTACACATGCTCCTTAGATGTTTTAGAGTAGTAATGTATATAGACAATATTCATGAGGATTTGCTATTGTTTACATCTTCTATTTTGTACCTCAGTCTTAGAAAATTATAAGTAAGATATTATACACATCAACATTAAATCAAATGCACAGAGTTGACTATTGATGACAAAATCTCAAAGCTTTTAAACATTTGACCAATTTCCATGCAAGTCGTTTTACTGAGACCTTGAAGGGGCACTTATTTATTAAATGTGTCTGCAGACATGTCTTCATGTTTACAGTCAGTTTGTGCTGCTGTTCATGCACCCTTCAAGTCACTAGTCGTATTATGTTTAGCATTCATAAATACATAGGATTGTGTCGAAATCAGAAACTTATATTTTCTATATTTTTCAGGCTTCAAATAGTTGTCGGCAATAAATATCTAAAGGAAGTTTAACTTTACCTTGACATATTGAATTTGATATTTTGATAACATGGAAATAACATAAAACTTAAATGAAATCACAATATGCTAAATGCGTAGTCTTCTTAAAAGGCAATTTACACTGTTTTTTGTGTGTGGAAACATCAATGTCTTAAAGATTTCTCTATATTTCAATTAAAACTAAACCCTAGAGTCATAATCCGGAAATAGTAATGGGAATCCTAAATAAAAGACGGGAAACCATCTACCGAAGCAAGCATTAGTCCCATAAATGAAGTTAATTACTGGAACCCTCCAGTCACGTAGCAATGTGTGTCTGAGACACTTCATTGTGGAGTCCAATGCTTGCATTCATCGGTTGTAATGTTAATGAGAATGATGTGTGTTATTTCTTCTGTTCTTTTTAAATTAGTTCATTTATTTCTGATATGTAATTATTAATAATAAACCAATGTGTGAGCAGGCAATGATTGCAACAACTAAGGATCATGCAAAATAAAAATTGACACAGGCAACCATTTCATGTCTTCCGCATCACCTCCATATTGACAAGGTTTCTCGGTGTTTGAGCAAGTGTTTACTCTGCTAGGAGCTGTTTACTGTGATGCCATTTCTGGACTCCTGTGATATCAATTCCCTCCAGCTAAGTATGTTCTCATCGATCAGAGATGACTGGAATCTCACTCAGCAGCTGCTTGTATCAGATTTGTATCATAGAGGCTGATTTACTAGTTTATCATCTGGTTTCTGGCCAGAGTATCACAATAAAGACAGTGACATACTATAATTGCAAAATTCTAATTATCTTATAAACATAATTTTTCATGATTTGATCGCTTCTAAAACTTGTGTCTCTTATAAAAGTTTGATTTTTAATTCATGCAGCATCACCATTGATAATTTTCTAGACGTTGTATAAAAAGGTTGTTTATCACCTTTCATTGACGTTTCGTTGATATTGTGTTTAAGAATTTTATACAACTTGTGGAGTTTATAAAGTTATCTCCATTAGTCCTTTGTCTATGTTGAGTGTATATCACTGAGCTCGTTTGACACATTGGATGTTGATACTTATATGTATGCACAAACATTAATAGTGTCAGCATTTCCTGACACTAAAGACAAAATAACTAACACTATTTCCTTGTTCTTTTCAGGAAGACATGCAATGATTAGTGAAAAAGACTTGACTAGAGTTTGTAAATCTAGTGCAAACACGGAATAAAATTGTTGTTTTAAGGATTTTATGAAGATCTGTATACCTTCATTTTGTGAAGCCTTGAATCCATTACTAACGGACGATACAATAGTTGATTATTTAAATGATAATTACATTATGCCTTAAATTTAATCACAAAGTACTAAAAAGTGCCTTAAAATAAATACAAATGATTCAATCTATTGCCTTCCTTACATTATGTTATAACAGTTACCCTTATCGTCCATTATACCACGCTAGATCATCTTTGTATTATTGTCAACTGCCAGACAGATAAGCAATCACATACCAACAAGTCACCTTAGCAAACATGCTACATCAATCATTCGTTGAGAGCCCTTGAAGTGAACAGATGGTTAAAATTGCTCACCTCATACTTTTTCACCTCGTGTTTGGAAATCAGAATAAAGATAGCATTGCTTTTGTTTAGTGTCGTGTTACTGTATTTTTTTCTAATAAAGATACTAATAAGCCTATCTGTATTCAGTGTTTAATTCTCACAGTCATCTGATTTCCATATTTCTCTATGTCCATATGTATCTGTAAATACGTACTTGTACAATATTACTTGTAATATTTCCTGTGTCTCATTAGAGTGTAAATGACTCAATGTGCACACAGCAGTCTCATTATCGATTGAACACACCAGCACTGTCTCCAACAGTTCGCTACTGTTGATGTTTGGCTCTGGATATCTGAGTAAAGAGGAACATCCTTATCCTGTAGAAGTCCTCTAATTTCCATATCACTGCAATGTTTTAATCGATCCCGAAATTTGCTAATACATGTATATTCACTTGTAAACATTACTTTTTCCATCATCAGAATGCAATTAACTCAATAAGCAAATAGCAGCATCATCAACGGTTGACAACACCTGTCTCCAAAAGTTCGCTACTGTTGATACATAGCTCCTATGATAGCATGATACTTGTGTAATAGCGCGGATCATCAGGATTAAACAGGACGTCTTCCTCCTGTGAAAGAGTAATAATAGTTTGTCATTTTATTATTTAAAGAATGAATGCATAATTTTTAAAGGGATCTCAAAATAAATGTTGACTTTGATTTATCATGAATGTATTGAAATGTTGATTTTAAAAATAAAAGGTTAAGTTAGATATTGACTTTTAACAATCGAAGCTTGAAACACGTGTCAAATACGCATTTTATACAGATATTTGTAAATTTCGAGGTTATCATATTAAAGATAGTAGCTTCATATACAATTGGGTAAAATTGATATTGATTATTTATTATAGTATTATTACATGATGAAAAATCTAGAAAGAGTCATAGTTTAAGCTAAGATGTTCCTGAAAAACAGTCATTCTAGTGAACTGAAAGTTCAACAGTAGACTATTTATCTTGTAAATCCACTGTAGTTTCGTGTTATTCTGACCTTATTCATTACTTAGTTATGGCTTGGTACGATCTAGGAAGACGTCAGGTTTAAAGGGGCAGTAGCACGTTTTTTGATAATTTTATATTTTAAAATTTTCAGTGATAATTTTAAGTTAATGTTAAATGTATTTTTTTGACAGTGTCAAAATTGTCATTACACAAGTCAATCATCCATAGTCGGAGGACAAAGTATGAAGATTCACATAAAATACATAGGCGCCATTTTTGTGTGAACACCTTTAATTCATTTTCTGTAAGAAAAAGGAATCGCATGGCTAAACTATACGTTAAATATTTGAATTATTACTGCTTCATTTAGTTTAAATACATTGTCTTTCAATTGGAACCATTAATGTTCATGTTCCTGACATCACCTTATATTCCCCCTAAAAACGTGCTACTGCCCATTTAAATGCAAATGACTTGTTTATCATTGTGCAGAAGAAACGATTCTAGTTTACTGAAGCAGTTCAGTCAGAAAGAAAATATTATAAATTACCTTCATTAAAATACAATTAACGTATATTTAATGATGGACCCTAGAAAACAAGCGAAAGTATTTTTTCGCCGTTCCATCTTGTCTGGTTAAGACTTGAAAATGTCATTTTTAACTTAGGTTAATCAGCTAATGAAGCATAGATGTGACTGTTGATCTGATATGAGTAATTGTTACGTTTGTTTATAGGTCTGGAGCTACTCCATATGACTGCCATAAAAACAAACGCATTATTTATATATAGTAGACTAGAAAGCATATTAGATTTAAGTTTCAAATGGTCAATTATTGACTGACTACAGGTAAGTTTGAAGATGTTCTGTCTGGCTAACTTTCTCATCACAAACTATACTTGTGTTCGGATTGAGATTTCCTTATTTATTGCTTGTCAACGCGCTCAACCAATTGTCTGAGTTAATGTTTGCTAATGAAGAACTGATTGTGTGTCTATCATGAGTTCCAGTGGTTTGGTCTTCTGTTATATTGACAGGGCAGCTATCTTGACACGATGGGTAATGAAGCAAACAGATAAGCGCAATGAAACAAGTCTTATCTGCGAGTTCTTTTTGTGATGGGAGCATTGTTGAACGTGGCTATCTCAAAGGAAATACATCAATGTTGTTCTTGTAGAAGAGAAAACAAAAGATATGGAAAATTGGGTTATTTTCGTTTATCAATTTAGATTTATTGTGACCCATGTTGCTATTACTAGTGATTCTGTTTGAACAGTAGTGAAACAGTTGCTCTCGTTTTCAACAGAAGAGTAGTTAATCCTTAAAGACCCATATACAAAGTGAAGTAAAGTTCAATAATCTAATAAGTATTTTGAATGTATTCATTGTATTTTCTACAAACTTTTGCGACCTACCTTTAAACTATCAGACCAAAATTCATTAAAAATGAGACCATTTACCAAAAAATTACTGAAACGGCAGCCAATTTGAAGGCGAAACAAGTTTGACCATTTCACAATTTCCATTTCTTACATAAAGGCTTGAAAGTTGTTTGTGTCGCATACGACTATATTTTATTTTCTCTTTCTCGGAAATTCAAAACATATATCCCCAATTGCGAGACTATGTTTTTGTCAAATTATGCAACTCTTAACAGAACGTGTTATGTTCAGTGGAAGTACGCAAATCAATTTCCCTTATTCAAATAAAATCACTGTTCACATAAAAATGGCCGCCAGAAGTTGCTACATCAAGGTTGATATGTTATAAAAACATTATTAAGTCAAAATAAATCGAAATTGTCTGAATTATATAATATATATATAAGAATAATATAATAATGATATTCATTTAGCATTAACTCTCATTGGTTTTACATTTGAAATTGTATATGTCATAAACCCACTAATATAAAACACAATCTAATTAAATGACATAAACTGTGTCTTTTTGTATAATCAGATGTGCACTAAAATCTAAATGTTCCTTAACAAAATATTTTAAAACAACTTTTCGACTCATTCAACCATATTTGTTTATTACAAGATAAGCAGAAATCATGTTCCACTTTTAATCAATGAAATTAAAATTTGCAATGCTGGTAAGGAAGATTGTAATTGTACGATCTAAACTATTAAAGGTATGTAAAATACAAACCAAAACCCTGTTAGTGGAACAATTTGAAACCATTGTATCTATAGCTACATATTTGTCTTAAATAGAAACAAGATGTATATTCATAAACTTGTTACTATCTATTATCGTTTAATCGCGTTATGTGCATACAATCACTATAAGAATGATGTACCTGATTTGAGTCCATCCATATTATGAGATCTGAACCGGTTTTATTACACAGAAGCAAACAACTGATTTCTTCATTTCCAGTTGTAAATCGACTTTTGTAGTATATAGTATTCATATTTGGATAATGAGACTGGTAGGTTAGGAAGAACCATGTTGATGTACCAAAAGAACAGGTCTATCGTATGTGAATTAAAAAATCAACACTGATCATTTGAATTATTTTCTTACATAAAACGAATATGTACCGAGGTATGCAATTGTTTCAAGGCGAAAAGTTGCTAATAGCATCTTGATATGGAACAATACAAAACAAACTCAGAAAGAAGCAGTAGAACGTTTTTGTTTTTTTCGATCGTTCATTGATAATTGTATGTAAATGCCTAATGTATTACTGTGATAGCGTCAAAAATCTCATAACACACACCAATCATCCATAGTCAGAGAACGAACTGTTAATATTCACATAAAGTCTATTGACCGTCATTTTTTGTGAATATCCCCCCTAAAAGCGTGCTACTGCCCATTTAATACACTCAGGAAAATCGTACATAAAGGCATGTTTCCAATATTGAGTCATATTCCTAAAGTTAAATTGACTTTATATGTTTGAGTATCAATATATCGATCTCTTTTACTGTCAAAAATCAGAAACATGATCCTTAATAGACGAATTGAAATGACAGGAAATCAATCAAGCATGCAACTTTAATGTAGTGGGTGTATCCGATAAGATTGCAGAATTGTGTCTCCTTTTGCTAAGATTGTTACTGCTACAGACAATCTGAATATTGTCAAAATAACGGTTTCCTGCCAAGCATCAAATCAACCTAATGTGAACACCACCCAAAATCACAATCGTTGTTCCTTAACGAGTTAAATGATGAGACATTCAGGGCTGCCGTTGAAACATCAGGTGAAGCAAAGGCATAGTTTAGCGTTTGAGCACATATATCAAAAGGTCAGTGCTATCGGTGTATTTTATCAGTGGGACATATTATGGTTTAGTACATGCACATGAATATTACACAATTCAGTTGAATTATGTAAGATCGGGGAGCATTTTTATTGCTTATATTGAGAGCATTTTCTAAAAGAAGAATGCACAGTCGGCAAAAACAACGGGGAAGCCAGTTATTGTCGCAGCGAGTGAGAAAAGCCTTCCTTCGACATAACAAGTATTGTTGTATAAATATCTCATTTTAAAAAAAAGTCGATATTCTATCAACAGAGTTCGTTTATTTTCAATTAAAGTAAAACAAATCAAACAACAGTGATTCATTTATATATATATCCCAGATAAACATGAAAACAGACTGGATGTCGATAGGACACGATCTTTTAGGAACGATTGTTTACTTCGTTTTCGCATATTAGTTGAACATAAGTGTAGGAACGGTAATTTGAAGTCATACAAGCTATTGCGCCTCTCACTTGAGCGAAAGTGATTAATTTTCAGTGACAGAAGTGACACATATGATTCATGATAGCCTAGTTAGTTGTTTTTGAAACAGGGAAGAAGAAAGCAAAATTCAAAATGATTGTTTTTATTAATATTAATGTTAAATTAGGTGTCAATCTGATCATTTTGACAGGTGCCATGTTTTCATTATCAAGTTAGATCACAATTGTGTGTGAACCTTTGATGATATCTTGATGTAATCACTTTCTGATCAATCGGTTAAGTGAATATATTTTAAGGTTTAATAGAACGTTTGGTAGTTTTATTCATTATTATTATCAACAAATTGCATCACATCAAATTTCAAAACCAAAAGGAATTTTATACCATCTGTATTGATTAATACGCTACTGTAATATGTATAAAGGAGCAGCCTTAAAATAAGCTCCTCGGAGCTTGTTGGCTAATCCTTTCATGAATGTACTGTTTTTCTTCCATGAATAAAATATGTTTAAATCAAAAGGAAAGATAAAAAAAGATGCATCACTAAGGCGTTTTTCATATATACACAACTTTAATGGCATAATGGCATAATATCGGCACTAAAAATCCATTATCTATGATAGAAGTGGGTGGACTAAGTGCAATTGTGATAAAATACCTTGCCCAGGGACAGTAAGCCAAGACAGAACAAGACCAAGGTCACAATGTTTTCGAACAGGAATCGAACCCGGTCCTTTGGGTGAAAGGCTAGCACAATGACCACTGCACCAATGTGTCGTTATGATTTAATGTGTACAAAATAATTTCTTCAGATTGGTAACATCTCTTTGTCCTACCTGATAACAGCAGCATAACGTGCAACTCTTCAAGAGAAAATTTCATGTAAGCAAATATGTTTAACATCTGTGAATCATTTGAGATTTGAGTTGGGTTTCACTTGAGATTTAAGTGTGTCATTTATTTTTACGTACGGTTATGGATCAATACCTATAACGTCATGGTAAACACATTTGAAAGACCATTGACATAATACGTTCACGTAATAGTTAACAGTAGATAAAGCTGAAATTCACTTTTACATAGACAAGTCTAGTAGATCTTAAATTCGTTGAATAAGGTCAAACACTCAGAAAGTGTCCAGCATGACAGTGCATGAAGTGCTGGAGATTACAGTTGAAATTTTGCTTATGCAGGATTACTGACGTGCTGCCACTTTCTGTATCAGTAAGACGCTAATGTTGAAGATGGTGGCTTCATCTAATCATTACTAAGCAGGACGGTTATTGTTACATTCAGTGGTTATTTGCAAACAGAAGAATTAGGACTCTCAGTTGCCCCATGAGATATTTTATTACAAACATGTTAATATGTTCTTTAATGCTACATGTAGGGCGATGATATACTCTCCCAAAAAAGAAACGCATATATAATTTTTGAAATAAATTTTTACTTCACCTTTAAAACCACAAATGTCACAAAATTTCAATGGTAACAAAGCGAAAATTTACATGTTAATAGACAAAGAGTATGCCAAGTGAAGACATTTTTTTTAGGTGTGTTTCTGTATTCTGTTGACCACAAGATGGCGTCGAAGTAAGTGTTATGAATTCCTGCCAATTTTCAAGAATTCTTGCTTGACATCCCTTTGTAAATGAAATAGCCAATTGATTGATTCCCTATAATGCAGTTCTTCCCACATCTTTCTGCAATGCATTGGCCAGTCGTTGGTGTATCTCTGGCGTATTATGACGTTCACGTACACGTTTATTTAATTCATATCGCTGATGCCTTAATTGGCTTGAAATGTAGTGTTTGAGAAGTCATAAACAACTTCTTTACTTTAAATGGGCAGGATTATGAGCCATCTGACGCTCTGTAAGTGAATTCAAGTTATCATACTGGAAACACTCCCTTTGGTTTTAAATACTCTGATGCAAGTGACGTTCATGGACGTTATCGAAATTGTGATTTGCTTCTCCAATTCCTGAGAACCACCAATTAACCACATTTTTGTATGCTAAATATTGTATCCCACACCTTCACACCGTCTCAACCGAATATGTTGACTTGTGGCATAAACTATTGGCAACATTGTCCTTTTTCGAACTGTAAGATATCCAAAGTCACGTTATTTTCTAATTGTTGTTATTAACAAATTTGTGCGTTTTTAGAAACCCAAAGTCTCCTAAAGTTTCTTGGGTTCAAGATCTTTATTGTAAAAGGTCACTTAATAACAATGAGTTCTTTAAAGCCACGAAAAACACGGGCGATAACTGGCCTTCATGGTCGAATATCGACTTCATGGAAACGCTTTTGTACAGTTTGGTGGACTTAAGAACCCAAATCAGTGATGTTGTAAATGATGTGTATCCCTGTGGCAAGAGAATGAAGAAAAAGTGTGACCCGGATGTAAAGATTTGAGGTTTTGGTGACAATTTTTTTATGCATACATCTTTAGCTCTTTTGACCGGAAGTGGCCTGAAAGAAGGAACCAATAATGCGCAAAAGGACGATGATGAATATTCTGATGCCAGACTAGTGTGAATAATGAAACTTCTGTTTCAATTTCAAGCTTGACAAAATTTTCATTTCCGACACTTTGTCGATGCATAATGGTAACCTTGGTTCCGTTTAGAATTGAATGACAAAATTTGAAAAAATGAGTGCCTTTGGTTGGTTAAAGGTACCATATGATCTAGCGTTTACTCTTACATGAATTCTGCTTTTAATTTTTTCTATATAATGTTTTTTCAAAATGGCCTTCAAATGAGTCTCAAATGAACGAGAGGTATAACATTTTCGATTTTGTGTACTAAAGCCGTAAACCATCATATAATAAAGACGTTTTGAAAGAAAATATCACATTTATATTGTTTAATTTGTTTTTACACTCAACAAAAAATATCAAAATCACCTTTGCGTTTCTTTTTTGGGAGAGTATAGTATGAGTAGAGCCTGAAGTTTATAAAGGACAAAATTATATACTCACAAATGGAGTACCCCCGATCGATATTGTCAATTGACAAATCAATACCTTCAGACGGGATTAACAGCCTGAGTTATCACAGGTTAATATAAGAATGCTCGTAGCTACAGAAACTAAATAATCGATATATTGATGCTTACTTTAACTCCATTTTGCAAGCTAACAACAAATCAATTAGTTTATAATTGTTATAGATTATGTGTGATGGACGCAAGAGGATGGTTATTGATTTTGTCAGAGTAGTGGTTGCCCATTTAGTGTTGCTGTGGTCTAGTTTGATCCTCAAGTCTTTAACCAGATTTGCGTATCATAATATTGTAGTTTCTTTCTTGAATGATTTCAGGTACCAACCTGTGCAAGTTTCTCAAGTGCCTTGTGATTTCTCTTGTCAAGCCACTGCCTTTTTCTTCTTCTTCTTTAAATCTTTATCTATCATACCACCGCCTCCTTTGGCAACACATAATGGCTATGAGAATTATTGAAAACACTGAATGGGAACCAAATATTACTATGAGACACCATGTTTTCTTAAAAGGATAGTCCTATCGGGTAATTTGTGGAAACAAAATTCAACGGGATATTATGCATACATAATATGAGTATATAATCTAAACACAACCCAGTTCAAATATCTAAGTGATGGTAATGTTTTAGTTTATTTGAATTTACGATAACTTGTTAACAAAGAGCCACTCACGGTTAAGAAAGTCAATAACGAGATGAAGTCGTTTATCGGCACCATGAGTGTGAAAACTCTTGCTACGGCATTGAAAGGTATTGTTGATTAATTCTGTCATGAACCAAATGAAACTGAAATGACATGCTTTCACTACAGATAGTTTAGTTTAATCATATTGTGCAAAAGGAGGGTTTCTTTCATGTCATTTCCCAAAACTGTACACAGCGTACCGTATGTGGATAGAACAGACAATAAAATTAACAATGTGATGACATTTGATCTATTTGCTTCGATAATTTCAAGATCTGAAAGTGACAAATTGACAAATTAAACATATGATAGTACATTTTCGGTGATTATGTCATATACCTTACCTTGATTATGGGAATTCTAGTTATGCAGCCAGACGTGTTATTCGTCTTTTACATGTATTTTGCATTTCTTCTACATACATTGAACCAGTTTCATTTTTCAATCATTTGGTGATATTTATTTAAAGTTTTCATTTATAATATCCCATTTCGTAAATATTTGAGAAGCAATAGAATAAATAACTTTTAGAAAAATGTGTTAACTACGATATTGTGGATCACAACAACATAATGGCAGAGAATTCTCATCACTTAACAAATCCATTTTCTGTGACAGAAGTGACGCTGTCACAGTAAAAAAGGTTGCAAAAAGAATTAAGATTGCTCCAGGGCAAACAGTATTGGGATTTGAATTGGTATCTGTGACATGCATCATATTTAGAAGCCTTTCAGAGGACTGTTTGGCAGGTTTTAGAAGAATGTAATAGCTTTCTAAAAGATTTCCTGTGAAAGTGACATGGATAAAAGACATTTTATAAAATACCTTTCGTACCAAAACAAACAACTATGACAAGTTAGATAATATATTAAAGAAATTCGTTTTTGATACAACCTAGAACATACATAGAGGATATCTGTCTTTTCTTGGCTAATACCATGTTTATCTCATCGAGTGAGGTAGAATGTGTATAATTTCACGAGTATCGCAGCCACGAGTGAAAATATTTAACTTTTCCACCAAACGAGATGAGATAAACATGGTATTTGTCAAGGATTGACAGATATTCTATTTATTATATGATGAAATCCTTCTTATTACGTTAAAAAGAGCCAATTTTATGTTTAGCGGCCGCTTGGAAGAGCCAGTCATCATGGTAACAGTGTGACGTCATATGAGAATTTATGACGTCAGACCATTGTTACATGACGTCATACTATTGAACTTGACGTCACTCGAGTGATGATAAATTTTAATCGAGTGAGATAGAAAATATTTAACTTTTCTACCTCACGAGATGAGATAAACATGGTATTTGTCAAGAGCTGACAGATATTCTATTTATGTTATGATAAAATCCTTCTAATGTCGTCAAAAAAGGTCAATTCCATGTTGAGCGGCCGCTTGGAAGTGCCCGTCACCGCGGTGAGAATTCAAGACGTCACACCATTATAACATGACGTCAAACTCTTGAACTTGACGTCACTCGATTGGTGATAAAGTTTATCACAACTCAGTAGAGTGACGATAAAGGTTATCGCCGCTGTAGACAGATAGAGGGTTTATTTCACTGGTAGAACATATAATAAAAACTCAGATTCTGACAACAGGAGTAGCACTGATCGCACCAGCATCTTCTAAACTCGCATATTTTGAGGTGATTACATTCTCTTCTCACAGAGGCAGATCAAGGCATGAATTTTGATACAGCCTCTGTCATATTACGCCGAGTTTTCGGATAGAATGGGAGATGCCTGATTGGAGGCAATAAAAGTTAGTTGTGCAATCAGCGACGCTGTTCTTAATCATCATTTTGGCTACTGAATCATGGCAAAGCATTGTGGTATGAACCACCCTTTCCATGCGAGAAGAGAAATTGCAATGAATTGTTGCGCACTTTTTCCGCCTGGGGAAACTGCCGTAACCCGCGGATTTCGGCGTAATAGGACAGAGGTTGTATCAACATTTCATGACTTGATCTGCCTCTGTGGGGAGAGAATGAGGGGATTATGGTCTAGGTTAAAAAGACGTAGTTGAGCTATAATTGCACTCATCACACTTATGATATGTTTACATATTTGTGCCCTACAGACAGCAATGTCCTGCCTGGTATTACCTCTGCTTCACGACCAGCCTCATTTAATATAAAACACTTTGATAAGAAGCAGTAACGTTTTTCTAAATAACTAAGTCAAAATAAATTTGTTTGTTAGCTAGACGGCTTTATGTTGCTTCTTGTTCCTCACTGGGCTCTTTTGAAAATCGGAAAACTCTGTTGTCAGTTCAAAAGTTTATATTTCGCAATTTTAATAGTACACCAAGGTTTCATCTAAACGTTAATGCTAAAAACGTTTATTTTCCACAACGTTAACGAAACATTGTGATTCTATATACATATGAATATTCTTAATTTTATCAAACGGTCAACTAAGTAGTTTGCAGTAAGTATATGATGTTAACATATGTATCTTTCTCAGGTCAATGTTGTCCTATTATTCACAATGTTTTACACTAACTGAAACTACAGATGTTAGAAGGATGAAAGACACGTAAATAAAATCATTCGAATCAAATGAAGATTCAGAGTCGTATGTGACAATTGTTAGTCATATTGAAGATCCTGAAGCCAAAGTTTTTAAATAATATTTTCACTTTGGTTATTTTATTCACAATGAATATGATTGGGGACAAGTTCTCCAACTTAGGATACCATCTCTTTCGTGTTTACAATATCATACATTTCAATAGAGATGGCAAACTGGTCCAGACAGAATTGTGGGAGTTCGTATTGTTCGTACTTTCATGAAAATATACATATGAAAAAAACAGTTAAGCACCCCAACGATTTTAGCTGCAAAAGTTGCCTGATAAGAAAAGGCGATGTGGTTGTAGAAATAATCGTATGGCCTGATAGAACCATACTTCAGTAGTTAAGGTAAGAACGTTTCATCCTCATAACGTTTCGCATCTTTAAGATATTTGCATTCATATAATTGTTGTAGTTTCATGTCAAAAAACAAGATACATTATTCTGAGAAAAGAAATTAGTTATTGGTAGTTGTGATGTTGGTAATGCAATTATTTCAAGCTCTCCAGTCAAACTTTAGTGTCAACATTTTAGTCAAAAGTCACTAATTAGACCTCTAATAAGCTTCAAAGTCGCTAATTCTCCAAAAACGAAAATTCAAGGCAAATGGATTATTAACAAAATATGTGTAGTGTCAACTGTAATGACCCATAGAAATCAATGAGAAGTGTTTGATTAACATTTTTAACTCAAAAGAATCCAAAGATTATTCCAAAATTGAATGATGCCAGCTATTTTGTCATTAATTGACAATAACTGTTGGAAAAAGGGATGCCATGTTACCAGTTACTTCCGTATTTTGTAAGATAACAGATGATTTGATATGTGGAAGTCAAGTTGATAACACAAATGTTATTTTTGATGTCTGAAACCCATTGTCTATTGTCTTTTTTGGCACTACAGCCATACTTATTTTGGGTGAAATTTCAGTGCCATTACAAATTCAATCGTAATTTCATAACATTTCATAAAATCTCATGGACGATCTTTTTTTGAAGAAATTATTAACAAAATCTACATTTTTATGTTAAACGTCATAATCTTATTCACGTTACCATAACTTTGCCATAGCATCAGTTTTTAGTTTTCGAATTTAGGGGGTGCTAACTTATTTCCTTATGTATATGTAATTCTGTATAGAAAAAATCTAATTTAAATTGGGTTACAAATAGGACCAAAGTTTTGTCTTTTGTGTAATGATTTAGGGTTTATGTGTGAGACGTTGTTGCTATTTGTGGTATCTAATTTAAATGGAAACCTGATAGAAATATTGCCTGTGTATTTCTATTTCTGTCTCCACAATGGTGTTTATTAGTTTTTAGAAAACGGCAGGAGTAACAAGGAAGTACATGTACCCTCAGAAGCTAATCTGCTTAGCTGGATAATTTCGTAGGATGTGTGGTCGCTCGCAGTCAGATTAATTCAAGCAGGCTTTTTATTGTTACAGCAAAAAAAACCTTTAATATTGAAATGAATTCGATAGAATGTTGGGAAGTGAACATGTGTTCACACTTGAACCTTAAGAACTTTTATCAAACAAACACTGATATATATTGCATTGTTTTTTAATAACAAAATCGATCATGACATGTTTTTGCATTTGAAGAAAAAGACAACTTCGTGTTTGAACTCTTTTAGAAACATAAAATATACATAGAAATAACTATAATTTTTACATTATACAGAACCTAATATAGGAGTTACCACTTACCAGGGTAAACACGACATGTCCTTCAACATAAACTATCTATGGTATCTGTACTCTTGGACAACCTCGCCACAGCCACATTTTGATCAAATAAAAAAACAACCTTCTACATTTGTAATTAGTCAGTAAGTTTAAGTTAGTTAAGGCTTAGTGCTGTTCCACTTATTCCCTTTACTAACTAACGATCCCTGAAATTTGATAACCTTGGGATACTTGAGGGTCCTGTATTTATTACTAATTAATGTTATGAAACTAATAGTCATTTAAAGCATGAAAATTCTTGAAACACGATAAAAGTCTTAAATTGCATTGAACTGTTATCTTAATTTGTAACTAAAGGATGTGAGCCTTCTAGTATATTCAGTTCACTAGAGATCTGTTTCACTATCAGATTAATTTGATACAACACCGAAGAATTCCCTGAACACTTAATTTCTAAGATGCTCTTGAAGTTTTTTTCACAATACACAAAATGATAAATGTATATGGTGCATTCTGGCTTTTATGATAGATCAGTGATACAGTAGTTATTTGAAATGATAAAAAATTTAACACAATTATATTTTGGTAATTTTTAAACGTATTATTGTGATAGAAAATAACGAAATATCAAAAAGGAACATTATTTTATGGATAATCAACTTCTTTATTCTTTGAAAGCGAAATTTCGACATAGATCCTAATGTCGTTGTCAATCAAGTGGATCAACTTCTTTATTCTTTGAAAGCGACATTTAACAATAGACATTCAACAAACCGCTGTTTTGATAAATTGCAAAAAACAGTTCTGGCAAATCATGGAAAATATCAGATAGGTAAATAAATTTTCAATATAGTCACTTAAACTTGTTTGTCCTTTCAATAATCTGAATATAAATCCATATAATGTCAATTTTGCTCTTTATTAATGTTTACAATGAACATCTATAGGCAAACACATCATAAGCATGTGATAAACAGACAAACACGCCATAATCAGACAAACATCTGTCCTTCACATATCTACTGTCATAACATGAAATTTCTATTTCAGGAATTTCTATTTATCAGGAACAATCAGAATAAAAAGAATATTTTTTTACAGTTCCTATACTAATCGTAACAGATTTTTCATGCATTTGTTGTACGTTGGTTCCTAAAACTATCATACAACAATGTTTCTGTGGAGTTAATATGTCGAATGCATATATTGTCTAGAATGTCTATTGTAAGTTAGGTAATTGTAGGGCATGCACAGTTGTTGACATAAAACATCACTTTTGAGTGGGCGCAAATAAGAAAGGAGTCCAAAGGCAAAAAAACGTGGTCTTCTACAATTACAATCATAATTGATTTGTTGTTTTGCTAACTAATAATTGGATCTAATGAGTTTGTAGTTTTTCAGAACGAAAACATGTTTGTAGTTTCAATGTTGGTGTTTTTTATTTACAATAACAACTTGCATAAGTGAGGAAATTTAATATTAATAGAACAAATTCACCAAAATGACACAAAAGATATCCTTACTGAACACTTAACATAGCTACAACGCCAAATATTTGAATTTTTAAAACAAGTCCATCCTAACAAAACTATTAACCCCACAAAGTAAAAGATCTTAAAAACCTTTCTAAGTTGTCAACACCTAAAAATGAATTATAATTTTGTCAGTAAGCTGCTTTCTTGTTTATATGTAAAATGTATATATGTTTATCTCATGTACCTCGGTTTTCAGAGAATAAAAGTTTGAGTTTGAGCTACAAGAAGGGATATCAGATAAGGCATGAGTGAATATGACAAGTAAGAAAAATCTGATTGCTAATCTATAATTAACATATTTTGTCTTCAGTATATATCACAACATCAGTTTATCTCACAGCAAATGATAACCTAGGAACATCAAAGATAATGTTATAATGATATCACAAATAACTTGTGACGTATTTTTTACCATCTTACGTCTCCAGAATCTTTATTGCCTTATGCTATATTATTGATCACTTTTAGATATTGATTTTAATATAAAACATATAAAGACTTATTGGTACATATATACATTTGATTGTCAAGCTTCAAAAATGTCAGAGAGCAGAAATAAGCCCATCTGTTGAGAAAATCAAATTAAGAAAGGATTTTTCAAATGCAGCTATTGTTTCATAATAAAGTCTTTGATATTGTATCAAGACGTCTGAGGAAGCTTTGATAAGACGGAAAAAGATCGTATTACATTGACTTCAGGATGGACCTTATGATCATGGTAATCCTGCTGTGTTTGAACAGAAAAGTTAATACCACAGCAGTTCTTGACATTTCCAATGTATATTGTAATTGAGTTAGTTAATATACACAGGGTGTAACCATAGCTATATGGAATGGTTACTATTTGCAAAGTGGGTTTCACAAAATGATTGTCATACAAAAGACAACCATTGTCAATGATCCTGATAAGAGTAGAATTCCTAATAACAATATCGTTCATCCAAATCCCTATGTTCATGAGATCATGAGCTTTCAGTGAATATGAACATGATATAAACAGGTTGAGCAGTAGCTGAAGTTTTGTTTTGAAATATGACAATGTTGTGATGCGGCTATGAACAAAGAAATAACTCAACATTAAAATCATGTTCTTGAGGAACACTACATAAGATGAGCTAATATTTTAAACAACAGCATGGTGTATGATTTGTACAGATTGCTGATTAATGTTGAATATCAAAAATATTCTAAAATATTATTTTAACATCGTGATTTATTCACCAGCGAGCGAGTCATTAATCAAGAATTTGAGTGTGATCAAGTGGTCACTCTGTTCGGAGATGTTTACTGTGATGCCATTTTCGTCCAGATAAGCTTCTTCTCTTGACCTGAGGTGATTGAGCAGCTAATTGTATCATATACTGATGGAAACGAATAAGGGAACACTTAATTACAGTTAACTTATATCTAGCATGTTCCGTTTGTTCGAAGCTGTGTGGGGCCATTATAAACTGAAAATGTTGAAGTTTACTTTCACTGAAAAAGGTACCGTGCACGTGAAAATTGATTTCCATGAATTTCATGCATGACAACGTCCATTTAACCTTAAAGGAGTCAACGAATGTCAGTGTACCTTTACCTTCAGAATCATGCCAAGAGCATACCTTTCTGATAATGAGAAATGGCAGGGTGCATAAACAGTGGTCAATCAATATGCCAAACAGCCAGACAATTTTACAAGTCTAAAAGTGTGCTTTCTCGACTGTGGAACCGGTACCGTCAGACGGGGAACGTAAAGATTAAACCAGGTCGTGGTCCAAAACGTAAGACAACGCACTGAAACGACGGCCAGCTGGTGCTGCTGTCCTTACGTAACCGATTTAAACAAGCAACGAAAATAAACTCTGAGTTCAGGGCAGTAATGAGACTAAGAATTTGTGACCGTACTGTCAGAAACAGACTTAACGCAGCAGGCTTAAAGTCATGTCCTCCTGTTGTTGGGGTAAGGCTGACTGCAGAACACAGACGTCTCAGAAGAGCATTGGCTACACAACATCGAGTTAGACAACTTCGACATTGGCGCAATACCATGTTAAGTGATGAGTCTAGATTCAATTTGGACTTTGCAGATGGTCGTATCCGCGTTTGGCGACGCCTTCGCGAACGTCACCATCAGTGCACCATCAAACAACACGATTCCTACGGGGGCGGATCTTTGATGGTATGGGGTGGCATAACCTACGACCATAGGACCAACCTTGTTCGACTTGATGGAAGAGTGAGTGGTGTCCGTTACCTAGACGAATGTTGCAACCTGTTGTTCTTCCTTTCCGCCGTAGAGTTGATGTAAACTTTGAGTTTCAACATGACAATGCTCGACCCCACACTGCTCAGGTCAGCAGGGATTTCCTCACGCAGAACAACGTCAGAGTGTTCCCATGGCCGTCCAAGAGCCCAGACATTAATCCCATTGAACACCTCTGGAACGTTCTTGGACGTCGGGTGAGGGATCGTGATGTTCTACCCCAGACACTTGATGTCATGTTCCAGGCTCTCCAAGAAGAGTGGCGCGCTGTTCCTTGGGCTGTCATCCGGAAGTTGATCCAAAGTGTTCCACGACGGTGTGAAGAAGTGATCAGGGAACAGGGAGGAAACACTAGATACTGAAATTGCACCTGTGGTGTACATGTAACGTGCAATCTAGGAATGATCACAATCTGCAGATTGTGAGCTCACAATCTGCAGATTGTTCAAACAATCTGGGAATATTTTTCATTCTTAGATTGTTTGAACAATCTGCAGATTGTGAGGCCTGCACAATCTGGGAATGATCACAATCTAGGAATGACTTGTGTCAAACTGACTGAGTAGCGAAGTCCATTCCCAGATTGTGAAGGGCTATGAGTGGTAATCTATCTTCTTTTTATGGAGTATAGAGATCGATTCCTAGATTGTAAGGTAATCTTAGCTTGGCTTGGTGTCCCTCTGACGGGGCAGTGTGATCTATTCCCAGATAGTGAGGGGCTTTTTTACGCGACTTTGAGTCCTACTGATCTACTTTGAGAGACGATTCCCAGATTGTGAAGGGCTTTGTACGCGACTTGGAATCCCACTGATCGACTTTGAGAGACGATTTCCAGATTGTGAAGAGCTTTTTACGCGACTTTGAGTCCTACTGGTCGACTTTGAGAGATCGATTCCTAGATTGTGAGGTGCTCTTAGCTTGGCTTGGTGTCCCTCTGACGGGGCAGTGTGGTCTATTCCCAGATAGTGAAGTGCTTTTTACGCGACTTTGAGTCCTACTGATCTACTTTGAGAGACGATTCCCAGATTGTGAAGGGCTTTGTACGCGACTTTGAGACTTGATGAATTACTAAAAGGGACGATTCCCAGAATGTGAGGGGCTTTATACGCGACTTTGAGTCTTGAATAACAACTTTGAGGTACGATTCCCAGATTGTGAGGGGCTTTTTACCCGACTTAGAGTCCTACTGGTCGACTTTGAGAGACGATTCTCAGATTGTGAAGGGCTTTGTACACGACTTTGAGACTTGATGAATAACTATAAGGGACGATTCCCAGATTGCGAGGGGCTTTGTGCGCGACTTTGAGACTTGATGAATTACTATAAGGGACGATTCCCAGAATGTGAGGGGCTTTATACGCGACTTTGAGTCTTGAATAACAACTTTGAGGGACGATTCCCAGATTGTGAGGGGCTTTTTACATGACTTGGAGTCCTAATGAACAACTTAAAGGGACGATTCCCAGATTCCGAAGGGCTTTATATGCGACTTTGAGTCTTGAATAACAACTTTGAGAGACGATTCCCAGATTGAGAGGGGCTTTTTACGCGACTTTGAGTCCTACTGGTCGACTTTGAGAGACGATTCTCAGATTGTGAAGGGCTTTGTACACGACTTTGAGACTTGATGAATAACTATAAGGGACGATTCCCAGATTGCGAGGGGCTTTGTGCGCGACTTTGAGACTTGATGAATTACTATAAGGGACGATTCCCAGAATGTGAGGGGCTTTATACGCGACTTTGAGTCTTGAATAACAACTTTGAGGGACGATTCCCAGAATGTGAGGGGCTTTATACGCGACTTTGAGTCTTGAATAACAACTTTGAGGGACGATTCCTAGATTGTGAGGGGCTTTTTACGTGACTTGGAGTCCTAATGAACAACTTAAAGGGACGATTCCCAGATCCCGAAGGGCTTTATTTGCGACTTTGAGTCTTGAATAACAACTTTGAGAGACGATTCCCAGATTGAGAGGGGCTTTTTACGCGACTTTGAGTCCTACTGATCTACTTTGAGAGACGATTCCCAGAATGTGAGGGGCTTTATACGCGACTTTGAGTCTTGAATAACAACTTTGAGGGACGATTCCCAGATTGTGAGGGGCTTTTTACATGACTTGGAGTCCTAATGAACAACTTAAAGGGACGATTCCCAGATCCCGAAGGGCTTTATATGCGACTTTGAGTCTTGAATAACAACTTTGAGAGACGATTCCCAGATTGAGAGGGGCTTTTTACGCGACTTTGAGTCCTACTGGTCGACTTTGAGAGACGATTCTCAGATTGTGAAGGGCTTTGTACACGACTTTGAGACTTGATGAATAACTATAAGGGACGATTCCCAGATTGCGAGGGGCTTTGTGCGCGACTTTGAGACTTGATGAATTACTATAAGGGACGATTCCCAGAATGTGAGGGGCTTTATACGCGACTTTGAGTCTTGAATAACAACTTTGAGGGACGATTCCCAGAATGTGAGGGGCTTTATACGCGACTTTGAGTCTTGAATAACAACTTTGAGGGACGATTCCCAGATTGTGAGGGGCTTTTTACGTGACTTGGAGTCCTAATGAACAACTTAAAGGGACGATTCCCAGATCCCGAAGGGCTTTATATGCGACTTTGAGTCTTGAATAACAACTTTGAGAGACGATTCCCAGATTGAGAGGGGCTTTTTACGCGACTTTGAGTCCTACTGATCTACTTTGAGAGACGATTCCCAGATTGTGAAGGGCTTTGTACGCGACTTTGAGACTTGATGAATAACTATAAGGGACGACTCCCAGATTGTGGAGGGCTTTTTACGTGACTTGGAGTCCTAATGAACAACTTAAAGGGACGATTCCCAGATTGTGGACGCTTTGTACACGACTTTGATTCCTAGTACTGATCGACTCTGAGAGACGATTCTTAGATTGTGAGGGGCTTTGTACGTGACTTTGAGTCTTAAATAACAACATTAAGAGACGATTCCCAGATTGTGAGGGGCTTTTTACGCGACTTTGAGTCCTACTGGTCGACTTTGAGAGACGATTATCAGATTGTGAAGGGCTTTGTACACGACTTTGAGACTTGATGAATAACTATAAGGGACGATTCCCAGATTGTGAGGGGCTTTGTGCGCGACTTTGAGACTTGATGAATTACTATAAGGGACGATTCCCAGAATGTGAGGGGCTTTATACGCGACTTTGAGTCTTGAATAACAACTTTGAGGGACGATTCCCAGAATGTGAGGGGCTTTATACGCGACTTTGAGTCTTGAATAACAACTTTGAGGGACGATTCCCAGATTGTGAGGGGCTTTTTACGTGACTTGGAGTCCTAATGAACAACTTAAAGGGACGATTCCCAGATCCCGAAGGGCTTTATATGCGACTTTGAGTCTTGAATAACAACTTTGAGAGACGTTTCCCAGATTGAGAGGGGGTTTTTACGCGACTTTGAGTCCTACTGATCTACTTTGAGAGACGATTCCCAGATTGTGAAGGGCTTTGTACGCGACTTTGAGACTTGATGAATAACTATAAGGGACGACTCCCAGATTGTGGAGGGCTTTTTACGTGACTTGGAGTCCTAATGAACAACTTAAAGGGACGATTCCCAGATCCCGAAGGGCTTTATATGCGACTTTGAGTCTTGAATAACAACTTTGAGAGACGTTTCCCAGATTGAGAGGGGCTTTTTACGCGACTTTGAGTCCTACTGATCTACTTTGAGAGACGATTCCCAGAATGTGAGGGGCTTTATACGCGACTTTGAGTCTTGAATAACAACTTTGAGGGACGATTCCCAGATTGTGAGGGGCTTTTTACGTGACTTGGAGTCCTAATGAACAACTTAAAGGGACGATTCCCAGATCCCGTAGGGCTTTATTTGCGACTTTGAGTCTTGAATAACAACTTTGAGAGACGATTCCCAGATTGAGAGGGGCTTTTTACGCGACTTTGAGTCCTACTGATCTACTTTGAGAGACGATTCCCAGAATGTGAGGGGCTTTATACGCGACTTTGAGTCTTGAATAACAACTTTGAGGGACGATTCCCAGATTGTGAGGGGCTTTTTACATGACTTGGAGTCCTAATGAACAACTTAAAGGGACGATTCCCAGATCCCGAAGGGCTTTATATGCGACTTTGAGTCTTGAATAACAACTTTGAGAGACGATTCCCAGATTGAGAGGGGCTTTTTACGCGACTTTGAGTCCTACTGGTCGACTTTGAGAGACGATTCTCAGATTGTGAAGGGCTTTGTACACGACTTTGAGACTTGATGAATAACTATAAGGGACGATTCCCAGATTGAGAGGGGCTTTGTGCGCGACTTTGAGACTTGATGAATTACTATAAGGGACGATTCCCAGAATGTGAGGGGCTTTATACGCGACTTTGAGTCTTGAATAACAACTTTGAGGGACGATTCCCAGAATGTGAGGGGCTTTATACGCGACTTTGAGTCTTGAATAACAACTTTGAGGGACGATTCCCAGATTGTGAGGGGCTTTTTACGTGACTTGGAGTCCTAATGAACAACTTAAAGGGACGATTCCCAGATCCCGAAGGGCTTTATATGCGACTTTGAGTCTTGAATAACAACTTTGAGAGACGATTCCCAGATTGAGAGGGGCTTTTTACGCGACTTTGAGTCCTACTGATCTACTTTGAGAGACAATTCCCAGATTGTGAAGGGCTTTGTACGCGACTTTGAGACTTGATGAATAACTATAAGGGACGACTCCCAGATTGTGGAGGGCTTTTTACGTGACTTGGAGTCCTAATGAACAACTTAAAGGGACGATTCCCAGATTGTGGACGCTTTGTACACGACTTTGATTCCTAGTACTGATCGACTCTGAGAGACGATTCTTAGATTGTGAGGGGCTTTGTACGTGACTTTGAGTCTTAAATAACAACATTAAGAGACGATTCCCAGATTGTGAGGGGCTTTTTACGCGACTTTGAGTCCTACTGGTCGACTTTGAGAGACGATTATCAGATTGTGAAGGGCTTTGTACACGACTTTGAGACTTGATGAATAACTATAAGGGACGATTCCCAGATTGTGAGGGGCTTTGTGCGCGACTTTGAGACTTGATGAATTACTATAAGGGACGATTCCCAGAATGTGAGGGGCTTTATACGCGACTTTGAGTCTTGAATAACAACTTTGAGGGACGATTCCCAGAATGTGAGGGGCTTTATACGCGACTTTGAGTCTTGAATAACAACTTTGAGGGACGATTCCCAGATTGTGAGGGGCTTTTTACGTGACTTGGAGTCCTAATGAACAACTTAAAGGGACGATTCCCAGATCCCGAAGGGCTTTATATGCGACTTTGAGTCTTGAATAACAACTTTGAGAGACGATTCCCAGATTGAGAGGGGCTTTTTACGCGACTTTGAGTCCTACTGATCTACTTTGAGAGACAATTCCCAGATTGTGAAGGGCTTTGTACGCGACTTTGAGACTTGATGAATAACTATAAGGGACGACTCCCAGATTGTGGAGGGCTTTTTACGTGACTTGGAGTCCTAATGAACAACTTAAAGGGACGATTCCCAGATTGTGGACGCTTTGTACACGACTTTGATTCCTAGTACTGATCGACTCTGAGAGACGATTCTTAGATTGTGAGGGGCTTTGTACGTGACTTTGAGTCTTAAATAACAACATTAAGAGACGATTCCCAGATTGTGAGGGGCTTTTTACGCGACTTTGAGTCCTACTGGTCGACTTTGAGAGACGATTATCAGATTGTGAAGGGCTTTGTACACGACTTTGAGACTTGATGAATAACTATAAGGGACGATTCCCAGATTGTGAGGGGCTTTGTGCGCGACTTTGAGACTTGATGAATTACTATAAGGGACGATTCCCAGATTGTGAGGGGCTTTATACGCGACTTTGAGTCTTGAATAACAACTTTGAGGGACGATTCCCAGATTGTGAGGGGCTTTATACGCGACTTTGAGTCTTGAATAACAACTTTGAGGGACGATTCCCAGATTGTGAGGGGCTTTTTACGTGACTTGGAGTCCTAATGAACAACTTAAAGGGACGATTCCCAGATCCCGAAGGGCTTTATATGCGACTTTGAGTCTTGAATAACAACTTTGAGAGACGTTTCCCAGATTGAGAGGGGCTTTTTACGCGACTTTGAGTCCTACTGATCTACTTTGAGAGACGATTCCCAGATTGTGAAGGGCTTTGTACGCGACTTTGAGACTTGATGAATAACTATAAGGGACGACTCCCAGATTGTGGAGGGCTTTTTACGTGACTTGGAGTCCTAATGAACAACTTAAAGGGACGATTCCCAGATTGTGGACGCTTTGTACACGACTTTGATTCCTAGTACTGATCGACTATGAGAGACGATTCTTAGATTGTGAGGGGCTTTGTACGTGACTTTGAGTCTTAAATAACAACTTTTAGGGAGGATTCCCAGATTGTGAGGGGCTTTTTACGCGACTTTGAGTCCTACTGGTCGACTCTGAGAGACGATTCTCAGATTGTGAAGGGCTTTGTACACGACTTTGAGACTTGATGAATAACTATAAGGGACGATTCCCAGATTGTGAGGGGCTTTGTGCGCGACTTTGAGACTTGATGAATTACTATAAGGGACGATTCCCAGAATGTGAGGGGCTTTATACGCGACTTTGAGTCTTGAATAACAACTTTGAGGGACGATTCCCAGAATGTGAGGGGCTTTATACGCGACTTTGAGTCTTGAATAACAACTTTGAGGGACGATTTCCAGATTGTGAGGGGCTTTTTACGTGACTTGGAGTCCTAATGAACAACTTAAAGGGACGATTCCCAGATCCCGAAGGGCTTTATATGCGACTTTGAGTCTTGAATAACAACTTTGAGAGACGTTTCCCAGATTGAGAGGGGCTTTTTACGCGACTTTGAGACTTGATGAATAACTATAAGGGACGACTCCCAGATTGTGGAGGGCTTTTTACGTGACTTGGAGTCCTAATGAACAACTTAAAGGGACGATTCCCAGATTGTGGACGCTTTGTACACGACTTTGATTCCTAGTACTGATCGACTATGAGAGACGATTCTTAGATTGTGAGGGGCTTTGTACGTGACTTTGAGTCTTAAATAACAACTTTTAGGGAGGATTCTCAGATTGTGAGGGGCTTTTTACGTGACTTGGAGTCCTAATGAACAACTTAAAGGGACGATTCCCAGATCCCGAAGGGCTTTATATGCGACTTTGAGTCTTGAATAACAACTTTGAGAGACGTTTCCCAGATTGAGAGGGGCTTTTTACGCGACTTTGAGTCCTACTGATCTACTTTGAGAGACGATTCCCAGATTGTGAAGGGCTTTGTACGCAACTTTGAGACTTGATGAATAACTATAAGGGACGACTCCCAGATTGTGGAGGGCTTTTTACGTGACTTGGAGTCCTAATGAACAACTTAAAGGGACGATTCCCAGATTGTGGACGCTTTGTACACGACTTTGATTCCTAGTACTGATCGACTATGAGAGACGATTCTTAGATTGTGAGGGGCTTTGTACGTGACTTTGAGTCTTAAATAACAACTTTTAGGGAGGATTCCCAGATTGTGAGGGGCTTTTTACGCGACTTTGATTCTCACTGACCGACTCTGAGAGACGATTCTTAGATTGTGAGGGGCTTTGTACGTGACTTTGAGTCTTAAATAACAACATTAAGAGACGATTCCCAGATTGTGAGGGGCTTTGTACGCGACTTTTGAGTCCTACTGATCGACTTAGAGAGAGGATTCTTAGACTGTGAGGGGTTTTTACGCGACTTTGATTCCTACTGATCGACTTTGAGAGACGATTTTAAGATGTTGAGGTGCGTTGGACGTTACTTTAAGTCAAAAAAATAAAAGATTTGGATTTGTTAAAGAAGCAAGAGCTACAATGTAAACTTCATAGCGCCCTTGGAGGAATGTAGGAAAACATGTTACAGACAGATAGTTTATTCAGTCTCACCTCTATTGTACATAAAATATTTAAACAATGATACATTGTTAAAAGACATGAGCCACCCAAACAATGATATAGGGTTATGAGAGACTAATCGTCGTAAATTGACGCGTAAAACGAACAACAGTTTATAAATACAGAGGATGAAGTAGAAAAGTACATATAGATTAATGTACATATAACGTTTCATGATAAACGTGCTACATGTAAATAAAAAGAAATATGATACATTGAATTACATTAAAATGGGAAATTACAGGAAAATAAATTATAGAATAACTCACAGCAGAAATGTCACAATTAAAAAGTCACAAACTATATCATAAAAGTGCTGATCAAAGGTATTATACAATATCATACAAGATTAGTTGTGTTTTCTTTGTGCTGACAAAATGTTAGATGGTGTTAAGTAGCTTTGTATGATCTATGATTGTAAGGTGGTTCTGTAAAATAGTAATTCCCACATGAATGCGTTTGTTTGTTTAGAAGAGTGAGAAGAATCCTCTCAAGACTGTATTTTCCGGTATTTATTTATTCTTCAAATGTTTTTTTTAGATATATCTAAAGCCATGTAGATTAAAGTATCAAAGTTTACTTATTTACGTTGCTTTCATTTCCTGAAAAATTATTTTACGTATTTTATTTCATAATTCCATTCAATCATCAAATGCTGTCTATATCAATCGACCAGTAAAATGTAAAAACTCTCCCCTAGGAGCTACATCGTCGCCAAATATTACCAATTGTAGTGTGTTAATCAGTCCTTTGTGCTATCAACCAGAAGTGTTAAATCAATACGAACCGTGACATACTCAAAATGGACAAATATGTATATTTTGGTTTAGATGTGTGTTGCTGGAAAAAGTAAGTGATATTGGTGTGAAAGGGAAAATGTTTTTAGCTCACCAATCTGTGTATGATAATGTAAAATGTAGTGTTCGGGTTATTTGCATGTTGACATCATGGTTTAATGTTAATCAAGGTTTAAAGCAAGGCTGCTTACTTTCTCCACTGTTATTCAATTTCTTTATTAATTATTTACTGTGTCAGTTAGAAGATAGTGGTATCGGTATTTCTGTGGATGGTACCACTATAGCAGCCTTAGCATGTGCTGATGACCTTATTCTCATTGCAGAATCATCAGAGGATTTAAATGAATTGTTATGTATCTTAAATAATTGGTGTGTGAATAATGGTATATGTATAAATAATGATAAATCTACGATTGTATATTTTAGACGTGTTAGCACACAGATAACGAGTGCTGTTTTTACTGTTGGTAACTCTGTTTTAGAAATTGTTGATTGTAAGAACATCTTCTTACGCAAAATCATTCTTACCAAATTCTGTAGAACTTTGGAATTCTTTATCTGAAGATATACGACAAATACAGTCGGTAAATGAATTCAAAAATAAAATTACACCTAATTATAAAACTTGTTTTGGGTTTGATATAAATACTGGAAACAGGTTTTGTCAAATTCTGCATTGCAGACTTAGACTAGAATGCAGTGATTTAAATGCACATAAAGTGAAAAGATTCATATCGGACGATCCATCATGCAGTTGTGGTGCTCCCTGTGAAGACACCATTCATTATCTTTTTGTCTGTCTAAACTATACTACCATAAGAGGCACTTCATTTTATTTTAAATATGGTTATAACATGAATGACTCTATGTATGGAAACCTTAAACTACCAGAATATGTTAATCTTTGCATAATCAACTCCGTACATGATTTTATTACCGCATCAAAACGATTTACTCTATTTTGAGTTTTAAGTATTATATTCTTGCCCTTTATTGAACTAACACACGTTGGAATAAGAATGATTATATACATGATCATGTTGTGATTTTGTGCTTGTTATTATGTATACATTTGTAATCACTAACTTTATGTACGTCGCATATATTATGTTGTTATGGAGAGGCATTAATATAAGCCATTGGCTTGTTTGCCATTCCAGTTTCTGTATATTTATAGAAATAAATATGTTTAAAACACTAACCCTCAAAGGGTGGCTCACTTTTATGTTATTTTATATGTTTATGTATTTTTGTGAGGTGAGACTGTAAACAATCTGTCTGTGTAATCTAATGAAAAAATATGCTCTTGCTCTTATTGATGAGTTATTAAAATGTTGTGACATTTTAACTGTTACTTACAAAATTGTTATACAACATACATGTACATGTATATGTAACATTTTATTTTGATTTGTAATGCAAAAAGTTGATATAAACAAGCAAGAATACATTCATGATAGAAATATCGTATGTGTATAATTTCCTCCAAAACGTGATATGGTGTTACTGTTAAAATAGCTAATGTTATTATTATGATATTATCTATTGGCTTCGGCGACAATCCATAGAATCGCATTCTTCTACGTGTATATGCTTAGTTGAAGCTAAACTTGAAGATATCTTTTTAAAATATTTCCACTTTAAACTGATGAAATAGTTGTATCTATCAATATTAATTTATACCGTGTCATGTTATATAATTAGACCAGCCGTCTGACGGTTCTCGAGATGGTTATCACAACAACGTGTCACTGTGTCGCGTCCCTGTCTGACTTCAGCTGCAATCTCGCACAATCACACCAACTTCCTCCTTCTAATTGAATGTATATTCATTTCAAGTACATTTGATGGCTGATTTGAGCAGCTGATTTAGCCTCATTGGGGATTGATTAAACGTTAAGAACGTAACAATGCTATGGGTAAGGATTAATCAAGCATTTGCCACAGAGATCACAAGATTACACATAATCGAAAGATTATGACATTTCACATAGAAATGATCAAAATTGTATTAAAAATAAGTTTCTTATAAATGATATAGTCAAATGTGAAGTCTTTGATCAAATACATGTATTGTTGACACATGTCACTGCTCTATTGAACTGGTCTTGCTACTTTCCGCCAAATCAAGGTTCTTAAATTTAAATCCTAAAGAATATGAATTTGAAGTATATATATAATGAGTAAACAGTAAATGTCAAAGACGGTAAGCAGAGTACAGTATTCCCAAGAAACTGCATTGAAAATTGTTTAGTACCAACAATTGTGTCATAAAAATTGGCTCTTATAAGGTATTGACTTAGGTAAAAATAATTTAAAAAAGTAATACAGACAGCGTTAATAACAATAATAATAATAAGGTTTACTGCTACCTATCCTTTCTAGCAGACAACATATTTTCGATCATTGAGTTCAGCAGACAACATATTTTCGATCATTGATTTCAATATTTTAAAATTTGTCTTTCAAAAGACAAACACATAGCCGTTCACAATCCCAGGATTTTACCGTTATATTTAAATAGTTCTTGTTCTAAAAAATATACAGTCACAAATTCCTTCACAAGCTGGGAATCACAAAATACACCATTTTGTGAACAAAGAAAATAGCTCACAGTCCTTCACAATATTGAAATGGACAACACCTCTCCGTCAATTGGACATCATGACAAGCTAGGAATTTCATTGCTTGAACTGAAAATAGATAATCGCTTATATCACTTCACAATATGGGAATGGACTACATTAACCCGTCAGTTGAACACCGAGCCCAGCTACGAGCCCTTCACAATCTAGGAATCGTTCTCTAAATTGCATAAACTGAAGATAGATAATCGCTCACAGCCCTTCACAATCTGGGAATGGACTGCACTTACCCGTCAGTTGGACACCAAGACTAGCTCAGAGCACGTCCAAATCTGGGAATTTACCCCTATATTTCATAAACTGAAGATATATAATCGCTCATAGCCCTTCACAATCTGGGAATGGATCATACTAACCCGTCAATTGGACACTGAAGACCAGCTATGAGCCCTTCACAATCTAAGAATCGTTCTCTACATCACATAAAGTGAAGATAGAAAACCGCTCATAGCCCTTCACAATCTGGGAATGGACCACACTAACCCGTAAATAAAACACTAAGACCAGCTAAGAGCCCTTCACAATCTAAGAATCGTTCTCTATATTACATAAAGTGAAGATAGAAAACCGCTCATAGCCCTTCACAATCTGGGAATGGACCACATTAACCCGTCAATTGGACATTAAGACCAGCTAAGAGCCCTTCACAATCTGGGAATGGACTGCACTTACCCGTCAGAGGGACCCCAAGACCATGTAAGAACCCCTCACAATCTAGGAATGTACCCCTATACACCATAGATTGAAGATAGAAAGTCGCTAAGAGTCCATCACAATCTGGGAATAGACCACACTGCCCCATCAGAGGGATCCCAAGACTATGTAAGAGCCCCTCACAATCTAGAGATGTACCCCTATACTCCATAGAATGAAGATAGAAAGTCGCTAAGAGTCCATCACAATCTGGGAATAGACCTCACTGGCCCGTCAGAGGGACCCCACGATTAAGTAAGAGCCCCTCACAATCTAGGAATGGTCAACGCTACTCCGTTAGTTGGATCTAAAATATTCCTAGATTGTGATCATTCCCAGATTGTGCAGGTCTCACAATCTGCAGATTGTTTAAACAATCTAGGAATACTGAAATATTCCTAGATTGTGAGCTCACAATCTGCAGATTGTTCGAACAATCTGCAGATTGTGATACCCCAGATGGTTCGTAACAGACATACTTAATGAAATATACTTGATCAAAAACCCATGACAATAAAACAAATTTCACCATCAATACATGCGTTCCTTTATTCATTTCCATCAGTATATTAAGCTTTACGCTACAGATGTATTACACGATCATTTTAAAAAAGGTGTTACAAAAGTGATTCGCATGCTGGCTTCAATGTCCGAGTTTGAATAATTCAAATATGTTGTTGTGTTCCTTGTCTCGTCACCTTAAACACTCCACTCAGTCATTATTCCACATTGAAATATAACCTAAACATGGTTAGGTAGTTATGTGTCTCAATCAGACGTGTTTAAAAACTCGTATAATGTAATTCACTACTTAAATGCTTAAGACGAATGTTAACGACATACATGTAGCAAGTACAAGCTACAGAGTGTTGATTTTAACACCTATCCCTTTGTTCCATCTATGGTTAATGTTTCACCATAAGTAATAAAATTGATGTCGTTTCTATAATGAAAACGTTTAGAATAAGCTCTGAAATAGCTAAAATGTATGATGTAAGACATACATGTAGCAAACTAAAGCTAAAACCTGTTGATCTAGGGTGTTAATAAAGATGAACATATGTATGTTAATTTGTATTATAAGTAATTTTAATGTGACAAAAAATCCCAGCCAAAGAGCAGATTAGTGTTACAGATTCCTGATTACATGAGTGGTAATAGTGACAAAAATTCATCAGTATTTATCAATTATGGAGAAGCACTGAAGAATAAATATATTGATTGAGAACCATTTCCTTTTGAAAAAATAACAAGAATTTATTTAGCAAAAACCATTGAAAATTACAAGCCACCAAAAGCAATGGTTTATCATTAAATGTTTCACATCTAGATATTAGCACTTGGAAATTCTAAACACGTTTGCAAAAGCTTTGAGAGGAGTCTTTAAGATGAAGCAGAGGTAATGAAGTACAAAACTGGGCAATGTAAAGTCGTTCAATCACCACTAGAAGCACCAAGCCGGGGTGTTGAGGCGAGATTTATAAAGATTACCTGACAAAATGGGCAGCTAAGGTTTATTCGGTTGAGATATTACCACCGAAATGGATAAATAAACTCATGTCCGAAAGAAACGATACCATACAAATCCCAAAATAACTCAATCCACTGCAGATTAACAAGGCTAAAACATAGTAATATCATATCGTCAGTAGTCAACTTACGTCAATGCAAAATTTGGAAACATTATCTTTTCATGTTTGCGAGAAACATGCATTTAAAAAAATCATCGATCTGGAATCTCCTTAACTAGGCGAGATAGCAGAGAGAAATTGGACACTTTCGCTTGTTTTAAAACGTTCTAGTGCAGTGAAGCGTCAACGAATTTAAGTCAAATAAAGTGTATTATATCAACAACATTTTTTTCTGACATAAATTCAATACTTTATCAATTTTAAAGTGAAATGACAAAAGTTCTGTTCATAAAACAATTTGAAATTTCGATTTATGCACTCCATGTACATTTGAAAAGACACAAAATCAAAAGTATCTTTTCCTGAAGAATGAAAATGTGCATACTTTTTTACAAGATATATGCCTGTTAGACACACTTAAATTCGACTCTGTCAGGTTATAGAATTTTGTTTCGGACGACTTTGAAAACTTGGTATCGTTTCTTTTGGACATGAGTTTAGTATGCTAACAATGATTTCAAATTATCACACACCTTTATGCATCATTTTGACACTAAAGGCCTAGCTAATTTATCTTTGTGTTATTGCAAACACAATCTATCAATGCGACATAGCCCATCCATTCTTCAGTTTTATCCTTAGGACAGCGTGTTCTCATACATTTAGAAAAAACATGAAGTTTCAGTATGAAGAATAATTGATTTATAAATTTTTTATACAGATATGACAGAATGCAAAATAACTCAAATAGAGATTTTGAGATGAAACATTCGAGTTCAAAGGAAGCAAACATTATTGATGTATTCTTCCAAAATGGCATTATTGTTCTTAATATTTTCAGTAGTATAAATACATCGTCAGTAATTGTTTATTTTTAGTGAAATACCCAGTCATTTTAAATCCCGAGTGTACAACCTTATTACTCTACTTAAATACTGAAATCTGGAGAGTACGCTATCAAAATCGACATTACTCAAAAGTATCAAAAACAGGAAGTAAATACCCTAAAGGTAATAAAATTATCTTGAGCACAGCATGACATATCCTCAAATATCCAATCAATATACAGAACGTCATTCATGTGCATTTGGGTCGTTTGTATTGAACGAGTTGTTTCTCCTCGTCCATGACATCTTCAAGTTCAATACAAACGACCCAAATACACACGTTTGACGTTCTGTATTTATTATATACTCTCTTTTTAAACTTTTTATAAGTAATTTTGAATTGCTTAAATAATCCGCGACGACGCACTGCGCATTGATACACAATGCGAACAAGTGGATACCTATAACACGCTTGACTGAATGATTTGATACCTCAATTATCTTTTGTATTTTCGCATTACTTTGCGTTGTTAAACGTAAGAGGCAATTTTCTCAAGTGTGATAAATAGTAATTATTTATAAAGTTCTGAATATGATAAACGTAAGTTCAGGATTCCGAGCAACGGGATTCTTTCAAACGACATCACCATGGAAATGACGTCGTAATCGTTGTAGGCTATGACGTCATAAGGGTAAAGTGTCGCTGGTGATGTTCTCGGAGTTTTGTTAAGGATTTCCTTTTTCAAAGTGTTTTGCAGTTTCTTTACTAATGATGATGATGATGGAATAAGATTGGTGTCTTAAGGACACAAAGTCATATTGATCTTGGAAATGTATAAATAACTGTTGTATTTGATTCATGGAATTTCTTAAAAACCTTTCTTTATAGTTCATCTTGCAACATCTCAAAAACAAATGTTTAATAATTGTCTTCTTGTTTGGTTGGAGGCACTGTGTTATTTGAAACATATTAAAAACATAAACTGTAGAACTAACAACTTTCGTTTTCAGTAATAGGAGTAGACCTTGCCGACAAATCAATCACAGTAACTGAGTTACTCCAAATGACTAATTTCTAACCCCCTAAGAGAGTTCTTCAAACATGATGTCTGTAAAGCAGAGGTAATTCCAGACAGGATAAAAAGCATTAGATGCCATCAGGGCCCATATTGATTCCAGTTATTCTAACAAATAAAGATTTTTTTAATTTGTTCATGTTTCATGTGAAAAAGAGAGGGGATTTCAATTACACAACCAGTGGTAATAAAAGAATCATTGCTCAACAATCCATACCAAATGAGCATTCAAATTTGACTGTCAAGAGAAATATGCCACCTGAAATTTGCTTGCTTTTTGACATAGATCTAATGTGAAGATCATAACTCACCACTGCTTAATACATGTATCTCCAATTTTCAACAAAATATAATCAAAGGAAAATTAAAAACTAATTTTAAAATTAATGAGTGAATTCAATAGAATATTAAAATGAACCCAACGTTTGTGGTCTTAAATGAAAATTAAAGGTAAGGTAAGGTGTAAATATACACATTGCAGAGAATTATTTTCGAGTCAATTTATATGATTTTGTAGTTTTGCACTTCTTTTAAACGTTTTGCAATTTGGAATCTCACAGCAGGTTAATTTCGCATACATGTAGAAGTAGGAAGATATCTTTGAATTATGAATTATCAATTTGTTTATGATTTCATACCACAATTTGATTGTCCTGATTGGCTTTTTTAGGGATCTACTACTACTTTGACTTTACAATGCTTGCTTTGATTGAGCGCTTTGTGCAAACAGGATTTGAAACCTTTTAGAGCTAGAGAGAGTAAATTTTAAGCTTCCACTCTTTGAGTATTTGATTAGTTGAAAGTTAAATATGTCATTGCTTAATGATATTGTTAGAATTTTATCGAATACAGAAAATATATCTGAATTTCACAACCATATAAAGATTTTAAGAATAAATGCATTCGGAGGGGAATATTAAAGGGGCAGTAGCACGTTTTTAGGGGGAATATAAGGTGATGTCAGGAAAATGAAAATAAATGGTTCCAATTGAAAGACAATGTATTCAAACTAAATGAAGCAGTAATAATTCAAATATAAAACGTAAAGTTCAGCCATGCGATTCATTTTTCTAACAAAAATGAATTAAAGGTGTTCACAAAAAAATGGCTGCCAATGGTTTTTATGTGAAGCCTCATACTTTGTCCTCTGACTATGGGTGATTGGCTTGTGAAATGAGATTGATGACACTGTCTATATGATACATTTAGCATGTACTTACAAATATAAGTGAAATATTTAAAATGTAAAATTATCAAAAAACGTGCTACTGCCCCTTTAAGATGTATAATTTGACAAAATAGCAAAATTAGTTTCAGTGATAAAAACAAATATTTAAAAATTTGAAACAGTTTTATATCCTTGTTATGTGATAATACAATATAATGTGACCATGATAGCCAATAATCCGAGGCAGATGCGTAGGAAACCACGAGAAATGTATCTTGACAATGGTGACAAATATGTCAATGTCCGCCAGACAGTCTCATCAAGGCAGTAATGACAGGAGATGAGCTTAATATCTGGAGTACGATCCCCTGGCAGATGTGTAAGATTGTGAGCATATTTGCTTGTTAGTGAAGATCAAGACATTACCTCGATTCAGTTGACACTGTTTCAACAATAAACCATCCTGATACATCATCGTTTTTGAACAATATTGTACATTTTTAAACCAATACATGTATATAAACAGAAAAGTTTCATAAGACAGACGTACAAAAAATAGCAAAATCTCTAACCATAATTTAGATTGTCGGTAGGATATCTTTCATCGATCATTTGACTGTAAATATGATTTTTGATTTGTGATTTGTATTAAGGATGTAAATCAAACTTACACCAGACGTCCTGAAACAAGAACAAGTTTCATTCTGGGAAATTTCTAAGATACAATCTCAAAATTTGCTATATAAGTGATCAAAACGAGGATATATCTGTTAAAAAAGTAACGAGTGCCCAGTGTCGTTGTCTCTTTTGACATTATCAGGTTTCAGTGTTGTTTGTCTCATTGTTGATTAAGTGTCTCTCTGCTATAGAGCTGATGGGCCATGTATACATGTATTAACCAGAATTGTCATGGCTAGTGATATTGTCTATGACAGAAATTATGTTAAAGTAGGTAACATCAAGAGGAAGTTCTAAACAAACTCGGAAACAATGAAAAGGATTTTGCACTCGAATATGTCTGTCCTGTCTTCTTTTGGAATCTGTGTATCCTCAGTTGTCACTGACCTATCAGCGTTAGCTTCTGAGATTGCATGGGCGCCTAAGAAATACATAAAATCACTTAGTCACTTGAAATTTTACACTCTAGGTTCATTTAAAGTCAATTGTGATTTATTTAAAGACATGGTCTGTGATGAGAAAATGCATAAGTCAGTTGGTGTCTCTTATTTTGTAAAAAGTGACATTATCACTTTGAAATCTGAAAGCTTCATGAGACAAGCGAGAAAGATTTAAAGGCACTTTGTAAATAATGGGGGGGGGGGGGGGGGGGGTCTCTAAAAAATAAATTAAATGTAGCAAAATTATGTGTTCTAATTAGGTGATGTTTCTACAAAGGATATCTCTCCCAGGGCAGTAATGACAACAGTAAAATCATATTGTAAAGCAGTATCATCTTTTTAGTTTCATCATTCGTAGACCAAAATGTCTGCTTCAATCTGGAACAGTTCATTTCTAAATTCAATTTGTCTTACCCTGATGAAATGTCAAGGATTAAGAGAAACAGCACTCCTGTGATTTAAAATTGTAATTTCGTAATCGATAATCTTGGCCAAAGATAAGCACCAACAAACACTGTTTCACGAAATATATTTGTATTTCATCAACGAGTGATCAATAGGTTAAATAAAGAAACATATATTCATAAAAGATTATATTATAATGTTGTTTCTGGTTTCCACCCACAAATGACCCGTGTCAGTTGCAAAACCTAGTACTATGCTGTTTTACCAGATGTTGAAACCGGAAATATAATGGAACTTTATTCCTGTAGCGTAAGACACCATTGAATTATCGTCTCTTTCTGACAATGTAGACATTCACAAAAGCTTTTTTGCAGTTAGAATGTTTCAATAAATTTAAATTTGTTTTCTTCTTCTATTTGTGTTTAAAATTTGTTATTTATGTTATCCCAACATATATACGATCCCCGTCATCGCATCACTAAGACCAGAAAGCTTTTAAGACGTTTTAATGCTTCGATATATCGTACTGAAATCAATTCCAATGAAATCCTGCATATTGGAAAATAAGTTTTGCCTTTATCCCTTTCACTTTCTCAACATAATGCAAGTTTCTTTATACCACAGGCTTACCGTCCTGCAAAGGCAAAGTAATTCACAGACAATGCTACACAGCCTTTAGATAGAATATATATTCATGAAGCTCGACGAGTTTCTTTCCAACATGACCAATATGTAAATGAGATCACTTGTCAGTAATTACTTGGGGACAGAATATGAAGAAAGAATTGTAACGGCTTTAGAAGAATGGGGACTTTGAGAAGCAAGGAAGGAGATGTATCTTTGAATGTGTACATTTTGTGTGACAATTGAATATTATATACTTTTTTATTTTGTTATATGATAACTAGTCATTTTCTTGGTGTTTATATGTTTAGAGTGCGGCATGATATCTTTTTATCATATACTTGCTTATAAATACAGAGATTTTGTATGTACGATACACCCTCCGTCAAGCACCCCGTATCAGCCCGCAGGGCAGATAACCTGTATCAGCCCGTCGTCAAGGGCAAAAACCTGTATCAGCCCGTCGTCAAGGGACTTGAACCAGGAACCTTAGGCAACGAACGCAAAAAATAGATCGAAGTCGCGAGGACTTTAGAGTTGTCTCCCTTTGTACAGCTGACGTGTTTACGTGGCCGACATCGCGAAGAAAACGCTGCAGTCACTTGTGGATTTGTCAGCTTGATACAAATTATTTTCCATTTTGGAAATTCAACCCGAGAGAAAAGTGAACTCAAAAGTCGCAAGAAGAGTACTGTACTGTAGACTCAGGAGCTTTGACTATCGGTATGTGTCAGTTCACGTTAAGCAAAATTGATACAATCAGCCACTCAGTTAATGTAATGAATTAAAGTTTTAAAATGTTACATTTATTTTTAATGTTTCTTTTGTAAATATATATGATAAAAATAGCATGACATGGGTAATTTCATATCACATTCTGTATCAGCCCTCGACCAATATCAGCCCTCGAGCTAAAGCTCTCGGGCTAATATTGGGGTCTCGGGCTGATACAGAATGTGATATGAAATTACCCATATAATACTATCTATATCTTTATCACTATATCAATATTCTGAAAGAATGTTTGAGTACTATCAATTACATTTGCTGTTTTACAATTCAGGTGTATTGTGCATTTCTTGTAACTCCATACACATGTACATTAGTATAGCTAAACGTATCATTGAAATGCCATTAGGCCTGTAATTGACAAAATAAGCCGGTGTTTAACATGTAACCATACCTGCATTAATCAATTAAGTAAAACGCTAATGGCACATTGAAGTTGTATAAAATGACACTGACCTAGCCTGTGAGACGTAAAACAATGGTCAATGATAGCACCTTGGTAAAAAGTTAGTATGAAATGATAGCCACTGATCCCCTGCAGATGCGGGGTGATCTCAAGTAATATATCACGACAATGGTGCCGAATCGGTCAATGTCCACCAGACAGTCTCATCAAGTCAGTAATGACCAGAGATGATTTTTATATCCACTTTACATTTCCCTAGCAGGTGAGATATATTTTGATCATGTTTACGTTACTTTGATGGTTATATGACATTGATTCCTTCAATTCATGAAAACCTTATCCAGCCTCTATAAATATCATTTTTAAAATTGAAACCATGTATATGTCCAGAGAGAACATTTATATTCTTTTTATAAATTACCAGGGAGATCTTTTCTCTTTCTGACTTAGAACGGTCGGTAATTGAGAATAATAGCTATGTACTTCTAACCCTTGATACATGTAGAATAACAGCTGCACATCTTAAATTTGTTCACTAACCAACGTTTCTTAGTGTAAATGTCATTTACTTTGGAATATCTTTCAGAAATCGCAGCTTTGCAAAAAGCAAACTTAAACAATAAGATTCATTGTCCCTCATTTTAACTTAAAGTAAACTGAAACACATTTGCATATCATTAGAGTGACTACATGTCGAAATTTCAGAAAACTCTCTTATTAATTTTCTCTACAAAATCCTCTATATGTGTTCTATAGCCTTTTCACACAAGTGTTTCTATCCATTAAATCAATGTTGATATACCGACTTTATATCAGAGAGTCCAATTTAAAGACTAGAGACCATAAACATATTTCACTATTTTCTTCCTGATGAAGCGAGCAATGTGTATGTGCTTGTGGAACGTTGAATCTGTAAATATTGGATGGTTACTTACAATGTTTTAATAGACACTTTTTTCTTTTGAATATGAAAGTCTGAATAGACTATTGTATAATGGGTCAAAGGTCGGTACTCAAATATGTTCAGTTTGGTAATGAAAGCCTTTTCTGAAACCCAGTTTTGATGGGCCGCTTAGACCTATCTGACCACAAACCAGTGAATGCATGACTGGTCACGCCCAATTTTTGTGACGTCATAATCAGAATCAGCCTCGTTATCTATACATCTATAACCCATCTATAACCGAGGTGCGTTTTTCACATCCGATAATTACGCTGTGTTAATGAAAGGCCAATTAACGATGTTTACCGGACAAATAAATAAAAATCAAGTCCAGTTTTTATATTGTTGACAAATCTGTGAACGAAAATCCTGGTAAGGTCGGTGTTAATGGATGTTTAATCAATACAATAGTTGACCCATTGTAAGTTCAGCTCCGGTATGTAATTGACAACAAAACCAAACCTAATTATATGATATTTTATACACTAGCAAGTTAACAAACATAATGTACGCCGCTGTACAATGAGAAAGATACAATGGATTTGCTTGATTGGTGAACCCACAAATGTCTAACATACTTCTAATAACAAACGATACTAATGTAATTATATGGCATACACTGGACGAAAACTGTTTGCTAGGATTAATCAGTAGATTAATTCAGTAGCCTTATCTTTATTATAACCAAATATTATTTCTTCAAAACCGAATTTAATACATGTGTCAAATAAAACGTGATAAACCGATAACACAAAAGAATAAGCTATAATTTCAGACGAGTTTGATAAGTTCAGCCTAAGGCAAATCAAAATTAACCAAATATCCTTGAACGAGGTCATCACTTCCAAGACCAAAATCTAGCTCACGTTAGGTTTATTAGTGTTGCTGTTTTGTGTTTTGTAACATCAGAAACAATATGGTTTGCTCATCTCACAAATTACCACAGCATGATTACTTTATTAATATGTTGCCTAGTTTTTTGGAAGCCCGTTTTATGTAATGGCAGTTTCCATGGCAACAGTTTGGACTTTGTCATTTTGAAGGGTGGGGCTAGTTTCTGACCCAACTTTGAAACGACTTGACCAGTCATCAGCAAATTTGGAATGCATCCTCTTCATTTCATGTGCCTTATTGGAGTTTCAACTTCTTTTCAATGTTTTTGTTTCCATGGCAACAGGTTTGACCAAGTCATTTTGAAGTGTAGGGTTAGAGTAGCATATCTCTGAAACTACCAGACCAATCTTAATCAAATTTGGTATACATCCTCTTCACATCATGTAGATACAAATTATTAGGAATTTTCAAACATAGAATACAGCTGAAAATGTATGGGGAGGCATCTGATTTTACAAGTAAAACACTTTCTACTTTGAAATGTGAAAGGGGATTTGGTAAAGGGCGTACACCAGTAGCACTATTTCAAAAAGCCTAGTGCAGAAGAGACTTCACTTCAATAACAAATATTATGATGAAATACCCTAAATATGTTTCTGTATGAGTGACATAATCAAATCCATAGCCAAATGAGTTTTGTTCAAATAGTACTATTACTACAACTGTATGACTTTAAGGGTGTTGCAAACAAAGCGTATTCTAGTTAACAGAACAAATAAATGGTATGTTTAGTATAACGTGAAGGATACTACCTCTTGTAACTTTAATTTCAATTATGGCTTCCTTATTGGATTTATGTCATGTCAGTATTAATTTATCTACATCAAATTATGTCTCTTCTTATTGGGTTCCCTTGATACTGTAAATCCACTCATACCAGTTTAGACATGGCGTTCTTATCGATCTCTTGTGAACAAAGCATGCGACCATCAATGCTCTGGTTCCTTTGTCAAAAAGTTAAAAAAACCTACTTATCGTATTACTTACTTAGTTACATGTATGTGGTACATAAACCCAATTTGAGATAGCAAAGAAAACAATTTCGATACATTTGATTCACAAAAACATTTGAAAAGCAAAACAAGTCCACAATACTAAAATTGTAAGAAAAATAGCATTGGCAAAAAAATCAAGCAGTAAATCAGTTTTCTTGCCTTCAAACTTTTAAGTGTCAATTAAGGTATGTCCACTTCGGTCAATAATCCCAGAAAGATCAACGTGATTCTATAATGAATTCAGAAATTCCAATCAGGCTTCACTTTTCTTTATAATTTCAAAGTACATTACTATGTAAATATTTCAATGATCGGCTTGTTGCTGCCTATGATATGTGCATTAAGACCTTATTACCACTGTCCCTTAATTCATAATTTACAGATTTTCATTTAATCTTGTTGATAAGTAGGTAACACTGGTGTGAAGAAAGGCTCCGCGCTCACAGTATGAGGGTTTATAAATAAATCCTTCATGATTAGTCGACTACACAGCTGTGGTTGAAAGGTTCACAGTGAACTGGTGTTCTTCCCGACCAGATACACACTGAGACAGCTTTGGGACAATGGGTCTAATTTGCGCCTGCTGTCCCTTGAGAATTATCCAAATACTGTCTTGTTGAGAGTGTGGAATACTAAATAGGAGACGGGGAATTAGATGAAGGAAAACATCGAGTGTACAAGGAGTCGATTGTGGGACTCACATCATGTTTAGTCCAAAGGGCGTTACCCTTCCAACATGTCATGTTCATAACCTTTATCCTCTGTCAAGTGATTATTGCAGTTTACACAAAACAGAAAATCGATAAAGTTTCATTTAAAGAGAGGACATTAAATCAAATCTAATTAAAGCCTTTCGTTTTATTCAACTTCTCAAGAACTAATATTTATCAATCAATGTGCAGTGATGAACAAGCACAGTTTCTAAAATTGTAAAGTAAATTTGTTTTTATCTTAATTTTAATTGGTTTAATATGGGTAAAAGGAATTTTACTACCACTACGAAATATCGATTTATCGTTCTCTTTGGTGTACAAATATTACGTATGCTCATATGCCATGTACATAATAATGTATTTATGAACATAAATATATCAAATGCTTACATTACAGAAAGGTCACATATGCATTTTCAGCACTATCTATTAATTCTGATCAATGTTGTTTTGCTGATTACTATTAAGATTATGACCCAACCCTTTTCGACAAATGTAGCCACACTACAGTTGTTTTGCCACACAATATTAATAGACAGTACACACATCTTGAACTAAGCTTCTTAATTTGTAACTAACATCGCCAACACAACTGGCACCATACGCCGTTCCTTTTATTGTTTTCTCACGTGTCCAGATAGCTACATATAGTCTCTCATTTCTTTTAATAAAATATTGCAGCAAATGTGATTAGTGAAACCGAATTGGGCATGTGACTCTTTCCAATGTTTCGATACATTCACCTTAAAATACTTAAGAGCTTTTCTTTCATATCACTTCATTGATGTTATTATACCCCGCCACGAAGTGGGAGGGCATTTAGGTTTGGGTTCCGTCCGTACGTCCGAGTCAAAGAGGACAGATTTTCTCAAAACTATTTAAAATAGGTACATCAAATTTGATGGGTATCAATAGCTTGAAGGAGTTCGAAAATTAGAATAATTAGAGTTATTGGCCATGTTCGGTATTTTGGACTCTGTTCAAGGGTACCATCGAAGGGGACAACTTTCCTCAGAAACTTTTTAAGATAGAATAAGCAAATTTGCTGTGTGTCTTCTTCTTGTTTTTAGTGAAGGACTCAGTCAAGTCATGTTTTGGCCACAGGCCCTTTAACAAACATATGTATATCAATACACGATGATTGTTTAAAACTTGACTATTACTTAAACAATTGCAAAGCAAAGAAAATAGTCTTGGATGAAAGACATTGTATAAATATTTACTTAGTTTCACAAGGTTGTTATTTGGAGGCAAGGCAAATTCTTTACTGTAATAACCCCATGTGCAACAAACTATTCAGTTTGGTTAAATGTCTAACCCTCACACACACACATTTCTTGATCATAATCTGATCGTTCATATCCAATTCCCTGATCCTCTTTCATCCTGTCAAAGCAAAAGTGCAACCGGCCTCAAATCATTCACTCCCTTTTGTGCTTGTCTGGTAGCTTGACGTGTCTGGAATCTAGTATCGACTCTCCTCAAAGTTATTTGCTTAACTGTCAATTTTGACTGTTATTCCACTTTGATCGTTTATTGAACATATACACAGAAACCCCTGAACTACTCCGCCTTGATAATCTTTTGAACATATACACAGACAAAAGCCATTTTTGTTTTATCAAAGGGGAAGGGTGTCCGTCTATCCTCTGTTTGCTTTGCTTACATATTGGAGTTTAATTTGCTGTATTATGAAGGAGAAGTGACAAGGAGCGCATATACCCCTGAGATTATTAGTAGTTAAAGTGACACAGAGTATCTTTCTTAAAATTTTATTTGGTTTTGAGAAGCTTCAAAATATCTAATATGCTGATTGAAGTTCATATCTCATCACTGGACTTGCAAATATATCCATTTATGCGTAATATCTCTAAAATGCTTGATTTTATGGGAAAATCTAGAAAACATCTCAAATACGTTTAATATTCGAAATTATGCATCCAATTAATCTATCTACATGTATTAGTTACAATATCTAATAAACACTATCGAATCGATTATATCTTCCTGTCAGCTTACAATAAGGTTTAAAAATTACGTTTGGCGAATTTGCGAGCGCCTCTCGAGCCACATTGTCCGTTTCCGATCAAAATCCCGACTTTGAATGGCCGTATTTTCGCTCTAATGTACTGATTTACATTTAACTTGTTATTTTCAGTAACAGTTAGTGGTTCCCGATGTAATAACATCGATTTCAAAATTTGACATATGTGATCGCATCAACATACTCTGTGTCTCTTTAAGGTATAAAGGTTCACACTTATCCATTCTATCTCTCAAACATTAAAGTGAAATCGGCAAATGCACGTTTAGCATTGAGGGAGTTGAACTAATTCTCTTGCTAAGTTCCATGCGTAATAAAAAGCCTGATTCAATCTGGTTTGTGTAAGGAAGGATTATGAATACTACACAGACGACATGACATAAACACTGAGTCACAGTTTCTAAGGAATAATTATTCATTCTCGCCTCCCAGAGGCAGATCAAGTTATGAACGTGGATCGAGCCTCTGTTCTTATTAGACTAAATCCAATGGTTCCTGCATTTTCCTCTGGCGGAAAAAAATGCACTAGAATCCTTTTGAATGTGTATTAACTAATTAATATCAAGTCTGAATAAAACAAATAATGGGCATGGTTAAATTATTTTGAGAAATATTTCAAATATTATAGAACATTCGGGCTTAATCGTGTCCAATGATAAATAGTTCACAAGGGTTTAGTTGTGACAATTTCTTCTGTTCCTTTATCAGCAAATATAAAGGTGCCCTGTGTGTTGCTCAGAAATAAGTAGTAAGCAAAGGTAATATTCCACATTAGGACTATTGACAAGCTTGGTAAACACGAATTTGCAGAAGATGACATATCACAATGGTCCATAATAAATAAAAAAAACAATAAAACGTCACGTGATCCCAAAAAATTTAAACTCTCAAAAGGCAGATCCAAACATAATGATTGGTCCGATTTGTAAAGTTTATTGATTAATTCTTCAACGGATTGAATTGAATTCAATGCAACGTTTGTAATGGAACGTCCACAATTTTAACAACAAAGAAGTTGAACATCACAAAAAGCATCTAAACCCATGCATACAATTTCAAAGATCAAGTTCAATTCAGCTTCGTCTGACAGATTTTGAGTCTCTACTTCGGTAACGAAATGAATACAGACGAATTGAAAAAAACGGACAGACGGACTGACCGGAAAGCTATGACATACCGATGGAAAAACAAACAACGTGACACAATAATTCAATTCTTAAAATCATGTTTATATAAGGAAAATATAATTAGACAAATGAACCATGAAATAAAGTTAGTGCTGTCGATAAAGTTAAAATCTCTTAAAGATCAATGGATACTATAATTTTATTTATTTGTCACAAATTAAATTCCATCCCTCAATTTTCTTAAAATAGACACCAAAAAGGTTTATACAATTATCACGTCTGCCTTCATTTCATTACATCGACACTGTGTGACGCCTCTAGAAATTTCTTTCGAGCCATCCAGTACAATTATCTGTCTCCAACGTTAGCAAATGATTGATTGTATTGAACGTATAGTTGTGTTTTAATCTGTCAAATGGCTATATAAATAGGAGATAAATTCACTTATTTATATTTTTGGGATGTATGTCGTGCATTTTACCCTTAAATTCCAATTCAAGCTTGCAAGGTGTAATGTTAGTGATCAGAATGAGTCTAATCATTGCATCCTCGAAACAAGGAGGTATCAGGGTATCCATTAACTCCAATTCTTCTTAGAAACCATGTTATGTTGATAACAATGGCCATAGCATATACTTCTATAAAATAACCTAAATCATACGATAAACCTAGTAATTAGTTATTCCCAATATTTGTTTGTCCACTGTTGACATAAATGCCTTAACAACTAAATTCAAAGGTGATTAATACAACAGTTATCTCTGTAAATAAAAACAACAATATACTTGGAAAAGTTGCTACTAATGTGTTTTTATCTGGTCGCTGCTTTTTTCTCATTTCTTACCGATCGATCGGTGTTAGCTTTACTGTCTCCTTGTCTGATCAAGTGTTCATTTTGCCACAAACAATTCGCTGAGCTGCAATTCATCCTTTCCCTTGTGTTTGTCTGATATTCTGACGTGTCTGGAATCATTAAAGTGTAAACTCCTGTATTGACTATCCTCTGAGGTGTTTGCTTGGCTGTCGATTTGCCTTCATCTTCATCCTGTATTCAGGGGTAATCAGAGACCAACCTTTTTGTTTCAGAATATTCAATCTGCTTGGCCTGATCCACCATTTGGGGGATTTTTTGTTTTAAATCTTGTTTGATGATGTTAATGTGATGCAATTTTTTATATCATTGATGGTAAACAAAGCATGGAACGCTTTTTAAATTTTTTTATCAAAAGAACATAGCCTTGCAGTTGTTAACATTTATCATGGTTATAGTAATGATAAGACAATTGGGCTTCTGTCCCCTTATAAGATCGGATATGTATTCTTTTCACGATCTGAATTGTACATGGTTATAATTATTAAAAGTCTTATGTAACCACTCATCGAATGGTATTTGAAAAGTTTTTAAAATTTGCAAATGATTTTAATTTGACAAACAAGGTGATCAAATGCGATCTGTTATAATAAACTACACAATATAGTGAAATATATATAATGACATCGATGAATGAATATATTTGGATAATTTACATTTGTTCCACAATTCATGTCACCGTGAATATGTCAAGCAAGCTTTTGTGATAAACTGCTTTACCCAAAATCCTCGTATTTAAGCCCTGTCGTTATTAATACCATGGGCTTATTAACGAGTTTTGATTTTCGAATTTTAGCCAGGGCTTAAATTTTATATTACATATCTATCTTCAAAATGTTTAAAACAATAACTTTCGATGGAATCACTCGGTCTGTACAAAGCTACGATAATGCTATATAAGGGTTTCAAAAGTAAAAAAGGCATCGGTCTCCAAATGCAAGTGTAATTTTAGACACCGAACATGAAAGTTTTAATACGTATGACGTATGACGATACGGATTCAGGAATTGAGTAAAAACTTTATGTGCTGGTTATTATCCAGTTTAAAAAAGACTTTTTTTCATTTGCTATTGCAGCATGGAATCATTAACAAACAAGAAGACATAGTCATCAACATCCTCCGTCATATTTGTTTTCATTATAGCTCCCAACATTTTCCTACAAGGACAATCACTATGTATTATGTAATTGTATAAATCTCATTTTCAAAATCTATCAACTTATTGATACCCTAAAGACACACAACAAATGTGATAATCCTATCTTCAATAAAGAAAACGTATTGTCCCCTTTGATGACACCCACGAATAGAGTCTTAACAATCAGAACAAGGGCAATACCTCTGTAAAAATAAATGTGCGGTTTTGATTTCCAAACTCTCTCAAATTATTGACACCTTTAAGACACACAACAAATTTGTTTATCCTATCTTAAATAGTTTTCAAGAAAAATTGTCCCCTTTGACGACATTCTCGAACAGTCCAAAAGTCGGAACAAGGGCAATAACGTTTTATTAATTAATGGCGCAGTTTTGATTTTCGAACTTCATCAAGGTATGATACCCTGAAGACACACACCATATTTTGGTTATCCTGTCTTTAATAGTTTCTGAGAAAAGATGTCCCCTTTAACTCAGAGGGACGGTCGCAGGAACACACCCAAACCCTTATCCCCCTCCCACTACCCCCTCAACTTTTTATTTGCCATACAGTGATTTGTTATATAAAATATAACAAGACCTAACTTCTGTTGTTGTTTATCTCCATTCGAAATTACGCCCAGGGCATAATTTCAGAATACACATTTCATATGAAATGAGTGTAATTCGAAATTAAGCCCTGGGTTTAGTTTACTGCCTTTTAAATGAAAGAATTGTACAACATGCAGGTACATATAATGTTATTAAAGGGATAGATAACCTTCATTTAACTATTTGTCTTATCACAAGTTCAATTCTTAATGGGCAAGAAGAGTATCATTGGCAAAGAACAGGAGAGTGATTAGTTCATAAATATTTAAATGTGGAAGTTGATATGATCATCTACCTTCCTTCTAATTACTACTTAAATACGTCTTGTACATTAACCTAGTTTATTGTTACAACATCCTGTGGATTTATATTCCAATTTTGAGTACTTAAGATTTCTTAAAAGTACAGAGAAATATCACAGCAGTTGAAAGTTGCAGGTGAGATGGGGTTGAACCTTTCTAGCTGGCGAGTTACTTCTGTCTTCATTTATTATTTTGCAAGAAGCAATTTATCTATTTACAAATGATAATAACTGATTCATGTTTCTGATTAACCCTAAAGAAGTCCTAAGACGTTCAAGGGTGTATGCCTGCTTATCCAGACAAAAAAAACCAAATCAGGCGGAACATAAAATGAGATACCTCAATGATGTTTCTAATAAAAAGTGCTTTATTGAGAGAGACATCCGATAAATAATCAAATTAATATAGGAAGCGAGATTTGCCTCAAACATCGAAATGATTTTCAATGCAATTTTTGAACACTACAATCAAGTGTCTCAGACACATGAAGCTACATCACTGGGATTTTAAGTAATTCACCTAACTTCTGGAAATAATTATTGGTTGGGGATTCCCTTTCTGTTGTTCAAGATTACCATTGCCATTTGCAGATCATCGTTCCTGGCGAGTCTGGAACTCAAATAAATCTGTTTCTCGGAAGTAGTCTGATTGTATTTGCTTAAACCTTCATCTAAAAAACTGAATCGTTATAATTAAACGAACTCTATGGCACTGGTATGTAAATAGAATAGTTAACATAGAGCTAGTTTCAGTCCAACCAGATTAACTTTCAGACTTCAGCTCTCCAAACAAACAAAATATTAAATGATTCAGCAACGTTTATCTGTTTCTCAATCTCATTATAGACAATGTATGACACCTTTTTCCAATCTAGAGAGTGCTCCCATGTAGAATTTTTATATGCTTGATTAGAAATAAGATTTGTGTCAGGGTCTGCAAATGAATCTTCGACTTGTAGGGTTTCGTCTACGTTAGTAGAACATCTTTCTTTAAAACAGCATGTATTGTGTTCTCTTTTTATTTGCTAACAAACATTACAGTGTCATAAGATGAACAATATATTAAAATCCGCCTTTCTACACCATAAGCGATGTTGGCATGTTTCACCAACTACATTAAACATATATGTAATACAGCTGCGTACCTTTAGTTTGTTACTTGCTCGCTTTTCTTTGTGTAAATATAATGTAATTATGGTTTCACTTTGACGTATATTACATAATTTAAGCAGATCTGACAAGGGGTCAACCAGTGTCGATGTGTACAACAACCACTGATAAACTTAAAATCGGGGCTTTTGGTCTCTGGTGCCAAGTTTATAACTTTGGCCTGAAGAAAAAAACAGATGAGGTAATATTTTTGGAATTCCAATTCATTAACTTACTGCAAAAGAACAGATATGACTTGTGTTTAAAGCTGTTTTTATTGTAGAAAAACTGGAAAATAGTGTTTTTCAAAATTTGGACGTCTGGTCACTCTGATGACCTGCCAAAATAATTTACATGTAAGGGTTAGGTATGCAATGCAATAATGGTAATATAAATTAATCTTAACGTATGCAGTGACATTTCAACATGATTCATATGGTTTTCTCAGTGCTACGACGCTTCAAAGTCAGGATCAAAATAAAGATTGAAAGCGTGTGACATATAGCTTGTTTTCACAACACATTTCAAGTTTCTGATGTGGACCAATATTTGTAATGTTCCTGACAGCTACATCTAAAGAAATTCAGGGAAGATGTTCTATTATATCTTGCACGCACTCCTTGAGGCAGAGACGAGGGACACACACAAGGACAAGCTGATAGACTCAATGATTACCATTTATATTCGGCAGTCGTAAATTTATATAAAACCAGGAAATTGATTGCAATGTTCACAAATAGTGCATGCGTCCCGTGAGGCAGGGACGCACTCCTTGAGGCAGAGACGAGGGACACACACAAGGACAAGCTGATAGACTCAATGATTACCATTTATATTGGGCAGTCGTAACAGTATATAAAACCAGGAAATTGATTGAAATGTTCGCAAATAGTGCATGTGTACTGTGAGTGTGAATGAGGGGATTTTGAGTCAGTTGTCTTAACATCGTTATCATTGGCACTACGAACTACACCGTTTCTAATTGCCATCATTGAAAAAATGTCAAAAAGAACGCAATTGTTTAATTCCAAATATACTTTAAATAAGGCACTTTTACTCTTAATTTGTCTGATTATAACAACTAAAATATCAGAAACGTGACTTCCAAAACTAGTTTTGAGAGACGATGTCGTGTTCATCTAATATAATGCTTTCAGTTGACTTAAAATGTAAATATAGTGTTTCATCCATAAATCATGACTGACCTTTTCTCGACAATAACTTCTGTTGACAGACTTCTGTTGACTGGAAGAAGTCATATTTCAATAAAAACTATCAAGTACAGAAAAGTTAAGGCAAAAGTCAAGCAAGTTAAAACAATGGATACGTAGAGAGTACCTTGTTAATTTTACTGGATAACAATGGATCATTTTGATGATCTGGTAAAGTTGGCTTTATTGTTTCTCGGGTGCAAAGGAAAACATATTCTCTTTGTGTTATTTTGGTTAACCCTCAACAATGTTAACGTGAAGAACAAACGGACCACATTGAAGAAGGTATTCACAAACTTAGGTAAATATGATGTTCCTTGGAATGAGTAATGTAATAGTTTTTGTATTGTTTTTAAATTGTACCGAGATCGTTTAAATAATGTTTGCGTTTTTATGCGCATAATTTCCCCTGGTCATTTCAACATGCTTAATCTCTAGAGATGTCCAAAACGGAGCTGATTGACATCATTCAAATCTTCTGAAGAGAAAAGTGACAGAAGGGTTAACCGTGCCTTGAGACTTCGGACTTGGTTCATATTCGGTTTATGATTACAAGCAAATAAAAACTTTTGAAAGAATTCATTAAAGTGAATTGAGAAAGTGAAAGCAAAAGATAGCAAGAGGCAATAAAGGTTTCTTCCATATAAATCTATCTGATTATCATGCAGACAAAAATGCATTTTGGACGATTTCCTTACTTCTGTCTGTTTAATGAAATTAGATTAGCTAAGATCGTTACTTACATACATCATTTTGAACGATTCCTTTTTTTATGAAATGAAATATGAATATATATATATCATTAATAATGTCTAAACAATCACGAGTTAATGAATAGTTTCATAATAGTTTCATTCGAATAAAGTATCTGTCCATATGAAACTTCATACCACCCTCTGTTCCCTCCTTAACAAGAAAAACAACGGATTCCAATGACAGTGTTTCTGAATTCAGTGGTTCACATTTCAATATATTTGTAGGATCTCTTAACTTGAGGAAACTCGATATCTTACGTCAATCTTTTCTGTTACAAATCAAACTGCAATAAAATCTGTGTCGGTGAACAGTATTGATTTCAACAGAATTAATCGCTTAGACATTTGAGGGTGATTCAACAAACTTTGATTTTGGGATTTAAACACAATTTATCCTGAGCAGTTATGTATCTACATCTATCGATTGGTTTAATTATAAGACACACTAAACAATATATACTATTTTGTTAAATGTCTTGATTTCAATCTTATCAAATATGACCCTACTGTTCGTTTGTCTTTTAGTTCTTTTGGTTGTATAGGAAACTCAAAAGATTTTAGCAGCAAAGACGCCAGAATAAACTTAACAATGTATCGTTTCACATTGAAATGGAAGGTTTATAAATGTGACCTACATGTATGATATTTTACGTATTGGTTATGAGTATGTTTATAAGAAGTTGGGAAGCTGTTCAGAATCCGACGTTTCGGGTTAAACATATACTGTCATTGGTTTCATTTAAATATGTTTAAAGCAGGAATTGTCAGTTTATTGAAAGCAACAGACTTTTCTTATTAACAGTCAATTAGGCGGTCTCTGATAAACCAGATGATTATTACCATGTCATCCATTCAAAAATATTGCTCATCTAAATGTATTATCTGTAATAATATTATTGAGTAATGTTCACTGTAATATCATTTACGCAAATCTATTACATATCATTACATGAAATATGTATGGGAAAAAAAATCTATGTCTAACAGTACTTATTATCGGTAGAAACTGAAAATAAATATTGCTAATCTCAAATAACCAATGTGTACAGATGAAATTATAGACGAATTAATCTTTATATTTAAAAATATACATATGCTAATTCCAAAAAACAATTTGTCAAACCGTATTATAAATACTTTTATGTTTATTAAAGTCACGCCCCACAACACATAACATAGTCTTATTCAAATAAGTCAAAGTTATTTGTATTGATTACTGATAATCACTTCTGGCCGTAACAAGTGAAACGGTGATACCGATTTTGCACATAACTCCTACGTGAAGGTTGTACAATAAGCATGTTTTATTTGGTCCTAAAACATATGCCAATCACTTCTTCATACAGATATAAATTATCCATAACATTTTGTATGTATTTACAAAATAAAGAAACAGATTAACATATCCTCTTTCGCTTAACTGATGGGCTTTTTAGAACAAATTCATCTCTGTCAATTACGTTTTACTGAATCATGGTCGAGACCCTGATCCAATGAGATCAACCGCGGTCTGACTGCATTCTGATCGCGGTCAAGTGTAGTCTGATCGCGGTAGGTACCGGTAAAGATATCTGCCAGGGTCTGTATATCAGGGTTGCTAATATTAATCAAGGGAGAAGGCTTTCAACGCTATTGTGGATATCTATTGCAATAAAATCTACTATCAAGCGATTCATTGGTGTGACTGCACTGAAATTAATGTTAGAGTAGCCTTGTACCTAGACCTCAGTGAGTGTTCTAAAAAAATAGGATTGTTTCTTACATAGTTTCATGTTCAGTGCAGCATTGTGTCATTCAAACAGCAATAACATCCCACTTAGACCTAGGTCAAAGAATATACTATAATAGATAACTTTTGATTTTGATATAGTATTAAATCTGAGACAAGCTTTTTACGCGAGTGTTAAGTATCCTAAATTCCGAGGGGAAACTGATGTTATGTCGAAATTAAACTGTCGATGTAGACACTAATTAGGCGTCTTAGTCTTTCAAAATCCAAAAGGAATGGACAAACTGAGACAGGGGGTCTTGCAGGCGTATATGCATGGAGTGCACGAGGTTTACATAAAAAGACATTTACTTTGTGCCTTACGCCTTGACACGCAAGAAGCACGTTCCTTGCGCTTTGACACGAGAGAAGCACGTCCTCCTCCACACCTTATAGTACTACACTCTTCATTATTAAATCCGTGAAAGGACCCTTGAAGCGCTCTAGAAATTAAAGTAATATCTAAAAGTTATCAATTTTGTGATTGAGTTTACTCGGGTCAAGCGAGACAGTCGTTTATTAGATTATCTGATAATAGCAGGGTTACTTGTCCTCGAGCCATTCCTTGGCCACGCCTCGGAGCAGCCTCTCATATCATTTCCATATCGACTTTAAAGACAGTATTTTTCATTCTGTAGCATCAACATGTATTATCTCTCTTCACAGTTACGTCAAAAATAAAATATTTGGCGTCCTAGGCCAAACGCGATACGAACATTGTATCCCTGTCGACATTAGTAGAACTGAAATAAATTGATAGTTTTGTTATATTTTCTCAACATGGTTCCATATCAACGAACTTATATAACAACATTAACTATCTCGATGTTTACTCATCTTTGAGATAATATTGTTATTCATAACATACACATAATTTATTCAGAAGTAAATACGACTTCAAGCTCGTACTTTAATGCTGGTGCAAAGTACATGTAAATACATTATTTGATATATTTAAACATTTTACTTCATGTAGTGCATGTATACATTTTAAAAAGTTGGCAGATATTTTAAAATATATAATACTAAAAGCTTATTTTCAAATTGCTATGGAGTTACCAGTAGCAATCAATAGGGGCTGAAGCTTTCCGTATTTATTACCAATATCAACAAAAAGTGTTCTTTGTGCAAATAACCTGTAATTTGGATTTCGTTTGAATGTCAAACAAATAAATCCAGCAGCGATGTGAAGGAATCATCAAGTGTGCATGTGTTGAATAACCATTCTTAAATCATATCCTGGGATTGTCTGGTCGATGTTGCACAACTTCAAAAGTTTGGCAGGGAAAAATTGGCAGATGGGATAACATTTTTGGAAATTTTGATTTTCGTTATTTTCCAATAAAATTCCATGTTGACTCCCTGAGAACATATTTGACATCATTACATTCACTTAGTGCAAAAGAACAAACCATATTTATGCCTAAAGCTTTTTATAACTTGTAAACGATTTTAAAAAGACATATATATAAAAAGTGTTTTGAAAATGTTGATTCCTGGCAACTTCAATGCCAAGCCAAATTATCTTACGGTTAACAGTTAGGTATGACTTACGAATATTTTAACACAAAATGAATTTCATTTTATGAACTGAAATTTCATTAAAATCCAGATTGCCTGAACGACATTTCAAAATAAGTGACATTTGCACTAGAATACGTAAGAAAGTGAACAAACGTAAGGTACTAAGCTGAATTAGACATTTAGAGAGCTGTAACCTTGCAATGGAATAACATTACACATCGTTATTTTCAGGACTTGTTGTAATAACCTGGTAATAACCTAACCATGTGGCAAAACCTCACCTTCGTCTCCACAGCACCAGACACAGCATACCAATGATAACCAGCAGAGGAACTGTCATCCCTAGAGCTCCTTCAATCAGACCTGCACTCGTTAAAGAAAGGAACTCTCTGAAAGACATAAACTTTTCTTTAATCAACGCTTCCTAATTGAACAAATGTTCCATGTCCAAATTGAATTGTCATCCACCCTCTTCTTTTTCAAAATATTTCTTCTCTGTATTAAACCTAGCGTGAATGATGGTGTGTCTTTTCACAATGAGAACACCACAATAATACTTATTATTTTCAAAGATATATTTGCTTGTGTTTTGCCTGATGTGAATGGTTTGAATAAAGTGTAAGGTAATCAATTGGTCGTCACAAGTATCGGTATGGTTCTAAGGATTTAAACATCGATGTGCTCGCTGCAGGGAATAGTGTAGAGTAATGAATGCGTTGAAAGGGCACACCATTGATTGAATCACATGTCTTTAATGGAAATTTGAGATCATATACATTAGAACAGCATTATGTATTCGATAATATTTTCCTTATCAATTTATTTATAAATATTATTATCAAATTTGAATGTCATGTTTATCTGAAGTTGTTATCAAGAATATCATGTAGTTTCGATTATTAAGTAACTCAAATGTTTGTAATACTGGTATGTGATGGGTCATAACGCAACAGAAAGAAAAAAGAAAGAATCTTCTTCTGATTTTTATACATTTTCCCTTCTGCCCCATCCGTCTGCAGATCTGAGTAAAATTAGGCTTCAAGTAGGAAACAATAGTTTTGCTAGACAATGGCATTTTTCTCAATTCATCAAAACTACATTATCCCTATATCATCACCATATAATGGCGTCAAAATGTTTTATCTCATATTTTCAATTCAATGATGTATCACTAAGCTATCATACAAGTTTATAGAATCATATTGTATCCTTTTCATTCTGTGTATAGTAATAATACTAGTTAAGAATCTAAGATATCAAGTGTCGCGTGGAATACTCCTGGACTGTATCAAATAAATCTGATATCAAATAAAACTTAATACTGATTCATTTAAAGTCAAGCGTCCTCTGTAGTCACAAATGAAAATGAATTTTATCTCACGTTCTCACATGTATATTAATTAATACAGAACCGGAGAAATAGTCATGATGACACCTGATTTGTTGAATATCAGTAGAAACTTACATTTCATTATATTACACACACAATCTTTCTCCTTCAAAATCATAGAAATTACTTGATAAATAATACTTGTTTTTATACAATGTTATAAATTGCCTTTATAACTTATTATTTATTTGAAAATCAGTATTTCTGTCACGAATTCAGATAAGGTACTTTAAGCAAAACATTTTTTTTTTATCAATCACCAAACATTCATACCCATAATGGAAAATGTGTTACGAGTAGTATAAGAACTGTAAATAAACAACAATTTATGTCTGATTGTTCCTGAATAAATTTATATGCAAATAAGAATTAAACACGCGAAATTGATAAATAGAGAGTTCATGTAATGGCAGTAGATATATAGCTATAATTTAAGGATGGATATTTGTCTGTTTACTTAGTAATTGAAAACAACTTTCAGAACGTCCTACAAGGGTATACAGTTAATGTTTTTTCTTCTAATGCAATTTTGTTTTGTTCCTAACCCTTTAGGTTCAATTATTTCATTAATGACAAAATACTTTATATCTGTCACATAATTTGGTTTCACAGTTTTCTGCAAATATGGCTAAAAATTATCCTATTTTGAGCAAACGTACCTGAATTAAATACTCGTACATTTTTAAACGTTTATGCATATAGTCGAAATGTACAATTAAAACATTGAAAACAGACGAAATGCCATTAGTTTGTCCAACAACATGCATGTATTAGTATCAAAATTATATGAAAGATAAACCAGTTAAAGTAGCTTCATCTCACATTTTATCTTCTACAGAATTAATTATGTTTTATTTTGTCTGGCACATGTTCTGCTTTCTGATATCTGGATTAAATATCAAACACTATCACGTCACATAAAGCTACAATATGATTTGTTAGGCTGTCATATCTTATTGTTGACATTTTGAAAGACTTCCCACTCACTAAACAGGATTTGAAAGACAAGTTTCTTTTGTCAATTTTCAAAACAACATTGTTCCATTTATTATATTTCAAAGTTTTTATCACAATATGATAGTGTCAACTTTCTTATAATTTCAATCTATTACTTAACTTTAACAAAAGTCACAAAGTATCATAGTATCATATACATGTACATTTCTTATCTGCGATTAGAAATAAAACCTCTTGGCCATATAAGAAATTAAGTCCCGGAAGGAATACTCCTTTGTTGTATCAAATGAATCTGATGGGGAAACAAATCTATTGAATTTATTATAAGCACAAATCTTCTCGTATTATCAACGAAAGCAAAATTGCGCTCAAGTTCTCACAGAAATTAAGTATCACATACATGTACAATGGCACCACATTTGCAATAATTTTCATACTTGTTACACGATTCTTCCGGTTTGGGTATCCTGTAAATAAGTCATAAAGTAAAACCAGGTTATCAGCATAGATTGATCTTTTGAGAGTATGGGTAATAACAGGAGCAGCAATAAAGCTCCAAAAATCAACTTATACTATGAAGTAATGTCTTGAAAAGGATATGTTGTGCTATATTTGATCAAAGTGTACATGTAGCGAGGTTGTCCAAGAGAACGAAGATAATGTTTTATGTTGAAGGGGACGTCATGTTCACCCTTATAATTCCTAGTTTTTTAGAATTTTTTATTTTTAGTTGGTGCTCAGCATTTTCATCGCCAAGTTGTCGTTTTCAAGGTTTTTAATATGGAATGATAGTCTAAGTGATTGTGGAAAAAAGTAGAATGAATGGTTTCAATTCATTTTAACCATCATATCATTTAAATTTAAAAAGACTGAAACAAAACAATGCAACATGTCATATAAGGTTAACTAAAATCAAATCTCTGTGGCAGGTCCTTGACTTCTTAGATTGATTGCCTGCATGTACATAGTTATATATACATAGTCATAAGACTGTTGCTTGAGGGTGTGCGAGTCTTCAGGTCATATCCTTTTTCTCCAGAATGTTTATGCATTAATATCACACTAATGTTACTATTATAATCATTGTAATTTTTCAAGACGTTATTTTAACATAATATTATATCCAAATAAATATCAAATGCAAATCCAAAAAGTCATATTCGATGTTGATGTTAGTATACGAATCTAATAAGTTTCTGTTTGATGATTATAAGGTATGATGTTCAAAACCATTACTATATCCCCAAATGCTATCAAATTACTTTTAATGTGAAAGCCATTATTGCTATATGCTATTCAAAAGTCAACTTGAACTGATCTGAGCTGCAGCCGACCACACACTTGAAGAACTTCCTAAGCTCAACCAGTTTAACTTCTGCGAGTACTTCCTGAATACACCTGGCGTTTTCTAAAGACTAATTAACCTTTCGGGTAAAGAAATAGATATACACAGGGCTCCCACACACTGTCAGCAACATTTCTTTCAGGTTTCCGTTTTGAAGATAATTAAAGTCTTCTTCTAGAATGTATCTTTTCTTGGTATAATTGACATTGAAACAATTCAACTTGTACATATGCAACCGTTTGTATTTCTTTATTGACATACCTGTATCTAACAAGGAAACAACTTCATAGTGGGCTAAACAATACATGTTGTGCATTTATTATGTATACAGGTACATCTATCGTGCTTTCAACAATGCCCTGTCATCAACAGGTACATGACATCACGCACGTTTAGGATAATCCTTGATGACGTCATCAACACAACGTGGCAATGCTAAAAAATTATTTTGGATGATAAAAGGAATATTATCCTTTTGTCTTCCGATATCAACTATATCAAGCCTCGGATATTAGTTACTTTTATCAACTTGTGTTGATATATATGATATCAGAAGACATGTGGGTGCGATTATCTGTGTAAGTTAGGAGACTCAATGATAATAGGTAAGAATGATAATCATTAAGACCTTAATGATGTATTTGTTTAACGAATTCCAAATGTGTGGCCCAGGTATAATAACGAGGTTAATCTTATATTGAACAGGAATATATTTGAAACGCTTTTTCGTTGAAGGAGATACAACAAAAAGCATCAATGAAGCAAAATAAGCGAGACAAAAACTCAACATCATTACATATAACACAATTCGAGGTCCTGGTTGTAACCATAGTCAGATTAGGCTTTACCTTTCAAACTAACATATTGAGATGCTAATAAGGCGAAAACAATTATAATTTCGCATTCCATTTGCAATTTACTTTACGGAATATGATGTTGATTGATATGAAACATATAATAAAAATGGATTATTTATTCAAATAACGATGCCGCTTTTCATAAGCTACAGTAACATGGTCATTGAAAACTATCTTTCTCCAGTCGAAGATACATGATTAAATACTTTGATTAAGAGTATCAAAATTTTCATTAGAAGTAAAATGATCACTGAACAATTTCTACTCCAGTCAAAATTATATATCTAAAGACTTTTATAAAAGAGTTTCGATATATTCTTTTAGATTTTTGTATTGAAAATGTTATTATATGTATTTTTTAAAATTCAAACATTGTTTAGATGTCATTTTCGTTTCACTGATATTAACTGATAACTAATTAGCTTGATATCAATTGTGGTATATTATTTCAGGAAATGTTTATGTTTCTCAAAGGGCACCTCCTTTTTTGAAATTTGCAATTAATTTTCGAAATTCTAAATAGATTGATATGAAACAAATAATATTAAAGGTTATATGTATTCAAGAAAATAAAAATATATTACTAATTCTATCTGGAAAGAATACCAGTTTATTTAGATTAAATAATGATTATCCATTGAATCCATACAGCTGTAGTTGGAAGCCTTTATATAATTTGATGTGAGTGAAGTATGAATTTATGAAAGTATGAAGTTTCATTGTCACTCGTGAACAAATCATTTTCCAAATCCACTCGATTACATAGAACTAATATTCGCTAGTTCAATGACATAGTCTCTATATACAGAACGTCATACGTGTGCATTTGGGTCGTTTGTATTGAACGAGTAGATGTCATGGACGCGGGGCAACAACGAGTTCGAAGAACGAGTTGTTTCTCCGCGTCCATGACATCTTCGAGTTCAATACAAACGACCCAAATGCACACGTATGACGTTCTGTATTTATTATATACTCTCTTTTTAACCTTTTAAAAAGTAATTTTGAATTGCTTAAATAATCCGAGACGTCGCACTGCGCATTGATACATAATGCAAAGAAGGCGATTACCTATGGCACGCTCGACTGATGATTTGATACCTCAATTATCTGTTCTCATTACTTTGCGTAGTTAACCCTTATAGTGCCCCAGGACCATATATGTGCCCCTCCCCCCAAACTCCCCATAATGCCGCAGGACCATATATGGTCCGTAGCCATAACCCAATATACAGCCTGGGCTGTTGAAAAAATCCTGCACCGATTCAAGTTGACAGTCATTTTTTTAGAATTTATATAACCATAGCTTCAATTTGGTACCACATTTGCAATATAGAACACAATATTAACAGAGATATCATGCTTTTCACTAAATAATTCTATCGAGACACATATGGTCCCTGGGCATGGCCATTGGGGGTAGTTTTCTACAATGCAAATGAAAAATTATATCAATCAATTGAAGTTCACACCTATTTTTAAATAATCTCCATAACAAAGTCATCAATTTGATACCACTTTTACACTATTTGGCCAGATATTGACAGAGATATTAAGTTTTTAACAAAATACAATGATAAGGACACATATGGTCCATGACCATGACCGATAGGGGTTAATCCTCTTCAATGTATGGGTAAAAATATCTCAACCAATTCTAACTGAAACCCACATTTTCAGAATCACTGTCAAATTAGATTTAATTTGATACCACTTTTGTACTACAAAACCTGATATTAACAGAGAAATTTGGTTTTATAAAAATACCTATTTGGGACACATATGGTCCTTGGGCATGGCCGATGGGGTTAATTTTCTCAAATACTAGTGTAAATAATTCACCAGCATAACAGACAAAATTTCATGAAACAGGAAAAATCCCAAGTATTACCAAAATCTACAGTATCTCTTGTTTTGAAATCACATATTGACAATGGAAAATGTATTCTAATAATTAATGAACCGACTTAATTAATTCTTACTTTTGATTTGGTAAAAATGGCCATCATTCCTTGACTAAGGAAAATTACTATGATCCATTATTTGCTCCTAGATTTCTTTTTCAAATGTAAATTCTTTACAAAACATACTATATGGGTACTGAAATCGATATCATACACGAATATGGTAATCAATTAGCAATAATATGCAGCAGACCTTTCCAGAAGTACATGTATTTGGCAAACCAGCATACGTCACTGCCAGCTCTTGAATGGAATTAAACAAAATGGCCAGTCAAACTGGCAGCGGACAGAGTACATCTGATTCTAATTTGGATATTTTGTTACACCCACGATGTTTCGAGAAATGTAATGACTGATACATTTTCTACAGTTGATAAACGATGTACAGGTCATGCGTATCATTTGAATTATCGTAAATCCAAAAATTGCGGGGCCGCATAGTAAAACAGTCCAACACTTCGGGTCACAGACAAATCTGATCGGTACAACAAAGTTTCAAAACGATTCGCGACCTGACAGCCCATTTACATCGAACAAATAAGTAACAAATAAGTAACGTTACCTGAAAATACCATCGAAAGATAGCATTTTAATTTTTGTTTATGTATGAGTCCATGTTTTCATGATTTGATGAGTGCAAGATTGCAAAACGTATAATTATAAAATGAAGTACACGTTGCATTGCGCGGCTGTTTTGTTGACAGAATGGCGGTGACATTGTAGATACCACTTTCGTGAGATCTTATTTCTATTAGCTAATTTGGTACGGACGTCTGTTGGTTTTAGTGAAACGCAAGAGTACATCACATTACCATTTTGATATTTGTGTTTGCCTCGAAATGTGCTAAATATAGAATAACATTTAACGGATTGCAAAAGTCATTTCCATAGCGTTAATTACTCTGGATAAATATATTTTAACCATGATTTTTTTCCTATGAAAATAACAATCATTATGTCAAAATAGTGTCATTCTAATGTCATTGTCATATATTTTTTATTTCAAACTTTGAGGATGATTTTAATCGATTTATTTGAGAAATAAACGAGCCAAGGATTACGAGAGTTTGTTTCAACTTCAAATCGAACCTTCATTCTGGCGCGGAACAATCACCTGTCGTCTGGTGAACAGCATGAGACACGCGAGTCGTGACGTCTTCGCATGTTCTGCCGTCATATCCGGTCTACTTTGCTCGTGACCATTAGCGCTATTTATAATACGGGAAATCCCTTGTTGCCGAAATAAAAAAAATAGTTTTAAAATCCTTTTGATTACAATGACAGTGACCTTGGCAATAAAAATCTAGATGATGACGGCTGACTCTTGTCATGTCGAGCTTTGGTTTTGCTGTCTTTCTCATTGAATTTGACATTTTCTTATATTTATCAAAGCCATATATATATCTTAATTAATATGATACGCTTACAAAAATACTGAACAGGAATAAAATGAAGTGGCATTCTGGAAATTATGTCTGAAATTTATCAGATGGAAAGTGATTATACAGTATTCCTTAAATCTTTCAAATGAAAAAAGAAAAACCAGTGATCAGGGCGCATGTTTTCAATGTTTTCAAAGGGCCATCGCACATTTCCTATTGTAGGCCTATAATAAATATCAACATGCATGTTTATTGGAAAAAAAATACATTAATATAAAAAAAATTCTGTATACATCCTCGATTTTTATTATATTTTATTCTATTTTCTCTATTAATTCAATCCCATTTTAACAATCTATTTTTTTCATTTGAATTATTTCGTCCAAATGACAAAAAGTTTTTACGATATTTTGATTTAAAAATTATGCAAAATTAAGGGGTATCTAGTCTCAATATGATTTTTAAATTGATTAATTTCTTGAAATATATTAAGAACATAGTTTTTTTATTTGTCATTGATTATGAATTTATGAATGAATCCCTGGATGCAATACAACATCTGATATAATAGAGAATGTGAAACAAATTGTGTCCTTATAAAAGTTTGATCAAAAAACAAAAAGTTACTGGCCATTCACCAATATGATCTCAAAATTGAAACCCATTGTTCGCTGAGCTAGGGGCGTGGCCAGTAACAGACGACGCTGAAGAGCGTCAATGTTGGCTTTCGAAAACCTTGATAGAGATGAAGAACATTATAGATAAAAGTGTTGCTTGATAAATTTTAGGCACCCGAGAAATTTAAAGAGTAAACACTGAAGTACGACAACCTTCCCACCATATTTAATGCGCGAATTTCATCGTGCATAAAGCCGCGAGTGGACGACCCGTCAATCAAGTCGGCCGTTTTCGGGAAGCAGGCCTGTTTTATCTTTAAATATTTTAGTCATTTTCTTCCATGTCAAGTAAAGACATTATATCCAGTTGATCGTATATATAGTTTGCAACCTTCCTTTGTGTTATTCAGGGTAAATTATAGTTAGATTTGTTATTAAAAACTTATTTTGATTTTGATGATTTTTTTAACCAAGCTGGTGTTTTCCTTTTTTTGTTTTAATTGAGAGTATAGTTTGATATACGTCTGGCAGTGACCAAATTTGCTTGATATATTATGGATTTATTGAAGGTTATATAATATATATGTTTACCACAATTTAAACTGTGATTGAGATTGAAAATACATGCTAATGTTAAATCTATGTGGAAAAGGAATTCTGCCAATTACGCAATACCAAAACTGCCGTGATGTGTTCTGGCTATTTTTTCGCGCTTTTGTCTGATCGATCGTTTTTAATTTTCTGTAAGAACATACATGGGAAAACTGTTCCAATAGTTTGCTTATGAATTCTAATTTGATAATCTGTACTTTTTCATCGTTTTAGTTTATTGTACAACAATATATATTGAGTTGTTTATGCGCCTGCAAAAATGCGACTCAAATCATGATTCTGTCTGCTTGAAACTGCTTTTGTTTTCGACCTTGTGATAGCAACATAATTTCAGCTCTAATGTTTCCGAAAGTAATATCATTTTCAAGATCGAATCCATAACTTTCTGTGGATGGAAATTCAGTCATGTGCACCAGCTGTGGAAAAATTGCAAGGACTTTGCGTGCACCGTACATTTACTGCACTTAGTTTGTCTATGACGTCACGGCGAACAATGTTTAACAAATGGAAACAAAAAGATAACTTGTATTATTTCGTGAACAATCGGTCGCATGTAGGAAGTAAACACATCAACGTGATCACTGAAATCCGCTTACTTGATAAATGACAATTTAATTACTTTGTAGATAACGGCAATTTAATTACAATCGATGAAACAAGGGTATGCTAACGTTCCTCGGCTGAACATTTGCATGAAAAACGTCTCTGAAGTTTATAATTAGTTTAAATTCATTTTTATTGTTGTCACTTATGATTTAAAATTACATTGATTGAATGGTAAACAACTCAGCTTTCTTGAATTTCCGAACATAGATAACGCCTCAGGGACATTTTTTGTCAACGTTGACCAAAATCTCGAGTTTACTCCAAAAGTGAGCGCATAGCGTAAAAGGCCGGGCACTGTAAGGGTTAAACGTAAGAGGCAATTTTCGCAAGTGTGAAAACTAAATACAGTGATAAAAGTTTATCCTTAGTTATTATTTATAAAGTTCTGAATATGATAAACATAAGTTCAGGATTCCGAGCGACGGGATCCTTTCAAACGACGTCACCATGGAAATGACGTCATAATCGTTGTAGGCGATGACGTCATAAGGGCCAAGTGTCGCTCGCGATGTTCTCGGAGTTTTGTGTTAGGATTTCCTTTTTATAGTGTTTTGCAGTTCCTTTAATAACGATAACACTAATTTCTCACTTTATTATTCTTCAATATGATATTAAAAAGGAGGTTTGTTACCAATGCATTGAGATACGTCAAATCCGGTGTTCTAATTAGGAAAATGATTGTTACGTACGGAAAATTCCGAGAATTGCCGAAGCTTAAAAAAAGTAGAACCGGCAGGCGTGCAATACGGATTCTGGAGTGCAATACGGAATTTGAAGACGTATTCCGTATTGTACCCTTGTATTACTATCATAAGATTACATGAGTATATAATAAATAAATGTTCACTAAGTTTGCAAGTTATGAAACGAACTATGGTTATACAACTCTCCGTCCTTGCTAACAATTGTGCTGAAATGCCATTAATGACAATACTATTAGGTTCTCTTTAGGTTGTAAAGACAAATCAGTATGACCTATATTGTTTATTATCAATTTTCGTGAACTAGCTATTTATAGTTGTAAATAATTTATTTAAATGTGGTTCCAACTGATACGGTAGTATTTCAATGTTTATGCTATAAAACTCCTACAGAGGCTTCTAAATCTATTTTATTTCTGTAAACTTTCAGATTGATTTCATGTAATGATTTGTTTCGTTTTCGTTTCAACCTTTAAGAGCTCCCCTTACTCAACTATTACTTTAACTTGAGTCTCTGTTTCCTTGGAAACCATATTTCAAAGTGTTTTCAACATGATACACTAAATGTTGGTCACTTGTAAATGTTGATTTGAGAACCTATTCAACAAGACTTATACGAATATATGACATTGAAAACTTAAATGCGTGTAATTACATATAATATTGTTCTAATTTATATGGACAAAAGTTTATTTCAGGCTAATTTCATCATAAATAATTTATAAAAAACAATTTAAGCAAGAAAATGACGAATGCAGACTCTAAATGTTCTGTTAATATAACATATTATTATGTGTGTTGCCGACATTTTGGTGAAAGTTATTTAAGAAAAGGAAAATTGGTTACCGACCGAGATATTAGTTTTGGAAGTTTTAACTTTGCGGGGAGATAACTCAAAATCAAAATCGAAATTCAAAAAGAAAACTAAAAAAACCCTAAAACTTTCAGAAAATCGGTGCATTACTAATCGGAAATGACTGAACAATATTCTGTACAAATATTAAAAATAATAACATCAATAATGATAATAAAAACAAGGACTGTCGTGGCAGTACTTAAATGTTTAAGACTTCCTCTTTGACCTTCATACAGTGTTTGACCTTCATACGAATTTTTATAAAGGAGATACATGTATACAATAACTAATACAGCATCAAAATGGCAACATTTCACTTAATATTCGATGTTTAAAGTTTTGCATTCATTTTCGCGGCCAACGTCAGCTATGACATAATGCTACAGTTATTGTTGTTCCTAGAAGCAGAAACACTTTTGGTGGAATTATCTGTAGTGGATTTGCAAAACAAATATAGCTTTACTAATTTCAAGAAAGAGATGAAACATCTAACAGTTCCTCACACTCTGAACGTTAAGCGTAAAATTCCTTTTTCCCAAAGTTCCTTTTTTAAACTGCTGTAGCTAAAAATAACACTGAAAATAGATCGCCGGTTAAGGAAATTACTTCTTGCAGCGTGTATCTGGCTTCAAAATAGGCTATCGCATAAGGTTGTATGTATTACCATAAGTGAGGAGAAGATTTTTAAGGCGCGTTTTGTAAGAAACGCATTAGTTTAAAATGAGCTCAATCGAAGGGAAATGTTTTTGCCCAACTTTTGGTAAAGGTTTCATCAAATTATCTCCCTTAGTTACGAAGATTTAGAGATAACTGAGAAATTGCAATTCAAATGTCGGGCTCGACACAAAACTAAGTTAGATGACACTCTACAGTTTTTGAAAGTTCCTAAAAATCGTTGTGTTGATAAGGTAAGAAATGACTTAACAACAAACGTTCAAATAATAATAATAATAACCCGCATAAGAACAATAGGTCTACATATTTCTGTCTTGAAAACCTAATAATAGTAATAACATACCGGCTAAGAGCAATAGGTCTTCAGGCTTTCGTCATGAAGACCTAATCATACTTTTGTCATGGGAATAAAATGTGTGCAACTGATTTGCAATGAGACTGTACTTATAAAACGTTTGAAGTAAGTCCATAACTACAAATATAGAAAGTGACATATATTAATGAAAATTAGATGTTTGCGATTTGTGTTTTGATACCTTACCTGATCTGTCAATTTCAGTTTCGAAATACACAGCTTAAATTTTTGCATTGATATTAAATTACCAAGTGAGTCTATCAAGATGGTCGAGTTATAGTCTTCTATTTTGGTTGTTATAAAAAATATCATTATGATATGATTATGATTATGAAAGACACAGCTTTAGTGTTCCTGTTAGATTGTTAGATTAAAAAGAGTCCTTAGTTGTAAGTGACTATGTCAAATGTGATATTCAAATGACATTTTGATTTTATATTCTAAGAAATTTTAAATCTAAATAGACATAGTGTGCTGTGTTGATCAAACATTCTGTTAACCGCATTTCTTATTTTATTTAGGTATCTCAACATTATAATGAAGTATCTGATCAAGAAAGAAGAATGCATCTACAATGTTTATAACTATCAAATGCTGTTTCATCCTGTCGAAAACTACCTCTGCTTCACGGCCATCTTTATTCAATATATAACACTATGTAAGGGGCATTAATCTCATTTGCAGTAACACAGTTAGGATAACTTGATTTGTTAGCCAGTCAGCTTGAGCCTGTTCTTGTTACTGACTGGTCTCTCGGAATACTGAAATACCATTTGTCAGTTCTACAGGTCTTTTTCAATAATTGTCAAGTCACACGCACATTCCATACATTATTTTTATAAAAAAGATCAAGTAAGTGTAAAACGCTTAGTTAAATGGGATGACACACAGTTTAAGTACAAAATGTCCGGCTTATAAATCAGTACTTGGTTTGTTTCAGAGAAAAATAGGGATCGATAATGATAGCAATGTTAAATGTAACAACATGAAATATTAGCTCAGCAATTTGTATCAAATCAATACTTGGTGAAACTGATCATATGTAATCATTGTCGGTCTGACTTGTAATCCTTTTTGGTGATAAGATCTTAAACTGATTCGACCTTAGCTGCCCATTTTGTCATCAGTAATCTTAACAAATCTTGCCTCAACACCCCGGCTTGGTGCTTCTCGTGGTGATTGAACGACTTTACATTGCCCAGTTCTGTACTTCATTACATCTGCTTCATCTCCAAGACCCCTCTTAAAGCTGCAACACACGTGTGAAGAATGTCCAAGTGCTAACAAGTAGATGTGAAACACTGACAGTTTGAATTACGTAAGAGATGGTTTGTATCATTTGTTCCTTTGCCTAAAGTGTCGTTTCGTGTTCAATATGCCTCCACGCCATCAAGGGCATTTACCAAATAAATTTGTGGTATACATGTAGAGTACTATTTAAATGAAATTGATATTGTATAATACTGATGTATTTTTGTAACTTAATGAAAACACAAATGTCAAACCTGCATTTTTGTAGCTTTTATTGTTACATCAAAATGATTGAATGAGTGCTTTATAGTTAAACGCTGCTAAAGCAGTATTTCAGTCATTCGTGGATAGGACAGGACATGGCTTTTAATATTTCATGACATATTGAAATAAAATTTCTAACTACTTGAAAGATTATTCCTAAGCTTACATTGAGAATATTTTTTTCAGTTAAATAATTTTACACATAATTAAACAGACATTGATTATTGCTTGAAATCAAAAGAGTTGTTAACATGTTAAGATTAAATCAGTGTGTAATACTAAAGTTGCTAAATATAAACCGTAGAACTGACAACTGATTTTTTTCCACGGTTTTAGATACTTCGGTCTGTAACATGATGTAGCCTGAAGCCGACTAGCTAACAAACCAATTTATCTTGATTTAGTTATCTAGAATTACGTTACTGCTTCTTAACAAAGTGTTTTATATTGAATCAAGTTGGCCGTGAAACAGGTAATGCCAGACAGAACATCGCTGTCTGTAGGGCACACATATGTAAATATCATATCATAAGTGCACTGAATGCAATTAAAGCTCAACTACATGTATGTATTTGGGACCTAGACAATAGTCACGTCAGGGTAGGTAAGTTAGTAAGCTGCTGGCACGTTCAGTGCTGGCTGTCGTTTGAACAAGGGGCTCGAACTAAAAGGAAACATTCGTTTACTATGCACATTTTTGAAGAATTAAACTGTGTATGGCTTAAATCCTTGAACACAAACAAATTCACACCACGTGTGCCTCAAATATATGGATCATAAACAGTAATGAAGGTCATAACTTCGAAATTAAAATCCGTTCACCCTTTGAGAAAGTGAAACCGTTTAAGAGAAATGGCTGTTAAGGTGAGATATATCCTGAAAAAGTTGGCAGATAATGTTGATTTAATTAGAATTACCTCAGAAGAAGATTTGCAATGTGATTGAAAATTGATTGCAAATAACCGCAGGCTGTCCTGAATATTGATTAGATCCAAACGGTTGTCCTCAAGTGTCTTTCAGTGGGGAGGTGGGATTGCGAAGTTTATTTACCAGCTGACAGAGTATATCATCATATATCAGTTTACTATAAAAAAGCAACATATGCACTTATAATATAGTGTTTTAATGTAAAACTAAATTTAATGAGAATAAGAGAAGTTTTGAAGGCCACAACGTGATGTGATGGCTATCTTTTTGTTGTCGCTTGTAACTACATTTCTTTCATGTTTTGTAAATTTTTATTATTCTGTCTTCTACTTACTGTGGTCATATACATAATTAGTGATCTTAATCCTGATGAAAGCTTACCAATACAAAGTAATCAACTTTAAACTGGTACGTACATTAAAGTTGTTGAAGATTGATTTGGACGCCACCATTTAGCAATTCTTAATCTGCACATCAAAAAGGACCCATGTCCTTGTTAACAGCAGTATCACCTCAACATTGACATCTCTTGACAGAAGGTTGCAGACTACCAAGACCTCAGTCTCTGATTGACATCGACGAAGGGTCATCAAAGTTGACACGGTACAATACCATTAATGTCTCATTGGGCTGCATGTTCATCTCCATTTATATGTCATTGGACAAGCGTGTTCATCGTTTTCAAAGATAATCAACTCATCATTGCCTTATGTCAGTTCTAGAGTTCTCTTTGCCTAAATATTGGATATCACTGTCCTTTTTAAGGTCATAAATAGAAAATCATTAAAGAAAATACTCAAAACCAACTTCTCAGCCGCTGGACCGTATATATTGTGACGTCATAGGTGAACCGTGACGTCAAAGCATTTAGGAGATAAACCTAGTGTGTTTGTAAATCAGAGACATGTTATACTGGATTGATAGCGAGTAAATTTTAAATTGAAACCGAACGCGCAGCGTGAGGTTTCAATTTAAAATTTACTCGCTATCAATCCAGTATAACATGTCTCTGATTTACAAACACACTAGGTTTATCTCCATTCTACCATGACCGTTTTCAAATTGAACTCTTTTACGTCGGATGTTGACAATGCGTACAGCGGCATCGTGGATTGAACTTACCGGTGAAAGGGGCGTCAGGTTGTTTTGAAGAACACTTTCTCAACTGTATCAGGCACACACATTTGAACAACACATTTTCAGCAGAAACAAAATTTATTTCCATCTGAATACATAAACTTTAACATGTTTCAGTAATTCATTTTTGCAATTCATATTCTACTATGAATTTGTTTCACCTGTTTTTACAACTTCGACTCGCCCTCTCCACCTGACCTACTTAGACTCGCGGTAAAAGTTGTTTACCGTAACGTTTGTGCAATTTGAAAGATACAAGGCGGAGGATGCAGCGGAACTGACACTGCTTGCCATCTGTAATGAATTCGAAACGGATGGCAAATCAACCTGAGAAGATGGTGCATTTGAGCCCTGAAGTATGGACGAATAGTAACGTTTCTGACCAATAGAAGAATCAGTGTTGTAACTCATAAGAGATTGCTGGTTTTTGTGCCCTGTAAGTTTGATGATTTCGCGTGCCTCGACCCCTGCGTGCGAGAGAAGAGTCACAGTTGTCGCCCTTACACAGTGGTTAGTGTAAATTTTGCTCAAACCGGCCTCTTTTGAAATTGTTTTCATCATTTGTGACAAGACATTGTGACCGACCGGTTTGAGAGTGTACCAAAATTCATCTGAAGCTGTGACAGTTTTCTTGGGATACTGAAAGAAAGATTCATTTTTTGGATTCAATTTTGAACAATAATTTTTGAAGGCAGCGACAGGGCACGAGGCAGTATTTGTTGCATAAATGCGTGGTCTTGTTTGAGCAGTATCGCGCAAATCACCTTGGTGATTTTTGGTGATTTCCGAGTGGGTCATCGTGATAAACTCGGAACCTGCATCATCCCTTTCAACCTGAAAAGAACTCAATTTCAAATTTCGCTGATTTTCGTTGCCCCTGCGACCAAAACCCAATGTTAAATCAAACCATACTTTCTGCTGTAATTTACTGGGACAATCAAGATTTACAGAAAGGTGCTCTCTAACTTTACTCAAATCAATTTCGGAAATTGGATCATGGTGTTGGGCGTTGTCAAGCCCCATTTTCTTAATTTTTTTTAACATTCCAACAAAGACATTGTTTGCACTGTGGAATTCAATATCTTGCAGGATATTGATATTTTTTTCAAATGGTGGCGCCCGAAGATGCCTGTGGATAGATGATCTTATGCCAACGTAAGACGATTTAGCATAAAAATTCCCGTCAGTTGTGCGGACCTCGGCATAAAAATGCCGTAGACAAGATGCAAGCTCTTCTTTAGGCAGAGATTCAAAGGAATCGGATTTACCGTGTTGTGTCAGCCATTCTAAAAATGAAAAAAGAAAGAAAAAGGTAGGCGATTTTGTGTATTTAACAAATTGCACATGTTTTGGGTAGGCCGTGATTTTGATAAAAAAATTTTAACTTTTAATAGGCTATATTTTGTGTGTGTCATCAATCAATTTAATCGACATTTGTTTTTTACAAAAACTACTGTAATTATTGTCTGCAAATAATTTGTTTATGTTTATTTAATTCTCACGTTTGAAAATTTTTACACCCCAATGCGTTGTCCTCAGGGTTGACTTTGCTCTTCCTTCGAGAAATATCGAATCGAGGTCAGCTTCATCGACTGTCGCAAATCGTCCAGGTTTAGCATCGTCTGCTTGAAATAATTTGAAAACGTTTCTATTATTTTTCAAAAGTATGATAAAAGTTCAAAGTGATTAAAGGAAATGCAAGCTAAAAAAACTGAATTATTGTTGTTGTTTACAAAGTAATTCTGGATAAGTAAGAGCTAATTAAGGCTAGTACCATCATGTTTATTGTCACTTTGGCCAGCGTTTGTAGCGGTGATGTTCTCTTCCTTTATTTCCTGTGGAACCGTGCCGTCAGTTGTAGGTTTAGTTGTCAAAATGTATTGGTTCAAAGACTGGCAATTGTCCTCCAAAATGTCTACAAAGGAAATTTGAAAGAAAGGTATTTTTTAATTTCTAAATTAACCTTCACGATAGCCTTTTTCATACGTTTATGACTTGTTTAACTTGATGCAAAATGTTACGCAGACGATATTTAAATAAATGCTTAGTTATTTTCTTCATTTGAAACGAATATTAATTGAGGAAGTCATTGTGTAATCACCTGAAAAATCCATTGTTGACACTAGTGAATTAAATTCTTCATCCCCGAAGTCCATGTCGTAAATTTCGGAGAAATCCCCGATTTGGAAAATGCCGAAATCGTCGTCAAAATTATTGTTTACATCTGCCATGTTTACAATCAGCTGGCGGAAGTAGTGCCGTTCTAAAAATATATATGTGTCATTGCGCGGTGAAGCGGTCTTAAAATCAGAGGACGTTCAATCCATAATTGATCACGTTTGATTTTTTTTGAGAACCAATCAGAATCGAGTATCCAGCACATTCATGGTAGAATGTTTATTACGTGACGTCACAATGAAACAGTGATATTTAGCCCTAGGGCAACATATGAAGAATATGAACCGAGATATGACTGCCCTAGCAGGTAATAAAGATTCAATAACTTTTTGTAACTTCACTAACTCAAATTGTCACTGAAATGATACTTCTCAGCAGAAGTTACTGCTGCAATATAATAGAAGTGTTTATTTAGTCGATGTTTTCTTATGGAATATTGTGAAAACCTATACTTCTTTTCATTATTTGTTCTCTTATTCAGAGCCTAATGCTTAAACACTTTAAAAGGGTAAATTAATTTCACATAGAATAAATTCAATCATCATATCTGGTTCTTTCACCTCCCTTCACCTCGATGTTGACAAGGTTGTCTCGGTGTTTGAGCAAGTGTTTACTCTGCCTGGAGATGTTTACTGTGATGCCATTTCTGGACTCCTGGGATATCAATTTCCTCGAGCTAAGTATGTTCTCATTGATCTGAGATGACGTGAATCCCACATAACTGCCTGTATAAGATTTGTATGTTTGCTGTGTGGTTTTGCTTTGAGACTTATACCAGGTTCCATCAACTTTTATTAGTATTACCCATAGGGGCTAAAATACACAGGTGGATATTTTTTTAATATCTGCACATGTGCATGTTAGTGATTCTCGATGTTGATTGGAGCTAATTACTATACCCAGCTTGTCAAATCAGTTTGGGATTTCACTGAATTGGGAGCTTGTTATTTCTATAGTATATCAGCAAGCTCAATCACGTCCTTAGCTAGCAGTTTAACATTTACGAAAAAGGCCTTGTAATTAAACAAATGCGGGACCACCTTTGACCACTCGTAAAAATCATCAATCGTTTTGCAAAATAAAAATAGTTTACTTGATTTGATTTATTCTGCTATTCCTATTACATTTGTGAACTCATCTGATCCCAAATACTTTAATAGATATATAAATTTTGGTATCGCTTCACCCTAAAAGTGTACAAATTACTTACATGTTTGATAGCCAGAAACAACTCAATTCATTCCTCGTACAAATTAGCTTTAGAAGATTCCTTGTAGGTGAATCTGGGTAATGAAGTACAAATCCAGGCAATGTAAATTCCTTCATTGATAATCAGAAGCACCTTTCAAGAGTAAACGGTGATTAAGTGAATGAGATTTATATAGATTACCTGACAAAGTGGACATGAAATGCTGATTTGATTTGAGATTCAATCTCGGAACAGGATTTGCAGTGTGACTGACAATGATTACAAATGAACCTCCCCGAATATTTATGGGTCAAATGGTTCTGATAAGGTGTCCGTGAAATGGAGGAAATTTTGTTTGCTTGCTTTTCATTTGGCTTACAATCAAACACAATCAAAACATAACACACAACCAAACCCAAAATACAGAAACGCTGTGGTTAACATCTTCAAGGCATGTTTGTCCAAAGTCATCTTGACATGGCAATGATTATTTTTGAAACACAAGGAGACAATGCTTATAAAGAAATGTCAACATTGGAAATGATATTATTTGTGGTTGAACCACATGTTACAGAGCAAGTAATATTATTTTAGTCTATTATCACTATGTTTAGATTATTCAGGTGGTAACATGGCGATCATTACAGTCACGGGTAAAGAGTATTATTTGATAATAGATAGTGAATGAGAAATCTTTTACTATTAACAATGTATATCGGATTAACATATTTAAGGTGGACAGTGCGTTAAGCCAAACTGATGATATACTGATGGAAACGAATGAGGGCACGCTTAATTACTGTGAACTTATGTCTGGCATGTTTCGTTTGTTTGAGGCTGCGTGGGGCCATTATAAACTGAAAATGTTGAAGTTTACTTTCACTGAAAAAGGTACCGTGCACGTAAAAATTGATTTCCATGAACTTCTTGCATGGCAACGCCCATTTAACCTTCATGGAGTCAACGAATGTCAGTGTACCCTTACTTTCAGAATCATGCCAAGAGCATATCTTTCTGATAATGAGAAATGACAGGCTATCGGGTGCATTAACAGCGGTCAATCAATATGCCAGACAGCCAGACAATTGAACAAGTCTAAAAGTGTAATTTCGCGACTGTGGAGTGAGTGAGTGAGTGAGTTAGTGTTTAACGTGTTTTGAACAATGTTTCAGTTATTAAACACGAGGATGTTGCCATCAAAAAGAGAGTAGATAGATCAGGGAGAAAGGGATCGAAAGGATGAGAGAAAAGATGGAAAGAAAGGCATAGTAAGAGATAGAAAGCAGGTTTTAGAAGTACTCACATTTGATCTGGCTTCTACCCGTCGACCTGTCCAGCTTGGGTGACCCTACCAGGAGCATGGAAGCTCAAGCTGGCAAAGCTCTCTGGGTCGCAGAAGCACACAAACCACCACACCACGATAAGGTAACGAGTCCAGTGGTGGTCGCGACTGTGGAACCGGTACCGTCAGACAGGGAACGTAAGGATTAGACCAGGTCGGGGTCCAAAATGTAAGGCAACGCCCCGAAACGACCGCCAGCTGGTGCTGCTGTCCTTACGTAACCGATTTATACCAGCATCGAAAAAGACTCTGAGTTTCAGGGCAGTAACAAGACTAAGAATTTGTGACCGTATTGTCAGAAACAGACTTGAAGCAGCAGGCTTAAAGTCACGTCGTCCTGTTGTTGGGGTAAGACTGACTGCGGAACAGATACCTTAGAAGAGCATGGGCTACACAACATCGAGTTCGACAACTACGACATTGGCGCAATACCATGTTCAGTGATGAGTCTAGATTCAATTTGGACTTCGCAGATGGTCGGATCCGCGTTTGGCGACGCCTTCGTGAACGTCACCATCAGTGCACCATCAAACAACACGATTCCTACGGGGGAGGATCTGTAATGGTAATTGGCGGCATAACCTACGACTATAGGACCAACCTTGTTCGACTTGATGGAAGGGTGACTGGTGTACGTTACCGAGACGAAGTGTTGCAGCCTGTTGTTCTTCCTCTCCGCCGTGGGTGGGTGTAAGTTTTGAGTTTCAACATGACAATGCTCGACCCCACACGGCTCACGTCAGCAGGGATTTTCTCACGTCTCAAAGTCCGAGTGTTGCCATGGCCGTCCAAGAGCCCAGACATTAATCCCATTGAACACCTCTGGGACGTTCTTGGACGATGTTCTACCCCAGACACTTGATGCCTTGTTCCAGGCTCTCCAAGAAGAGTGGCGCGCAGTTCGTCGGACTTTCATCCGGAAGTTGATCCAAGAGTTCCACGACGGTGTGAAGAAGTGATCAGGAAACAGGGAGGACACACCAGATACTGAAATTGCTCCTGTTGTGTATAAATGCCATATGGCAGAGTTGAATGGTCTGGACAACCCCGATAATTCCCTGAACTGAAAATCAACAAATATGTTCATTGATTGAAAAAGGTTGCAACAAGACTGCAACCATGTCATTTTATTAATTTTTTTTTATAGCTGGTTGCTTGACCAAGCATGGTGTTTTTTTGTTTTTTTATCAATTCATATTTTTACTTTCATAAATGAACAGATTTGCATGTTTATTTCTGTTTATCTGAATAAACATCTAACGGAATATATTTGTCTTTTTTTATAAAATATGATTTTTTTCTAAAGCTTTCCTAACATGCAAACACAGAGACTTTATATGCTTTAAACGTTTTATAAATTTTCAAGATGTGAGCGTTCAAAGAAAAGTTCGTTCAGATGTAACTTTAACCATTATCCCATGTCGAAGGGAAGCTTCATCCAATGTGGTCCTCGTTTTAAGACTCTTTACCTAATTGTCTATGGTGGAGGAAATTCACATGTTATTGACACCCAAACTATTATTTTGAAACTGCTAATACTATGAGAATAATGAAACCGTCAATAATCACGTCAAGCCTTAATCTATTTGTCTCACAGTAAAGAATAACATTGAAGCTTATTAGCATACACATTCCAGAGGAGAGTCAAACCATTTTCGTTCTGATAGTAATATGCAACTGTATTCATTCTATAGAACTGCAAGTCATGTATTCTCTATTTGTAATAATCTGTTGTCACTTACAATTTCATACAATGACAATAATGAGAACTCATCAAATACAATGAACATCAATCGTTTACTATTTATGCTTAACGAATGCGCAAACGCATCGGCCTAGCTAAACCACTTCCTAACACATGTGGCCGCCATGACTGTAACCTAAGAAAAATAAACATCTGTCTTCCGAAATATCTCGTGTTTTTCAAGTTTATGTAATGGAAACAGATTTGATTGTTACATACATATATCATCGACGGAATATATACTAATCTGACGAATCTTAACATTTTACATTGGAATATGGCCTAAGGTCACAGTTATTTTGACCCGGTAGTGGTTGTGGTTGTGGGAGAGAAGGAAATGATGAAATAGTAGGGTGTTGTGGGATATAATTTTCTATGCTTGTTTACATTGGAGACATATGTTACCGGATTTCATGGAGAGGTACGATATGGTCCTTTCAGCGGTAATTTTTAAAAAAAATTGGAGTGAATATTTTTGGATTGGTGGGGGTCATAGATTTTGCATATTGTGGGCCATCTTCACAACGTCATGGGCGAAACGAAAAAGTTTCTAAACTTTCCCATTCCTCCCTTGACATCATTGGCCGTAATTTCTGTGCTAGCATTTCAACCCGATGCACGGGAGTAGAATAGTCCAATCAGAAGACAGCATGTTAAATGTACCGATTTGAAATGCGTATGCGTTTTACAAGGGAGAGAAACACTTTATTTGAGTGATACATTAATGTTTGTCTTCTCTGCATTCTCGGTGCTCATCAAAAACATGAAAAAAACCATGCGGACTGAAGTTTAAAATCAAATTTCACTCGGATAGTTTTCAAAATTTGTTCCGAATGTAAACGGCATTTTCATTGGCTATTGTTGAAAGAGCTGATAAGGGGTGTAACTCTTGATCACGATAGGTGTCGCTGCTCCGGATCACCAGTTTTCTACCTTGTGAAGGCAAGGTCGAAACGAGGAGTTGCTCGATACGTTTTTACCTTGCCGTGGGAAGATGATTGTGGGCAGTTCATGTGCTTTCTCTGGCATGTCAGTGTATATTGACATTTTTCATTCATATTTCAAAATCGGCATGGTCAACACCAAGTTTACTCTGCGATTTTGTAGTGTCGAGAGGTTGTATTTTCATTTCAAAACAAGTCCCCCAGTCCCGCGATGTCAGGTAGCTTTGTAGCGACCAATATCACTAATGATAAATGCACTGGAAATTAATTGTGGACTGAGGCCATATGTTATGCTCATGTTCAAGGTTATCTGTAAAACATGTATTGAGACAATAATTATGCCATCTTCATGTAAATTACAAAATGTCAGAATCTAAACTGTTGTGTGTTACATTCCATTTTTTGGGATTGAATTATTATATGGAACCTTAATGGAATTTATAACAGTGGCGTAGTTTATATGGAACATTACTTAACATATTTTTGGTATTAATCTTTAGTTGATTTGACGAATCTCATTGCAAGTGTCTTTAAGTTTTTTTTGTACCATTCAAAAAGATATGAAACCTCTATTTCAAACATCAATGCCGCTCTGTGTTATATCCGGAAAGATATGTATTGGGTATTATTGCAGGTTCTTCTAAATGAATAAATTCCACTGAAGACACAACATGGCACCAATTTAGATTTAATCAATATTCGGGCATTCCTTTCATCATTTGTAATCATTGTAAGTCCTTTTCCATGTCCTGTCCAGAGATTGGATGTCATATTAAGTCACCATTAGCTGGTCACTGTCAGGTTTTTATAAATCTAACCGTAAATCCTGACTTTGTGCCCTTCTTCTTGATTAAACGTGGTGACATTGGCTAATCTTACATGTATGTCACCTCTTGTTTGTTTGCCTCACGTAACGTATATCCCAAAGGTTTTCACAAAATTCTTACTGAAAAGTTGTGTAACTAACCACAAGTCTTTGTATGTTTAGATAGGGTTGTGATCGAAAGGTTTGATGTATCATGGGTGTGTCTCTTAACAAAATGTTTTTGTCACAATTATCTCAGTCATGATCTGGAATCTGTAACACATAGATATATATGATACTTGAAGCTAACTGAGATCAATAAGTTCAGTCATGCATTTCAAAAACGTCATGTTCAATACGGAACCAGGACAGGACAGCCTGTAGTATCCCAGATTGAATTTGTCATCACAAGTCTTTTTTACCAAGGACAATATAAAGGCAAAACCTTTGACCGTAATGTACCGTAGACCACATTAGATATTCTGGCAAACAGATTTGATTGCCTCTTTGATACAAAAAAATAAATGACAATGGATTCAAGCTCGAAATTGCATGAAGAAAACATTCATCCCAAACATGCTTCTTAGAGGCAAACATTAATTTTGACTCAAAACGGATGCTTCAAGTTATATACATTCATATTCAAAGAACGTCAATGTGAAATTTTAACATTACATTCTGAAATTTCCACATATCAAGGGACAAGAACTGCTATAGTGTAGTGTTTACTGAAATTGCTTGAAAGAAATTCTTGTATATGTTGTTTTAATATCAGTTGTATTGTATCAGATATATTTCATTTAAAATATACATAATGCAAGGAATAATACAAAAACTATCATGCAAGTATTGTCTGATAACAATTTAATCTCATAAACTAATTTAATTACACATAATCAGGCTTGTCAATAATTTTATCCTAATCATTGATCCGATCTCATTATAGAAAAAAAAATAGATCTAGAGAACATCATTTGAACGCCATTCGCTTTAGATATCTCCAAACATTGTTACATCCTTAATTTCATAACATTACATCATTAGCTTCCTCGTTGTGAGATCAATCTACCATGGGTTAAATTGTTAATTTGAAAAAAAAAAAACACATTGCAATGATGTGATGTGTTGAGATCACAAAACAAGTTCATCTCTGGGAGCCAGGTTTCAAAAAAGAAGATTTAGTATCAGATGTTATTACTGACGTTAGCCAAACACGTCCTATTTGATAGTCCTCCTGGTACGTATTCAGTCCTTTGTTAAGCACTTGCGAATGTTAATACTAAAGAATTGAAATAGGATGCTGAGATGTCTATAAAACGACATGAACATAAGACCCAATTACCAATCTAATTCTCTATTGCTTAAAGAATTTAAGATAAAGGGTGGGTGACTAGCTTGCTACGGGCATATGTTGTCTTTCAATCGTTGCGTTTATGTTTTGATCTCACAAACTGTGTTTAAAAAAATATCAGATTGACTCAATGTTTACAATTTTAAAATGTGGGAATGTATTTGTAAGTTATGACAGTTAAACAACTTGATTACGTCACTGCAGCAGTGATGCTAGTTGCAATTGCCAAAGTATGATTTGAATAACCCAGACGGATATGAGTCATTCTCAAAAGTTGCAGCTTTTTCACGTACCGGAAAAGGATATCGGTAAAATATTGACAGAGCTTCGTCAGAATTCATTTCTTGTTAAATTCTAACTTACAATCTAACTGGCAGGTAGTTAAATTGTAACCTAAATGACCAAATAATTTTTTTCGGTCATTTTTGTAACCAAAAATATGCTTTTTGGCTTGTATCTAGGTGCAAAGTCCAGGAATCGGATGTCTATGTTTTTCTTATCCTAATTTGAATATATTTTTTTCTGCAGGTATTCTAAAATGTAGTGCTTTTCCTCATTCCTGATAGATTTTTACAACTTTTATGTGAAAATGTTATGTGAAAATTTGAATTACTATCTTGTATACGAGAAAAATGTCTTTCCTGTAACAGGTATATAAAATTCAGAAAAAAAAGAAGATCCATTATCTTTTGAAAGAAAACACTTCTGTCATGCTGATCATCAACCATAGGTTTAGAGTATTGAAGATGCCTTGTTGACTCCAAAACAACTTGCTTGCTGAAAATGTTGATAGAAAAGTGAAAAATGTTGAGTATTTTTTATTGGCGTCTTTCAGATAACGCAAATTATCAAAAAAATAACCATATTTCAAGAGATGCCTCTTTCTCTATGCATGCTGCACCAAAAGCACTACACAATGATAGTGTATGAAATGGGACAAGGACTGTTCATTACTTTTCAATTGATGAACAAATAGAATTTGTCTTTCATATAACAGTCTTTTCTGTAACAGATGTGTTTGTTATTGGAAAGACCATTATTGTTACTGCAAAGACATATGAATAGATATTTGCATCTTACTTGTTTGTTTCAACAAGAATTTGATTGACAGTTACAATGTAGGATGTCCCATTAGCTTCTTTACCAGAGGGGATGAAAGCATCCTTTTCTGCAGTCAATCAGACAAGTTGTTGTCAAGGGTTGTTATTTAAAAGACATTATCGTTACTGTAAAGACAATTGAATATTTACTCGAAAATAAACATTATATTTGGTTGTTTCTTCCTTCTAAATTTGTACTGAACTCATGACTTGTCTTTGAGAATCATATTTTGTAAAACATTTTCATTTTTTTCTGCAACAATATGTATATTTTAAGTCTATGGTATATAGATGTTACATGAAAGACATACTGTGTTACTGTAAAAGACATCCAAGAAACTAATACTTAATTGGGGAATTTATTTGTCTGTGCATTAAAATTTGCATTAAATGTATGGAATAACTATGCCTTTTGTTCTACTAAGAGGTCTGTGTTTTAGCCACATATCATCAAATTTATTTCTTAAGACTGTTATTTGAAAGACAACATTGGTGAACAATGCTGAAATATGGCATATAGCCAGATACTTTTATTTTTTTTAAATATTTCAACATAAGCAATGATATTTATTTGTACATCATTTATGTGGCATAACTATGGACGGAAAAAAACCCCAAAAACATAAGATTTCGATGAAACTTTTCAAAATTGGCAAGATTTCTTTACTCCAACAAGTGATTATATTTTGTCTTTCCTGTAACAGTCAATGTCTTTAACATAACAAGCAGAAAAAATTCTTGGTCCTGTTTTAGTAAAGTATTAGATAAATAATAAGTAAAATTTTCTGAGGATCTGATGTGAGAAACATAAACCCTACCTGCCTTGTGCAAAGAGGTCACATATCTATGTTTCATTAAACAACCTTTCTTACTTATTTGAAGCATTTTCTTTCCAATAACAATTTGTGTCTTTGGAATAACAGAACTGTCTTTCATGTAACATGACCAAAACGTAATTGATGTATTACCTTAAAGGTAAAAATGCTTGTCATAAAATGTCAAAAAAAATTAAAACGTGATCACATGATCTCTTATGGCTATCTTCATTTTATTCTTTATGTTGAGGTCAAATGATAGGATATGAAGAGAATTTGTAAGAATCAACATGCTTAATTTTTTCAACCAACTTTGTGTACAAGTGTTTATCATATGAAAATATTACTTGATATTTTTCTTTTTACATTTGAGCAACAACACATATGCTTAGGTAGATACTACAATGCAACATCTTTACATACAAATGTTTTTAAAGAAAACACACAAGCATAACTATCGTTACAGGAAAGACATTGTCTCTCCATCCTCATTAGTGTAATTAGTGTTAATTAAGATATCATACATAATTAAGCCTCAAATACATTTGAAATCTTATGTTTAAAAATGTACCTTACCATTTGTGAAAGAAAAAATCTAGAATCCTTATTTAATTTTTTTTGTCTTTTATACACAAAAAAGCTGCATCTTTTGAGAATGACTCATATATAGATAACATAATAATTTTCTTCCATTAAATACCATGTTCCTGTGTTCAAATGTATTATGCACTATTAACCATTATCTTTGCTTATTAACCATTATCTTTGCTTTATAAGATTATAACAGTTTGATGTACGTAACATTTCATTATACTTCCATTGCCATCTGATGAATCTATGACTCTGTCGTATAACTTTACAGGTTCGTTAATTATGTTCTTCTGAGGTGTCAGGAAGGTTTCCATCATTTTGACAGCAAAGACACCTTGCTAATAGAATTCAGTATCAGATTTGTTGAAACATGCTTGATTACCAAAGGATAATCAAAACTTTGATATTACCTCACCTCAAATGGTCCGAATACTGAATTAAATAAATTTTTGCAGGTAAGAGGTAGGATAAAAACTGGTTAAACACAAACATGACATCATGGGCAAGGGAACATACATGTAATTCTTAAAAAAACCTGATTTTCTGTAAAAGACATTTCTGTTGATGATGAAATTGAAAAAACATTGTCATGGTTTTTATGCGTTTAATAGGTTGAGGATAGTTTGAGTTTCTTTGGAGAAATTAAATCTCACTATCAAGCAATTAACTTAGATGGAACTTACGTAAAATCACAACCGGTATGATCTTGTTACCTTGTACTTAAGTTCGTCCTTCCTTTTGAACAATATAGGGGGAGCTACAGGTTCATCTTTTTTGTGAGAAATTTTTATTATATACATGAATGATACACACGAAAATTATATTATCATTTAAAAACCCGAATAAATACATTTGTATTACGTTATTGAGCATTTTCCAAGTTTCTAACATGCTGTCTTAGTTTCATAGGCGCTGAATTATTATACAGAATTTGCGTATTGCGTATTGCTTTCTGGATCTCTTCATAATACACAGACTGCTTTACTTCCGGTTTCTGTTGTTTAGTTTTATATCGATGTCATAACAGATCATATCAGGAAATAACAATATGTGCGTTGTTTCAATATCACTATCATCAACAAATTATGCCACAACAATACAATGGTTGATGTTTCAAATGATGATTACTTAGAAAAGAAAATATTTTATGCATACTTTGTTTTTTCGCATTCCTCTGATTTAGAATTAATTATATGTTTATGTGTTATACCAGAGAGGAACGGACAGGTACACTCAGGGGCAAAAGAAATGATACATACTTTTCACAAGGGTACACAAATAAGCCTGTTGTAAATGAAATGCGACTACGAACCTTTGTGATAGGCACATCAGTTGTGAAGAAATATTCCCGATGTCAAACATCAAAGTATGATAATTATAACTGTATGACTGTTCAAATACAAGAGGGGTCCTACAACAGCTTTCTCAATGTAATGTTTCAATATCTTTGAAATTGGAATACCAAACAAAAAAGGAAATTTATAAATTTGATAGATTAAAAATGATGTATTTATAATAAACCTTGATAGAAATTCATTTGTTCATGCATTTTGTCTGTAAATGTGTTTAAAAACAACCAAATGGGAAATGTTCACTATCCAATCTTGTCTAGTTTAAGACAGCTTTTTTCTGAAAGGCGTCTTTTTCAAAAGCGTTAACAGATAAAGCTTTGAAATTACAATTAGTTCAGTTTGCTCTTGAAGAAATGAATTATCCTATTTCAGCAGTAACTATCACTCGTAACTTAACCTATCATAACATGGTATCTTTTGCCCCTGGGTGTATAGAAGTTGAAGAAACTACGGCTCACAAATGAACACCGTATTGAAACAATCGGTAAATGGGAAAGTAGTGTGTCGGCCAACGTGAGGCAAAATAACGGCCTGAGGGCGTCCTTAAAAAGCCATGCAACGTTTCCTTAACAGTTAATAAAGAATTACAGAAAAAGACTTCAGTTACCTTAAAAAAATACTTTTCCAACGTCGAAACAAAGGTCAAATAACCATTGCAGAGAGAATTGAAACATACATTTTCAGCGATAGAATGGGCAACAAATGAAAAAAACAGCAATTTTAGAAATAATCAAAACTTAAGTGGTCATTAACCTTTTGCTCACAAAGTTATGGACGGTCAACTTGTTTGTTTTAGTACTTATTAAGATTGCTTTAACTCTCCTTATAAGTGTTGTGCAATGTTATCCTGGAACACCTTGCCGATATAGTAATGAAACAAGTGCAGGTTGATTCGACGATACATTGTTTTACTCTTATTTTCATACTGCAATGTTATCATTTGTTAGCTAAATATAGTTGATATAAAAAGTGAAAATAAGAAAACCAAATAGGGATGACTTTACAAAATATAAGCATTTGTGTATAAACGTAAACATGACATCTTGTATTACAAGTACCATTAATAAAGCTTTAAATACATTCACCACCAATTAACAATGAATTTATGATAACTATATATTTGTCATGCCTTATAAAGTCGTAGATATTGTGAATACGTCCAAAGTACATGGATACTAACGACATGGCAACAATAAACCGTCTGTCTGTTACTTTAGTTGGTTTAGTTAGATATTAGGCTAATCGATTATGGCATTCACATCAATCCATACTTTTAATCGTTTAATCGACACTGTTAATGACGATTTGAGACTCCTACTACTGGCTTAGTCAAAAAGGCAGGTCACATGAGCGTGCATGATTATTCATACTGTAGACAGATTTATCATTAATTTGATAAATCACACTTACAAAAATACTATTGAATTATTGTTTCCATCCCATCATGATTGGTGTGTTTGACAAAACTCATGCACAGTCACCCGTGGCACAAGTGTAAGAATTTCTTCATAGCGAACCATATGTTTCACTTGACAGACTCAATTACTATCTAATATCTAGTCAATGTTGTTACAGTGACATGTTTCATTGTGAATTATCAGCTGCCAAGAGTGACTGAATACACATCTGAAACCAATTAACGGGTTCGATGAATTTGGCTTCCGAATGTCTATCCTGGATATATCTGTCCCTTTGAGGGAAATCTGAGACTCATTATAATCTGTTTAGATACATATAAGGATCTTCACAGGATACCGACGAAGTGGAGGCAACATTTCTATCCAGTTTCCTGTGGAAAGGTCAATATCATTTCATAAGTTAATGTTCTTGGAAATAGAACAAGAATACTGCGGACAGAATATTACATGTATGAAATAAGAACAATAACTTTTTCCCAAAAATATGTGATTGAAAAGTGTTAAAACAATGGGTCAAATTATTGTTGATATATCAGTTTCACAATATCAAAATTCATAGTCAAAGTTTTCACTTGTTGTTTTCCTTTTTATCCCTTGAGAAGTTCTTGAAACTGAAATCACAAAGTTCTAAATCATTGACTCTAAATAAAAAGAAGTTAAACCTGATTATAACTGGTCCATACAATATCTTACACAATTTGAACTCTGACAAATGATTATTTGCATGAGTTTAGAGTAGATAAAACATTGTTAATATTTACGGATTTTCACTAAACAAACCACTACTTAAATGTCATTATTTACTCATCATTTAACAATCTTTACCAACATATTTAACAATAACTGTTGTAGCTTACATGTATCAGGTTATCAATAATGTATGAAGACTTTGCAAAAGCAACAGTTTAGAAAAACATGAATTAAAGTTGTCAACTGTAAATGTACAACTCAAAAAAAATAATTCACAGTTTGTTTCAACACAACTTTACATATAAAAACATCCTTTATTCTTCTTTTTAGATAAATGAGATAGGTTAACAGTACAGATTTATTAAACATACTGATTTTCATATGATTTTGTGAAGCTTATATACGACACAACATTTAATCACTTCTATCAATCTTTCTGCAACAATTTTGACGTTCATGCATGCAATCTCTCAATATAATTGCAATTGTAAAGTTTATATCACCTGTCACTGATTGAAGAGCACTCAGTCTCTACTAAATGACCACCACGTGACTATTACTTTATCGTGGTGTGATGCTTTTTGTGCTCTGGCAACACCGAGAGCTATGCCAGCCGGAGCTTACATGCTCCTGGTAGGGTCGCCAGACCAAATTTGAGTCTTTCCAAAACCTGCTTTCTATCGCTCACTATGACTTTCTTTCCGTCTTTTCCCTCAGCCTTTCGATATCTTTCGTCCTTCTTCTCACTTTTAGATGGCAACATACTCATGTTAAATAGCTAAAAAATTGCTTACAACACGTAAACCCCATCTTCCCACGGCAAGGTGAAAACGTATCGAGCAACTCCTCGTTTAGACCTTGCCATCACAAGGTAGAAAACTGGTGATCCGGAGCAGCGACACCTATCGTAATCACGAGTTACGCCCCTTATCAGCTCTTTCAACAATAGCCAATGAAATTGTCGTTTACATTCGGAACAAATTCAAAATACTAACAGACGATCTTTTTGAACACTATCCGAGTGAAATTTAATTTTAAACTTCAGTCCGCATGGTGTTTTTATGTTTTTGATGAGCACCGAGAATGCAGAGAAGACAAACATTAATGTATCACTCAAATAAAGTGTGTCTCTCCCTTGTAAAACGCATTCAAAAGTATTTTTTCAAATCGGTTCATTTAACATGCTATCTTCTGATTGGACTATTCTACTTCCGTGCAGCGGGTTGAAATGCTAGCACACAAATTACGGCCAATGATGTCAAGGGAGGGATGGGAAAGTTTAGAAACTTTTTCGTTTCGCCCGTGACGTTGTGAAGATGGAAAACCCCAACTCACTCACTGTTTGAGGCAAACCGCCTCCTCCTATTAATGAACAGGACTTGGTTACTGTTAACAGGATTACTAGAACAGCCATAAAGACGTCACACTTATTAATTTCGCTCAGGTAATTGTTCTTTGTGACAAATTGTCTGACAATTATCATGAGCATAGTTGTTTCTTATGATAATCATTTTTACAAATTTGTTTTGGACAAATAAGTTTATTTCTGTTGCTCATAAACAATTAGTAATGAACCGGATATAATAATGGATAAAACAATTGAAAAATTAATTCAAATATACAGATTGTCTGCGTTTTGATGTCTATAAACACACCTTCATTCGGAAACCTTTCGAAAAATTGAGGCGTACCTTGTTGAACAAATTGGGGCAATGAAGTACACACTTGAAATGTCAAATTGTTCAATAATAAAAAGGACACCTAAAAGAGTAAAGGTGGACATGTAATGCTGATTGATTTGATCTCAGATTAGGATTTGCATGCAGTACGACTGACAATGCCTACAAATGAAGCGCCCTGAATATTGATTTGATCAAATGATTGCGCTACAATGAATTTCAGTGGAAAAGAGACAATTCTCTTTTGCTTTACAGATTTGCATGTGTATGCGTGATTTGTGTCTTACGTGCAAATGTAAATACTCTTTGATATAATTCAGAAATGGATATGTGTGTGGGTTATCATGCAGGTTAAATTTTCTCTCAATGAATACATTTCACTAAAAGACATTTTAGGACAGCGTTTTGAATCCAATCAATATTCAGGGCATCCTTTGAACATTTGTAATCATTGCCAGTCTTATTCCAAATCCTGTTCAGAGATTGCATCTCAAATTAAATCACTATTAGCTGGCCACTTGTCAGGTAATCTTAATAAATCTCACTCAACATCCTGACATGGTGCCCCTTCTCCATGATTGAACAAGTTTACAAGGGCCAGTCGTATGTCAACTCACTAACGTTTTGACTACAATATCCCTCTAGAAGTTGATGAAACGTGTTGAGAATATTGTGTTGTATATGTCAAGCGTATTACAGTTCGTGTGAATTCGTTCAAGATATTACTTTTGCCTACGTGGTCGTAACCGTATGTAACCGTGATCACTGACAACAGTCTTGAATTTGTTTTAAACAGTGATACAACAGAAACAACAACAAAAATAACTGATTATGTGGACATTCACTAGCAGCTAAGAAATAGTGATTTAAACTCCTGCATTTTCATAATGGATTTTGATTGATAAACTTTCTCTTTTACCTGCTGTATTATCTTGTTAGTATGAGTATTACGGATATTGTTAGAATGCCTTCACCTTGAGGTGCATTACTTATTGTAACTAATCCAAGACAATGAGATAAGTCTGGTGTGAACTTGCAACGACAATGTAGCAAAAATAACACAGCTGTTATACAAGATTCTTATCATCTGATAACAATGAGAACATACTTATCTAAAGGAAATTGATATCACTGGAGTGCAGAAATGGCATCACAGTAAACATCTCCAAGTAGAGTAAACACTTGCTGAAACACCGAGACAACCTTGTCAACATGGAGGTAAAGAGATTTTAAAAAACAGGACATGACTCAACATTATTCCTAAGCATACATTGAAAACTCATTTCTATATTCACGTATTTTTTCACACCTTAATTTTTCACAAAAAATATGCTATGGGCCATACTTGATGCCGAGAAGTCAAGTCATCACATATTTGTACACTTACGGATATTGATACTCTCAACATGAAACATGATATTTAGAAGCTAAATGCTTGAAGAATAGAGTAAATGAGAAATACAACAAAATTTATATTTTTCCAAAAAGAGTTATTAGATAAAAAAAATTCTGGTAATTTGTCAAACCATAACAACTCTAACCTATTTAAATAAGAATAGCTTCAGAATAAACAAGATGTGTTTGTTTCAAAGAGCACATGGCGTCAATTGAAAGAAATTGAGGAAGGTTTTCGAACACAACAATTTAATAGGAAGGAACCTTACATATACGTTCTTGCACTGAGTATTTTAGTATAGGGTTGTCATTAACAAATACTTTGCTTTGCAGTTTTGACCTCAATGATAAACAAATGCTGATTAAATATAACCGCTAAATGATCCACATTCGACTCAAAGGGCATAAACGAGGGCATACACGTATCATTGACAAAATGGCGCTGACGCGATGGTTATGACAAGAATAGTTTTTTAAATTATGAGAGATTTCTATGAAAGCTTTCATTACATCTTATATTTTCACCGTTAAGCCTACTTAAAAAGTTTATGAAATTGAATATATTAAACCTACCTTAAGGCAATAATCCTTAAAGAGGAAGTTTTGTTATTTATAACTTCTATCTTGTTTCAAGTCATTAAGTATGTCCAATCTTTGAGGACTGTGAGTAGGTGTGGGACATGATTAGATTATACAGAGAGTTTTTGTTAATTAATCTTAATGAAAAAAAAACCTTTTGTAAACTTTATTTGTAACAAAATATCGAATTTGTAGATAAATAAAGGGATTTTGTGAAAAACTAAAATAAATGTTTCCAATTGCAACAGACTAATTTAAATTGACAAAGCAGTTCTTAAACGGGCGTATCATGTAAGGCTAACTCGCTGACTCGCTACCCATACCCCGAAGGAATTTAAAGTCTTGACACAAAATGTTCGCCAACAGGTTTTTGCTGAAAACTTGATATCTTCATCTTCGACACTGGATAATCAGTTTGAATTAAGAGATATATCTCCCTCCGAAGTTAAAACGTTTTGAATTAGATAGTATTTATTAGTTACAATATGAAGAATACAATTTGGAGAAAACGTACAACTTCTCTTTTAATGTCATTCTCAACATAAGAAAATTAAGGTTGATGTTTCTATTTGTGGTCACTCTGTTACATGTTATGAGAAAGGTTGTGTTTTCCGTGTTGTAAAATCAATAAGTTTCTTCATTATGAAAACCATCTGCTCCATAATGCTCGCAATATGCACATTATTTATGAAAGTATGAGAAAAAAAACAGGTTTAGATTTAGGAATTCACTTAACTTGTATGGTAATATCAATAAATTAGCTTCAAGTATTAGATTCGCTGCAGTGCCTCTTATGTAAACAATGTAAATAATAAAGTTTCAAAGTCATTATAAGGTTGAATTTATCGAATTAGTATTCATTCAACATACCTTTTTATTTTCTTGTAACGTTTGTGTTCTTAGTAGGATTAATGATTGTGCTACATATACATCTAAAATGGAAAGTATCTCCTTCTTTATTGAATTTTGGAATTGAAATTAAGAAAGGTAACGTGAGGAAGATGAAATAGAGAGACTTCTGTAAAGTTATTTGAATCAGATCAATATTCAAAACTATCAGTGTTCATTTGAAGTTAAATCAATTCCAACTTTCTCAGGTAATCCGATATTTTATTTATCTATGATCGAAAATAATTTCCAAAATGAACACATATTCATTTAAAAGTTATATAAACCTGGTGTGAATAGGTTAATATTTAATATTAATATTTATTTAATATAACATTTGGTTATTAGACGTTTGTCTCAATTTAAAAATAAGTCAATATGAAATTATTTGAGGGATCTTACTCAGTTTTTACAGGGGAAAAAGTGACATGGTCTGAAGTTGATTTGGAAGACTTTTTGATATACTCTTGATGTTCATCTCAAGTAGAATTGATAATTGATTATTTGATTAAGATGCATACAAAATGCATGTGTAAAATATCCATGATAACATCCAACTCAAATAATCACTCTAACCCCAGCAGGCACACGACCTCGAATCGACATTGGATTATAGTTGAGATGTGGTCGTTCAACTTAAAAATGACCTTGTTTCAACGTCAGTAATTTCGACGTCGAGAAAGACAACTTTGCTTCGACGTTGTTAATTTCGACGTCGACTTAACAACGTTGTTACAACGTCGGTCATTTCGACATCGATAACAACGACGTTGCCCCGACGTCGGTAATTTCGACGTTGACTGAACAACGTTGTTTCAACGTCGGTTATTTCGGGTAAGGTGGCGTTGTTTCGACGTCGAGAAAATAAAGATACACAACGTCGTTTCAACGTTGCTATTACCGAGTTCTATGTATTTGAGATTTATGTTGATAAATGACCTTACGTTGTTCCGATTTTACAACATACGAATTATATCAGATGAAAACACGTCTGTCTCTTGTGAAACTAAATATTTTTGATTGTTAGTTGATCATTCATTAAAAACGTGAACAATTCTCTGTTAAAATTGTGTGATATTCGCCTTTAAAATTGTAAAGAACGCCCCGTTATGGAAGCACTAACTAAATTACTGTTAGTAACAACTAACAGATTTCGCGACAAGAAAGGCATTTTTATAGGATATCGTATAGAAAATTCTTTCTGTAGAGTCTAGAGTTGTTTTCCTTTATTTAGTTTAGTCTTTCCATTCCTTTTATAATTAAGCTTTTTCGAATTATCAATACAATGTATAGATATGAAATCAGTAAAAAAAGTACACTTTAAAAGTCATTTTCAAATATACATAAATTTGTGTAAAACAGTCATTAATCTATCAATGAATAAATGATTCTAGTATTGTTCCCGTAAAGATCAAAGACGCCGCCCACCCTTTATTCCACAATAAAGTATAGTTTTTGAGTGACGTCATGAAACAATGGCCCATGACGTCAATAACAATCGGGTATGACGTCACAAGATATGGCCCTGATCGAGGATTTTTATATTCGCGGCCTAACGTGAATTACAAAATATGTCTTTTTGGAGTAGAAATAACTTAAAGGAGTAAAAAACAGACATACTAGAAAAGTAATAGAGTAGCCCTAACCATCATGTGTTTTGCAATAAAGTATAGTTTTGCCCTCAACTATTATAACGTCAAACCATTCGGCCTTCAGCCTCATGCTTTAAATATAATAGTTCAGGGCAAAACTATACTTTATTGCAAAACACATGATGGTTAGGGCTACTTTATTTCTTAAATAAATATATCGTTTTAAAAGCATTGTTTCATGAATAGGCTAGCACTTGAAAATTCATGAACAAATTCGTGAGCACTTTATTCATAAGCAATATTTGCCGATAATTTGTTTTCCTAAACGGCGTACGCATTGAAAAAAGGTAATTTTTCTTATTTTTCCGACGTTACTTTGTTCGCCAACAAGCATACCACATTTCCGCGCCAGCACAAATGCTGATGGCGTCATAGTTTCAACTATTACGTCACAATCTTAGTACTGTCGTCGCCATGTTTGTCGGTCGATGTAAGGGGAAATCAACGTGCGGTTAGATCTTATATCGGATCACGATTCGGGTGCACTGACATCGCTCTACTATTTTCAAATGGTAAGTATTTCTCTTCTTCTATTAACAAACTTTCCATCATTGAGTTTACTGAACTTGAAGTTATCACACTAGACACGTCAAAATTTGAACGCATCTCGTTGACTTCTGTACGCCTAGTGCCAAGGAAACTGTAGATCTAGTACGATTTATATATTATTATAGCACTGATATTAAACTATTATTTGAAAAATAGCATTTGTTTAATTAGTTAAGTGAGTCACAATGATAAAAGAAAGTCATAGGTTTCAAAACTTCTGCTGTCATTCAACTTGTGTCCGCAACATTGTTGAACTCCGTACAGTGTTGTGGCACAGCATAAAGTGCTTGATATCGTAAACGGTGTTGCACGGAGCTCGTAAAGTATTCGATCAGCTGTTTAGGAGTTCATTTGGTTCAGAGCGTTCACTGTGTAACAGTTCCGTTGTTGTTTTTGATTGATAATTGTCTTACTCAGAGCATCAGCTTAAATGAAACAGCAGTTGAGCTGTTATCATTGAGTGGCAATAAGAGAATCATAATCAGAGTTGTCCCATATTATTTTTGTAGGAAAAAGATCATGAAAAGGGTTGTGTTCAAAACGGGTAGATTGGCAATCATCTCAGTTTAAAATTATATACTATTCAATTCAACGCTGTGTAGAAACATGTACAAGAATACATAAGACGGCTTTTCATAGAAATGTATAAAAGATTAATAAACAATTATGTAAACATTATCTCGGTTTGTTTTTGACTTGTTCATTTGTTGGTTAAATTGATACAGCTATTCCCGACGATATACCATATTTTTCATGATACGATTCCGGTCTCTATGATTCTCTGCAGTGTTATATACATTGAAAAACGTCTCTCATCATACCTATTCAGCATCATTAGAAATGGGATTAACTTTTTACCAACGTTGAAGCAACATCGTATCAACGTTGTATCAATGTTAAAGCCATGTTGTATCGACGTTGATGTCGCGTTATAAATACGTCAATAAAACGTCGTTTCATCGTTGATACAATATCGTATTTACGTCGAGACAACGTTATACCAACGTTGTTGCGACGTCGTATCTATTAACGTCATTTCTACGTCGAAACAACGGCAGATTTCGACGTTGCGTCAAATTTCAAATCCAATCAAAATTCGACGTCAATTCAACGTTGATAAACGACGTTGTTTCAACGTTGGTTCAACGTTACAATGTCTGCTGGGAAGTAATGTAATGTATAGTATTTTGCAAACCTGCATAGTTATTGAATGTTGAAATAGGTATTATGAATAATCAACAATTAAGATTCAAATATAATGCTTCTCTGGGGGCTTTCCGCTTTCTCAGATCAATTAAGGTTACTTAATCAAATCCTTTGTTTCACAGACATCTTGATCAATCATCAAACACTTTGTTAAGGATGTTCGCTCCTCAAATTTATAGTATTAAACTTTTTTTCTAACTTATATTTTTTAAAAGATCAAAGTATATGATTGAAAAATCAGCATTAAAAAATAGGGTTTTTTTCTTCGAGATATGACGCCTGTTATATAGTGGAGTGAAGTACAATTTTAACATGGGAGTCTATGGGAAATGTGAAAAAAACTGCTTAAAACTTTGAAATACTACATTTCTAGTATTAAACATTTTTTCCTTTTGTGATATGTTACAAAGTTCATGTTACCCTATCGAAATCAATGAAAAAATATATATGGTAGTGTGGGTTCTTTTAAGCTTTGACACAAAATGTTCCTGAAAACCCCCCTTTTTTGTCAAATTTAGGCCATTTATGCTGTTTAAGCACTTTTTAGAGGCTCTAAAGTCACATTTTCTTTAGTTCATTTGTTTTTTAAAAGTATGTAGATGATGTAGAATATCATGAAGTAAATAAAGATGAGAAAAATCTTTACTTAATCATATTTCATTTTTAAAGGTTAACAGTAAGGAGCGGACATCCTTAAAAGGCAGCAACTTGATTTGGAATAACTCGCTTCCAATAAATTTGATCTGCTTGGTTATTGGCTCTAACATCTCCAGGCAAGTGGAATTATATCTTAAATTTCAGAACTAGAAAACATTCTAGTTGAAAATATATCTGTCTTCTATCAAATTAGTCTGACATTGGGAGTTACTAGATTTCATATTTTAAATCATATTAATTGCTTGAAACTATAAACATTTATATTATTTGAAGACAAATCTGTCTTACAACAACTGATGTTAAAACTTCTTTGAACGTCACCATATATGTGTCGTAAATCAATATAGACCAGGGGATGTAGACAAGATGTCTCTTGATTAATTAAATATGATAGCTTCGAAAGCCCTTTTTTTATTCACCATAACCAACTGTAAAGTTCGCAACTATCTTTGTTGAAAAACTGTCTCAAGATTCTTATTATTTTATGATAGATCATGGCAAAACCAAGAAACAGAAAACATCATGTCAGAATCTTGTTCTTGCATTATACATGGCTATATTCCTCCCATCTATCTCAAGCTTCAAGCCAAACTAACCTAACTGCGACCTTTATCAAAATACTAACTTGAGCTCCAATTATGGTAGATAGTATATACTATAAATCAATATTAGTTGTCTTATATACTAGTATTTATATGCTAGACAAGCACATATCATCTTCTGCAAAAGCTTTCCAAGTTTATTTTTGTTTTTGCATACTAAGAACAAGACAAGCAGACAATAAATCCTATCATTTTTCCCTTTACAAAGAAAACGTTAACGCTTTGCTTTCATAACATTTTTTCAGTTTTCCGAAAACATCCTTTCAAAAAGAACTAAATTTTATTTAAATAAACCCTAATGATAGATGAACTTGAATTCGATAATATACAAAAAGTTTAAAATGACGAGTATTGTTTTAAGTTCTGTAAATTTGCAAACCATCACCCTCTTTCCCTCATGGGTAATAAATATATTTTACATATCAAATAAGCTCTCTCTTATAAGTGCAATAACCTTATATTACAATATACTGCCCTGACAGGTTAAAATTTAACAGAACTCAAACTGACTTGTTGTGTTGGTATCATTTGATATTTAATTCTTAGAAGCATATTGTTTCTAAACATAGTCTTGCATTTTTAGGATTAAACCTTATTCGGTCACAAATGTTGAATTTCGGGTTTTATATTTGTCTTTGATATCAAAAGATAGAGTGATGATATGCATCTGTAATCTGATGATAGTACAATCATCAACATTCGGTGTGTAAAGCTCGTATAATGCATGTAGAGCTGTTTCTGATGTGTTCATGACATCTGTTCTTATCAAGATGTAAATTGTCTGATTTCCATACATTTGGCATCCTAGCATGTAAGTAGTTATTGGTGGATTGCAAAGTGGTGAAAATGAACACAACATCTGCCTTCTTTACAAATAATTTGTGATTACTACCAATCTTAAAAACTAAATCTTGTCGCATAATGAATTGCGTGCGAGTGAACACAGTTATGTCTCCTGGCTTTCATTGATAAGTCATGTGGTTGATTACCTTAAATAGATGTTCTCTCAATTGAGTTATGGCTTATCGCGTTATTGCCTCATAATAAAGCAGCCCATCATTGTATAAAAGAATGCCTCCGGACATGCACCGTTCATAAATAAATAAGTCATAACACAGCGCACAGTTGGCTTGCACAATTACTTAGTACAGCTGTGGGCAAATATTTTTGCTACAAAGGTGCTTGTTCAATAAAAAACATAATAACATAAAACGCAGACGTACATAATACACAGAAAATCAACAAACACCACCCAAAATCAAATTCTAGTGACTCACATACGTTTACAATACATATTTGACACCACTCTTTCCTAACTTCTGTAGTTGTACAAATATGGTTTTAATGTGCTTTTTGACCTTTATTTTGTTGTTTATGACGAAGTCGAGAGATTATTAGTTTTGTTTTTTCAATACAGACTAAGAGTACATCATGGAATATTTGATGTGACTCCTGAAATAATTTTTTTTAGTTTCCCGTTGATTTATTCTGGCAGATGCTGTCTAAATTTAGTTACGGGTAGTAATTGTGTTAGGGTAGTAATTGTGTTATAGCGTCATAATAAAGTACCTAAGATTGGATAAGGGATATGCCTCTGGATACTCATTGTCAATGACAGCACCAGATGTATATAACTTGGAGAACAAATTTCACTAGAAGTCGGTGTTATTGCAATTAAACCCTTGACATTATATATATTTTAATGGCTGATAATCAAGCAACGAATGAAAGATCAACGAGTCAATTAATTTGCATGCAATTAGCTTACTTATAAAATAACACTCTTGAAGGAACGTCTCTTTTGAGTTGATCATTGCAAAACCAATATGATATCGATAACGATTTTCAAAATATTAACATCTAATTCATAAAACCGTCGAATTTATATAGTGATATAAGATAACATTAATTACATGCAGTTACCTTACTTATATAAATAAAACCTTTTAAGGAACGTCTCTATTGTGTGGAGCATTGCAAACCAATCTTATATCGATGACGATTTTCAAAATATTAACATCTAATTCATGAAACCATCGAATTTATATTGTGATAAAAGATTACATATTGTGAATGGTATTGACACTTTAAGTAGGAAACTGATGATAGTAAATCAATAACATGAATATTCTCCATCGAACATCATATAATAATAGCCTTTGATTCTGTATAGTATAACCACAACAAAATTATTGTATTTTCACCATAGATAATATATTTATTGTTTGGAAACTTATCCACAGTATGTTTCATTATATACATATTTGTATGATAAATTGTTGTAAAGCTGATGAACTAATATGGTTAGGCTAGCTGTGTAACCTATCACAGCAATATTGTTATAGCAATTGTAAAACCACGTGAGTGTTGCTAAGACAGTTCTATGATATATCCATAAGAAAGAAGATGTAGAGATTATTACCCTCGGAAGTGTGTCAAAAGACTTTCACGAAACGAGTGTGAGTTGTATTCCCGAACGTGAGCGAGGGTTGTACACACATGTGTACGAGTTTCGTAAATGTCACATGACACACTTCCGAGGGTAACAGCTACGGCCAGCTACAGTGATGTCACAAACAATGCTCATATGACGTCATAGACGGGCAATCGCGCCAAAACAATGTGTATTGATATATGTGCACATGTGCTCATATTGAAAATATGTCACTACATATTTTGAACCCCATGGGTAATAAAAGTGAGTACTAGGATAGAACCCTGCAAAAGAAGACTGAGAGGACTGGAGAACAGATAGAATTATGCATAGTAGAGACAGCAGGTTTCAAAACGTCCCGAATTTGGTTTGGTAACTTACTGGGAGCATGTAGACTCTGGCTGGCATTTCTCTTACGGTCGCTACAGCACATTATCTACCACAACACGAGAAGATATTGAATGCAGAAAGAAATCTAAACATCAAAATAAATATAGTACCAAACATTTTGCATTAGGAGCTTTTCTCTCGTGTTTTTGTTGTAGTTTATGTCACAAGGTGTGGTTGACCCTATCATGATCGACAGTATGATAGTTATACAAACATTATGCTTCTCATAAATAAGACATTAATAGAAGTCACTCAATGATTATTTATATTTACAGAAATCTCAATAATTCTCTCCTACGTTGCATGAATAAATATTTTACTTCACAATTTGACAGATTTGACAGACAATTGATAACGATTTTATAATGAACTAAGACAACAGTGACTAGGTCTGATTCTGATGTCTAAAATGCAAATCATTTGATTAATAAGATATGGGATGCAATTTAACAGTGGTATTGTTCAAAGTCATCCACTGGACAGCTTGTTCACTACGTCACTATATCATAAAAATGATAAAAGTCTCAGATAGTTGAACATAAAATGAGAATTTTCGCGAAATAAGTAGAGATTGAAATAATATACAACTCCCCAATAAATAAGTTAATAAATGTTGGCAATGACCATACACCCTAGACATATTCTCATTTATATATACATATACAACGTCCTGTAGTTATGTTATGAACAAGGAAATTAGATGAATTATCGTATACAAATATATATGAACATCTCCCCTTCAAAAGTACATACTTCGGAAAAGTTAATGAAAAGTTATACAGTAGTTCGTCGACTAAATCACAAACTAAATAAAAGATATAGTCATTGCTCAATGATAAACATAATCAATTTTATTTTTATCTAAACTGAAACGTTTAAACAACGATTTCATCAGAAGGCAGTGATGCAATTTTTATTTCCACTTAAAGATTATTTTCTTCCATATTTCAAACAAGAATCGGAATAAATATGTCCTACTATCTAAAATACATATACATCAAGTAATCGAATCAGGAATTTTCAGTGGAAGTTAACAAGGATAGTCAGCAAATGAAGGGAAATACATTAACACTGTTGAGTAATCTGTTTATCAAATTTCCAAGTAAACCAACTAAGATGTCTTTTTTTCTGAATACCAGCAAAACAAGATCAATTTCTGGTTCTCATGTTTTCTCAAAATGATGCACCTTGATTACATCATAAGCTCCAGTAAGGGATACATACAGAGTTATGAGTAGATGTTACACAACCTCTAAGGAGAATATATTCATGAGGCTCGACGAGTGTCTTCCACGCCAGACCAATATGTAAATGGGATCTCTTGTCGCTCTTTACTCGCAGATTAGAAAGAGACATGAATAATCATCAGCTTAAGAAGGATAAGGGCTATTAATTACAAAATCATCGACCTTCACTCTTAAATCCTAACAACACTACTTTATATTGTAATTTGTGAACGTTTTATGTGCATTGTCTTGTTACGACGTTTCTTTTTTATAACAACACTGACAGTTTTCAAGCGTTTGATGAACTTGATTAGGCGTTTAAATGTAAGGTTATTTAAGCGTTTGCTCCTTTATCTTTTTAAAACATACAATACAATTTCAGTTTTTTCACAGTCACACCCATTCGTTTCCCCTCTTTTGATTTTGAAAATTAGTTGCTTTATACCAAAAATACCAAGGATTCGTTTGTATCAAAAGAAATTCTCATTTTATATTGTGTGCAATTGACAATAAAACCTAAACTGCAACCATCTATTGCAAGATCATGTCGAATGGACAGTGGCTAATTTTGTTACGGTATCATGATAATTTGCCATGCTCATCCAATATCTGATTATCTGATACTAATATTCAAATATTCAGGTTTGTAACTAATCCAAAGTAGATGAAAAGTATCAATTGTTGATCTGTTATTCATTGCTCAATACAGACCCCTGATTACTAAGGATTATCTGTTAGGTCGTCAACTTTGGACATCGATTTCACATATCCGCCACCAACTTTTCTTCTAGGTATGGCATTGCAGTTAAAAATGTGTATTGTTGGGCTTTGAGAATAAATATATTGCTTTTTCACATATGAAAGTGGTTCATTTTTGAGTACACAAGAATCTCACTAAAGTTCAGGCATTCCTCCATTTTTTTAAATTTAGACAAAGGTGTACAACTATACAGGAAGAAATATTGTTTTATAATATCACTTAGGCTGCATTAGGCTGCATAAATCAATTAAAACAACTGTTTAATTTAAAAGGTTTTTAAGTGAACAGGAAATCGTTGTAAATCTTTGGTCTTTTCTTTTAGTCTTTATCACAAATTGAACAAGGTCGTAATTCAAAAATCATAAGAGCAAACAATGTCTAGAAAAGAACCTCTTATTTCAAAATGTATTTGGAACTTCTTTCCTTCGATGCGTTGAAGCAATGTCGTTCATCTGATAAATAATGTAATTTTTTAAAATATTGTGGAAATAGTCATCGTTTGCACCCAAATTGAGAACAAGTTTCCATCACCAAAATGACAAAAGGTTTAATAAGACGGTCATTGACACATACTGTTTACCTTTTCAGAAACTACAAGCGCTTCGGGTGTCTTTATTTAGTATCATGTTTACTTTGTTTAATTGGCACATGGTCCTAAAACGAAATTAAACACATGTTATTTAACAAGGTAAACCCAATTCACGGTTATTACACGTTTTAGTAACAACATGGGCACACAAAGAACATTCTAGGTGCTTGTGTTTAACTTGTTAGACTTAATCACAGAATTAAGCATATGACTTTACAATGCGCATTATATTAATATACATTAGGTTTATCAATAGGCGTTATGTGTAACTTACATCAATATCGCCTGCAGATGAGTGTCTATTATTCAGTTACGATATAAAAAAATAGAGCCAGTGGCTCTGTAGCTCATCAGGCTTCAAATCAATTTTGCTTTAGGGTGTGGCAAACGTGAAATTGGGTTAAAGGGTGTGGCCCCTGAGGCAGGCCCTTCTTAGGGGCCACAGGGCCACAAAAGCTATCAATCATAATCCTCACTAGCCAAAGAGTTTCAGCTTTCCAGGCCTTTTGCCCCTGGAGAAGAAGATGAAAATAGGTTTCAAAGGCGTCAAGGGGTCAATTGGCCACCAATGCTGCAATTCATAATCCTCACTAGTCAAGAAGTCTGTACATAAAGTGTCAGCTTTCTAGGCCTTATGATTCTAGAGAAGGAGATGAAAATGGGTTTTACGGGCGTGGCCCCTGTGGTCCTTATTAGGGGACACAGGGCCAACAAAGCTACAATTTATAATCTTCAATAGTCAAGGAGTCTGTATACATAATTTCAGCTTTCTAGGCCTTATGGTTCTAGAGAAGAAGATGAAAATGTTTTTAGGGCGTGGCCCTTGTGGCTCTTTTAAGGGCCACAGGGCCACCAAAGCTACAATTGATAATCCTCACTAGTCAAAGAGTCTGTACACCAAGTTTAAGCTTTCTAGGCCTTATGATTCTAGAGAAGAAGTCGACATTCCACAAAGCAGGACATCATGCCTTGCCATAAGCCCATCGGGCCTTACAGGCCAGATGAGCTAAAAAGTCATAGAGGATATTATATCAGTGTCCATGACATACTATGTATACGACACGGGTGCCTCAATATTAGTATTTCCAGAGCGAGAGCGAGGGATATACTGATATTTAGGCACGAGTGTCATAAACATAGTATGTCATGGGCACGAATATAATATTCTGTTTATTACCGTAGTCCCAAAATTAAAGAAAATACTCAAAACCTAATTCTCAGCATAGGCGGACAAGCTGCCGTCAGCCTCTATACATTATGACGTCATATGTGAACCGTGACGTCAAAGCATTGTTTATAACGTGACGTCACAATGAAAAATTGATATTTTGCCCTAGGGCAACATATGAAAAATATGAACCTCGATATGACTGCCCTCGTAGGTAATAAAAGGTATTAGAATTTTTTGAATTGTTGAAGACAATGAGAGTTTTCCATTGACGATATTAAGGTTATCTCTATGTTCACAATATCGACAGCTTGTGGTTGGTAAGCTCAAACTTACATGGTGTCTAACAAAGACAATAACGATAAGCTACGATTGAAGGCAATTTTACTCACTTGTGTTGCTGTTCTTTCCTGAGATTTGGACAAATGTCCCTGTTTTTGACTTTTGAAATTACTAATGTTGACGTGTTTTAAAGCATCTTTAATATAAAACAGGGGAACATTCCAACATTCCGCGCCTATCAACATGCCTCAGTGTCAGAGCAATATCATAGAAGGACAATGAACTTCTAGCAAATTCCATGTACTATGATATATTTCCATAACAATATCTCATCTATTGGAATCTATCAGATTGTTGAACTCCCACTACATAGTGACCTCAATACATTGGCAGCCAATGCTGCTTCATCTGCAGACGAGGTCAGGTTCAGCAGAAGGAAATCAACATATGAGGACGACGAACTTATATCCAATTCCATGTTCTATGAAACATTTCCATAACAATATTTCATTTTCTTGTACTCTATCAGATGGTTGAACTCAGATCGCAAGGTGACCTTGGTACATTGTCAGCTGCAGACGAGGTCATATTAAGCAGCATTCATCAGAATAAAAGGACAGTGAATGTCGCGATTGATGAATACACGTCATTCTGCCTGTCAGTGGATAATGCAGTGCTACATTGAACTGAAAGATATCATGATTAGAATATTGAGATAAGAATATAAGTCTTTCTATTTCCTTTTACAGTAACACCCTTTCAACTCATTATTTGTACATAACATTCCAAGGAAGATAATCAATATAAGTTACTTAAGCGCTGAAACAAAACATGTGTTTAGTCCTGTCTATTCCGTTTTGGCATTTAGACAGGAAGAAACAATTTTGAAAATAAATGACAAAGACATCAGTTTCAGTAAAGGAAACAAATCAATAAATCCTTAGCCCTATAATGTACGCCATAGAGAATAAAGAATTTGTAAGGTTCATATGTCCATTTTTAAAAGAACAGGGGTCAAGACTAAGAAGGGCAAAATTTAACTAAGAAACTGACCAAGGTTTGTAAAGTGTTTATATTCGTTATTCTGAACGACTGTATAAAAATAAGGTATCAGAAGAAAAGCGTTTTAAGCAAACAATACAATAATAATTTTAGGTTTACCAGAAATAACCTTTTTAGTTTTGGACAGTGGTTCGGACAGTGTTGGCCTAACTTAGAACAACACGACAGACTGTTCTTGAATACATCAAAGATTAAATAAATTCATCAATATATGTCCTTCTATTCCCAAACATACAGTGAATCTTCAGTGTACAGTTTATAATTACGAATGAATCAAGATTGGCATGCTTTTAGCTATAAATGTTCCCCTTGTGTAGTAGAATATTGATGACTTCAAAATAAAATCAAGTCAATGTTATCAAGGTTATTGTTTTCTCACATGATTTTGATGAGTAAGTTTATAAAGTTCGAAAGATCGAATCAAAGTCATTGTCATATATTTATTAAAATTATGGATACTTACCTCTTTTTAAAGTACCAATATTCATGAGAATCTATTATAGATTAACTTCAAAGATTCTTCAATAAACAAACAGTATCAAAACATTTCAAAAATAACATTTTGAAACTAAAAGGTTGCAACCATTGTATTTATTAAAGCATCAACTATCCATAAAAAGTGTTTGAAGTTCGGGCGACTTCGTGTGGTGTCTGATCCTTTGTCAGTTTAATAAAATGTTATCAACTGTAAGGATGTATGTTTCATCAAGCCTATGGGTTTGTTTCATCTAACATAGACTTTTTTTACATTTACAAGATGACAAAGACGGTATGAATACAAAAGTTACACACGTAAATATTTCTCACTGTTTTTTATCATTAATAGTCAACCAATGAATATTGGATTATATATTAACAAATCCTTTGATAACATTAACTTCAAAATTGATTGATGTGAGACCACATTGAGGAATTGATAAAATTTGTATGGACAGACATTCGTCCTTGTACATTTTATGGGAAAGTGATATAGTTAATAAGCAAAAGGCTTACACGTATTCACCTCCGGTCACTATTATCAGATTTTTTAGTCACTTTCAATCACTTGATAAAAGGAACTTGACCGTACATGCTACGTCTGTAACTACAACCTTTGATTAAAATATTGTCCTGCAATTGTCGTTTTACGTTTTCGCAAAATCCCTTTGTTCATCTTTACATTGTGCTTCTAATCCTTCATCCAATCAAAGGATTTGTCTGTTTATATTTACATAGAGGACATTAAAATAGTGTGTGGCACTGTCAATATGGTGGTAATAGATAATTAGATTTTCCTTTATTGTGACAATCTCATTTCAAACAATTGATATGAACTACAAAATCTGACATAATATTTATTACAAGATGACAATATTCTAAATACGGGAAATGCAGGAAAAGGCTGCAAAAATCAACACCGTTAAGGACTGAGTTGTTTATGTTGTTTCAACATGTTAATTTCATAAAGGGAAAAATTGCATCACTCTTGCACATCAAGAGGATTGTTTTTAACAATGAACCACCGCTCATCTTATCATCATTATTTCTTATAGTAAATATGTCTTTGAATTCCAAAGTATATAACATATAGATTGTATTGTTGAATTAATTAGATGAATGAGTTTTTTCCGAAGAGATGTCAGAGGCCCATTATACACTATTTTGGCCAGTTTGATACAACAATATCAATGCTTAGATTCTTTTTATTACCAAATGTGTGTTTGTAAGGAAATTCATAAATAAAACCCCCATAACCTCAAGCAAGGACTCGATGTACGGAGGCAGTTCCTTGTCTACCCATGATGAAGTTTGGGAAGGTTCTACTAGACTCTTCCTTCCATATCCCATCATCCTCCAACTTCCGGAAGTAAGGGGCCAAGTTTGTGACGTAGTCATCAACAATTTTGTAATGTTCCACGCGGGTAACATTCACAATTACGCCACCTGTCAACAATAAAGGAAACACATGTCAGAAGCCAACACAATTGTCACTCTTTGGTTATTTCTGTGCCATGTACCGTATAAAGGGCATGATACTTTCAAATAGCATATACTTATATGGTAGCATTGGGATGACAATTCATTATATAGAAAAGTTTTCAGACGAACCAATTAGCATATGGTTGAACTCAATGGAAAGACAATGTTTGGGTGAGTAATTTATGACGCTTCGGCAATATATCAGCAATTAGCGGTGGAATGACAATGATATATTTCTCTTACACAACGGAAGCGTCACTCGATTCCTTTAAACGAATGATTGAGATATCAATACTGAATGAATTGCGATTACCACAATGGTAAAGAGTGACATTTTGAACATAGTTGCCAGTAGGTTAACATTTCAAAGCAGAAAATTCTCCAGAAGAGGATATCATATCATTTGTGAATACTACAGTACTCAAAGCACAAACATAGCCAATGGAACGTCACTTTGCAGTACTTATATTTCAAAATTTCTTATCTACTTCACTGGTTATATTCTTTTTATCTGATATATTTAACAGAACATGGAAGGGGCATTCTGTATTTGGGTTTTTTATTTATATGTAACTAATAAATAAATATTCTAATATTGAAAACATAAACACTTACTATTTTGTCAAGGAATGTGTGTACCTAAGAGTTCATTTTAAGATTTTATCCTAATATCGTACTTGATGGAGTGAATGTGGTCCAAAATAATACAGATCTAATGAAGGATTGCCACAAAGAAAACATCAAATGCTGTAGATCTTCAACGGCAGTGACCTGTTAGCTTTAGCATAGTGTGTTCCAAGATTAAAGAATTTACATGGAAGAACATTTAACTCCTTGATAATCATGGTGCTGAGAATGATAGCGATCAAAGGATGCTCGAGGAAATGAACTTTCTCAAATAGGAAAAAAATTAAGAATTCTCATCATTATCTACACATGACTTTATGATGATAAAAATGTATGTTGAAAGTAAAAAGATAGAAAATAAATCTCATTTCACTTAATGTGTTGTAGTCAAGATGAAACAATGTCCAAACGTTATGAAAATGAAAGCTATGCAATTATTTCTAGCGAATTAGGCTGGTTAGAGGAGTATCATAAACTTTAAAGGGGCAGTAGCACGTTTTTAGAGGAAGAGTAAGGTGATGTCAGGAAATCGATAATTAATGGTTCCAATTGAAAGACAATGCATTTAAACTAAATGGAGCAGTAATAATTCAAATATATAATGTAAAGTTTAGCCATGAGATTCCCTTTTCTTACACAAAATGAATTAAAGGTGTTCACACAAAATGGCCGCCAATGGATTTTAGGTGAATCTTCATACTTTGTCCTCTGGCTATGGATACTTTGTTTGTGTTATGAGAATTTTGACACTATCAAAAGTAATACATTTATCATTAACTTAAAATTATCAGTGAAAATTTTAAAATATAAATTTATCAAAAAACGTGCTACTGCCCCTTTAAAGGGAGTTTAAACTGCGTATAATGTAAATTAAATGATGTACATAGAGTTGAGAAGTATTTCTGCTTATTATTTTAGATCATCTGGCCATTTTAATGAAAGTGTTCTATAGTGATACCTTGGAAGAAATACCAATACTTATGTTGCAAGTGTAAGCATAATTTCATAGCAACATAATATAACTACAACACATTTTTTGAGCAGAAATGAAAAAGATTATGTTTTGTTTTCAGAGTGATAACACTCTTCTTCCATCTGCTGATGAGAGGAAACCAGTATATCCAAGAGAGGCACATTTAATGTTGTATAATTCTTTGATTAAAACTCCTTAGAAGTCTTACGTTTTGGCTTCCAAAATAATTATGTTAAAGCTCAAATGGAATACTGTTTTAATTTTGGTAATATCGACGTGTTAAATAGCTAAATAATTGCTGACAACATGGTTAACAAGATTACAAATAGGATTCTTTCTTTTACTCAAGAAACATAAGTAATGAACTTAATACCAGATAGGAATTAATTAATCCTTAAAATATACAGATTGTCTATATTTTGATATCTACAATTACATCTTTATGAGGATATCTTTAAAGTTTTTTAGACGTATCTTGTTGATGAAATAGGGGTGATGAAGTACCCATCTTTGATATGTCAAGTTGTTCTTTAATTATGAGAAGGACATTTTAAAGAATAAATGATGTTTAGGTGACACAGGGACATGTAATGCTGATTGATTTGATCTAAGATGAGGATTTGCAGAACGACTGACAATGCCTACAAATGAAGCGTCCTGAATATTGATTTGGTTTACAGATTTGTATGTGTATGATTGAATTGTGTCTTACGTGCACATGTAAATTCTATTGGATACTACTCAGAAATTAAAGGGATGTGTGTATGGGTTATCATTCAGGTTAAATTTCCTATCAATAGATACATTTCACTAAAATACATTTCAAGACAGCAATTGGAATCCAATCAATATTCAAAGCATCCTTTGAACATTTGTAATCATTGCCAGTCTTATTCCAAATCCTGTTCAGAGATTGCATCTCAAATTAAATCACCATTAGCTGGCCACTTGTCAGGTAATCTTAATAAATCTCACTCAGCATCCTGACATGGTGCCCCTTCTCCATGATTGAATGAGTTTACGTGGTCCAGTCGTGTGTCATCTCACCACCTCTGGTTTGACTACAAGATCGTGATGAAACGTGTTGAGAATATTGTGTTTTATATGTCAAACGTATTACAGTTTGTGTGAATTCGTTCAAGATATTACTTTTGCCTACGTGGTCGTAACCGTAACCGTGATCACTGACAACAGTTTTGAATTTGTTTTAAATCAGTGATACAACAGAAACAACAACAAAAATAATTGAATATGTTGACATTCAATAGCAGCTGAGAAATGGTGATTTAAACTCCTGCATTTGCATAATGAATTCTGGTTGATAAACTGTTTCTTTTACCTTCAATATAATCTGTTGAGAAACTTTGCATTAGTATGATTATTATGGATTTTGATAGAATGCCTTCACCCTGATGTGCATGGTCTATTCTAAAGAATCCAACACTATGAGACAAGTCTGGTGTGATCTCGCAACGACAATGTAGCTAAAATAACACAGCTGTTATGCAAGAATCTTATCATCTCATAACAATGAGGACATATTTATCATAAGGAAATTGATATCACTGTAGTCTAGAAATGTACTCACAGTAAACAGTTCCGAGCAGTGTTAATACTTTGTTTAAACACTGAGACAACTCTGTCTACACGGAGGTTAAGAGAGTAAAAAGCAGTATTCTTTGAACACTTAAGGATATTGATACTCTCAACATGAAACATGGTATATAGAAGCACAATGCTCGAAGTAAAGAGTAAATGAGACATAAAACAAAAGTCATATTTTTTCCAAAAAGATCACAGTCATTCGATCCAATAACCTGCTAAGTTGTCAAACCATAACAACTCTAAACTTTTTAAATAAGAGTAGCTTCAGAATAAACAAGATGTGTTTGTTAAAGCTCCATTGTCATACTTGCATGCGGTTTGGGATGAAATTTAGCTATTGAGAGTATAAATACATCACTCTGTAGAAAAATCTGTCGTCGAAATTTTCATATCAAATTAACATTTTTTATCAACAATAACATACTTATTTTAACGCCAAGAGCACAGTATCCCCTGTAAAAAGGGCATAGCATTTAACAAACCCGCTTTCAGTGATGTAATCATTATGCATGTAGGATTTACTCTGTGTCTCAACTACATAATTGGTTCGATGGGTCTCAACTTTGGCAAGCAAAGAATACCTAATTCGGAGAAAAATAAAATAAAATCTAGTCATGCGCAACAAAGAGGGATTTCAACCGTATATTTGGAAACTGGAAGTTGTGAGATAGCCACACTTGCTTCACGTTTGTGTCGGCTGCCGTTTCAGTCATTTTGGTTAGTCATCTCTTAGTTAGTCATCTGAATTTTGCTCCAATTTTCCCTAGGTTGGTCTCGAAATTGTGCAATAAATACAAGAAAAACAGTAAAATTACTTTTATATTAATATTTAACTGACATATTGAATTAAATATATTAAACTCTGATATTGGATCTTTAAACTCTGATATGTCCCCGAAGATCAGTAAGTTTTAAAATATGTATGTCAATATGTACCTGAGACATTTCTGAAATATCAAAGGTCTATCATACATTACATGTTATGTCCAAGGTTAAGGTTTTCGAAAAAAAGCTTGCTGAGCAAAGAACAAGGTCACAAGATCCAAACTTATGACCTCATCTTAAAGGTTTTATTGTAATAGTTACACATGTAAAATATCAAAGGTCTATCTCTATCCAATCTTGTAGGTTTGGGCATGCGGCGCCGGCGTCCACAGAATGAGATTGAGGAAGGTTCTCTTATTCGAACAAAACAGTGTAACAGCAAGGCACCTTACTTATTGTACTAGATATTTAGTATATGGTTGTCATTAACAAATGCTTCCCTTTGCAGTTAAACCGACCTCCATGATAAAAAAAATGCTGATTAAATCGTTTTATATAACCACTAAATGATCAACATTCGACTACAAGGACATGTTAGAACCTACCTGTAGGCAACCATCATTGATAGGGAAGTTTTGTTATTTCTAACTTCTATCTTGTTTCAAGTCATTAAGTATGTCCAATCTTTGAGGACTGTGAGTAGGTGTGGGACATGATTAGATTATACAGAGAGTTTTTGTTAATTAATCTTAATGAATGAAAAACAACTTTTGTAAACCTTATTTGTAAAAAAAAATCGAATTTGTAGATAATAAAGGGATTTTGTGAAAAACAAAAATAAATGTTACCAATTGCAACAGACTAATTTAAATTGACAAAGCAGTTCTTAAACGGGCGTATCATGTAAGGCTAACTCGCTGACTCGCTATCCAAACTCGAAGGAATTTAAAGTGTTCACATAAAATGTTCGCCAACAGGTTAAAACGTGATATCTGTATCTGCGACTCTGGATAATCAGTTTGAATTAAGAGATTTATCTCCCTAGTCAAAACGTTTTGAATTAGATAGTATTTATTAGTTACAATTTGAAGAAAACAATTTGGAGAAAACGTGCCACCTCCCTTTTAATTAAAACATCAATATCAAGTAACGTAAGGTTGATGTTTCTATTTGTGGTCACTCTTACATATTATGAGAAAGGTTGTGTTTTCCGTGTTGTAAAATCAATAAGTTTCTTCAATTATGAAAACCATCTCCTCCATAATGTTTGCATCCGAATGAAGAAAAGATACGCATTAGTTATGAAAGTATGAGAAAAAAAACAGGTTTAAAGGGGCAGTATCACGTTTTTGGGGGAATATAAGGTGATGTCAGGAAAATGAAAATTAATGGTTCCAATTGAAAGACAATGTATTAAAACTAAATGGAGCAGTAATAATTCAAATATATAACGTAAAGTTTAGCTATGCGAATCCGTTTTCTTACACAAATTGAATTAAAGGTGATAAAAAAAATGGCCGCCAATGGATTTTATGTGAATCTTCATACTTTGTCCTCTGACTATGGATGATTGGTTTGTGTAATGAGATTTTTGACACTGTCAAAATAATACATTAAACATTAACTTACAATTGTCAGTAAACAATTTAAAATATAATATTATCAAAAAACGTGCTACTGCCCCTTTAAATTTAGGAATTCACTTTCCTTGTATGGATATATCAAGAAATTAGCTTCAAGTATTAGATTCGCTGCAGTGCCTCTTATGTTAACAATGTCATTGATAAAGTTTCAAAGTCATTATAAGGTTGAATTTATCGAATTCGTATTTTTTCAACATACCTTTGTATTTTGTTGTAACGTTTGTGTTCTAAGTAGGTTTTATGGCTGTGCTATATTTACAACTTAAATGGAAAGTATCAACTTCTGTATTGAATTTTGGAATTGAAAATGTGAAGAGAGGCAACATGAGGAAGATGAAACAGAGAGACGTCAGTAAAGTTATTTGAATCAGATGAATATTCAGAGCTATAAGTCTTCAGTTGAAGTTAAATGAAATGCCAACTTTGTCAGGTAATCTTAATACGTTTTCTTTGCCTCAACAACCGATATTGATGAAAGTGCTTTTATCTATGGTCGAAAATAATTTCTAAAATGAACAAAGATTCATTTAAAATTTATATAAACCTGGTGTCAATAGGTTAATATTTGTAATATAAAACATTTGGTTATTAGACATTTGACTAATTTCAAAAACAACTCTGTATGAGATTCTTTGAGGTATCTGACCCAGTTTTTACGGGGGAAAAAGTGACAAGGTCTGAAGTTGATTTGGAAGACTATTTGATATACTCTTGATGTTCATCTCAAGTAGAATTTATAATTGATTATTTGATTAAGATGCATACAAAATGCATGTGTAAAATATCCATGATAACATCCAACTCAAATAATCACTCTAACGTAATGTTGTATAGTATTTTGCAAACCTGCATAGTTATTGAATGTTGAAATAGGTATTATGAATAATAAACAATTAAGATTAAAATATAATGCTACTCTGTGAGCTTTCCGTTTTCTCAGATCAATAAAAGTTACTTAACTCAAATCCTTTGTTTCATAGACATCTTGATCAATCATCAAACACTTTGTTTTGAGGCAGCAGCTTGATTTGTAATAACTCGCTTCCAATAAATTTGATCTGCTTGGTTATTGGCTCTAACATCTCCAGGCAACTGGAATTATATCTTAAATTTCAGAACTAGAAAACATTGTAGTTGAAAATACCTCTGTGTTCTATCAAATTTAGTCTGACATTGGGAGTTACTAGATTTCATATTTCAAATCATATTAATCGCTTGAAATTATATTATTTGAAGACAAATCTATCTTATAACAACTGATATTAAACCTTCTTTGAACGTCACCATATATGCGTTGTAAATCAATAAAGACCCAGAGAAATAGACAAGATGTCTCTTGATTAAATAAATATGATAGCTTCAAAAGCAATTTTTTTTATTCACCATAACCAACTGTAAAGTTCGCAACTATCTTTGTTGAAAAACTGTCTCAAGATTCTTTTTATGTTATGATAGATCATGGCAAAACCAAGAAACAGAAAATATTATATCAGAATATTGTTCTTACATAGTACATGGCTATATTCCTCTCATCTATCTCACGTTTCCAGACACACTAACTTAACTGCTGCCTTTATCAACATACTAACGTGAGGTCCAAATATGGTAGACAGTATATACTATAAATCAATATTAGTTGTCCTATATACTAGTATATATATTTGAAAATAAAATACTTCAGACGACACTTGCTGTAGATATCATTTTAATGATGACTGGACTGGATGCGTCGCATTTCGACTTGTTAACAAGTCTTTTCAACAGTGTGGAGTTTTAACAACATGGCGAATATATAGTACATGCTTGACAATGTAACAATGTGTAATGGACTTTGATTAATTGACATGTGACAAGTGGTCAGCTTGATTAGCGCACAATGTACCATTTATGAGGGATTAAGATTTGAGTCATTGTATTTCACAATCCCGGTCGGCCCAAATCAATGCGCTTAGAGCAGACACTTAGTGCCTGGAGCATTTAGCGCTATATAAATCCACTTATTATTATTATTATTAATTGATGTTTTGCTTGATTGCACAATTTCTTTTCCCTGTATTCTTTTACTCTCTCGGGGTAGGATTTCACGATCGGCAAATGTCGTTTTATGAAGTCCAGTTTACTCTGGAAAATACCTCTTCTCTTGGTATTTCCAGAGAAGGATGATGAGTGGTAGTTTTGCTCGTCTCGTTGTGGTACTGATGATTGGGAATTTACACTTTGTAAGCTTGTGTTCGACTGGTAAATGTCCTCCCGGTCCTCCAATGATGATAGTCCAATGGAATTGCTTTCAACATCTATTGGCACAGATTAATTCAGTATATATATATATATATATATATATATATATATATATATATAACCATGAACAGCCAGCTGTTTCGGTCTTTCGGACCTCATCAGCATGGTGTGTGTGGAACATGGTTGAACTTTCAGCAATGCAACGTTATCAACGAGGCAAAGCAGTTTAAGAAAGTTCAACTCATTTGCATAGAGTGCTCAAACCGTATTTCTACAGTGGGCTAGCGCAAGGCTGTAGCAAATGAGTGTACCATGTTAGAGTGCTCAATCATACCAAAATTATGGTTTGAGAGCTTTCACATAACCATGAACAGCCAGCTGTTTCGGTCTTTCGGACCTCATCAGCATGGTGTGTGTGGAACATGGTTGAACTTTCAGCAATGCAACGTTATCAACGAGGCAAAGCAGTTTAAGAAAGTTCAACTCATTTGCATAGAGTGCTCAAACCGTATTTCTACAGTGGGCTAGCGCAAGGCTGTAGCAAATGAGTGTACCATGTTAGAGTGCTCAATCATACCAAAATTATGGTTTGAGAGCTTTCACATAACCATGAACAGCCAGCTGTTTCGGTCTTTCGGACCTCATCAGCATGGTGTGTGTGGAACATGGTTGAACTTTCAGCAATGCAACGTTATCAACGAGGCAAAGCAGTTTAAGAAAGTTCAACTCATTTGCATAGAGTGCTCAAACCGTATTTCTACAGTGGGCTAGCGCAAGGCTGTAGCAAATGAGTGTACCATGTTAGAGTGCTCAATCATACCAAAATTATGGTTTGAGAGCTTTCATATATATATATATATATAAGAAAGAGTAAACATCATATGGTTCGGGCTGGATCAATCTTCTTTAATACGATGAATTCATTTCAATGGTAACTTTAATATTTTCCCTTTCTACAAGGTTTATGCAAAATCAGAAAATAAAACTATGAATCTTGAAACAAAAGAAACATTTTTTATCAAAAAATATTCTCCAACACTAAACAGTGGGACATGAAGAGTTAGCTCACATGAGGAAGTGATTACCATTGTGATATATTAGCATGCTTGTTTAATTACACCTCTCTGACCATCAAGTGATTGATAAGACAACACGATTCGTCATTGCTGACTGACTCTATTGTATTCAAACTGCACCCGGCAATTAATGCTTGGGGCAATCATTACGTGATTGACAACACATGACTGATTTCTTAACTGTCAATCTGAGCACACATGTACAACTATGTGTTGATTATATGAATTGATTTATTGTTTTGTTCCCGTATAAGTATATGTTACCTTCCATTTGTAATCATACTTGACAAGACCCACATAATGGTCGAAATGAATTCATCGTATTAAAGAAGATTGATCCAGTCCGAAACCATCTGATGTTTACTCTTTCTTATATACAACCTTTCTTCACGTGAGAAACCAACTCTCCTTATTCAAATATATATATATATATATAATGAAAAGATAAAAAATGACACGAAGCCAATCAAAACTCCAACATGTTTCAATGGTATCATCAGGGAGTCTGACAAAATACAGTTATGACGTTATGATGTCACAATGAATTTGACATAACAATGGTATGACGTCACAATCAGGCAAGCGGTAAGATGGACACAATAAGAATTTGATAGAATAAAAGATGCTACTATTAAGCATTAAGTTGTGGTTTTAACATTTTAATGAAATAGTCTTCTTTTAATTGTCGCATTATTCTATTATTTGTGTCCATTTTGTAAAATGGAAAGATCTTGAATTTATTGTCCTTGTCTTTTGCACATGTATCCAAGTGAGCACTCAGTGGTATACAGCGTGTCTCAGGAAATTTTATTTGCTGTTTATGAACACGGACCCTGTCTCTCAGGCACTCAGTCTGTCCTATATATTCAGCACAACATCCTTGGCATATAATAACATAAATGATGTATTTAGCGGCACAGTCAATATCAAAGCGCACATAAAATCTCTCACTTCTGTTAATGAATTTTATACTTGAATTCTCAAGTATATATGGACATGTTCCACAGTTACCTCTGTTACATTTAGTAACTCTACATTCTTTTGGTGTACTGCTTATGTCAAATCTTGCTCTAGTTAAACATTGTTTTAAACTTTTACTTTGGCGTTTACTCTTGATAAAATTTACATTATCAATAATTCGGCACATTTTTTCATCACACATTAGAATAGGTACATTTTGCTTTATACTCTGGAACAAATCTGGATTGAGGGGGTTATGAGTTGAGACATAAGCAATATCCACATTTTGATGTTTTTCTTTCTTCCGTACTTTTAAGAGTTCTCTTCTATCGATGGATAAAGATTTATTGATTCCATCCTCGACAAGAGAGGGTGGGTATCCTCGCCTCTGTAGTAATACTTTGAGTTCCCTGAGTCTGATATCTCTTGTATCTTCATTTGAACATATCATACAAATACGTCTTGATAAGTTGTATGGGATACTCCTCTTCGTATGTGAAGGATGACAAGATGAAAAATCCAAGTATTGTTTAGTATCCGTTTGCTTATAATATAAGTCCGTTTCTAAGCGTCCATTTGATATTTTCACAACAGTATCCAAGAAAGAAATTTCAGTGTCACTTTTTTCCACTGTAAATACAATATGTTCGTTCATACTATTCAATGTCTTGTGGATTGTATCTAGATCGTTATTTGAAAATGGCCATATATATATGCTAGAAAAGCACATAACATCCTCTGCGAAAGCTTTCAAGGTTTTTTTTTGTTTTTACATACTAAGCACAATACAAGCAGACAAATAATCGTATCATTTTTCCCCTTTACAGAAGAAAACGCTTTGCTTTCATAACATTATTTTTTAGTCTTTCTAAAACATCCTTTTAAAAAGAACTAAATTGTATTTCAATAAACCCTAGTGATAGAAGGTAAACTTGAACTCGGTAATATACACTGACTTCCAAAAGAAACTTTGCACCACTTTGTAATGATTCTGATTGAAGAAGGAAAAACGATAGAAATTTAAGACAAAGTACCTCAATCATTTGTTTAAACAACCAGCGAATCCAAATTAAAGGTGGGAAACCTAGTTTTGCACTTATTTGATCTGAAGTGGGCAGGGGTCAAAATTTTGGTTGTTCAGACGTTCGTTGTAATGATGTTTTCGCAATAATTTCGTTAATCTGCCATAATTAACAAAAAAGGTCAAACGTTAAATTACGTCTTCTGTCAGCAGGTTCAACTTCACATTTCGTCTGCATCAAAGCTTTTCCATTAAGTGGAATGTGTGGACACAAGTCTTACTTGCCATATTGACACATCTTTGAGTCGTACAAATGGTAACCAGCCTTAAGAGCTCAACAATCGCAATTATTTCTTGGTATTGCATGCCAATGCTGACGTTATAACTTCGAATGAAATTACCATGTGTCGATGTTAAGTGACCAATAGCTATCAAGTTAGCAGTCAATGAGCTCCGATTAGATCTGTCCAAGTTCATAAAGTGCACGACAACATAACAACATGCCGACCTTTGATGTTTGGTATCTCTGACGTCACTAAGAGACACGTTGGCGGTGGTCTAACGTCACAGATATCGGCTCTCATGCAGTGCAAAAACAACTGTTTTTTGTGTTTCAGGGTTGTCAGCAATCCTCACAACCTCTCTGTATAGCCGGATCAAGTTACCATTAGAAATAAAGAAACACTACCGATTCTTGTAAAAAGGGCGGTTTTTGATCAATTTTGCCAATTTTCAGTGGGGATTCGCGATATTTTTGCTATACCGTTTACTGGTTTTAAGGTGCTTTTTTCACTATTGGAGTGACAAACATTCATTATGGACAGTTATTTAACTTTTTCGTCAAGTGACTAAGTTCAAGTGGAAACGTCACATGATTATGACATTTTTGCCATTTCTGCAAAAATGCATGAATTTTGCTCAATTAAAAGTTTTAAACTCGAAAGTGTGGGATTTAACTATGTCATTGCCAACTTAAATATGTAAATATGAGATCGTTTTCAAAATTTCCGTTTTAAAATTGCAAAGTTTCTTTTTGAATTCAGTGTACAAAAAAGTTGAATGTTGGTTTGTTTTAGGTTCTGTAACTTTACAATCCATAATGGTTAATACAAATATTTAACAAATCAAATAAGCTCTCTATTATGAGTGCAATAACCTTATTTAATATACTACTCTAACAGGGGTAATACTTTAACAAAACTCAAACTGACTTGCTGTGTTGGTGTAATCTGATATGTAATTCTTTGAAGCATATTGTTTGTAAATGTTATCTTTCATTTTTATGTTTTATGTTTATGAATTCCGGGTTTTGTATTAGGCTATAATATCAAAGGATAGAGTGATGATATGTATCTATAATCTGACGATAGTACTATCATCAGTAATCTGTGTGTACAGATCGTACATTGCGTGTAGAGCTGTGGTTTCCGATGTGTTTATGATATCCGTTCATATCAAGATGTAAATCATCTGATTTCCAGAAACTTGGCATACAAGCATATAAGTAGTTATTTGTGGATTGCAAAGTGGTGTAAATGAACACAACATTTGCCTTCTTTACAAATAATTGTGATTATTTTCTCGACTAAAAAAAACATGTCTCGTAATAAATTGCCTGCTAATGATCACACTTACGTGTCTCCTGGCTTTCATTGGTAAGTCATGTGGTTGATTCGGTTAAATAGATGTTCTCTCAATTGAGTTATGGCTTATCGCATTATTGCTTCATAATAAAGCAGCCCATCATTGTATAAAAGAATGCCTCCGGACATGTACAGTTAACAAATAAATTACTTGGTACAGCTGTAGTGTAGATTTTGGTAAAAAAGGTGGTTGTGCAATAAAAAACATAGTAACATAAAAAGTACATAATACACAGAAAAACAACGAACAACACGCAAGGTCAAACTCACAAGAAAAAAATTAACACTATTAGACAGAACTCTTTCCTAACTTCTGTAACTGTACAAGTATAGTTAAAATGTGCTTTTTGATCTTAAGTATTGTTTATGACGAAGACTTGAGGTTATTAGATAGCGTTTTTTTATCAAATACAGACTTGGAGGACATTCATGGAATCTTTTATGTGACCCCTGAATTTTATTTTTTAATTCTTTCCTGTTGATTTAGTCTGACAGATGCTCTCTAAATTTAGTTACGGGGAGTAATTGTGTTATCGCGTCATAATAAAGTGCCTAAAATTGGATAAGGAATATGCCTCTGGACACTCATTCTCAATGACAGCACCAGATGTATATAATTTGGAAAAAGAATTTCACTAAAAGTCAATGTTAATGCCATTTAGTCCTTCACAACATAATTCGCAGACCTACTTTAATGACTGATAATTAATCAACGAAATGCCATCAATATGCATGCTATCACAGTGATATTGTGTTGAGAGTAATCCAGTGGACACTGGTCACTATATCATAAAAATGATAGAAGTCTCAAAGAGCTGAACAATCAATTTGAATTTTCCCGAAAACAGTAAAGATTGAAATAGTTTACCACTATTCTATAAATAAGTAATAAATATTAGCAAACAAATCAATGACCATACACCCCATGCATAATCTCATTTCGATATACATGTATACAACACCCTGAAGTTATGTTATGGATTAGGAAATTATAATATGTTACTGTATATGCATGAATATGGACAGAAAGTTAATCCTTAGAAAACATTGATGAATTGTTATACAGTTTTTCGTAAGTAAATCTCAAACCAAAATAAAAAACATACTCGTAAATTCAAACTTAAAGTTATTGCTCAAGGAGAAACATACACTATAATTATGTTTGTCCATTGTATATTCTTATCCAAATTGAAACGTTTGAACAACAATTTGATCAGAATGCTAGTAAATCAATAACATGAATATTCTCCATCGAACATCATATAGCCTTTGATTCTTCATAGTAAAACCACCAAAATTATTGTATTTTCACCATAGATAATATATTTATTGATAGGAAACTATGCACAATATGTTTCATTATATACGTATTTGTATGTTGAATTGTTGTAAAGCTGATTAGCTAAAATTGTTAGGCTAGCTGTATAACCTATCACAGCAGTATTGTTATAGCAATTTTAAAACCACAGGAGTGTTGCTAAGAGAGTTCTAAGATATATCCATGAGAAAGGAGATATAGAGATATGACTTTTAGGAAACGAGTTTGAGTTGTTTTCCCGAAAGAGAGCGAGTGTTGCACACACATTTGTATGAGTTCTGAGGGTAACAATTTCTTTATAACCGATTCTATACTTTAAATGATATACAGAAAACGGCCTCCTTTCCCTGCGATGGCCGGATACAGTGATCTCACAAACAATTCTTTTATGACGTCATAGACGTAAATATTCTAGCAATCGCGCCACAACAATCTTTGCTAGGCAAAAGTGATATTTGCACATGTGCTCAAATTGAAAATAGGTCACTACATATTTTCAACAACATAGGTACATGTAGTTAAAAGAGAATACTAAGATAGTATCCTGCAAAAGGAGATCGAGAGGAGTAGAAAAAAAGGGTAAGTATGCATAGTAGAGACAGCAGGTTTCAAAACGACACGAGACTCCGGCCGTCATTTCTCTTACGGTCACTACAGCACATTCAAGAATCAGTATGACATATGTGTTCATATCTGAAATACATATAAATCAAGTAATCGAATCAGGAATTTTCATATAACAGTGGAAGTTAACAAGGATAGTCAGCAAATGAAGGGAAATACATTAACACTGTTGAGTAGTCTGTTTATTAAATTTCCAAGTAAACCAACTAAGATGTCTTTTTGTCTGAATACCAGCAAAACAAGATCAAATTCTGGTTCTCATGTTTTCTCAAAATTATGCACCTTGATTACATCATAAGCTCCAGTAAGGGATACATACAGAGTTATGAGTAGATCTTACACAACCTCTAAGGAGAATATATTCATGAGGCTCGACGAGTGTCTTCCACGCCAGAACAATATGAAAATGTGATCTCTTGTCGCTCTTTACTCGCAGATTAGAAAGAGACATGAATAATCATCAGCTTAAGAAGGATAAGGGCTGTTAATTTGTATTTGTGTATGCCCATTGTGTGTCTATGGCTCTTATTTTATACAAAAACATCGACCTTCACTCTTAAATCCTAACAACACTACTTTATATTGTAATTTGTGTACGTTTTATGTGCATTGTCTTGATACGACGTTTCTTTTTTATAACAACACTGACAGTTTTCAAGCGTTTGATGAACTTGATTAGGCGTTTAAATGTAAGGTTATTTAAGCGTTTGCTCCTTTATCTTTTTAAAAGATTCAATACAATTTCAGTTTATCAGAGTCACACCCATTCGTTTCCCCTCTTTTGATTTTGAAAATTAGTTGTTTTATACCAAAAATACCAAGGATTCTTTTGTATCAAAAGAAATTCTCATTTTATATTGTGTGCAATTGACAATAAAACCTAAACTGCAACCATCTATTGCCAGATCATGTCGAATGGTTTATTCGCTCAGTTCCCTCTTATGGACCGTGGCTAATTTTGTTACGGTATCATGATAATTTGCCATGCTCATCCAATAACTGATTATGTGATACTAATATTCAAATATTCAGCATTGTAACTAATCGAAAGTAGATGAAAAGTATCAATTGTTGATCTGTTATTCATTGCTCAATACAGACTCCTGATTACTAAGGATTATCTGTTAGCTCGTCAACTTTGGACATCGATTTCACATATCCGCCACCCACTTTTGTACTGGGTATGGCATTGCAGATGAAAATATGTATTGTTGGGCTTTGAGAATAAATATATTGCTTTTTCTCACATGAAAATGGTTCATTTTTGAGTACACAAGAATCTCACTCAAGTTCAGGCATTCCTCCATTTTTTTTATTTAGACAAAGGTGTACAAATATCCAGAAAGAAATATTGTTTTATAATATCACTTAGGCTGCATTAGGCTGCATCAATCAATTAAAACAACTGTTTAAGTTAAAAGGTTTTTAAGTGAACGGGAAATCGTTGTAAATCTTTTCTTTTAGTCTTTATCTCAAATTGAACAAGGTCGTAATTCAAAAATCATAAGAGCAAACAATGTCTAGAAAAGAACCTCTTATTTCAAAATGTATTTGGAACTTCTTTCCTTCGATGCGTTGAAGCAATGTCGTTCATCTGATAAATAATGTAATTTTTTAAAATATTGTGGAAATACACATCGTTTGCATCCAAATTGAGAACAAGTTTCCATCACCAAAATGACAAAAGGTTTTATAAGACGGTCATTGACACATACTGTTTACCTTCTCAGAAACTACAAGCGCTTCAGGTGTCTTTATTTAGTATCATGTTTACTTTGTTTAATTGGCACATGGTCCTAAAACGAAATTAAACACATTTTATTTAACAAGGTAAACCCAATTCACGGTTATTACAAGTTTTAGTAACAACATGGGCACACAAAGAACATTCTAGGTGCTTGTGTTTAACTTGTTAGACTTAATCACAGAATTAAGCATATGACTTGACAATGCGCATTATATTAATATACATTAGGTTTATCAATAGGCGTTATGTGTAACTTACATCAATATCGCCTCCAGATGAGTGTCTATTATTCGGTAACGATTTAAAAATAGAGCCAGTGGCTCTGTAGCTCATCAGGCTTCAAATCAATTTTGCTTTAGGGTGTGGCAAACGTGAAATTGGGTTAAAGGGTGTGGCCCCTGAGGCAGGCCCTTCTTAGGGGCCACAGGGCCACAAAAGCTATCAATCATAATCCTCACTAGCCAAAGAGTTTCAGCTTTCCAGGCCTTTTGCCCCTGGAGAAGAAGATGAAAATAGGTTTAAAAGGCGTGACCCCTCTGGCCCTTGACAGGGGTCAATTGGCCACCAATGCTGCAATTCATAATCCTCACTAGTCAAGGAGTCTGTACACAAAGTGTCAGCTTTCTAGGCCTTATGGTTCTAGAGAAGAAGATGAAAATGGGTTTTACGGGCGTGGCCCCTGTGGCCCTTATTAGGGGCCACAGGGCCAACAAAGCTACAATTTATAATCCTCAATAGTCAAGGAGTCGGTATACAGAATTTCAGCTTTCTAGGCCTTATGGTTCTAGAGAAGAAGATGAAAATGTTTTTAGGGCGTGGCTCCTGTGGCCCTTTTTAGGGGCCACAGGGCCACCAAAGCTACAATTGATAATCCTCACTAGTCAAAGAGTCTGTACACCAAGTTTAAGCTTTCTAGGCCTTATGGTTCTAGAGAAGAAGTCGACATTCCACAAAGCAGGACATCATGCCATGCCATAAGCCCATCGGGCCTTACAGGCCAGATGAGCTAAAAAGTCATAGAGGATATTATATCAGTGTCCATGACATACTATGTTTACGACATGGGTGCCTAAATATTAGTATTTCCAGAGCGAGAGCGAGGGATATACTGATATTTAGGCATGAGTGTCATAAACATAGTATGTCATGGGCACGAATATAATATTCTGTTTATTACCGTAGTCCCAAAATTAAAGAAAATACTCAAAACCTAATTCTCAGCATAGGCGGACAAGCCGCCGTCAGCCTCTATACATTATGACGTCATATGTGAACCGGACGTCAAAGCATTGTTTATGACGTGACGTCACAATGAAAAATTTATATTTTGCCCTATGACCGCCCTCGTAGGTAATAAAAGGTATTAGAATTTTTTGAATTGTTGAAGACAATGAGAGTTTTCCATTGACGATATTAAGGTTATCTCTATGTTCACAATATCGACAGCTTGTGGTTGGTAGGCTCAAACTTACATGGTGTCTAACAAAGACAATAACGATAAGCTACGTTTGATGGCGGTTTTACTCACCTGTGTTGCTGTTCTTTCCTGAGATTTGGACAAATGTCCCTGTTTTTGACTTTTCAAATTACTAATGTTGACGTGTTTTAAAGCATCTTTAATATAAAACAGGGGAACATTCCAACATTCCGCGCCTATCAACAGGCCTCAGTGTCAGAGCAATATCATAGCAGGACAATGAACTTCTAGCTAATTCCATGTACTATGATATATTTCCATAACAATATCTCATCTATTGGAATCTATCAGATTGTTGAACTTCCACTGCATAGTGACCTCAATACATTGGCAGCTAATGCTGCTTCATCTGCAGACGAGGTCAGGTTCAGCAGAAGGAAATCAACATGTGAGGACGACGAACTTCTATCCAATTCCAAGTTCTATGAAACATTTCCATAACAATACCTCATTTTCTTGTACTCTATCAGATGGTTGAACTCAGATCGCATGGTGACCTTGGTACATTGTCAGCTGCAGACGAGGTCATATTAAGCAGTATTCATCAGAATAAAAGGACCGTGAATGTCGCGATTGATGAATACATGTATAGGTCAATCTACCTGTCAGTGGATAATGCAGTGCTACATTGAACTGAAAGATATCATGATGAGAATATTGAGATAAGAATATAAGTCTTTCTATTTCCTTTCACAGTAACACCCTTTCAACTCATTATTTGTACATAACATTCCAAGGAAGATAATAAATATAAGTTACTTAAGCGCTTATACAAAACATGTGTTTAGTCCTGTCTATTCCGTTTTGGCATTTAGACAGGAAGAAACAATTTTAAAAATAAATGACAAAGACATCAGTTTCAGTAAAGGAAACAAATCAATAAATCCTTAGCCTTATAATGTACGCCATAGAGAATAAAGAATTTGTAAGGTTCATATGTCTATTTTTAAAAGAACAGGGGTCAAGACTAAGAAGAGCAAAATTAAACTAAGAAACTGACCAAGGTTTGTAAAGTGTTTCGATTCGTTATTCTGAACGACTGTATAAAAATAAGGTATCAGAAGAAAAGCGTTTTAAGCAAACAATACAATAATAATTTTAGGTTGACCAGAAATAACCTTTTTAGTTTTGGACAGTGGTTCGGACAGTGTTGGCCTAACTTAGAACAACACGACCGACTGTTCTTGAATACATCAAAGATTAAATAAATTCATCAACATATTTCCACCTATTCCCAAACATACAGTGAATCTTCAGTGTACAGTTTATAATTACGAATGAATCAAGATTGGCATGCTTTTAGCTATAAATTTTCCCCTTGTGTAGTAGAATATTGATGACTTCAAAATAAAATCAAGTCACTGTTATCAAGGTTATTGTTTTCTCACATGATTTTAATGGGTAAGTTTATAAAGTTCGAAAGATCGAATCAAAGTCATTGTCATATATTTATTAAAATTATGGATACTTACCTCTTTTTAAAATACCAATATTCATGAGAATCTATTATAGATTAACTTTCAAAGATACTTCAATAAACAAACAGTATCAAAACATTTAAAAAATAACATTTTGAAACTAAAAGGTTGCAACCATTGTATTTATTAAATCATCAACTATCCATAAAAAGTGTTTGAAGTTCGGGCGACTTCGTGTGGTGTCTGATCCTTTGTCGGTTTAATTAAATGTTATCAACTGTAAGGATGTATGTTTCATCAAGCCTATTGGTTTGTTTCATCTAACATAGACTTTTTTTACATTTACAAGATGACAAAGACGGTATGAATACAAAAGTTACACACGTAAATATTTCTCACTGTTTTTTATCATTAATAGTCAACCAAAGAATATTGGATTAAATATTAACAAATCCTTACATAACATTAATTTCAAAATTGATGAATGTGAGACCACATTGAGGAATTGATAAAATGTGTATGGACAGACATTCGTCCTTGTACATTTTATGGGAAAGTGATATAGTTAATAAGCAAAAGGCTTACACGTATTCACCTCCGGTCACTATTATCAGATTTTCTGGTCACTTTCAATCACTTGATAAAAGGAACTTGACCGTACATGCTACGTCTGTAACTACAACCTTTGATTAAAATATTGTCCTGCAATTGTCTGTTTTCGCTTTCGCAAAATCCCTTTGTTCATCTTTACATTGTGCTTCTAATCCTTCATCCAATCAAAGGATTTGTCTGTTTATATTTACATAGAGGACATTAAAATAGTGTGTGGCACTGTCAATATGGTGGTAATAGATAATTAGATTTTCCTTTATTGTGACAATCTCATTTCAAACAATTGATATGAACTACAAAATCTGACATAATATTTATAACAAGATGACAATATTCTAAATACGGGAAATGCAGGAAAAGGCTGCAAAAATCAACACCGTTAAGGACTGAGTTGTTTATGTTGTTTCAACATGTTAATTTCCTAAATGGAAAAATTGCATCACTCTTGCACATCAAGAGGATTGTTTTTAACAATGAACCACCGCTCATCTTATCATCATCATTTCTTATAGTAAAAATGTCTTTGAATTCCAAAGTATATAACATATAGATTGTATTGTTGAATTAATTAGATGAATGAGTTTTTTCGGAAGAGATGTCAGAGGCCCATTATACACTATTTTGGCCAGTTTGAAACAACAATATCAATGCTTAGATTCCTTTATTCCCAAATGTGTGTGTGTACGGAAATTCATAAATAAAACTCCCATAACCTCAAGCAAGGACTCGATGTACGGACGCAGTTCCTTGTCTACCCATGATGAAGTTTGGGAAGGTTCTACTAGACTCTTCCTTCCATATCCCATCATCCTCCAACTTCCGGAAGTAAGGGGCCAAGTTTGTGACGTAGTCATCAACAATTTTGTAATGTTCCACGCGGGTAACATTCACAATTACGCCACCTGTCAACGATAAAGGAAACACATGTCAGAAGCCAACACAATTGTCACACTTTGGTTATTCCTGTGCCATGTACCGTATAAAGGGCATGATACTTTCAAATAGCATATACTTATATGGTAGCATTGGGATGACAATTCATTTTATAGAAACGTTTTCAGACGAACCAATTAGCATATGGTTGAACTCAATGGAAAGACAATGTTTGGTTGAGTAATTTACGACGCTTCGGCAATATTTCAGCAATTAGCTGTGGAATGACAATGACATATTTCTCTTACACAACAAAAGCGTAACTCGACTCCTTTAAACTAATGATTGAGATATCAATACTGAATGAATTGCGATTATCACAATGGTAAAAAGTGACATTTTGAACATAGTTGCCAGTAGGTAAACATTTCAAAGCAGAACATTCTCCAGAAGAGGATATCATATCATTTGTGAATACTACTCAAAGTAAAAACATAGCCAATGGAACGTCACTTTGCAGTACTTATATTTCAAAATTTCTTATCTGCTTCACTGGTTATATTCTTTTTATCTGATATATTTAACAGAACATGGCAGGGGCATTCTGTATTTGGGTTTTTTATTTATATGTGTACTAATAAATAAACTTTCTAATATTGAAAACATAAACACTTACTATTTTGTCAAGGAATGTGTGTACCTAAGAGTTCATTTTAAGATTTTATCCTAATATCGTACTTGATGGAGTGAATGTGGTCCAAAATAATGCAGATCTAATGAAGGATTGCCACAAAGAAAACATCAAATGCTGTAGATCTTCAACGGCAGTGACCTGTTAGCTTTAGCGTAGTGTGTTCAGAGATTAAAGAATTAACATGGAAGAACATTTAACTCCTTGATAATCATTGTGCTTGGAATGGATAGCGATCAAAGGATGCTCGAGGAAATGAACTTTCTCAAAAAGGAAAAAACATAAGAATTCTCATCATTATCTACACATGACTTCGTTATAATAAAAATGCATGTTGTAACGAAAAACGATTACTGAAAGAGATGCATTCTAGTAAATGAATCTCAAGCCATTCAGTGTGTTGTAGTCAAGATGAAACAAAATCCAAGCGTTTGACAAAAAAATATCACAGCTACACACGAACTTCTACCGTTCTTAAAATCAGTTTAAATTGCGAATGATCAAAATTTAATGATGTACATTGAGTTCAGAAATATGTCTGCTCGTAAATTTACATCATCTGGCCATTTTAAGTGACCTATAGTAATATCTTCATATAAATATCAGTGAAAATAAACACTTATTTCGCAAGTGTAAGCATAATTTCGTAACAACTCGAATATCATAACAAAAACAAATTGTTGAGCAGAAGTTAAATATAATCTGTTTTATTTTCAGAGTGAGATCACTTCGCTCTCATCTTGTAATGAATTGAAGCAAGTACTCCCAAGAGAGGCGCAACTAGTGTGAACTATTTCTTTGATTAAAACTCTGTAGAAGTTTATGATGTTCGTTTCTAAAAAGACTTATGTTAAGGCTACAATTGAAAACTGTTAAATATTGTTTTTTGAAGTCATTAAGACAACTTCAGATATGTTCGTTTGACAATACTTGTTGAAATGTGTTATTCTAAATATTGTTTTTAATCTCTCCCACAAACCTGGTTTAACGACACGACACATCTCCCCGAAAGCCCCGGATGGAAGCTGGTTTTCACCCATACCTCCAACTATCGTCACAGCATCGTATGTGTCTGAGGAGAAGCAATCTCATTTAAACCATACCGAAGCGACTGCTTTTGCATTTGCCTCTTCATATAGGCACTGCCTATTGGCACTCGTGTAGAGAAACAATAACATTTAATCATATATTTCCCCTTTGGCTGGGTTAACATGCCGCATATTTACCCAAGGGGGTATCATACCCCCAGGATTAATTCAATAGACATGATAGAAATTGCAATGCGTTTATATGATGAAATACATAAAGGCAGACTTTTCTCTCCATATATTCGTTAATTATGCTTAAGAAATTCCAGAGACAAAAAAAACGTTAATGTGTTATGTTTATTTCAATTATTTCCAGTAACAACAGAGCCAGTGTCAGATTGTATGTATTTTGCGACTTTGTTTATGTAGAACAATAATGAATATCAATAATGAGAAGAAACTTATAACACAATAGCAACCATAGGTCATGTAAAACGAACCATTTTAATAAACGGTTTTTTTCCCTTTCAGAGGGTTAAACAAGCATTGTTTATTGCTTTTTCCAGGAGATATACCTACGGTAGCGTTTACATGTTCAGTTTTACCCCGGGGGTATATATTACCCCCAGGAGTAGCCGATTCCCTCAACCTCCACACACAAATTTTCATCTCTTTGCCCCTGGAGGAAAATATACTCCGTTATTAATTTGCGTTTTAATAAAGACATTTGCCCCAGAAGGATGAAATATGCCTTTACCCACTTAGGTAAATGCACATATACGCTAAAATGTGAACACACTTTTACACTGCTTCTGTGTTTGACACGGCTTGATTATGAACTTGTGACTGTTGATATGAACTAACTGTCTGGTTTATCGAGTATGGTATTGGAAAATAACTCACTGTCTGGTATATCGAGTTTGTGTTTATCATCCAAGAAGTCACAGATGAGTCTCTTGTAGACATTCTTCTCCTTGGCGACATCCAACATACCTTGGGACGGGTCCACGGCGTCAATGTGACGAAACCCGGACTCCCATAACTACAACCATAAATTACAGGTCTTACAATCATTTTTGGAATCACAATATGCAGGTCACTAGAATATTGTCTGCTAAAAAGTTCTGCATCTCCTTTATTGGCACAATTATGTTAAAGATTACTTGAGTGAGATTAACTCCAGGTACTTAAACCCACATACGGCGCATCCATATTGATTGCTTTAAAGGGGAAGTAGGACATATATTTCTACCTAATGTTCCATGATAAATATTTGTTTTATTTCTTTTTATATTAGTTTGATATTAAGAGAGTTAGGAATCTCATTACTCAACCCAATTACCCGTTGTCGTGGATAAATTATCAAACATTACATGTTTGCAGCTATTTGTATCTTTAAATTTTTAGTAGGGAACTTTTGGGGTAGACAAATGGAAGTAGTATGTTTGTTTTACAACTGCTACTTTTGATTGATTAATATCATTGTATTGCAAATAGTACAGTTTATTATGTGAGATCACTGTTTACCTTCAAAAACGTGTTATTGCCCCTTTACGGGAATTGACTTGTACTAGAATAAGATATGAAGTACTCTGAGGGACACCCTACATATACAACTCTATTCTCAACTCACATACACACTTTTGTGCTGAGTGCAATGATGATGCCTTGCCTTGCCCAAGATACAACAATGTATGAAGCCATGTTTAGAAATGTACATGTCTGCAGAGGGATTCGAAACTTGGTCATAAGCCTTATAGCTTAATATGCTACCGGGTATTCACAGCGTTTAAAATGTATCACAGTAATATATTCCTTTTCATTTCAAAGCTAAAACAATATGTTTGACTCATATGCTAGGAACGAGATGATCTTTGAAAATATCGTAACAATCTCAACATCATTGATATTAATATAGCCCCGAACGATCGAGGGTATATAGTCATACCAAGGATTCCAAGGAACTCTTTTGTCCACACTGCGTCAAAACTATTCATCTGGTTGTTTTGAATTTTTGCACAGGAAGTTTGAAGAGCTTAATCACTTTTTTTAATTCTTTAATTTTGTTTATGAATTTCCATGTTTTGTACTTTTTCCAATTGTCATTTTCCAATAATAGAATGTTTTCGACTATCTCATGAAAAGTGGTACATCTGATTCATTTCAAAATTTGCATTTGTTTGCTTACATAATAGGAAATGAGTAGTGCCAATTTACAAACGATTCGTGTATCTTTAAACTTTTAACGAATTTCTGTTTTTTTCAGTCATTTCCATAAAAAGTTGTCCAAAATATTGCAGATACACTATTCATTCAATTGATTTCAAATTTTACAGATGCCTTCTTCCCCACACGACCAGGCGCCGTGAAAATTTACAAACAATTCCATTAAGTTTAGATCTTTTACGAATTTCCACATTCTGTACGAAGTCATTTTCCAATATCAGAATGTGTACACTCGATTGCTGGAAAACTGTTCATCTGATTCATTCAATATTTTGCAAATGCCTTCTACCAAACAAGAGGGGGTGTTCCAAATAATTACCGATTTCGACAATTGTGTTATTTTTACGCATTTCTATGTTTCTACTTAATCATTTTCTAAGATCAGGATTAGTTTGACTACTTATCCAATTCTGTTAATTTCTTTAATCTTATTTGGGGAGATGAATAGCAAAGTAACAATACATATTTTTGTCATTTTATGAGATAAGACTTTGTCTTATTTTATGAAGAAAAGCATTCATTCCTTATGTTTAATACTTTTTGGGTGAGAGCCGTCTACTAAAGGTCTGGAAAATTGCATTTGGATGTTTAGTTTATGGGAAGAAAACAGTAATTCAGTTGGTAAGGATGTACGGTCAGGGGTATTAGTACCCCTAGTACATTTCTTTGCTCGTTGCTGAAATATATTGTTTTACAGGATAATCGAGTTCCGTTAGAAAATTATCATAATGAAATCTATTCCTCACCGCTTCTCCAGAGAGTCCGGTCCCAGACGCAACGTCCAGGATCTTCACCTTCTGGCGCCCAGTCGGGTAAAGTTCCTTCATGGAGACACCAAGCTCAGATGGGCCTCCGTAATTCGTCGTCTTCATGTACTGTTAACATGTTTGGGAGTAACAAATAAAAACCAACAATTAAATGGACTCTCTGTGTTTTGTTATATGTAATTCAGCTTTCCAGATACTTAGTAAAGTTCAAAACATTTCACATGTTTATGCATCCTGAGCTAGCACATATACGAACATTCATAGTTTTTATTGAGTAACATCCCCATATAAAATAACTAATAAAAGGATAAAATCATATTTGTGATGACCTCTAGATAAAGGAAGAATCATTGCATGGCAACCGGGAGGTTCCAAACTGGTACGTGTGTCAATGACAACTGGTTGTTTCCTAACTGTGAAAAACTTTTGTTGAATCACCTTGCAGCTACGCGACTATTTTTCCTCTATAAAATTTGCGATGCTAACCGTTTCCTGAACCCTTTTTCGAACTTGCACTTGCTATTTCTCAGATACTGTAGTACCTTTATTAGAATTAGGTATTTGTTTTGCTCACAGTGTTTGCCATTAGGTTGTTATGAATCTATATTAACATAACTTCTGCTTTGAAATCTATACATGATATCAGTTTATGCATAGGCGCATGTCAAGCAGAAATATAGGTTTGACCTCGTTTGAGTATGCATGCTAAAGTCAAAATCAGACGTCTCGTTTAGATAAATAAAAATTATTAACCCTATCGAGCGCTATAAATAATTACATTCTAAGTCTCATGTCTCAAATAAACAAATTGACGATGCATAGTCCGGTTTTCGATCATAAACCACTTAATACTTAATAGATTCTATCACTTTACTATTATCAAATCCCTTTTTATCGATACCGGTGAGTTGTATGATTCATGTTTGCGATGGTTAATTAAATTTTCATCACATGTGTCTTGATTTAGGTGATCACTTACCGTGTCATACTCTCTAGCTGTCTGATCATAGCGCTGTCTACTGACGTCGAACCCAACCCCCTTCTCCAGGTAAGCACCGACTGTCCGCACCGCCTCCTCCTTAACAGCGTCTCCCATCTGTAATGGGAATCGACCATTTCGTCCCAACAAGCAAGCATTTACCTTATTAACGTATTCCTTACCGGTCTCTAAGGGGGAAATTGCATAGGGTGGAGAACGATACTAATGGCTGAAATATTGCCCAAGCAGAGTAAAACAATAGCTCACTCATTCACTCCCCCAAGGCGGGGATGGAGTGTGTACTTCATAAAATAGGGTTGCTAGCGGAAAAATATCAACGTACAGTGTATCACAACAAATTTCAAAATTGGAGGTTCAGGAGTTATTTACTTTCAATTTAGTCACGTTTTGGTTGTTCTGCCTTTCTGTGTGGTCAGTGGATACAGTCATACAAACTGAATTGAGGGAAAGGATATCATATGCATCGAAAGATACCAATCACCAATACATAAAGGTAGAAAATGTAAAACTACAAACTGAGGAGTGAGTCAGTTTGATTGACTGTAAAGCGCTTTCTTGATCGTAACTGTGCAAAGAGCTCTGAATTTGAATTTACAATTTTACAAAAATCGAAACCAGACCTTATCTTACGTGATACACATTACTTAAACTGCAAGGACAAACTTTTGTCTGCCTTTTACCGTTGACGATTCAGTGTCCGTCCTTCTATTCAACCCTTGTGAAAACACGATACTCCTCAAACACACATGTTTATTTTATGCTAAAGACAAATATCCCGTACTGTAGGCCTAAACAGCACACGTGGAAACATATCATGTGTTTGCATATGCATATAAAATATCAAACACCCAAATATCAACAGGTGTATGCAACGGATTTATATTTATGTGTATAAATACTATTCTTTGCTAAATACAAAGGACACAGTATAAAGACAATGAAAGTGGAATGCTTTCCAAGTAATTTGATGTTATGAAATAAAACGACTATCCAAAAATAAAATTGAGATTTGTCAATAAATAGGTGCATTTAGGACAGATTTTACTACAAACAATATAATACCTAGGACATGTCTTTGATTTACTGAAAACGTTTTTAACATAATCGTCTCCAAACAAAAGTAATTATTATTTTCCAAAAGTACTTGATCACGGGATTCATAGCATACATTAAAATGGATTGTTATTGTTCTGATCTTAAACTTACAGTTTACATTCACTACGCTGGGAAAATAGTTAGAACATTTATGTTTAACACGCGCATCAAACTACCTGACATGAATACACGTCAGATGTAAGACATGAGTTTACAGTTGTCTGCCATACGTCACACACCATCTGTAGCCTACCACTGAGTAGTTACTGATTCATTAATATTTCAGTTTCTATTTCATTTAGATTGTCTTTATACACTAATATCACAAAGTATATTGATTCCCATCTTATGATTCCCTGGTACGTACCTTGTGGATTAGGCTTGTTTCGTTTGCTATGATCTATGAATCAGTTTTTCGAAGTGAAACCTTGAGATGTATTGCTTGTACTCTCACTGCTTGGATCGACACAAGACTAGGTCAACTCGACCCGCAATGACCCAGTTATCAGGGGGAACTGGTTATTGGGGCTCACGGAATGTCACTGGTCCAAGGTCAAAGTCATTGGACCTTTTCGCTGTGACCTTGCTGCTGTTGCGGGGACGTATCCTTTACTTTTCTCGTGTTTCGGGCAATGTATTGACGCGTATGTAGTCGGTGATCTACGTGTTCGACTTAAATTGAATTAAGAGACATTATAATTCTGTTATATGCCGCTGACTTCCAAATGCGATCCAAATGTGTATCTCCTTATTACATTCATCTAATATGTGAGCACAACATCCACCTTACTTTTATTATTTATCAAAATGAGAAAGTTCTGCATTGTACATTTAGATAATGGTAAAGTGATTAGTCGTACTCCCAACATCCAGACACATTTTATTCTTTTAAATTTTGCACTATGAGAATGAATTTTATTTTCGGAAAACAATTATTTGTTCTGAAATAAGTTTCAATTTTATAGTGACTTAATCATTGCTCCCTTTAGTGATGTTGTTGTGCAGACAGATACTCCCCTCAGTACACCAGTGCAGGAGTACTATTGGTTTATTTGTTCCATTAATTAATTAGACAATAAGATCGGTGTTAGTATATTTAGGTATACCAAACGTATACTTGTGTAATATTACGTCTTGTCTCTGACGTCATGCTTGAAATGTGTCGATAACAGACGATAAGGTAATGGAATACCGAGATGTATTAGTAAAATAAACTTTGTATTTAGTCACAGTAGTGATATCATATAACCTCACTGGTGACACTAGCGATATACATGAGAAATAGGTTAATACCCCGATTTCATTACATCGGTAATACGTGATAACGTTTTATTAGTGACTCCACTTGACTAATTTTATTACACTCGTGGCCTAACATAAGTATTTCCTCCGCCCTCGCAGTAAACCTATAATGGCGTACAGAGGCTCATAATATATCCTCCAAATTGGAATTTTGAGCTTGAGTCTGACATATATAGATATGAGTAAAAACATGTCAAAGCTTCGGAAGAAATATGTGTTCAAACGCCTTCACATTTAATATATATACTTATGAACTTCCCTGTACTTATTCCCCAATTAAATTAATTGTATTTTTATTATAGTGCAAGATTTGAAACACATGCGACTCAATGTCGTGGTGTATGTTCAACAGCAGTATAACATCTTCTGTTACAAATCCTGGAATTTATCATTTTTTCCTCTCCGGTGGTAGATTGCGTCTCACACCATGATAAGTCCAAAATCGCTGTCTCATCAGACGTGTTTAGAAATGAAATTCATGGTTGGCAAGTTATGATACCTATCTTTGAAATTTGAATGTAACCAAATGGTAATTTAAGAACGTCACTTATTGCAAAACTAGCATTATAACAAGCAATAAAGACATGCACATTTTTGTATTTGCCGTTTAATGTCTTATTAAAAAAAGTTACTTTGAATTGTCTTTAGAACAAGGCTCCTGAGTTCATTGGAATTGTGATGTGTTGATGTAATAATAAGGGACACACGAACACTTCTAGGAGAACATTCAAACAACAATTGTACCCAATTACGTTTTATGATTTCATAGCAAAGCAATCTCGATTTAATTTTAAGTTTAATCTTTTAAAGGCTATTTTAAATATTTACTACGCGTGCATAATTGGTTTGCAAGGAGTGTTCTTCCACAGCAACTCAGAGAAAATAATCACCTTTTTATGGACTGAATTTCATTTCTTTATGAAAAGACTCCCCTTTCACAGGTAATCTCTCAATCGGTTTTGTTACGGAATGAGGGTAGAGCGCAAAAGGAAGGGGATTTCCCCGGAAACATTTCAATGTATCCCTGGGGAAGTCATTAGACTCAATAACTAAGAGAATATGTTCGTTCTCTTATAAGATTTAATAGAAGGATGAAAGCAATACATGCACAATAATGGTTAGTGGGAGTTAAGAACAGGAGTTATTGGATGCAGGAAATGAAGAACAGCACCTTTAGAAGTATAAGTTCAAACGAATTCGTTATGATCAGATGGCATATTAAGAAACCCATAAATATCTGTGAGAAACCATTCCTCCCAAATTTCCAGATTTTCACTATTTTTGATTATTTTACCATAGCCAAATGAATCTGGATTGGAATTGAACTGTGTTTTCAGAAAGCATTTGGGTATTTTCATCACATGATAAAGAAATAATTGGTTTGCGATTAATGCTTAGGAACCTGTTGAACATCACCATGATGAGCCTCCCTCTCGTGCCAAGTGGAAACTTTTGCGCTTGTATTTATCTTTAATCGGTGCAACGAAAAACAGATTTTGAAAAGACGCGTCTCTTCATATTGATTATTTCTTAGGGTCGTTTAGGTTTAAAGTAGATTGAGAGAAGATTGGTGAAAATAATCATCCTCTTTTTGAACGATGAAAAAGCACAAAATTGCCACTGTAATTTCACAGGAAACGATACAGACAAATCTTTTGTTCATGGGATGGACGGACGAGACAAAAAAGTAGTGCTACACCTTAATTAAAAGAGTATGTCTGATGAATCCCTGAACTACCTAGTAAGATATCATTCAGAATACATTCATTCTTGTTAAATAGCCAAATTCATAATTCTACATTTGCTAAATTAGTAATATTTAAGACAATTTTACTTTATTTGCAAAACACGGTTTTAATTATATATTTTATATAAAAAACGCTATTTAAATCCTTGTTAATTATAATTTTTTCTTTGAAATTTTCTTTTTTTTTAAATTAGGGTTTATTCCAACATTGTCTATAGATATTCTTACCATCATTTTTTAACAATACGCATGGAAATATATTGATATATGTTATCAAATCATTTACGTTTTTATCATGAACCTTGACAAGGTCTTTTCATTGTGTATTCCATCTTGTTTTCACCTATTCGTTTACCACAAAGTATATTTATCAGAGAGTATAATAAAGTTTGAAGAATATCTTAAGTATGCTGCACTTCTAGAAGTTTTTTTCTTTTTGAGGACTAAATGAACAGATGAGAGTTGTCGTCCTATAATCAGCAGCAATTTTTGCAAAATGAAAATTAATATACAATAGAACCTTGATTTTCGAGTTTAAAAGGGATATCTTGCTATTTTAAAGGGGCAGTTACCCGTTTTTTGACGATTTTATATTTTCAATTTTTCACTGATATTTGTACGTTAATGCTTAATGTATTATTTTGATAGTGTCACAAATCTCAACACACAAACCAATCAGCCATAGTAAGAGAACAAATTATAAATATTCACATAAAATCCATTGGCCGCCATTTTTGTGTGAACACCTTTAATTCATTTTGTGGAAGAAAAGGAATCGCATGGCTTAACCTTATATTATATATTTGATTTGTTACTGCTTCATTTAGTTTAAATACATTGTCTTTCCATTGGAATCATTAGCAGCCCCGTCTGCTATCAGTTTTTGTGAAGTTTCAATCGCCGCCGCCGCCGCCGCACTCGTACTACTAGCTTTAACTTGTTTCCACTAAGCTTTCAAGAACTCTTATTCATACCTTACTACTCATACCTCGGGGGAACGATTTTGACACGTTCACTTTCAAGGTCAAAGGTCAAGGTCACGAGATATGTATTCACTCTAAGAATTCCTTGTAAACGCGATAACTTGAAAAGTTTTTGTGCTATGAACCTCTAACTTGGTATATATCATCCTTGGAAAAGTAAAACATTTTGAAAAGGTTTTGGCTACAATCCGTCAAAGGTCAAGGTCACAGCAAGGTCATGACGTAAGCATGTTTTAGCGAAAATGCTTTATTTTAACTATGAACAATTTTAATCAATACATGATTGTTATACTCAATAAAAAGTGTTCAATGATTGTGTGACCTTGAAGGTCAAAGGTCAAGGTCATGAGATATGAGTTATTACAAAATGCACTAAATTTGGGTATAACTTTATCCCATTTAGCTTTTCAGAACTCATGAACATGTCTAAATGTTAATACTTCCAGGGAATCATTATGACATGTTCACTTTCAAGTTCAAAGGTCAAGGTCACGAGTTATAAAATCACCGTAATTTTTTTTGTAAACACGGTAACTTGAAAAGTTTTTGTGCTATGAAGCTCTTACTTGGTATATATCATCCTTGGAAAAGTAGAACATTTTGAAAAGGTTCGGCTACAATCCGTCAAAGGTCAAGGTCACAGCAAGGTCATGACTTAGGCATGGTTTAGCGAAAAAGCTTAATTTTAACTATGATCACTTTAAATCAATACATGATTGTTATACTCAATAAAAATAGAGCCATGGGCTCTGTAGCTCATCAGACTTTTGATGGAAAAAGGTTTTTAATGTTTTGACTCCTTTGACCCCATTTGGGGTCATGGGGTCAAGAAATCTACAATTTAGAACCCGCATTGGCCAACGAGTCTAGACACAACTTTTCAGCTCTCTAGACCTTTTGGAACTGGAGAAGAAGATGAAAATAGATTTTTAGAGTTTTGATCCCTGTGACCCCGTTTGGGGTCATGGGGTCACGAAATCTACAATTTAGAATCCCTATTGGCCAAGGAGTCTACATACAACTGTTCAGCTCTCTAGACATTTTGCAACTGGAGGAGAAGATGAAAATAGGATTTTAAGGTTTTGACCCCTGTGACCCAAATTCGGGTCATGGGGTCACGAAATCTACATTTTAGAATACCTATTGGCCAAGGAGTCTTTTCACAACTTTTCAGCTCTCTAGACCTTTTGGAACTGGAGAATAAGATGAAAATAGGTTTTTAAAGTTTTGACCCCTGTGACCACATTTGGGGTCATGGGGTCACAAAATCTACAATTTAGAATCCCTATTGGCCAAGGAGTCTACACACAACTTTTCAGCTCTCTAGACCTTTTGGAACTGGAGAAGAAGATGAAAATAGGTTTTTAAGGTTTTGACCCCTGTGACCCCAATTTGGGGTCATGGGGTCACGAAATCTACAATTTAGAATCCCTATTGGCCAAGGAATCTTCACACAACTTTTCAGCTCTCTAGACATTTTGCAACTGGAGGGGAAGATGAAAATAGGATTTTAAGGTTTTGACCCCTGTGACCCCATTTGGGGTCATGGGGTCACAAAATCTACAATTTAGAATCCCTATTGGCCAAGGAGTCTACACACAACTTTTCAGCTCTCTAGACCTTTTGGAACTGGAGAAGAAGATGAAAATAGGTTTTTAAGGTTTTGACCCCTGTGACCCCAATTTGGGGTCATGGGGTCACGAAATCTACAATTTAGAATCCCTATTGGCCAAGGAATCTTCACACAACTTTTCAGCTCTCTAGACATTTTGCAACTGGAGGGGAAGATGAAAATAGGATTTTAAGGTTTTGACCCCTGTGACCCCATTTGGAGTCATGGGGTCAATAAATATACAATTTAGAATCCCTATTGGCCAATGAGTCTGCACACAACTTTTAAGCTCTCTCGACCTTTTGGAAATTGAGAAGAAGATGAACATAGGTTTTTAAAGTTTTGACCCCTGTGACCACATTTGGGGTCATGGGGTCATGGGGTAACAAAATCTACAATTTAGAATCCCTATTGGCCAAGGGGTCTACACACAACTTTTCAGCTCTCTAGACCTTTTGGAACTGGAGAAGAAGATGAAAATAGGTTTTTAAGGTTTTGACCCCTGTGACCCCAATTTGGGGTCATGGGGTCACGAAATCTACAATTTAGAATCCCTATTGGCCAAGGAGTCTACACACAACTTTTCAGCTCTCTAGACATTTTGCAACTGGAGGAGAAGATGAAAATAGGTTTTTAAGGTTTTGACCCCTGTGACCCCATTTGGGGTCATTGGGTCAATAAATATACAATTTAGAATCCCTATTGGCCAAGGAGTCTGCACACAACTTTTAAGCTCTCTCGACCTTTTGGAAATTGAGAAGAAGATGAACATAGGTTTTTAAAGTTTTGACCCCTGTGACCACATTTGGGGTCATGGGGTCATGGGGTAACAAAATCTACAATTTAGAATCCCTATTGGCCAAGGGGTCTTCACACAACTTTTCAGCTCTCTAGACCTTTTGGAACTGGAGAAGAAGATGAAAATAGGTTTTTAAGGTTTTGACCCCTGTGACCCCAATTTGGGGTCATGGGGTCACGAAATCTACAATTTAGAATCCCTATTGGCCAAGGAGTCTACACACAACTTTTCAGCTCTCTAGACATTTTGCAACTGGAGGAGAAGATGAAAATAGGTTTTTAAGGTTTTGACCCCTGTGACCCCATTTGGGGTCATGGGGTCACGAAATCTACAATTTAGAATCCCTATTGGCCAAGGAGTCTTTTCACAACTTTTCAGCTCTCTAGACCTTTTGGAACTGGAGAATAAGATGAAAATAGGTTTTTAAAGTTTTGACCCCTGTGACCCCATTTGGGGTCATGGGGTCACGAAATCTACAATTTAGAATCCCTATTGGCCAAGGAGTCTGCACATCAAATTTCAGCTCTCTAGAGTCATTGGTTCGGGAGAAGAAGTCGAAAATGTGAAACGTTTACGGACGGACGGACAGACGGACGGACGGACGGACGCCGGACGCCTTGCCATGCCATAAGCCCATCGGTTCTTTCAGACCTGATGAGCTAAAAAGTGTTCAATTATTGTGTGACCTTGAAGGTAAAAGGTCAAGGTCATGAGATATGAGTTACTGCAATTCCTTGTAAACACAATAACTTGAAAAGTTTTTGTGCTATGAAGTTTAGATTTGTAGATATTTTCTCTTGAGAAGAACACAATTTTCAAAAAGTTTTGGGTACGAAATGTCGAAGGTCAAGGTCACAGCAAGGTCAACATTTATGGAGAAAATGGATTAATTTAATTTTTAACAATTTCATTACAATAATGTTATACTCAATGAAATGTGTTCATTGATTGTGTGACCTTGGGTGTCAAAGGTCAAGGTCACGAGATAATTCACAATTTGGTGAGGCCCCTAAAAGGCGGAACAGGGTAAGGCGAAACCCCAAGTTCCAGGGCTGCTCTGCTTTTGCGGTATCCTGCAAACGCTAATCTAGTTTATTTTTAATTTCATGACATGGCGAAACCGCATAAGTGGTGGTTGGCCAATTTCCAAGGGAAGCAACTCTTGTGACCTCTACTGGAGCTTACTAATTTAGTTTCGTATCGATCCTCTTTTTCTAAATGTAAGGAAGTCGGCAGGGGATAATTACGAATACAGGATGTCTAAAATACACAAAAGTAATTTACAATAATATTCCTTATATCTAAAGTGAACTGTGACGCTCGTGGTGTTAAATGAAATGTGGGCCCACCAACTCGCTGCCCTATATAGGAGGCAGCGAGTGGGCCCACATTTGCCGACAGTCGTGAAAAAGGCATTTCGAACAATGAAATGTTTCAAATTGGCCTAAAAAGTTCTTATTTGGTTCTGGAAATGTACTTAAAATGGAATAAAGTTATGTTCATACAATATGAACATGATGGAAAAAGTTTTGTTGTTTTTATTCCCCTCAGAAATGAACTAGAAATCCCCGCGAAATGTAGGACAAAGCTAATGCATATTCATGAGTAGTATTCTTTCATTGGTTAATACGAAGGTCAAGGCTGAGGTCATGGGTCATGTTTATGATTTAAACAATTCTCATTGGCTGATCGTTCTGGTCAGGTCAAAGGGTAAAGAAATTAGCATAATCTTACTATCAGTTGTAGATTTTACTACGAGTGGGATTTTTGTGATCTGTGTGCGATTTATATAACAAAATGGAACAATGGAAGAATTACGTGAGTGTTGTGCTACGAAATACTGTGAAAGGAAGTTATTGACATGTACAGACACATTTTGGTTGAATAGAAGTTGTCCTATTGTTAAATGTAAGAAGGATTTCTGTATTGTATGTGGTTTACCCAAATGTTGTGAGAAATCTGTTGAGTACATTGAAGATTATCAAGAAGATGAAGTGAACTACAGGTATTATGCCACTGGATTTCGCCCTCTATTTCCTGAACACTGTTTGAATGTTTTATGTTATTTCAAGTATCAACTGCGAAGGAAGAAAACAATTGATGGAAAAAGAATAAAGAGAAATGTTTTAAATGCTGTCTTTTATCTAAACTCAATCTGCGGTTTTGCATTCATCAAACCTTCAGATACCCCCCGAGACAATCCTTGGAATTCACTGTGCGCTCATTATTGTTGAAATATGTTCAAGGATTTGTTGACAATTATGAAGATATTGGTTCATCATTTTGTGCATGTGATAATTAAGTGAAAATGTTTGTGCGCGATATTATCAAGAAACTTATGGAGGTTTCATCTGGTCTACCTGCCAAAGAAGGACGCATTTTACAACTATTACATATGTGGTCTATCAAGAAACAGAGCTGTGTGACATTTATTAAAAATGCAAGTGATATTGAAATTGCCAATAACTTAAGTTTGAACTGGCATAAGTTGTCGGATCTTGAATTTCAAGAATTTGAATTTTCCTTCCATGATGAAGAAGTGGACACATTGTTTGGGAATTTGTATTGTAAATATAAATTCTTTGTTGTATCACATGACATGCACTATTTTCTGATCATTCGCAGAAATGATGGACTTACCTTTATTGGTAACTTTCACTGGTGGCTTAAATCTATTTTGTCGTCAGGAGTCACGTCCAAAGCTTACACCTGCTGGTTAGCAGTGGAATGTTTTCAACATTTCACTGGCTATTCTCTGTTGTGAATAATTTGATGGAAAGTTGAATATATTGGCTTTGTGAAATTGTTTCCATCCAAATATGTATTGTATACATAATGAATGGTGTGACATCAGAATTGTGTGAAATAAGTCCATTAGTATTGGCTTTCAATATCAACCTAATGTTTATATATGTTTTGTTAATAAATAATTCATGATGGATATTCAACTTATTCAAAATGGGTGCTATTTGTGCCGATGTGACCAAGACAATATCATTCTTACAGGAGCACAAACTTTTAGCTTCAAATCAAGAATGTATATGCAAAGAAACTATGAAACTTCAGAAAGACACCAACAATTTAGATTTACATATGTGGAGATGTGTTAAATGTAGAAAGACAAAGAGTGTTAGGAGTGGCAGTTTTTGGGAAGGACAAAGAATAAGATTAGGTACATTATTAATGCTTTTATATCTGTTTTGTATTGATGTTCCTGGCCACTTGGCTGTTAAAATGCTTGACATTTGTGAGAACAGTGTTTACAATTGGTACAATTTGTACAGAGACGTAATGTCCAGGGCACTGTTAGATGAGCCAGTGACCCTTGGTGGTGTAGGACACATTGTCGAAATGGATGAGAGCAAGTGGGGAAGAAAAAGAAAATATAATAAAGGTTCGACCCAAGGAATATCAAATTATTGGGTATTTGGACTAATTGACCGAATTAGTAACAATGTCTTGCTTTTCAGTGTCGAGAGGAGAACAACCGAAACTCTACTTCCCATCATCCTTGCTCATGTTGAGGTGGGCACTCATATAAATACAGATGAGTTTAAGTCCTACCTGTGTCTGAAAGGTAACGGTTACAGCCACGACACTGTGTGTCATAAGAATCATTATGTAAACCCTAAAACAGGTGCTCACACCAACACAATTGAGGGGTTTTGGGGCAATGCAAAATCAAAGTTTAAAAGTATGCATGGTGTAAGCAAGCAGCAGTTGGGCCCTTATTTAGATGAGATTATGTTTCGATTGAACAACAAGGATGAGAAGATGTTTCCTCTCCTTACCAGCTGTATTGCCAAATTTTATCCTTTGAAATAAGAACCTATTTCATCCTAGACTGTTGAATTTTGCATTGATATCTTGATGGGAACAATTCCATAAAGAACCTTTTTCATCCTAGACTGTTGAATATTGCATTTATATCTTTCATCTTAGAGTGTAGAATTTTGCATTGATATCTTGATGGGAACAATTCCATAAAGAACCTTTTCCATCCTAGACTGTTGAATTTTGCATTGATATCTTGATGGGAACAATTTCATAAAGAACCTATATCATCCTAGACTGTTGAATTTTGCATTGATATCTTGATGGGAACAATTTCATAAAGAACCTTTTCCATCCTAGACTGTTGAATTTTACATTGATATCTTGATGGGAACAATTTCATAAAGAACCTATTTCATCCTAGAGTGTTGAATTTTGCATTTATATCTTTCATCCTAGAGTGTAGAATTTTGCATTGATATCTTGATGGGAACAATTCCATAAAGAACCTTTTTCATCCTAGACTGTTGAATTTTACATTGATATCTTGATGGGAACAATTTCATAAAGAACCTATTTCATCCTAGAGTGTTGAATTTTGCATTGATATCTTGATGGGAACAATTCCAAAAAGAACCTTTTCCATCCTAGACTGTTGGATTTTGCATTGATATCTTGATGGGAACAATTTCATAAAGAACCTTTTCCATCCTAGACTGTTGAATTTTGCATTGATATCTTGATGGGAACAATTCCATAAAGAACCTTTTCCATCCTAGACTGTTGAATTTTGCATTGATATTTTGATGGGAACAATTCCATAAAGAACCTTTTCCATCCTAGACTGTTGAATTTTGCATTGATATCTTGATGGGAACAATTTCATAAAGAACCTTTTCCATCCTAGACCGTTGAATTTTGCATTGATATCTTGATGGAAACAATTCCATAAAGAACCTTTTCCATCCTAGACTGTTGAATTTTCCATTGATATATTGATGGGAACAATTCCATAAAGAACCTTTTCCATCCTAGACTGTTGAATTTTGCATTGATATCTTGATGGGAACAATTTCATAAAGAACCTTTTTCATCCTAGACTGTTGAATTTTGCATTGATATCTTGATGGGAACAATTCCATAAAGAACCTGTTCCATCCTAGACTGTTGAATTTTGCATTGATATCTTGATGGGAACAATTCCATAAAGAACCTTTTCCATCCTAGACTGTTGAATTTTGCATTGATATATTGATGGGAACAATTCCATAAAGAACCTTTTCCATCCTAGACTGTTGAATTTTGCATTGATATCTTGATGGGAACAATTTCATAAAGAACCTATTTCATCCTAGAGTGTTGAATTTTGCATTGATATCTTGATGGGAACAATTCCATAAAGAACCTTTTCCATCCTAGACTGTTGAATTTTGCATTGATATCTTGATGGGAACAATTCCATAAAGAACCTTTTTCATCCTAGACTGTTGAATTTTGCATTGATATCTTGATGGGAACAATTTCATAAAGAACCTTTTCCATCCTAGACTGTTGAATTTTGCATTGATATCTTGATGGGAACAATTCCATAAAGAACCTTTTTCATCCTAGACTGTTGAATTTTGCATTGATATCTTGATGGAACAATTCCATAAAGAACCTTTTCAAGCCTAGACTGTTGAATTTTGCATTGATATCTTGATGGGAACAATTTTACAAAGAACCTATTTCATCCTAGAGTGTAGAATTTTGCATTGATATCTTGATGGGAACAATTCCATAAAGAACCTTTTCCATCCTAGACTGTTGAATTTTGCATTGATATCTTGATGGGAACAATTTCATAAAGAACCTATATCATCCTAGACTGTTGAATTTTGCATTGATATCTTGATGGGAACAATTCCAAAAAGAACCTTTTCCATCATAGACAGTTGAATTTTGCATTGATATCTTGATGGGAACAATTCCATAAAGAACCTTTTCCATCCTAGACTGTTGAATTTTGCATTGATATCTTGATGGGAACAATTTCATAAAGAACCTTTTCCATCCTAGACTGTTGAATTTTGCATTGATATCTTGATTGGAACAATTCCATAAAGAACCTTTTCCATCCTAGACTGTTGAATTTTGCATTGATATCTTGATGGGAACAATTTCATAAAGAACCTATTTCATCCTAGACTGTTGAATTTTGCATTGATATCTTGATGGGAACAATTCCATAAAGAACCTTTTTCATCCTAGACTGTTGAATATTGCATTTATATCTTTCATCCTAGAGTGTAGAATTTTGCATTGATATCTTGATGGGAACAATTCCATAAAGAACCTTTTCCATCCTAGACTGTTGAATTTTGCATTGATATCTTGATGGGAACAATTCCATAAAGAACCTTTTCCATCCTAGACTGTTGAATTTTGCATTGATATTTTGATGGGAACAATTTCATAAAGAACCTATTTCATCCTAGAGTGTTGAATTTTGCATTGATATCTTGATGGGAACAATTCCATAAAGAACCTTTTCCATCCTAGACTGTTGAATTTTGCATTGATATCTTGATGGGAACAATTCCATAAAGAACCTTTTCCATCATAGACTGCTGAATTTTGCATTGATATATTGATAGGAACAATTATAAAGAATTGTTTTTTATCCCGCTGTAAATAAGCACTTGCAACGACATAAGATTGTCATGTGAGTCACATCAGCCAAATACTCAATTGATGTTAATATGTTCCCCCATCAATATTTATGGAATGTTAATTTTTGAATTCAGATTTTGATTGTGATAAATTTCTACATTTGTTAAACATTGCACGCTTGTTAGTGCAGCTTGTTCAGAAATAAAGAAATGTTACATGTTCATTTTCTCATGTTATTTTTTTCCTAATTTAGGTTAATTCGACACTTTTGAAAATGTGGGCCCACTTGAGACAGTCTCTATAAGGAACGGAAAAGAGTGGGCCCACATTTTGAATATACTTTTCTACAAGTAAAACACTATGTATGTTCGAGTAGAATTGCTGAAAACTTACTTACTCACCCAAAAACACAAATTGTATCGAATGACATTTGGAAATTGTAAGTGAAGGGAAGTACATACAACTTTAAATCACGGCAACGCGTCCCAGGTATCCGTGGGCGCGCGAATACGGGAATAACTAGCATAGCTCCGCATAGAGAAGCGACTTTAGAGTTGCTTCCCTTGGAAATCGGCCAACCACCACTAATGCGGTTTCGCCCATGACATCACCTTATATTCCCCCTAAAAATGCGCTACTGCCCCTTGAAGGCAGTATCTTAAGATTTAACCAAAACATCATCAGATTTACTTTATTATTAACATCAACTAAAAAACGAAATAGGTGTGATGAAAACTTGAAAAGTTCTAACACGCTATTGGTGTAGATGACATTATCTTACCTTACAATAAAATACTCGCTTTTGATTGGCTGATCATCGAATCGTTTTATCTTATGTAGACCCCTCGGATCTCACTTCTCACGGTGTACAAATTCAATGTACCCCGCTGCCATAGCAACAGCTCCTCTCCGAGAAAAGGTGTCGCATAACGTTAAGATGACGTTACCAAATGACGCACGCAATGTGCAGAGTTCACATAAGTTCGATTAGCTGTTTTCGTGATTAATAACTATAAATTTGTTTTCTCGTCATTCTATGTTTTATTTCGAAACAAATCCCGCATTACATTATTTACACATGCTATAGAATTAAAAGCAAAAGGTTTTTAAGCATGTTTAGCCGAGTAGATTTACGTAACACGATTCATAACATTTCAGTAGGGTTGGCTGACACCATTTTGTTTACATTAAGGGTCAAGGCCGTCAATACGGTGATGGGTCATCCGTTAACGACAGTCAAACTAAAATTGATGACGGTAAGATAAATACGTTGTATGCTTCTCCCTCGGGTAATACGGTCTGATGTACCATCTTTGCAGAAATGTCAGCCCTCGCCTTGCGGCTTGGGCAACATTTCTACAAAGATGGTACATCAGACCGTATTACCCTCATGAGAAGCAAACAACTTATATGATAAGCTTCCACCTTGAATGTCCGCAGTGCATATATAGAAAATCTCACCAAAGTATCTTCTGGTATCAAATATATCAACACAAGTTGATTAAAGTAAAAAATATCAGGAGGTTGATATTCTATTTATCATTCAAAATCCTTTTTCATCACGTTAGCAAAACAAATGTACATCTGTGAACACTGCATATGCCTAAAACTTGATATTGATATCATCGTGCTTATGACGTCATAGCATTGTGACGTCGTTGAGTTTATGACGTCATAACATTGTGACGCCATTACTGATGATGTAAAACGTTTGTGATGTCATGTATTTTCTGATTACAGAGCATTGTTCAAAATCTTCTGTCAAAGCGATATCTCTTAGTAGATATCGCTTGATCTTCCACAAAGATATCTCCTGTGGAATATATAGAGAATACTAAACGACTTTCAGTTTAATACCATATTTATGAAACGAGTGGATGGTATTCGTATTTAACGAGCGAAAGCGAGTTAAATACCAATACCATCCACGAGTTTCATAAATATGGTATTAAACTGAACGGAGTTTAGTATTTTATTTATTACACCCTGTAAATAATGATATAAAATGAAAATTATGTTAACTCTCCATTCTCGTAGTTGTGCGTAGGAATACAAATCTTACAATATGGACGGATAGCGTCATATTAGACTTTGAACAATGAACAAATAGGTCATGAGTAAGTCCGTTAATAACAGCTTTAATTTGGAACAATACAAATGGAAAACTCTCATTCAATTGTCTTTGTGTTGTAGTTCATTCAAACGCAAATTGTCGAGTTAACAAATCAATCTGTCGCTGAAATGTGCGAATGAACGTTAGATCTAGATTGTGTGAATGAATGTCAAGTGATTGTGACGTCATCGGAATGTGCGTTTTCAAGCGCGATTCAGTAAGTTTGAAAGCTAGTGTCAGTGGGAGGAACACTGTCCTTGTTTGCGATCCATGGTGCGGATAGATTGGGGAATAGCCTCTTCAAATCAAAATTTCATCTAAATTCTAAAAACAAAAAGGACCGCTGCTTTGAATGGCGAGTTCGTCGTTGAGTTGCCAAACGCTGCTAGGAGCTTAGGGCTGAAAGGGAGATAACTCTAAAACATTTTAGCGTTTCGACGAATTTGAACTTGTTGCCTATAAAGATAACATTGCTAATGCTTACGGTTTCACCAAAAAATGGACTGCTTTGTCGAAATTCTGATGTACTGTCGCTGACATTTCAAGAATCGACCGTAATCGGAATGGATGGCCTTGCCAGATTCCGAGGTCATGTTTACATTTGAAGATGAATGTTGTGGAGGTATTTCTGATTCTTTGCATTGTTTCTCGGACATTTTAATCATTAAAAAATAAACACGTTGTTAAAAATAATTTTACTTTTATCTCGTATATTTTTCGTTCGGACTGAGAACAATATTCTTCAGTCGCAATTTTGATTGACATCATCAACCGATATCTTGGCAGGAAAGTAGTTCCGGATGCGATCGCTTTCACGTGCAATGTTTCACAACAGTGTTGAATAACATGTCATTGTTTCACAACTGCAGTATCTTCAACGAGAGTGTAATAAAGTTTTGTATGATAAATGAAAATATGATATTGGTGATCATTCAGATATATTTTCTGTAATATGTCTGAGACTTCACTGGATTCAGATACCGCATGTGGCCAAGTAAAATGATGTCAACATGCTTATAATATAGCGAACATTTCATAAGTGAACAAATGTACATGTTATTGTTACCTGTCCTCCTTATTCTATCATTTGTGACCACATCGTATCAAAATCGATGCAATTCGTTTTTGCCTTTTTGCATGACAATATACCCAAATGACATTCAGTCTTTAAGAAATATATGTCTATTGCGCAGTTGAGGAAACCCACAGCTTCCCTAAGTAAAAAGAACAGATCAAATACTGTTTGACGAATGCACACTAGGCTAATTGTGCAAATCAGGGTTCTATGGTTCTAGCCAAGGGTGTGTTAAACTCGTTACAGAGTTAAAATCAAAGAAAACATCCAGTGAGTTCTATTGTAGTTACACTTGTATCGTCATTGTCATTTATCATTGTAGCAAACGTTTTCAGTTGCCATGGAGTCTCTTTATTGAAGGATCCAGTAGACATCACTAGCATGTCAATAGGTCAACATTACAATTTTGTATTTCATTAACTTTTAACATACCATGTTAATCGCGACTTGATTTGTTTTTTTTATCGTTTGAAAACCTATTCAAACATTTAATGAGACGTTAAAGGAATAATTGAATTGCTTTCAGTACTAAATGACCTATTTGAACTCTAGTGGTGGTCCTTGTTAAATTAAAATTGATATTGAGCTTATATTTCTGGATTATTGGTGTTTAGAAGATGTGTCGACTTTAGTTGATCAGTGTTTAGTGTCACCAACGAATTCTGTTTGCATCTCGGGAGCAATTAAAACAAAATGATTATTCCCTTTCTGGGACGGTAAAAGTGTCCAAATATTGTGTAACGTCCACCTCATGTTGTTACTCGATTTTTGCAAATCAGAGAATTTTTGTTAAAAGATGCAGTTTCGAGCAATTAAATGTTATTTCACTTTAAAGAAATCGTCATTTTTTTAAAACCCAAACCAATGAACTATCAATTAAGCAGTATGCGATATTTTTTCGTTCTGTTGACACAGCCCCTTAGCTATAAATAATGAAAATATATTATAACACTTTATCTTCCTCAGGACATGAGAATTCAACATGTACTCGAGGCGACTGGCAGCCTCAGTGCAGCGCCAGTTAATGCGTTAATCTGTCCTTATGATGCAGAATTACAAGCAAGGCAACAACTACTCCATCTTTTAACATGTTTTAGGATGACGCGACCCCCGTCTCACGAGTGACGAGCGGACACCCTGCTAACTGAGCTACATCCCTGCAGCTGGTAACGTGAAAATAAACGAAAAAAAGCTGACTTCGAGGTGTTTTTATTATTCAAAGTTTCATGAACTGCTCAGATTAGATTCCCTTTGCTTCATATTAAATACAGTCAGGATACAGAAGTTTTTCCTTCATGTATTTGCATAAAATTTGAAATGAACTATATATTGATATGACATAGTTTTTATTAAAATTATCATATTGAACTGGCGGTAAAAGTGATTATTCAGAAGACCTTTAACTCCTTCGCTAAGCAGAGTGACACCATACAAATCTTACCCTCACTCATGCTTTAAGACTTAAAAGTCAATCGGTGTTCACTGTGAACAGTCTAATCTATGAGTTTACAGTACTAACTAGAAACTATTATAATTCCCTTATAGCCTCACCCAAGATTTACAATTACATATATCAATGAAACTCAAATTGAGTCACAATTTGTCCTTATACATAACATATCAACATTTTAGTTACTTCTCTCTTATAACAGTATCTCTGATTTTAATGTATGAACATGGTGGACTACTTTCTATTTGATCTGTTTATGCCACATATTTCACAAACATTATTTCCGATTTGCTTTGGTCAAACCAAATTAAACACACACTTTGTTATTTATCAAACCGTTGCTGGAATAGATGGATCAAAGCCAAGGTTTTACAAAACGAACTCTGCAGGAATGAGACACAAAGGATGTCAATAGGTTTTGTCTGACTAATGAATACAAGGTAATTAACATAGCATAAAGCTACTCTCAGGGTTTAACTTTTTTTCTCGACACAGATTTGTTTTTCATTTTCTCGTTAAAACTGTTATGTTAAGGCTATATTGAATTACAATTTATCGAAAACGTGTTCATAAATTTGAAAAAAGTAAAGGTTAAGTATATTCAATTTCGCTTTGTCGGTACAACTCTTATACAAGCTATGGTGGTTGATTGATTGTTTTTTAAATAATTTAAATAATCTATTCAATCAAAAGGTCAAAAGAGCAGTAATTAACCTACTTTATCAACTTACTCGTTAAGTCTTACTTGTTTTTTAAAGCTGTATTTAATCACATCAAGTAGAATTCATACTATTATGAGTCCTCATAATATCCGAAAAGCTATTACTGTAGTTTTTAATAATCAATTAATCAGCTTGTTATCAATCGTATCAAACAGAACTAAAAAAATATGCCATTAGTGTTTAAACTAAAGACAATTGACTCGCACTTAAATACGTACTTGGCATGAATCTCAACAAATAGGGGTGCAGATAAATTTTCTATATTAAGTAGGTGTATGGCAGATTTTGATTTCAAAGATTGATTTCAAAATTACAGTCTCAGAATTGTAAAGTTTCTTTTGGACGTCAGTTTACCTTAGTGTATATTTGTGGTTCATATACAATCTCAAATGCATCAGTTTGGTAATGCAAACTTCCCTTCCAAAATGAATATAGTTCAGTATCGAAAAGAAAAGAATAGTTTATTATCACATCCAATGCATACAAAGTGTCCAAAACATTACCACTGGGATTCTGTCAAACCTGAACTACTGTCCAAAAGAACGCTACCATGTCTCCAACACCATCAAAAACAAAATTATTTACCGTAAAGAGTTGTCTTTAATATATTCGATACGCAGAATACACAATTTCTTTGAGTAGGAACATATACATTTCCCTCGTGGCTGTTCACATACGTGTATATTGAATAAACCATAATGTTAAAAACTTTCTTGGGGGCAGAATATTCGGCATTTAAGTTCAAATTGAATATTTCAAAGAAGTAAATTTCACTTAAAGCATCTTATTTAAAAAAAGACTTGTTTATGACATATATCACATGGGTTTGAAGAAATTACTGCCAAATCGTCTATCCCCAAATTATAATCACTATGTTGAACTACTCATATGGTTTGTGCCGCCTTCATTTATTCATTCATCACTATAAAATGGAATTGTTAGAATTGAGAAAAGTACTTTGATATTCAAGAGAAGCAGTTATGGTGCTCTTGAACATGAATTCTGGAAATAAGAGTCGTTTCTAACAAACTTAACATTCATTTTCTGCAATCCCCGAGGGAGGAATATAATCTCAGGGGTTTTTTTCCATGTAGAAATTAATTAATTTGCAAAACGAAAAGAAATCACAACTGATATTCACAAAGGCTTGAGCTATATGTTCATGTTAAAGTGACAAAATATTATTTTCCTGCTATATAGTTTTTGATAATGACACATGATTTTATTAGCCTGAGGATCATCAAACTGTAATGCTTGGAGTAAGACAGACAATTTCCAAAGGTTTGCAAAAAAGACCAGAAATCATTTCACATCGGAAAGCGCTTTTGATATGTTACAGATAAACCTTTTTGGAAACAAAATAAAAACAGAACCTTCTTTCCTAGATATTTTCATAATATGTTTTAATAATCAATCCCTGTTTTCCATGAAATGAATTCGTATTTATCGTAAGATAAAACAGAATTTCGACGTATTGTGTTACATAAAAATCTCTTCTCTCTCGAGATTCAATACTTCCCTATCCTTCTGTCGCATGACGTAGTGTGAATCTCAATTTATTTCACTATCCATGTTCTATCTTGACCCTCCTACCTTATTGTTCACTCTGAAGGTCTTTAGAACAAGGCCTAATCCAAAGGGGACCCTTTCATCACTTGTGATATAATATCTAGTGACTAAAAACACTAGTTACTAATTATGCAAAGATTTCTGTCTTTCAATCAAGGTTTATCATTCGCCATAGCAAAGTCGATTCGACTTAATTGGAGCTAAATCTTTTGAAAGCTTTTCTGAACATTTACATCAAGTAATAAAGGAAGAACTATTAGCTACTTTTGCTTGATGTTCCGTGGAATGCTGCAGTGATAACCCAATCCCATTTTAATTTGGAGAGAACAACAACTTCAAAGAGGAAGATTCGCCCATTTCGAATAATGAAATAATACTGCCAGGGATGATCGTAGTGTCTAACTGTGAAACATGATAATCATCAACATTCCTTGGCATGATTATTGTAGAATGAAAACAACATCAATCATTGTTTTACAATATGTACATATGATTATATACTTAATATGCAGCGATTAACAACCGTATGCAGAGAATAATGGGGAGAAACATCAACTGAAAAGCTGTTTCAGTACCACAAGAAAACTTGTATACTTCCTGAAAAAAGTTAAGGTACACTAAAGTATATTTCATCATCTACATGGACTTGCCATGTTTGCAGCTCAAAATCTAAATAATTGTTTGATGTTTTGTTAAAACCTATATGAATACCTGATATGGAGGTACTCATTTCTACATTTTTTTTGTAAAATTGATTTATTTTGGAAATTTAGAATTCGCAAAACATGTTTTTAAGAAAATGTCTTTATCACCACAAGACATCATGACGTAATTTTCATTTTGATTTTTTATCAAAGCTCACCCAAAGCTACGTAAGTTTATGTTCCCGATATTTGTAACCATTTCATCATATATCATAATATTTATTTGACAACTTACGGATGTTACTAATTCTTGTATGATTATATTCATCTGGCGAACATTATAGTTAGATATCTTCAGTCAGAACAAAAGGCTCGCATAAAACAAACGTTATCCCTAATATATGATATGATCGATACAGACAAACACGAGGTGAATAATCCCTGTATATTAAAAAATAAAGAGAAAAGAAAGAGTTTTAAGAAAGCTACTTCACGTTCCGACCTGAAATTGTGAGGTAATATAATGGACAATGCTGTAGGGATGGAACAACGACATACAGATGATTTCCAAGTCATTAAAATAACATAAAATTACTCATTCAGACAACTTTGATTTTACTTTCATGACAGAGATGTAATAGTTTTTTTTATTTTCAACGTCTTTATGGTACATTATTTTCTGTTTAACGATAAACCTTTTCTTTTCTTAATCTAGTATATCAGATAACAATTGTAAACATGACATTAGAGGGGAAAAAAGGTTAGATAGATCTTGCCTTGTCAGTAAATCAATTAAACACCTTGAAATTGATTACCAAGAAAAAATTAATGCGCAGTTTTCAAAGAGGATTTATAAATTATAGACGCAGACATACATGAAAAGAATTGAGACAAGTTTTTGTAATATAACGTATGTACGTCTCCCCCCTACATCGGAGTCAAATGTGGTCATAACAAACGGATCAAATGGTCTTTATTGCTTTTGATGTATCTTCCATAAAAGCTAGTTATGCCCATGGGGTACACAATTTAGAAATAGTACAAAGGGATACGCTGAGACATTATCGATAATTCGTTTGTTCAAATCATACGCAAAATAGAGTGCCTCGTTTTGCTTTTGGTATTGTTAACAACACAGAGTCAAGCGGACTTACTTACATGGTGAAGACACATAAAGAAAACATCTTGTCAGGTAGGTGGTAGAGGGCCCTATGGTCAAGAAGTATACTAAATGTGGTTTGGTTACTGCTTATAGCTAAATGAGAGGTTTAAAGGGGCAGTAGCACGTTTTTAGTTGGAATTTAAGGTGATGTTATGAAAATGAAAATTAATGGTTCCAATTGAAAGACAATGTATTTAAACTAAATGGGGCAGTCATAATTCAAATATCTAACGTAAAGTTTAGCCATGCAATTCCTTTTTCTTACACAAAATGAATTATTTAAAGGTGTTCACACAAAAATGGCCGCCAATGGATTTAATGTGAATCTTCATACATTGTCCTCTGATTGGCTTGTGTAATGAGATTTCTGACACTGTCAAAATAATACATTTAGCATTAACTAACAATTATCAGCAAAATTTTAAAACGAAAATTTTCAAAAAACGTGCTACTGCCCCTTTAACAGAGGAATTTATCAATGCAAGGATATGATATGAATTGTCTTGCATACTGATTAGATTGCATATTCTTTTCTCAGGTTCATGTAAAAACATCTTATGAGCATTCCTAAAATGAATTTGATTTAATGTGGTTTTAACGTTGTTTGAAATTATGGACACAACTTATCATCGACTCCTCGTGAAATTGGAGCTGGTTGCCCTGTTACTAACATAATATAGTGCGATACACATTTTAACATCAAGTTTATCATATGTTTGCGTATATTAATCAATTTTACATAAACAATTTTAATGTAATAATGATTAAATATAACTATTTTTTGTCTTTTGTCTAATGCATAACAATTTTCTGAAATAATCAAAGTGTATACATATAGAAACGCTTTTGTGCAGAAATAATCCTACTGCTCTTCACTAATATGTAACCCTGAGGAATTGATTGACCTTTATCAGTTTAGAGAAAACCTCTCCTTGTTGATTTGATTAAAGTTTCAATAAGGTCCATAACAGTAGTTTTGTAAGCTTTATGTGAAAGTTAAGGAACGATTTGGATGATTAGGAGTATTTGTTTAATTCAAATAAAGAAAATAAGCAATTTTAAGGAGAAAATAATCTGAAAATGAAAGGAAACATTCTTTAAAAGTTCACTTCATGCTCGTTTATTTTGGGTTTAATTAAAAAGTTGCAAAGGCCATTAGGGTTCTTATATTCCCTATCTGGTGTTATTTTTCATATTCTTAAAGGGATGAATAGTAATTCTTGTTTAACAGTGTAGTGCTCTAATTTATTCTTATTAATTAACTTATGCCCAGCCTATATCAAAACATTGTATGCCGTGTTTCTTAACACGTCCAGGTCAGTAGTTCACATGAACTTGAAACAGGCTGCCTATCACCACTCTCACCCCAGAGAGGCAGATTAAGTCATGGAATGTTGACACAGCCTCTGTTATATTACGCCGACTTTGTGGGATAGAATGGGAGATGCCTGATTGGAGGCAATCAAAGTCAGTTGTGCAATCAGCGACGCTGTTCTAAAATAATCATTTTGGCTCCTAATCATGGCAAAAGCATTGTGATTTGAACCACCCTTTCCATGCGAGAAGCGTTGACATTTGATAAAGCAAATGGATCGTGGTTCAATTTTTTCCCGCCAGGGGAAACTGCCGGAACCCACAGATTTCGGACTTGATCTGCCTCTGTGAGAAGGAACGCCTATCAACAGAGTCATAACAGTGTTCCAGGAGGTGAATATTATTATATTAAGTAGCTCTTCTCTAAAAAGTAACTCATGGTCAAGGTGTGTATTTACATTGTTGCACAGAATCTTTTATCTAGCCACATGTTTGTCATGTAGATAAAATAATTCTTTTTACTTTTTTTTCCAAAGAAAAGGCAAATATTATGGTTGACAACTTCTGCCATACATAAAATTGTTTTTTTATTTGAATACAACAATACAAATAGTATTGTATAGTACTTCACTGACATCGCGGCTGCTAGTATTATCGTAGGGAGAAAGCCCGCAACACAGTTGTCGCTATGCATTGCAGTGAAACCTACGAGCATAAGCTAGACCTAGCGGACCACAAATTCAGTGTAGCACTGCTCCCAAGCCTGACTGCGTATAGAACAGTTCTCTACTGCAGACAAAGCTGCCGAGCTCCCCCCAATTTCAACAAAAAATCAACAGCTGAAAAGATTTACTACTAGACTAAAACATGTTTCATTCCTTTTTGGTCGAATCTTTTACGGGGTGCTGAAAGCTACTTGATTGAAATGTATTACATTATTGTATGGCAAAATGGACACATACATCCTTGTTTTGTTTTGTTTTAGTCTTGATTGTTAGTCTTAATCAACCTACACAAAATGTTTAATGGGTTGTTTCATGTACATGTGTCTGGATTGTAAAACTACCTAACGTTAGCTAAATCACCTTACCATTTTCCGTTTCTTCATCATAATACCACCACTTTTTATCAGCTCTGACAGCACTAGATAGCAACATAGCGTTATCACAAAGATCAAAAGCTTGTTTCACATGTCCCGCAAAAAAGACCACAAAGTTTCTCCCTCTTTCTTAATCCCTGTAATGCAGCGGTAGCGTTCACTAATGCCTACAGTCTAATCAAAAGATCTTCATGCACCAGTGGCTTTAAGTTAAGCAGCCTTCACCCTATTAGCAAAGTGGAATGTTCCAACGGTGGTACACTAATGCCTACAGTTACATGTGATGGTTTGCAAAGTGGAATGTTCCAAGCCTAAATGATAACAAAACACAATAAAATTTAACATGATCATATGTTGTTTTTCACAATATCTCTACAACATATACAGTGCTGATGGGTAAAGATACGCGCATAAGAGATAAATGATTTGTCATGCCGTCCATGTGGAAGTTTAGGGTTTAGTTTACAATTCTAATGCAGAATAATATTTTGGAATTTAATTTGTGATAGACAGTCAAAGTTTTCTAACGATAACCCCCTATTTTAAGAAGGTCCGGAATTGTAGGCTAAAGATATGCAGGCAGGTTTTGAATACACCTAACATTTTCGATTTTATAATATTTATAGATTGTGAAACTGTTTTCAGAAGTTCAAGGAATGACATATTGATTGTAGGAACAACGATTTGGTTTCCATTCACATTTGAAGTGGGAGAAGAGAACATATTTGATGACGATTAATTTGTTGGGAATTTTGTCAAGAATGTCACTGTTTTGTGCCGTTGTTCAACATCTTACTCTTTTAAAGCAATCTAAAACCTTTCAATATCTTATGAATTTCCAAAAAGATGTAAAGACAACAAAACATTACAAGCTAACACTAAATGTATAATTATAAGGTTTACTTTTAGTTTTATGAACATGTAAGTGCGTATCTTTACCCTCTGCGTATCTTTACTCGACACGGCTGTACATACAACGTCGTCTGTTGAACCTTGTCACTTGTCAGGAGATGTAGGAGACGTTCATAGGTGCGGCATTGTTAGTGTAGGCATTGTTCCCTGTAGGTGTTCTTCCTTGTAGGCATTATTAACCCTAACCGATGCAGCTGAGCCTTTTTGACTGGTTAAAGCATTGACAGCCGGGCCAATACACGGTGTTATGGTTTCACGTTACTCTTATGCGTAAGAGAAATTCCAGCCAGAGTAACCCCCCTTTGCTTTTAAAATAGATATGTGTTTACTGACACATTTTTGTTAATAGTCATGGCCAATTCCCGGACTTGTGCAGTGTCTGGTTGCTCAAATAGCGACTATCACCTACGCAATTGGCGACAGGCCTACTGTTAACGCAACTGTTAACGGCTGTCTGGCATTTGTCATTGTCCAGAACCCTTTAGGTGTGTGTATTAAAATGTAAATAAAGTAAAGATTATGGAATATGATTGATTAAGACTGAACATTTTATTAGTTATCCATAGATCTATATCCAACAATATCTATGTCAGGGTGACGTCACTTTGTGCGACCTCTAACCCAGGCATATGTTTCGTCTTGTTAAATATCAGCTATGTGATATGTTTAAACCCCAAAAATGTGATATCAAATAAGTTCAAGGGGTAGGGGTTGGGGGGAAATGTCAAAATACATGAAAACCTTATTTTACAATTTAGTTTCTTTTGATACCCTCTTGTTACCTATTACTGTGGGAATAAGAAATACATTTCAATGCACATGAATACTGACAGAAGCAAACATTATAAACAGTATCAGTTGATAGAAGACAAATTTTACTAATGTTTCTGTTCTCTGTTGTCATGGTATTTTTCTTAGTTCAAATTATGATACAACATATACAACAATATTACGTTTTATTGTTTCTGATACATAGGTCTATGGTGAAGAATAACATTTAAATTATATTTGTCAAATATTTACATAATTTCTAATACACATTCAATTATTTCACTGTCACAGATCTGTAACAAAATTGTTGAAATTCTGGTACAGAAAATAAATCATATGGCAACTATGTATCTATTTGGCAAAGAAAATTGACTTGAAAATCATATATCTTAAAAATCTACATGACCAATCCAAACAAAGTATAAGGGTTTAAACAATACATCACTTTCTGTGGTTTGTAAATACTGCAAACGAGCCCAAAATGTGATAAGAAATAGCCTTTCTGTGACTTCAAATATTCCTTGATAGAAAAGGGACACCCTCTAAAATCATTTGATTTAGCATATGGGTTACAGGATCTTGCTACAAAACAGTGTTACCTCAACAAAGTGAGGCGTTGAACAGATTAATAAAATGGTGGTCATTTTTCTGCTGAGGTTCAGTACTTATATTCTCATATATAAAATAATATTCAACGACATTATTCTACATATTTCTGTGTATAACTTAGAAAATCTGTAAATATTTCATGTGATAAAATTCCAGCTGTTTTACTTAGGCAAAATTCTTTCAATATTTGTTATTTAAAGGATGCTTACAAATTTAGCTTTTGTTTACTTCTGAGTGGTTTTAAAACAGAGAATTATTTTATTCCTGTCATACAATTATATACTATTAGGCAAAATACATATTTTTTTCAGGCAAATTGTCCAAATGTCTCCTATACTTTGAACTCGACCACATATTTTTCAGAAAAATATATGTCCATGTGAATGAAAATATGAATCTCGCTCCATTAAATGGTCTTTTACAGATATATTTTATATTCGTTTAAAAGTCTATATTTACTAAGTGAAATTACTTTGTTATTCCCTATAACTTGTAAAATTAATAAATAATAAAATATGTGTCTTCTCTGCTCCTTAAATTGAAATAATAATTATTTAATAGTATATATAGAGAATCTCACCCAAGTGTCTTCTGATATCAAATATATCAACACAAGTTGATAAAAAAAACAAATATCCGAGGCTTGCGGGACACAGCAAAAGCAGAGCAGCACCGAAGCTGGGGGTTTCGCCTTCCCCTGTTCCGCATTCTTCAGGTCTCAGCTAATTTGACATTTGCTCGTGACCTTGACATTCAATGTCACAGAAGCAATGAACATTTTTCATTGAGTATAACCAAATTTTAATGAATAAAAGCGTTCATTGTTGAAATAAAGCTTTTTGCTAAACCATGCTAAAGTCCTTGACCTTTAACATTCAATGTTACACAATTAATGAACTTTTTTCATTGAGTATAACAAAATTGTAAGGAATAAATGCGTTCATTGTTGAAATAAAGCTTTTTGCTAAACCATGCTAAAGTCGTGACCTTGACCTTTGACTGATTGTAGCGGAAACCTTTTCAATTTGTTATGTTCTTCCAAGGATGATATATACCAAGTTAGAGCTTCATAGCACAAAACGTTTTCAAGTTATCGCGTTTACAAGTAATTTTAAAGTGATTTTAAAGCTCGTGACCTTGACCTTTGACCTTGAAAATGAACATGTCAAAGTAATTCCCCAAAGGTGCAAACACTTATACATGTTTTGTTATACTGCTGAAAATCTATATCCTACTTAAGCTGTAGCCCCAAAAAATTATATTATCTTTGTTTCAAATGCCCACACTTTAATGGTATCTGACAAGCTGCATGATAACCAAAGTAAGTTTTTGGTGGGTTTTGTTCTACCTTATGGACTCATAATGACCGACAAGGGGTTCACCTAACAGGAGGAGTTTGCAAGACGGAGAATTTGTCTGTACTTGCCTCCTGGGAAGCGTGGAGACTCTCAGATGCCGTGTGATGCTGTCGGGAAAGAAAAAAGATTGCCAACCTTCGAAGTGTTGTGGAACAAGTCATCTGACAAAGAAGTGTTTCAGAATAATCAAGCATGAATTACCAATTTCCCTTGTGAAATATATAAATGATACTTTGATTGTTTGTGCAGGTTTGGTTAACTTTCAAGCACCAATTTACAAGGACTAGGTTAATCGGACAAACTCGTGAAGAAGTTGGGGTTAACTTTTCCTTGAAACGTCAACAGATTCATTACCTCAAACAGACACTTTGAGCAACTATCCAACAGTTCCCTACATGACGTATCAACTCTTCACTATATTGTGTATCAACTCTTCACTTATTTCGGATCAGACATTGCTTCCTTGTCTGTTTTTTGGACTGAGAAAATAAAGACATTATATCACAAGATGACTTTGTGTGAAGCAAAAAAACGTCTGCAGTTTTCCTTATAAAAAGGAAACCCAAACTGCACTGATGAGTCCTGGGGGAGGAAACGTTTTTCTTACATCACTGATGATGTGTAAAATAAGGTTGTAATGTAAAAGACGATCGTGCTGCAGATGACTATGTTGTTGATTTGTTTCGTTGTTTTAAATTTCCCAAGCTAATTCATCTAATTGAGTTTATAGAAAGAATACAAACCTATCTGATATCAGTGTAATTGGAATGGTACATTTACCTACTGTACCATCCATGATGAAAACTTGTTATAGAGTACATGTTTCGTCCTCCCAGGACTCATCAGTGCAGCTTGGGTTTCATGAACAACTTTGATCTATTGATCAAGGAAAATTCAGAAAACTGCAGACATGTGTTGATTTAAGATGCAATTTCAGGTAAAACACAAAAGATTACACATTAATTAAGTTCTGTATCCATATGTCTTTTTCATATCCATACATTGTCCTTCAAATCTCCAGATGAAACATTATATCTTAATTTAATCTTAATTTTCACAACATCAATGATGCAACATTACACACACTGGCCATTTCTATTTCTATTTTATTTCTTTGGCAAGTTCTTATTAAATTTAATCTTGCACAATGAAAGTAAGGTTCATGAACAATTATCATAGAAAACCTGTGAAGTCACGAAAAACAATATATAATTCTAGGCCTTGAAATGTTTGGAAAATTGATATGGTTTATTGTGAATTCATAGAAAAATCACTGATTTTGCATTCGTTGTTTAATATCTTCATTAACTGGTCACTGACCTATAAGAAAGCCTTCATATAATATGATAAACAGAGCACTCATCATTGTACAGATTTGATGCAACACAACGCACCTTCATCAGTTGGAAGATAATCTTCCTGAAGATTTGCACACTTGAAGTGAATCCATATTTTGTAACACTGAATAGAGTTTTCATCAAGAGATGATGGATCATTACTGCAGAGTTCAAAACAGATATTACAGAGAGAAACAGGATGATGTTTCCTTGGACACTTGCTTTCTTTTTTAATTTCTCGATTTTCTAGTCTTCTGGTCAATAGTGGCAAACCTTGGAATAACTGTAGGATTTAGTGCTGTAGATGTGGAGGTGTTTGCTGCATCATGCACTGGCTGTGTTTGAGAGGAATTAATAAGATCTTGGCCTTGTGATTCTAATGTCTTTCTAACTTCCCCAGTCAACAGTTCATGAAATATATGTTAAGTCCAAAACAGTTCAAGATGATTCATAGTTTCGTCCCAAAAATGTTTGTATTCTGCACAAAATGCTGCCATAAAAAAAGTAAATACAAACAAGTCACAAAATGATCTACCCAAAACTCCCATTTGTCCTTGAACGTGATGATAATAACTTGAATTTTCCAAAAGTGTTATTTGATTATCATTACAGAATTTGCAAATAATCAGCATTGTCCACTGATGGCACTTCGGCTCTGATCTTATAAGGGCGTTTGATTTCACACATAGACCTTTCCCACAGTAAGCACATTCTGTTCTGTTCCTGGTCTGGACTTGCACCTGTGTATTGTTTGCATGGCATTAAATAGAGGCCACAATTTATGGATTTAAACGTTCTGTGTTTCTGTTTCATGTATACGCACGTTTTGCATGTGGTTAACATGATAATCGATGTCTCAAAGCTGGTTGAACTAGACTTGGTTTTGTCTTCCTTCGTTTTCATATCCCATTATTGTACTGATAATCGCTGTTGCAACAGCATCAGGTTGTCTTTCTATTGTCTTGACTCTGGTTTTCACCCTGTAGACATTACTGGCTGTTACTCTTCCTTTCCTTTCTTCTTTCCACAGGTCACTGTTACTTTGGTCTTAACAGAGATCTTAAGCTCTTCAATTTCATCAATCAAGTTGATCTTCTGTATAAACTGCTGTCTTAATTGTTATTTTCATCTTCATTCAACTCTGAGTTGTCATGGTTAGATAGAAAATCGGCAGCAACTTGTCCTATGCCTGCTTTTGTTGGCTTAGACTCAGTGACATATCTCTCCTCCTGTAAAATGTTCAAGTACAGACGTTTTGAAGCATATTTCTTGCAATGTCCTTCAACTTTAGTATGTCTTCACTTGATGAAATATGTCTTAGTTTCTGTAAATGGTTGCAATTTCTTCTTCTTTAGTAAACTGTTGGCTTGCACAGAAGGGTGTCTGATCTGGCAAGTGGTGCGATCCTTTGTCCAAGACACTTTTCAACGTCGGTTTCCTTGATAACAGTTTTGGTTGATGGTGTTGTCCAACTACATAACTTGTCACACAAACAGATTGCCGATTCGATCCTGAACTGCTGCTGCTTCCAGTCGGAATAAAACACATGCAATATGACCAAGGATGTACAGTAAGCCGACAGAATATGCACCTGTTCACGGCTCTTCCAACCTTATAGGGGTGTGCATTTATACACATAGATGGTGTTACATTGACCTTCCAAAAACATATTGGACTTTCCCTGGTAATTGAATGATAGTAGATAATCATCACCCATTGACTTGTATGATACCTGTAACCTTTTCCAACCTTGTACTCTTTCAGTAGTTGGTGAACAAGCTCTTGCGGAGTTTTGCTACTAAGGTGTTCAGATATATCCCTTATGTATGTTGGGGGCCACATTTCATGTAAGGCTCAAGGAGAACTTCTTTGCAACAAACGAGCTTTGCTGTAGGCCCTATATTCTTTCAGCAATTGTCTCTCACTCTGCATGTTCGACCACCACTGGACTCATTACCGTATCGTGGTGTGGTGGTTTGTGTGCTTCTGCGACCACGAGAGCTATGCCAGATGGAGCTTCCATGCTCCTGGTAGGGTCACCCAAGCTGGACAGGTCGACGGGTAGAAGCCAGACCAAATGTGAGTCCTTCTAAAACCTGCTTTCTATCTCTTACTATGCCTTTCTTTCCGTCTTTTCCCTCATCCTGTCGATCCCTTTCTCTCTGATCTGTCTACTCTATTTTGGATGGTGACATCCACGTGTTTAGTAACTGAAATATTGTTCAAAACACGTAAAACATCAACTCACTCACTCTGCATGTTCGGCACTGTTGTTGTCTGGAATGTTCTCCTACGTGATGAAACCTCTGTTCGGGAAAAAAGATAAATAAATAAGTGATTCAGATATAAGCCTACTACTTAATCAGTAATTATGGGAATAATGAAATGGAAAACATACAATGGCTAAAATATTGCCCAAGCGGCGTACAAAAATAACTCACTCACTCATATGCACCATAACACCCAATTATTATTGTTTCAAACATCTTTACATTGAGAAAGCAGTTATTTTTTCTTGAGTAACAAATAAAGGCTGAACGTCATAGCAAGGGTATGTATAGAAATCCTTTTTCATATTTACCAATTTCATTACAATATCAAATTGAAAGCACAGCAGAAGTAAACAAATATTTGCTATGCTATACATGTTTAAAAAAACAAGTAATAAACACAATAGGAAGATTAAATAATCGTTTACCATAACTATCATACATTCATGCATTATCTATTTACTTTGCCCAAATATTCATTTTTAATTTCTTCATAAAAAAGACCATGTTGGAATGGTCCGTTATTTTAGATTATTGCAGAACCTATGAGGAAAGTACATCATTTATAAATCTAAACAAGTGGCCCACGGGTTTTTCAGGATGAGACAGGAAATGATTTGACCTAGTTCCAAACTTGTGATGGGAAATATTCCAATGTTGTGTACGGGTGACGTGTTTTTTTGGCAGTTGATTTGCTTGATCAATATTGATTCACCTGCAAAACAGTAGAATTTATCATGACATATATAAGGAATCAAATCATTTTTTTTTCAATATCTAATCTCAAACAGTTTAAACTGATTTGTCACTTAACAATCAGCTAGATTGTATCCATAGCAACATGTATTTGGAGACTGCTTATCCCTTGCTAGCAACTGTATTTTCTGTAATTAACACATGTTAGCTGCAATTAGTTTATACATATTTGCCAAATGGGAATACGAAATAGTGTCGGTATTCAAAATACAGATGTCGGGTAGGTCAATGTCTATTAATGTAATAAGTCTAATGTATATTTTCATATACAAGCTCTGCTCTGGATTGTCTGATCTTAAAGATGTCAATGTAGAACATTTCTACTGTTTATATAATTATGTGTTGTTTATGATATTAGAGTCAGTTATGTTTATTTGATATGTATATGTATTCTAATGTTAAACTGGGAAAAATTCTGAGAGCACAATTAAGCTACAAGTTGGACCTTTAGTAACACTTCAAGCAGAGATTTTTCATAAGCTATCATATAGCTTAAAGTTGTTTACGAGCAAATAAACAAAATATGACGGTTAAAGTGATACGCTCTAAAAAACTGCAAAGTCGCCCAAACATATAAGAAATAGTTTCAACGAACCACATAAGTTTTAACAGAACAGGGATTACCAACCATTGGTAACAAAATATTTTCCAACAAATAGAAGGACATGTTTTTCAAAATCCTAAATAAATCTTCTCCCAAAATGGGTCTGTTAAAAACCTGAAATTTCAATTCGGTGGGATCACTCAAGTTGAGTACTTACTAGTTGAACAGGTGATTTGATTCATGCAGAACGATAATTCCTAACTGTATACTTACTATACCAGGAACAAGTGTGCACTCACATGTGACATTTGTAAATACCACGAAAACAAGTTACACGGGTATAACGTGCCTATGCATCATCAAGCTAATATCGATCAGACCGCTGACGAAACCATGCGAATACTTGCTTTAACATCTGTATGAATACCCCTGAACCTGAGCTCATATCAAAGGTAAGGGCTACGAATTTGTTCAACTGAATATCCCAAGAAAACTGCCATTTTGTTGGTATATTTTTGTATAGGGATACTGAATAAATGATCCCTGATAATCATGGTCGTAAAGAAATCATCTTCCTTAATCAAATCAAAACCTGATGAAAAGTTTTCCTGCTTAAAATGCACATAAGTAATACATTCATTCAGATATCTTAGATTAAATGACTGGTCGAAACGACCCAATTGGTTTTTGAACAAAACAAATGTTCGAAATATATTAACCAATTTCATTGACTGTTGGAACAATTGCTCCTTTACTTACAAGTTCTGTATTTCTGTTATTTTATCCTGAACAGAGGAAACAGCTATTTGATTAAGGACATTATCTTGGTGTGGCCATCAACAGAGCTAAACACCCTGGGCTCGAAAGAAAAAAAAGGCCATTGAGTTAACCTGCCTTTGGTACCGGTAACGCCACTCATCCGATTCCCATTGTCATGGCCTAGGCCCGATGTCCTCGTTTTGGGCTCTACACTGGGCAAAGGCTGCTGAGTGGTGACCATGTCCTCTGTACTGGCCTCGTCAAGTTATGGTGCTGACCTTCGTCTATAATTAAAACCTCGACCCCTGAATTCTGTCCTAACGATAGTGTCGACCCAGTGGAGACACAAACAATTTGTGACTTGGGTCTCATCCTGTGTTGTGTCCCTAGGCAAGGCATTTCATCCACATTACACTCAGTCCGCCCAGCTGTTAAAATGGGTACCTGAAAACTGGATGTACTGACCTACGTGGTCGCGATAAGCGCTTAGTAGCAGCTTCGAAAATACAATCCTTCGGGGTAATAATGTAGTGCTTTGAGCATGTTTTAGGCTGTTGAAAAGGCGCAATACAAGTATGCACATTATTATTATTATTAAAGCCTCCTCCATGTGACTGCCTTATACCTGAAGAAGAACCAAGCTGGCCCAATTTAGAACCAGTTTCAGCTCTTAATATTTCTTAATGTTGTCTCCAAAGAGTAACGTGGTAATAGGCGTCTTAATGTTGCATAGGCCTGCGTACTGCCGTCTCAAATTGGGAAAAGCAGATGATGCTCATAGCATACTGCACTTGTCCGTACAGAGTTAGTGAATCCTGAACACACTTTTTTAGCTCTGGACAAACGTTACAAACAAACCGGCCCAGTGAACTATTGGGACCATTGCAGTAATCAGTAAGTTTTATATTTGTTTGAATACAGCACATTGCTCGGTACAGGAAATGCCAACCAGACTAGCTTAAGTTTCGCTTATTGCCTGCCGTCTCTTAGGGGCTTTGGAGTCTGAATCAAGTTTTTATTACTATGAACACATGGATTGGGTAATGCAGGGCAGGGCTGAGAATCTACAAACCATTCGTCAGGCAATAGTTGATCATCATCAGTGTGTTCATATTTGCAAAAGCTTACTTTCATCATCAGTCACAGTATCATTTATATCCAAGCCCAGTTTCTCTTTTGGCATCGCTGAATCATTAACTGATATACGAAGCAGAAATAAACTCCTACCACTAGCGTCAGAGATACTTGCTACCACAGCAGATTCACAAGCAGACTTAATCATTTTGCTCTGTCTACAACATTTCCCCCCCTTCCGGCCATTCCCCGGTACTTGAGCCTTATCAACAGATAAAATAAAACAAAATTATCAATAATGTTTCTTCATCAACATTGGATTTAAACCCGTGCCATGTAGTTACTCTAGCGCATTGTTTTTTACGTTGTGAAATAGGTGTACAGTAAGTATAATAAAACTCCGATGTGCTTTATCTTTCAGCTTTATCCTTGGGAAGGTTCACATTACAGTGAGCGTTAATATATCATATATGGTCACGTTTTATTTTGTTTAAAGGACTTCAAAGAATATTCTCGAGTTAACGGTTTGACATTTTAAAACATTGGTGATGCATTCATATTTTTCAAAAAATAAACTTAAACAAGATAAAGACAGATTAAATTTCGTCTTGTCAGCACATTAGATTTGTTAAATATGTGAAAGCTGACATTAAGCAGTAAATGGATGATTAAAAAATGGTTGAAATAGTAATTGACATTATGAACCCGTTTAACGAAACGCTAAATTACCCAAATTCTTTATAGTCTATCTGCACTTAATGATGAATGTGGAAACTGTTCATACAATGCGTGACGGCTTCTTTCATTGCGATGTCCACAAAGAGTTTCGTTATCTTCTCGAAAAGGAAGCAGTTATGCTGCATTTGAAGAGAATCTTTTATTAAAGGACATATTATCTAAATCATTGAAGAGAAGAAGGTCATCATTCGATATTTCAATACATATAGTATTCAGCTTCGTACGTCCGTACGTACTTACGCCAGTCCCTTTTGACAACCCCTTCCATCTAGAGCCTTTAAACTTGGTATACATCTTCAGCGGGTGGATGCAAAGACACCAGTTGGTTTTAGTGACCTTGGCCTTATTTTCAGTCACGACATGACTTTGACTAGTATGTAAAGTCTTGTTAGCGCAATATCTCGTAAACCATTCCACCTAGAGCCTTCACACTTAGTAATAATCTTCATTGGGGGGGATACGCTGCCACCAGTTGATCTTCGTGACCTTGACTTAATTTTCAAAGTCACGACAGGGAAATATAGTTATCCTGATATCCCAAACCCTTGCACCTTGAGCCAAATAAAATTATGGGCCAAATTTCAATTTCAGAAATGATAGTGAGGTTAATCACCAAACTTGACTTTTCTAAAGATTAAAAGATTAACCCTCCGGGTTTTAAAACACTATTGACGGCGATTGAACATGTTGAAGTTTCCCAAAACAGGGCTGATAACTAGCTCTCTTGGTCGAATATCCACTTCAGGAAAACGGCTCCCCAATCTTTGAAGACTTTTTTTCACAAAACATGGATCTGTTAAACACTATGCATTGCTGTGAGAAGACGATGACACCAGTACTTGACCCTGATATATATCATTTTGGCTTTGATAGCACTCTTTGTCCAACAAATATTGGATTCTTTTTTTCGAATATGGGCCTGAAAGAAACGACTCAATATGACTGAATAGTGTGCTCTTATGATCATTCTAATTTAAAACGACAGCAGATTTTTAAACTGACGTTTAAATTTTACGTACGGCGATGTTTCCTAATTTCGCCACTTTTGCATTGCTTAATTTTATCCCAATTTCATGTTAAAAAAAAAATGTTAAACCATTTTTACCTTCTTTAGTTATTAGTTCCACGTGCCTTTATGCTTTCTACATGTTGTTTTTGCGTTACAGATTTTCCTAAGCAGAGGTTTAAAAAACTGTTTCCATTGCTCCTTTAAAGAACGAAATCGCTAAAATGTCTCCGTTTTTGCACAAAAGTGGTAAATAATTATGTAAAGATTACATTCAGAGAAGACATACTCTTTTGAGAAATATTACCTTTCCTCATACGAAAAACTGTGTGTAAATTTCAATTCTATTGTCGCTAGTCATTTCTAATATTTTCCTCTTTAAACTCATAAATGTCTTTTCGAAATCAAGGCGTAATCAAATTGTTGTCTTTCATCATCTATGATGAAGATCATAGTTCCATGATTCCATCGTTTCATCAGAGCCTATACCATAACCGAGTTGTTATCGGTTCCCTTAGAACAAATTCTTTTAAAGCCTTGCTGAACATTTTCATCACTTCACATAAAGGAATGAGTGCTTTGCTATGAGTGCTTGATGTCCCTTGGAACACGACAGTAATGAGCCGAACTCCTTTCAATTTGGGATTATTGTACGTGGCTTTAGAGGATATTGAGTGCGGGGAACAACAAACTTCAGAGAGGATGATTCCTTATTGCTGGTGATAGTTTTTCGATCTTGCAGTTCAGAGAGTGTATACATCCTCATTTTGAGACAGGATTATTGCAGAATTAAAATACTCCCTTTCTTAAACATTGTTTCACATTGTTAAATTTTTCATAAATCAATGCGGAGAGGATAATTTGTTGTTTCGTCATGTGATATTAATGATCAGAATTCCAAAAGCTCTTATTTGCAGACAGCAGGGAAAGAAACATGATGGAGTATCCGTATGCACTTGAAACAATACAAGCTATCCATGAGGAAATCATTGAAGTTTATTAGTTTAAGACTGAGTATTTTCGTTTTCTCTTGTTGAACGATCTAATTACGAGGGAACTCATTCCCTTGCGAGTAATTGTCTCGTGTTGCTTAACGTGAAAGTAAATGAAAATAGCTTATTCATCTTCAAGAAAACATCAAAGGAAATATTCCAAAACAGTTCAGTTAAAACGTCTTTTGCTTTAGATTTTATCAAATTATTGAAACCAGATATTGGTGTGTGGATCAGTTCTATCTATTGATAATTTCCCAAGTATTTGTTAGAACCGCTGTTTTTAAACTTAAGTAAATTTATCGGAGTCGATCAACTCTTGCAAAATGAACCACTACTAGCCTTTGAAAGTCGAAACTTCTTCTCATTCATATTTGTTGCACTATATTTACTTCCAGAAAGCTGGTGCTAAGGCATTGACTCATCATTACCACGGGGAGATGAGGGTGATTTTGATACCGTTCTTTTGTAGGCATCATATGACGCGAGAAATATAACATGAATCTTTACAGTGACAGATTGTCTTCTTATAACTTCCTTAAAATGGTAAAATCAAAATACATAATAATAAAAAGCCCTTTCTAACGGATGTAGAACAGAACTACGTTAAAAGAGCCGCTGAATCCACTCTTATCCTGCAAGCACTAACTCGCTTTACCTCTGCCTAGGATATTATCGATGACCGTCTTGACTGAAGCCTCGCATTATCCCTATGAATCTTCAGTTATGTATCTACTGACGCTATCCAATCTATGTTGCTGTGTAATAAGCCGAGGAGTCCACGACATTAATCCACAAGCGCTGTTACCAGTAACAACCCCTCCTACCGCTGAGCCAGGCTTTGTGAGAGCTGGAGTTGAGCAGCAGCTCTTGTAACTCTTCAGTCTCCTTTCCTGTGAGGGGGAGACGTTATTGATCAACAGACAGAACTATTGTCTAGATGCCGTGAGGCGACAGGGTCTGAGGAACTCTGACGACGAGACTTCAGTGTGTTAGAGTCATGACTGGAGTAACATGTTCACTGGATCTCTCTTGTTGTTTAAATGAGAGGTGTAGCCATTGAGAGTCGCCCAGAGGGTTGAGGATTGTACGTACTTATACCGGATACCTGATGAGTTCAACAATGTGACTACAGCATGGTGAGTGAATCAAGTAAAACGGTATTTCAGGGTGACGTTGTACACTCGTTGGTCCAATGAGATTTTTGAGAGGCATTTAAAAGTTGGCGTGTCAGGTCGAATGTTATTCATTTCAACCTAGCTGTCACAGAATCTATCGGAAAGGTAGAACTATTTGAAATAAACCTTTTGAAGCTATTATATAAATAGATAATACAATTGAGGTTAGATGATCGTACCTGCTACAATGAGATAATAAGAACCGGTTTGGGTTTTTGGAGAGAAATGTATTAGAAGACAGGTCGGAGAGTTGATATTCACCTGACTATGAAATAGAAGAATGGTATGTAGCGTGTTGGAACTGCACGTGTTGATAAGACTAGTTTGAGAACAGGTACACGAGTGTGAGGCTGCGCCTATTACCGACTCTGTACTTCGATTTCCGGCACAGTTGAATATGAAATGGGATTTGTGATTTGTGTTTAATAAATTGACTTTAAAAGCTATGTACACCGAGCGTGAATATACTTCCTAACTTGAACATTTCTAGATTGGCCAGAGAGGATTTTGCAGTGTATTGCATTTACCGTGCCTTAAATATGTTTGACTACTGATGCATCCAGATGATTTAGCAGGTATCTTCTTTGGTGCATTGTGACATGGTGAAATGCATTTGTACTCTAAATATCGAAATAAAGTCGAATGAAGTCTTAGAAATGAAACGTTTCCCCATTCTGTTTGACCCATTATAATACCTAAGAGAATGACAATTGACCATAGGACCATAGGATAAACTTTGTTACTGTAGAAATGAAAATGACGTCCAAACGTTATCCAAATAACACTGTATTTACACTTACATATATCAGCATGTACGTAATCATTTACAGCTGGATATAGATACGTTCTCTATTGGCACATGATAGAGCAATTAAACAGATTCAGGTACATATGTACTTGACAACTTTTCTCGAATGTCAACCACCTCCGTGTTATGTAGTGCAACAAGTCCAACTGCATTTTATAATTATATACATTTCATCACTCAGTGTGAAACATGGGCGTTATTAGTTACCATGAGAATGGTGCAATTCTAACAGTTTGCTAAGTTAAGAATTAAGAAATACTATGTTTACGACAAGGGCACAACGACTTTTACAACAACATATTCTTTTAAGAGATAATGATACGATTGAATGGCATGATTTGCCAAATCAAATAACACAAATGGAGATTGAGTGAAAGGCACCTAATTTTTGAAAATGCCTTTCAAGCTTCAAACACAGTCTTAACTCTCCATTGTCTTGTATCAGCCGTTCCCACAATGCAGCGCGCTCGCTCCTGAAACGACACAGCAGTAAGGAATAGTCCTCCCGAGTGTTAATGATTGGTTTATTGCGTGCATTGCAATAGTTATTTACAGCAACAACTTCATTATGGTGTACTTGATAGCGGATGTTGTGAATTACTCGGACGACCTATAAATACAACACTTGATAAATGTATAACTTGTTATTGACACTTTCATATGGGATCGTTTTAGGTGTGTCATTAAATAGTATGTTTATCATCGTTTATAGCACCTTATACGTTCGTCAAATATTATTTGAATGAGTCTTATTGCATTGACGTCTTGTATGTCAGATGGGTTTACGCAAATTACATGGTAAGCAATTTTTGACAAATCTTCATTTAAAAATGTTCGATTCGCAATTTTTTTAAAAACGCTTTTAAATGACTTTAAGTCAGTTTGATTTATTTGTAAGTGGTTGAAATTTACAACAGAAGAGTATTTGAATAATGGTTATATTGAGTTTCATATGTATTCGTGGATTAACATTTGGAAATGAATTAGGGTTGTAAAAAGTTGATATCAGTAATACGACTATTTTCTTTCCTTTTACGAAAATCTATGCTAGATGTCTTACGATGTAATAGTGATAAAGGAGTATTAATTCCTTCCAAACATGGGTAAATGTAGGGTTTGCAGTAGAAGTTATAAGATATTTGGCAGCTTGTAAAGAAACTTTTGGAATTTTGAGTTTTTGAGTTCCTCTTGTTACAATTGACATTTTTCAACAGTTTATCCGAACGTTGGATACTGTCACAGAGAATAGGAAAAAGTAAATAATTATTAATGGGAGAAACAGTTTAAATCTCAAGGTCAATCATTCATGTGATGATAATTCACCACTATTTATTCATATCCATTAAAACGCTTAATATGCAAACATGGAGGTTACGCAATATTTATTGCAGATTTTTTCAATCAATTACTGGTCGTTTTCTTCGATTAAGTTATTCAATAAAGATTTTTCTTGAGTTTAAAGGTTTTTGGTTCGATTGAATTTCCTCTGATGTTGGAATCAATATCCATTAGCGTTGTTTGTTTGATTTTCCTTACATTGATCCTCAGGACCGACACACCCTCATAATGAACTGAAGCGGCCCTCTGCTTTAAGACGCTCTAAATGGTTGGAAACACTGTGGTAATGCTTAATGGTGTTTAACGCATCTGTTTGGTTACCACTTTTATTAAAACCGTTCCTGAAAGGTAATTTTATTGCAGGCTATATGTCATACAAATTCGTAAAGAAACACTGAAATTAACTGAAATAGTGGTCATCTCATTCCATCGCACTTCTGTTTGGTTAAGATTAATATGTAAACTAAATGTAAAATTGCACGTATCTGGGAGAAGTTAGAAGTGAAGTAATATATCACGCGACTAAAGTTAAGTCTCACTATCAAGGGAGACTATAACATTGAGCATAGATGGATATTGTAAAACTTAATCATGCTGACTCAGGCGTTATCTTGATACCCAAGTGTCATTTGACAATAATGGATCTTGATAAACATGTGCATCATGAAACATAGCCATAGGTATGAGGTGAGGGGAGTTTGAGTTTATCGCTGCTTTCAAGGGTATTTCATTAATATACTGAAGGAAACTAATAAGGGAACTGTTAACTTATGTTTGGCATGTTTCGTTTGTTCGAGGCTGCGTGGGACATTATAAACTGAAAATGTTTAAGTTTACTTTCACTGAAAAAGGTACCGTGCACGTGAAAATTGATTTCCATGAACTTCATGCATGGCAACGTCCATTTAACCTTCAGGGCAGTAACGAGACTACGATTTTTTGACCGTACTGTCAGAAACAGACTTAAAGCAGCAGGCTTAAAGTCACGTCGTCCTGTTGTTGGGTAAGGCTGACTGCGGAACACAGACGTCAGAAGAGCATGGGCTACACAACATCGAGTTAGACAACTTCGATATTGGCGCAATACCATGTTTAGTGGTGAGTCTAGATTCAATTTGGACTTCGCAGATGGTCAGGTCCGCGTTTGCTGACGCCTTCGTGAACGTCGTCATCAGTGCACCATCAAACAACACGATTCCTACGGGGGCGGATCTGTGATGGTATGGGGCGGCATAACCCACGACCAAAGGACCAACCTTGTTCGACTTGATGGAAGGGTGACTGGTGTACGTTACCGAGACGAAGTGTTGCAGCCTGTTGTTCTTCCTTTCCGCCGTAGAGTGGGTGTAAACTTTGAGTTTCAACATGACAATGCTCGACCCCACACGCTAAAATTTCACCTGTGGTGTACATACTTAATGAAATAACCCATGACAATAAAACAAATTTCACAATCAATCAATATATGCGTTCCTTTATTCATTTCCATCAGTATACCACGGCTTCTAGTATTATTACAGGGGAAAAACCCGCAACACTAGTGTGGTTATGCATTGCGGTGAAACCTGCGACCATTGGCTAGAACTAGCGTACCAAGGGTGGTTCTGCGTTAAAATTCAGTGTAGCATTGCACCAAAACCTGACTGCGTGTAGAACAAACTCTCTACTGCAGACAAAGTAGTTGAGCTCCTGGCGGGTTTGGAACTACGGATCTCCTAATCAAAAGCCGAACGCTCGAGAAGCCCATGGACATCGCTGAAAAGGCGTGTTTTACGTCATCAGGACTCCTTGTGTCAGATACATTGTTTCAGTAATAGGGTCGAATGAAATGTTCATTCTTTCCCTACACAATGGTTACTGCATTAATACTCAAACATGTAGATAAGACTCATTAGTTCTTACTTAATAATTTGCACATTATAATGAATTGATATTTAATAATGAAGCACATTTCTCACAGATATATACCTGTAGCGATCGCTATGGTAACAATAGGCTTAAACTTAGCTGAAATAATTGGATTCTCTGCTTTAATACACAACTCAATTAAACACTGTATTAGGTAAAGCATTTTTAGTTCCACCGAAAGAAATCTCTAGGCAGGTGGGCACAGTTCTGTGAATTTTAAACGTTTTTCCATTGCCAGTGACGAAATCTGCTTTCACACAAACCTCTATGGCTGTGGGACATTCGGTAGACCTTATAGGTAACATGATGGTAGTAGTGTGATCTGGTTTTATACGGCTTGTTGTGAAGTTTCAAGAATTTGATTTTGATTTAGTAAGGTAAAGTTCTTTCAAACAACCTCTATTAGAGTAAATACATGTACACTAGTGTTAACTTAAGTGTAAACGCTACTTGTAGGAACTAGGAAGTGTAGCTATCCTTTTTTATACACACCCCTGGCTTGTTTAAAAAAATGGTAAAATGAATTGATGTCCTAAAGGCAGCTTATAATCTGTTTTCGCACATAACTAAAGCCAGTTAAAGACAACAGATTTAACATACATTTCAACTGTTCCTGGAGGCGGTGTAGTGATTCCCTTTGAATGACACTTGAAGCTGTATTCTACAAAGCTTTTAACAGCTGTTAATCGTAGAGCCCATTAATATTCTATTGCAGTTAAAACTCCGATGACGTCCGTTTCAGAATATTTTGTTCATTCAGACAATCTTCAAGCTTAAAATGACAGTACAGGCTGTTGACAAAAATGATGCCGCTTACACCACAATATATCCGGCTCACTTCAATATTGCAATTCTAAGAGAAATTTAATTGTGAAATATTTTTCACTTTTCTTATTTGAAACGATATCCATGCTATCTCGACCCTTCCCACAAGCCTAGTATTTCAACTGTTGTCGTCAAGTTAAGATTCGGGTACATTTGCGCGGTAAGTAGTATTATACGACTAGAATGACGGTTTGCTAACCGCAGGGAACCGAAGGGATAGTAATTTATGCAGCGTAGCTCATTAACAAGCTAATAGATGCATGACGTCACAGGTCAGAAAGGTCGACCAATCAGTGGACAGTAAAATGCAAGGATGCTCATGAAGCGATTCATTATCATTACTGCAAAACAAAGCTTTCTTTAAGCCAACCCTAGACCACACATTGGTGTCAGTCCAATCAGAAACCGGTTTTGAATGAGCGCGCCAGAACTATCTTTAGCGACACGTGTCATGACTCAGCCGACAGGCTTGGCTACAGCGCTGTTTGCAAAGGTTTGACCTACTGAAGGACAAAGGACCTTTATTCATATCGGTACATCATGTCCCGTAGAAACGTCTCTTTCATATCCATATATTATAGAGGTCACATGTATATTTCTAGTTTTATCCCGAGTCCTATCTCTATAAATTGTTGACACATAAAATATTCTTGATACTAAGTTTCATACAGTGATTTCATTTAGACAAATCTTACAGCTGGTTTTCTAGAATGATAGTTTAAAGACGTTTTATCCTACCTATATAACTTCATTGAAACATGTTACATATTTTATATTAACATGTTCAAACATGATCTATCATGTGACTGCGACGTATCACCCGACTTATAGGCGAGGAGTACAAAGTCTCCTGTCCACTAGAAGCAATACATTAAGTTGGATATCATGAGTCGAAAGAAGGTGAAAACGGTTGAGATGTATCGAGGCAGAAAGGTGTATACCTTTGAAGGTGTAAAGTTTTTGAAACGTTCAGATGGTTGGGGCTCTTATGCTCATTCCGAAAAATTATCAAATGGACGTTATTATGTTTCCTTGAAAAACTATGAAAAAGGGAGGACTCCATATTTGTGGTCACAGCTAAAACGACATGCCCGTCGGTTTGCTCCAAAGACCATACGAAATCTTAAGAACTGGAAGTGTGTGGTTCGACAAGCTCAGCATCGTGAAAGACTAGATCAACTTATCATCTCTCTGAGACTCCACGGTTGTGGAAAGAGTTTGAAGCAATCAGAACTCTACCAAAGCGCAAGGGAAACTATGAGGAAAACACGTACTTGTCCTACTTGTCAAGTTGAGGGTATGGTTGAGAGGTTTGAAAGCCGCTCGTGTCAATGCAGTTCTCAACAGATCATGGAGAGGAAATTGTATATTGCCGATCCCAAAAAGTTTATAAAGTTTTTTGAGCGTCGACGCGAGGGACAGAAAGGAGGCCAAGCTCAACCTGGTTCCCGTATCATCACCATGACTTCCCCAACGACTGCTGACGAGAACTCTCATGAAGGCCAAAAGACTAAGAGATCTCCAAAGCGAACCAACATGATAAAACGCAAAGTCGAAGACAGACCATCTCCAGAAGGGCAAAACTCGGCTAAATGGTCTTTTGTGGATAACCCATCCAATCATCCCAGAGATTTCTTTTTAGAGTAACAAGGCCAACTGAGCATGCGTCCAACTATCTACACGGCGCGTGCGCCTCATTTAAATGTAATCATCCATGAGAAAGAGCGGTTATCATTCAAGATGTCCTTCCAGTGTACTGTCTGTCTTGGTTTGCTCTCTGTAGATGTTCTTGGGGAAGATAACAGTGGATGTTTTACTTGTGTGTACTGCAAAACTAAGTTGAAGTATACTTACCACCGGTTCTTGGTTCACAGCGATAAATGTACCGTGAAAAGAAAACTATCACGTCACATTCCCTCGTGTATTTGTTACAGCCCTAAGACAGCATAAAACGCGGTCACAACAGGCTCTAGGTGTTCATTTATCTGTAACCAGCAGACAGATCACACCTATGAAAATGAAGAGAACGTCAGTAGTGAGACCCAAGGACATTTTCAGTACCGGTGATAAGGTCATAAAGCCCAGGAAACCAAAGAGTACTTTGAAGAGACAAATCAAGACGAAACAGGCTACCTCTAAAAGGAATAAGCAAAGCAAACCGACTGAACTTCACATAAAACGCATCTCGACCACACAAGGCGTTGTGAACAGGGCGAAAGCTGCCTTGAAACGACAGCGGATCCGGCAAGGGTATAAAAGGAAGCTTGAGAAACACTAACTCTTTATACATTCTAGGTCGCCATGTCGGTGGTCACCTGTCCGGATTGTGGGAAGTCCTTTTCAAGAAAAGATGTTATGTATCGACATAGGAGGAATATACACTCGAACACAGCTACGCTGCCGCCACCGCCACCGCCACCGCCGCCACCCTCAGTGCAGTACACTACGCCGCCGCCACCACCGCCACCGCCATCCTCAGTGCAGTACACTACGCCGCCGCCGCCGCCGCCGCCATCCTCAGTGCAGTACACTACGCCGCCGCCATCCTCAGTGCAGTACACTACGTCGCCGCCGCCCTCAGGGGAGGTCAAGTCATCCCTGGTGACTTCATCACTACCGCATGCGCACACATCTTCTCTAGAACGACCCTTCCGATTTGGGATACCCTCCAACGGCCTGTTGGTCGGTCCGAGTGGCTCGGGTAAGACAACCTTCATGTTCAACGTACTACGACAGGGACTGATCAAGCCCCAGCCCGACCATATCACCTGGTGTTATAATGTATGGCAACCTCTGTACGATCGTATTCTTCAAGTCTTACCCTATGTGCAGTTTGTGAAAGGACTCCCTTATAATCTCGAGGATGAACATTACTTTGATGCCCACCAACAGAACGTGTTGATCCTGGACGACTTTCTGGCTGAAGCCAAGAATGACAAGCGAATTTCTCGTCTGTTTACTCAAACCTCACATCACAAAAATGTACTGATCTTTTTACTCCTGCAAAACCTGTTCCCCAGAGGCAAGGAATCTCGTGATATTGCTCTCAATTCTCATTATGTGACTTTATTTAATTCACCCGTGGACAGACAGCAGATTAAGGTATTTGCGAGAAGAATATTCCCCGAGGACATATCTAAATTTATGAGTCTTTACGAAACAGCGATGGAAACGCCTTATGGAAACTTAACAGTGGATCTTAAACCTGCTACGAGCGAGAAGAACAGGCTACACATGAATATCTCGACATCTCACCCAGCCACCACCACAACTACAACAACAGGTCATCAGCAGGGTGGGACGTTAGTTCAAGACCACCAACGAGAGATAAAAGCGATCCCACCAGCCTTAGACAATCAGTCAGGTCGAGACCTTCTTGCTGAACAGACGTTTCTCGACGACCCCATTGAAACAGCTTCCCCTACGAGCAGTGAGGAGTCGGGACCCTTCACTATGGCTACAGCTTGCGCCGATTGTGGTGTACTCATAGACAACATGCACGATTTACAACGTCACATCAAGTCCTGGTGTCCAGCTGTTAATGACAAGGCATTGACGTCCAACAAGAGAAAACGGGTCAGATACAACAGTGAAGATTCGGATGAGGAACAGCCTGTGCAAAAAGGGAGTGGTATTGATGATTCAAAACCACTTCCTCGTTACTGGAAACCCATAAACGACATGGCAGCCGAGGAGTGGCAAAACTCGGGCCTGCAGCGTATCTGGAAGCGAGTGTACGAGCTTTATCAAGGTGACATGGCACTCAACAGGAGGAAATATAAGCGGCTGGGTCGGACGGCAGACTGGATAGACAGAAAAATGAAACAGCTTTGGGATACTAAATTGATGGACACTCTCAACAGCGTCCTCGCATTTACTCAATATTTTAAAGAAGCGCCCCTGTTTGTACCCATCCTCACCAGTCTGGATGAGATAGATCCGTCCTCAGAACAGAGCATGGTGAAGGGGAAAATCAAACGCTTTATCAAACCTAAATTGAAAGACATTCTCACTCGACTGGATAGGCCTGAATTGGACACTGACGCGGAATCGGACGTGGCTACAGATGGCAGTGCGGCTGGTGATGAGGAGAGTGATCAGGGCTGATTTATTACAGAAGGCGTAGACTCATCCACTGTTAGTTCAGTCTTTACCTCTGCTGAGATAGGATGTATAAACGAAGCTTGCTTCATGTGGTGAAATCACCAAACCCACTCCAAAGACAGACCCACAAGAACGATAAGAAAAAAACTGTTTCTCTCTATGTCAAAGGGGTGATCAAGCGAGGACCGCCTGGGCGACGGATATTGGATAGGATAGAGACCAAAGGATAGAGATCAAAAGATAGATATGCATCCAAAAGAGACAATTTTATAATTCATCTACCTGTGTAAAAACCTTATATCTGGAAATAGGTGTAATCAAACGTGTTCCTTACATGTATACCCTGACTTACTGTTTGTATCATGATTTAGTTACTTAATGACTTAATGTTGTATCCTGACTTATGCCTAGATTGAATAAATATGTTAGAAGAATGTATGTGTTTGTTCTGAATGTGGATGGTATTCAAACTCGAAACAGACAGGGAGTCATAGAACATATAAAACCAAGTGAAGCAAATATTACCCGTGCTTATAGACTTACATATGATTCATATACAATCATTTCAACGATAAACCTATGGTTGTATAAAACACAAATGTAGTTGTCTGTACATAGTTGTCTATATATGAAACAAAAATATCACCCCTGTATAAGCACATTTCATGACTTGATACATCGAAAGTCATGCAATTATCATGATTAGTTTTGCTAAATCCGTCCCATGAAAGCAGGTTTCATCAGAACGCATGACCATAGGGTTGTTGCGGGCTTTCCTCTTAAATTTATACCTCCGATTGTGATCTAGAGTTTAAACAGGATGAAAAGTTTTCACTCACTCACTCACTACACTAGTCCGAACAGGAGTTTAAGATGGGACAGAGTTATATTTGTTAAAAAGGCTTATTACATTCTCACAGTAACATTACAACACATTATCTTGTAAAATGAAAATTAATTTATCACATATGAAAATTACTGACTCGCTCCAACACATGTATGTTTTTAAGCTTTTCGTAATTAACTTATGGTTTCTTCACCATGGTTATGTTTAGGGATTACTGATCCCAGTCAAGTCTAGATTATTCAGGGATGAAGTTGTACAGTACACAATTTATTTTCGCTCAGATATACACTTCTTTCCATATTTGCTTTTATAAATGTAGCGATTCTATTCTTTTCACATATCTACACTTTAACAGTTTGTTTAAAAGTGCCTTCTAGACGTTATCACGACATCATAGTACGGATACGTCACAGTCACGTGACAGACGTGTCAGAACATGTTATAAGCCTCTCTCTGTCCTAACCTACATCAAATACATTTAGAATGATAACCTAGGGCCATGACCATCTGTATATCTGCGATGTTGAGTCGTGCTTAGTATTTTCTGGAAGAGAATCGTCTTAGTATAGAACACTTTAGAACGGATTTCCATTTTCCCAGTTTACCCCTTGATTTCATTTCATTCACTATTTTGAGCAAGTCTACATCTATTCAGTGATAAAACCAAATCATAGGGGGATTCTTTTTATTTTAGTTAGTGCCTGAATAGCAGTCTATAAACTCGCTACGAGAAGCACACTTTATTCACTTAAGTTTGATTCTTTTATGATTCAGTAGGTCAAAACCGTCAAGGTGTATTTACTCGGTTAAAGTAAACACCTCTGTTCATTCTATGAGTCCATTCGTATTGTCGAAGGTCTATTTTCCACTCTCCGCTCCAATAGGTACACTTGACATACCGGGTAGCTCCTATATGAAACAAACTCTCTTGCTGCCCATGCTCCGTGCTCGCCCTCTCTTCCTTTGACCAAGTGTCAGTCGTGTTTTCACTATACGTTGCCATGGTTTACTAAAATGATCTTGTTGGTGATATGACTGAGATAAAGTGATGTGACTCGTGAGCTGTCTAGTCGTCTACTGAGGTATTGGATGAGAAAACGAGATTTATAGACCAAGCCTTGACTGAGGTGGGCGATTTAGTCACGTGATAGATCATGTTTGAACATGTTTAAATAAATAGGTAACATGTTTCAATGAAGCTATATCGCTATGATAAAACGTCTTTAAACTATCATTCTAGAAAACTAGCTGTAAGATTTGTGTAAATGAAATCACTGTATCAACATTATCTTTAAGACTATTTTATCTGTCAACAATTTCTAGAGATAGGACTCGGAATAAAACTAGAAATACATGTGACCTCTATAATATATGGATATGAAAGAGACGTTTCTACGGGACATGATGTACCGATATGAATAAAGGTCCTTTGTCCTTCAGTAGGTCAAACCTTTGCAAACAGCGCTGTAGCCAACCCTGTCGGCTGAGTCATGACACGTGTCGCTAAAGATAGTTCTGGCGCGCTCATTCAAAACCGGTTTCTGATTGGACTGATACCAATGTGTGGTCTAGGGTTGGCTTAAAGAAAGCTTTGTTTTGCAGTAATGATAATGAATCGCTTCATGAGCATCCTTGCATTTTACTGTCCACTGATTGGTCGACCTTTCTGACCTGTGACGTCATGCATACATTAGCTTGTTAATGAGCTACGCTGCATAAATTACTGTCCCTTCGGTTCCCTGCGGTTAGCAAACCGTCATTCTAGTCGTGTAATACTACTGCGGTATGTTACAAAAATGAAATAAGATATTTAAAGGATATAATTATTTCCCCCATTTGTCTTTGACGTATCACACTCACATCATTGTACCATGGCTGTCATATTGCCTTCTCAATCATTCTTTATTTTGAGCGATGGTTACTGCCACTAACTTAGAAATAGAATGTCATGGAAATAAAGTGTGACTTTATTGCAATATTAACGAATATATCCATCGGGAATAAAAATCATAGACATAACAGTAAGTGATCTCGTACATGCAGTGAATATAATTTATTGATTGTTGAAAAAAGCAGTTGAATTATGTATCAAATTGAATGGACGTATGAATTATTTACAAATTCTGTCTGGTTGGTTTCGGTCTGTTCCTGTGTGAAACAGTTCATTCTTATTTAGTGTGAATGTCGTTCTGTTAGTACAATGTGTACTTAATCATGTTCTGATGTTTATCGGTCCTGTCAAGGCGCAATCTAATTGCTTAATTTCTCTCTCATTTGTCATTCTATTTTCCTTTCTCTTTTTCTTAAATTTCTCAAGTTGGTTTGTATTATGCCTCGTTTCATTTCGAACTATCTCACTCTGATCTGCTGACCTTAGAAGGTGAGTGAGTGCGTTGATGCTTAACTCCGCTTGGGCAATATTTCAGCCATTAGCATCGGACCTTCAATGGGACATTGCGTGTTTTCAAAACATACTAGTGATACAAAATTAAATAAGAATCAAATCCCACCTGACCATATGCCTCGGCTATATAAACGTATGTATAATCATAAGATGCCAGTATCGATCTCTATCTGTCTCTGTGTGTCTCTCCCTGTCTGTCAGTCTCTCTCGGTATAAAATATAATATATATATATATATATATATATATATATATATATATATATATCTTTCTCTCGCTCACCCTGTCTCTGTCTCTCTCTTCCTTCCCTTCTTATTTGTCATGTCTTTGCTACCATCTCTTATTCTCTTCTTTGACTTTCATCATCCACTACAATGCTGTCCAGGCTGTTCACAACATTATTTCTTGCCCTAATTATTTCCTAAGGAGCTTTCACTTACGTAATTATATCTCATTCAGTGTTGGCATTGCGGTGAAACCGGCGAGCATCGACTTGAACATAGTTGGTACTGCGTTGAAATTCAGTGTAACATTGCACCCAAACGGTTCTCTAATGCAGACAAAGTTGCTCGAGCCTCTGTATACCTTTACTTGAATTTCAAACGTCTCTTTTTTAAACTTTGGATTGCTTCTTCAAACTATTGAATAGTCATCGGTTCTATACCTGGGCATTATCTCTTTCAAAGGACTTTATTACACAAATGGCGTTTTACCTTTGGCTTGTGTCTTTCAACCTTTTATTCGTTCAACACAAGTCTATGTAAATGTTGATTTTGTCTTAGACAAATCTAGCTTTACCACATTCGGGGACCACTCTCTAACCGTTGACTATAGTTTAATAAGAAACACGCACCTGTATTTTCTTCAAATAACGCCTGTCGACTCTTGATGCATCTTTTAGAAGCAGAAGATCCATCTTTCCTCCCTTCATCGATGTCCTTTCCAGCTGTGGATTTGTCTTAGAACGATCCACCTTCAATAGATTTGCCTTTAAAATATCTTTTTTTCTAGTTCAATGATTCCTTCGTTAACTCTGTGGCTGTTAGAAGGAACCACCTCGATTAACGACCGCCCCCTAAACGTTGTGACTGTATCTTAGAGAGAACCATCTCTTTAAACGGCCAACTCCTTAACTTCCTGATTGTATCTTTGTATCTTAGAAGAGCCACCTCGTTTAACGACCGCCACCGAAGTAGTGGTTTGTATCCCAGGTACAGTATACATGTATGTATACATGTTGAAAATGACCGTCCAAGCAATAGCAATGACGTCAATCCTTCAGTTCAGATCAGTTTGATCATTACACAATTGAATTGTTCTGTTTTTCTCCATGTTTACTTCGTTAAACGACTGCCTCAATAACTGAACTGAACTTTATTTACACCCAGGCTGCAAACTGCAGCATAAGAGAAAGAGAAAAGAGAAATGTATCCCAGAAAGAACCATCTTTCACTTTGATCAACCACAGGCCCTTGGGTCAATAAAAGTCCCCGCTGCTAAATAAATAAAAATATGAAAGTGTTGAAATCGAGGGGTCGTCTCAATTTTTTTGGGAGCGGGAGCCTGAGCATTAAACGTCGTCAACTGTGTTATATATCTTATATCAACCGTCTGTACTCCTTAGGGGCAGTAGCACGTTTTTATGGGGAATATAAGGTGATGTCAGGAAATGACAATTAAAGGTTCCAATTGAAAGAAAATGTATTAAAACTAAATGAAGCAGTACTTATTCAAATATATACTGTAATGTATAATGTAATGTAAGTTAAGCCATGCTATTCTTTTTCTTACACAACATGAATTAAAGGTGTTCACAAAAAATGGCCGTCAATGAATTGTATGTAAATCTTCATACTTTGTCTTCTGACTATGGATGATCGGCTTGTGTAATGAGATTGTTGACACTGTGAATATAATAAATATAGCATTAACTTACAATTATCAGGGAAAAAGGTTAAATATAAAATTATCAAAAAACGTGCTACTGCCCCTTTAAGGGCATTCTCACTAACTGGTAATCGTATCTCAGAACGATCCACAATTAATTCGTTCAACGATCGCCTCATCAACAGTCGATTGTTTCTTAGAAAAGCTTTACCTCGTTTAATATGTGCCCCTTTGATGGTGTGTTGTATCTTATTAATCTGTCCATTACCTCGTTAAACGTCTGTCTCTTCTACAGTGGACTGTTTCCTAGAAAGAACAAACTTTACCTCAGTTAATGTGTGCCCCTTTGATTGTGGATTGTAGCCTTTAACGATTGTCCTTTACTTCCTTTAATGCGCCCCCTTTAATATTGTATTGTATCTTATAAACATTCGTCTTTACCTCGTTCAACGATCGCCTCGTCAACTGTGGATTCTATCCTAGAGTGATACATCTATACACAGAGTATACACCGCCTCTTTAACTATTCATTGATCGCATACATATATCCACCTTTACCTCGGTCTCCGATAGCCTCTTTAACTCTAGATTTATCCTGGAAAGATCAATCTATACACAGAGTAATCACCGCCTCTTAAACTATTCATAGAAGCGAGAAATGTGGACAATTCTTTCTGCGTGATTAACTTTTAATCACCGTAATGATACTGGTGAAGATCGATACAGACCATGTACAGAGCGAGGGACTCGCAGATCAATCGGGACTTCAATAGTCCTCGTGTCCAACCCTCGCAGCAAACACTTGAGTATCAATCGCCTCCTTTTATCTTTTTTAAGATCAGTTTTATTTGTTTGTTTTATCTCATACGATGTTTGATAAAGGTCAACAATGCCCGATAGTTTGGTAAAGTAAGAAGAGATGTACCTCAGACATATAATATGTTGACAATTAATCACGTGACGTTTGAGCAAATTTATATCTTATTATTTTTTTATCACACGTTCCTTGCAACATTTGCTTACTAGACATGAATACTTATATTCAAATTGGGAAATGTTTCATTCCTTTATACAAATGGCTTGTAAATGGAGACGTCTTTGCTGGGCAATGTCATTTTGGAATTGTCGTAAATAACAATAATTCTAGAGCTAAGATGTCATTTCTATTCGAAATGAATAGATATTACATTATGAGCGTCCATGACATATCATGTTTACGAACACAGATCTAGCTATCATTATTTCCCGCGGGACAGATAAAGGGATATTTAGGCATGATGGCTATACACACAGTATGTAATGGGCTTGGAAATGATATCTCTTTATTAAACGTAATAGCTAAATAAAAGAATATATTGTGATTAGCTGCCGTCGTTCCATTTGGAGGTAACGTCTAAGGAACAATGTAAAAGTAGGGTTTTTGACGTGACGTCACAATCAAACGTTACATTTCTATGAACGCTGATAGGACCGTCCTGGTAGTTAATATACTGATGAAAATGATACATCTTTAAAACATAAGATTTTCGAAGTATTTTGTATCTCGGAACTTGAAACAAGCAGGAGCAAAATGCCATAACGCCCACTATGTATTCAGATTTGCTGATATTTTCTTGTAATCGCCTTATCGTGACAGATCTCTTGTTGAGTAACATAAGCCATGAGGGATGATAGAAACTCAAGATGCTAATGGTACTTGATGTGCATTAGGAAAACGTTTAAATGTTTACTGATAACAGAGTACTCTTATGACGTTCTTCAATACACGAGATTCATGTCATTTTCGCTAAAGGATACTTTACGGGCTCTCTCAGTCTTTGTTTTAGTTCATGAAGGTATATGCAAACATGTTGCAAATGACCGTCCAAACAATATTATGCGAATGACGTCGATCCTTCAGTTGAATCCACAATTGAATTGTTCTTTTTTTCTAGGATATCAAATGCATGTAAATGCCAACATACGTCTTCTCTCATCCCGTTTTAATAGATGATAGAGGATTTCAATATATTCCCGACGTTTACTTTTTTTGTTTTATCCGTTGAGATAGACAGTTAGGTTTTTAAGGATACCGATGCAACTTTCAAAGGTCAAGGTGAGAACTTTCGAAACTTCTTATGACTTCAAGTAAGAGTTTTGAATGCCTTTAGTAACGGTGAGAGACATTAGAATGTGAATGATTCATTGCATAGACATTTATCAAAGACATTATTAGACAAATCTGTTTGCTTTTTTAGCCATATAAATGACCAAGAAGTGCCAAAACACTGCCATCGCAGGTTGAATGAAAGTGAAGGTACCAAAGGCAGTTCGAGTCACATGTTCAAATACTCAATTTACCTATCTTATGTGTTCCTTACTTTATGCTTGTTATTTCGGTTTTTAACATCCACAGGCTATCTTATAGTTTAGCAATGCGCTAACGTTCCGGTTTTTAACAAGCTGTTATTGCAACTGAACCCAAGGGTAGTAACTCTTGTTCCTAAGTGAGAAAGACTCCACTTAATAAAGCAAGGTAGAGGGGCGGGTTTGAATTCGCCGAAGACACGTTTAGGTCATTTTCATTCTAAAATCAATATCGTATTGATACATTTTGAGTCACGAAACAAGCTTAAACGCAATTGGAGGCATTTATAAGAAGGAATCATATTTTTTTTAAACATCGTCAAAGTCCTTACACTGTTTATTGGCATTTATCAATGCAAGCATCAGTAAACAACGTCAACTATTAAAAAAGCCTTATCAGGTAAATTATAAAATGACATTTTGTGGTAAAGAAGTTATCATGCCCGTTTGTATTGTGATGTAAAATATCCTGCATTAGGAATAAACACTATGTATTAAGTTCGCCAAGGCTCGCAAAATATACATTGTTGTTTCCTTATGCAGGATATTTACCATCCAAAACCACACTTGCATGATAACCAATAGTTATCTCTTATTTTTTACGTATACAACGTAATTCATCACATTAACTAAGCCAGACAGTAAGGAAGCTTCTTCAGTGTGAACAAATATCGCTTTTCTTTTGCACTTCTAAGTTCCCTTCAAAACTTCAATTAAATTAGGTTTAGAAAACGCAAAAAAACTTTAACCGGATAGCCAAGGAAATGAGCCTCCTTTCATGATAAGGCCCCGATGTAGAAAGCTGAGATAACTACGTTCAATTCGTCCCCAGACATGCCCCCTCCTGTATCTGTGCATCATGTTGCTTCAGTGAGCTATTGTTCTCAAGCCCTTATCTCCTCTTCTACTCCAGGTTATCTCCGGCCGCGTATCACACACAGAAGTGGACACCTCACAGCAGACGGGGCTCCGGCGTGTTAGGACTCCCTTCAGATATTGACCAACCTCCACTGCCATGTGACTGGGGCCCGGCACTTAGCAGAGAGGGACAAGTCTCATCACCCTCCCCTTCATGCTTCAAACAACACTACACAAACCTGAGACATTGGACCGGCTGGCGACATTCCTGTCTGTGAAACGGACGTCCATCTCACAACAGACGACATTGAACTAGCAGACGACAATACGGTTTCATAAGCGACCACCACTTTCTTACAGACGACACCTGATTAACGTTTAAGACGTTCAGAATTCTTGATTGGGGCTATAATAGCAGTCGATAATGAAATAGAAACTGACTTTAATGAGGCTTTAATAATCTCAAATACAGAATTCAAATCCTGATTGTGCATTTGACTATCCACTGCTGTTGGGGTTGTGCTTGAAGTGAACACTTATAATTGATGGATTGGTGGATATCATCCTGACAGCACATACTATTTCGATGTTTTGACGAATAGCCGTAATTTAGTGATCCTTGGATATTACCTGGACGCATGGACTTTTCCATCGACAGACATAAACAATACATTTGTGGTCTGAGAATTTCCCGTGTCTGATATTATCATCTAAAGCCGACAGTGAGCAGCTGGACAGTCCCAAGGAACCTATTGACCTGAGACTTCACAGACGTGTTCTTGTTGATACTTACATCCTTACTGATCTGGTAACCCTCGGGAATAAGACAGAAGTTTCCCAAATAACGTTCTGTGGATACTAACCTGTTGCTGGATTTTAATTTTATAACTTACGGTGGACTTCTTAACAATACAAACAGTGATTATAGCACATACGGTTGACTGTACGACAACCGGAAACTCATCAAATTCCAATTTAAGTCGACAACCAGGAGATACCCACGAGTTGGTCGGGACAAGCACAATCCGTTGTCCATTGCGTGAAGGATGCAGCCCTATGTCCGGTGTGTATGGACCGTAGCTGTGTGGGTGTTGCTCTCCCCCTACCCCCACCCCCGGGAATGTGAAGGGCAGGCAGCACCCTCCCGGGCCAATACCTCCATCCTATGTCCCGAGAAGTGCGTGTGTACAACCAATCCCCAAGAATTCATGGTGGACTGTTCCGGACAAAATCTTACAGTCGTTCCAAAGAATCTCAGCCGATTTACTACACATTTGTAAGTATTTCCCTTTATTCGTTACAGTCTTACAGTTCTTACAATCTTACAGTCTTACAGTCTTACTTTCCTTTATCCGTTACAAAACTCTTACAGTCGTTCCAAAGAATCTCAACCGATATACTACACATTTGGTAGTACTTTTCCTTTATTCGTTACAGTCTTACAGTCTTACTTTTCCTTTATTCGTTACAAAAATCTTAGAGTCTTTCCAAAGAATCCCAGCCGTTTTACTACACATTTGTAAGTACTTTTCCTTTATTCGTTCATGAGCATCAATGGATCAAGGGTTGTTAAATCTGTAACTATGTGTAGTTTTCAGCAGTAGGCAGATCGAAAACGACATACATGTATAAGGTAATACATTTAGGAGGAAACTTTATTTCACACTAAGCTTGCATGTCTTTTATCTGATGTTGCCACCAATTATGTGGGTAATTTGAAACGGCAATAAGTTTACGAAGTACGTGACACATAATAATTGTCACAACTATAAAAAAGGTTATATAAAACACACCTGAAGCAGTCAACCCAAATGCAACTTATATTCTGTGAAGCCGGATAGCTTGGAAAGTTGCGTGATGTTGCAACAGTGTTATAAATGCAACAACATACTAAATGTGCACCATTATCATGTAAATGTAATTGTGAAATTGTAAGCTTTCGATAATCAAATGTCGTGTGACCTATGAAATAGAAAAAAAATTTTTTTCATATTGAGTTTTTGTCATAAATTCTTATGACAAGCTAAGTTTTAGTAAAGTATTCAAAATCCTCTAGGGAACTCAATGTGGTTTTAAAACATACGTAGGACTTGCAACTTATAAAAAAAATTTGACATATATAAAAAGGTTACGAAAAGTTAATAAATGTATGAATTTTAAAATGCTGAACTTTGACTCATGTTTCCTATTAATTAGATAGTTAGGAGATGTCATTCATGGGAGAACAAGTTTAATTAAAGTTGATACTTCAACAAAATATTTCTAAGGTTACCTTGATACACACTCTAAGTGTTATCATATTTCAAAAAGCAAATAATAAAATGTGAACGAGAACCGAAATGTATCATCGCTGAAGAAGTCTATATGACGTGCTTGTCCATGTGTAATAAGTTGAAATATTTGTGTAATAAGTGTATTTGTCCTATGTATTATACTTGACAACATTCGATACAACATATCCTGTTTTGTCAATGCACGTGTCCACATAGCTTGTAACAGTTCACAAATGTGTCTCGTCGATAACAACTTCAATTTTCCATACTTTTCTCATGCGAGTCATAGATACCGTGATATGAGTATTTTGGTTATTCCGTCATTGTTTTGGAGAAGATAATTATCCCCACCAAAATTTTCTAACAAGTCGAGATTATATCTTAGTCTTTAAGCAGCCTATTTCCCAAGGACGAGAAGATTAAAAGATGTATTATAATCAACTTTGTGCAGGACAAATTAATGTCTTAATCAATAATTTAGTGAGAGCAGGTGTAGCTTTGTCTTGACTCAGGAAACGCCATTACCAAGTTTTATTTTAATCCGGTTTTCTTTTCAGGTCTGTCCATCACTGGTTATACATCACATTTGAGCTATCCTATTCTTAACTTTTTCAGCTTTAACTGCGTAGATAAGCTTTGAAATCACACATGAAAACGTATAGGGACAATGAATTGAACGTTAATTAAGACAAGAGGATATGCTTTCTTGAAAAAGGAAGAAAGTGTGTTTTCTGGAGATGATAAAACCTCAATTAATTTGTTTCCGAAAATTGGATATGTAAAAATCGACTTTATTCATTAAAGGGTCACTTCATGATATTTTTTAGAAATATAAGGTCACTTTGAAATTTGCAAATATACCACATTATCTGATAAAACTGTAAAATATCTAAAATATTCAACTTAAAATGTAATGAAAATAATAAAATCGAAATAAACAAACCACACAAAAACCGGAAAGAAGTAAAATCATTTATAAGTTATCCCAAGTTTCTAAAATTTGAGCTTAGGTTTGTATTTATTTGTAACAAACTTGCTTTTAAATGATACTTCTCCGTCTCAGTCCTCTAAAAAAATGCGCCATCGTGTTTTGCAATTATAGAACAAATATCTCCGAGATTGTCTCCTGGAGGTTCTGTGAACTATGATCTAGTTTGGGGAAAAGGTTTGAATAGGAGGAAACCGGTTTAAATTCTATAAGCACTTAATTCGATGATATTAAGAAATAGTAATTTGCATCACTAAATAGTTTCGTAAGCGAGAGAAATTGTAAATGGTAAACATCATTTTGGTAAACACTCTTATTGAAGTAATATTTTAAAAATTAAATTAAATTAATTTTGCAATATACAACTATTTTTGAAACATAGTTTCTCCTTTCTTTATTCAAATATTAACATTTTCAAATGATGTTAGTGAAAGAGCGATCATGTTGATATTTATTGACGTCAAACAAGTCAAGGTCGTATGCTGAGACCTAGTCTCCACAGAATAACAATAGGTTTGCCATCAATCTCTTCTTTCTGAAAATAAACAAAGACATTCAAAAACTTTAGTATTAGAACTTTCAAGCAGTATCATGTTTCAATTTTTCGAGAACCTTTATCGACAACTATGATTTCATATTTCGTTAACAAGTATCCACAGAATGATAATAGGTATGCGAATTGTCTGTCTTGAAATACGTGAAGACATTAAACACGAATTTGAGTGTACAATCCATCGTGATGAATCGCAGGACATCTGAGTCCAACAGATCTACGTGAAGACATTAAACACGAATTTAAGTGTACAATCCATCGTAATGAATCGCAGGACATCTGAGTCCAACAGATCTACGTGAAGACATTAAACACGAATGTAGGTGTACAATCCATCGTAATGAATCACAGGACATCTGAGTCCAACAGATCTACGTGAAGACATTAAACACGAATGTAGGTGTACAATCCATCGTAATGAATCGCAGGACATCTGAGTCGAACAGATCTACGTGAAGACATTAAACACGAATGTAGGTGTACAATCCATCGTAATGAATCTCAGGACATCTGAGTCCAACAGATCGTGTGACATGAGCTCATCTCCAGAGAATAACACGGGTTTGTCATTGGAAAGGTCGCCTCTCTACGTCTCTGTCAGATCGTCCTGGCAACTTCACAAAGCCGATGCAAATAATTCAATAATCATTGTCTGCATTTATGCCTTCAGTCTATTTTCATTTGACCGACCTACAATTAATTCTATCTATATGTAGTATACACAGCTGGACAGTGTAGTGTTGACAAGGTTTCGTATTCAAGTTGCGGTTTCGGTGTTTAAAGTTGATTTTGTTGATATGCGTTAATTCTCAAGCTGAAGGGATTCTTTTAGCTGGGGTTTATATATTCACCCTAGGAGTAAAATCCTTTGAGTGTTTCAAGTAATGAATTTTACTAAAACGTTTAAATGTTTTCGAATAAACGATAGATTATGATATTCTCTTGCAAATGTCCATGTATATTTTCCCATTAGAGAAATCGACACATTTCTTTTATGTTGAAGCACATGTTCGCTAATTAGGGTATACGTTTGACCTATTACGTGATGTACGATTAAAGTGATACAAAATAACGGTATTGATGTCATGATGTAGGGTTTTTCATTCCACTTCTTTTACTTTGTCTGGTGCACGAACGTCTGGTTAGGATCACATGTACTGATTCATCACAGAAAGCTGTTTTCTCTCGTAAATAGAAGAACACATACAAGTGCACGCCTTTCATTCCCAGGACCAGACAATTGCTCATTCACATAATGCGATCACGTTCATGCTGACCTCAAACAAAGTATAAACAAAATTACATGCGATTGGATTCTGATACGTAACCTTCTGCGACGATGCACAAACAAGTCTTAAGAAAGTTACAAGGGTAACTTTAAATTGTTGCATTACTCAATATAATATTAGCTATTGCTTAAACTTAAAAGGAAAATCATCTGTTTTCAAATAGATAGAACGCCAAAGGCGACTAGTTTTTATATTTTGATAACATGTCTTCCTCGAACGAGTTATTTAGATCATTGTTGCTATAAGTAACCATTCACGATTCACCAACGGAACCATATTCTTTTCTTTGGAGCACGGTGGTGTAGTGGTTAGCGTGCTGGCCCGGGTTCGAATCCCGGTGGAGACACCAAAAATTTGTAACCTGGGCTTAACACTGTGTAGTGTCCTTGGGCAAGGCACTTCATCCACATTGCACTCAGTTCACCCAGCTGTATAAATGGGTACCTGAAAGTACGGACCTATATGGTCGCGCGAGGCGCTTAGTAGCTTGACTCGAAAGTACTATTCATTCAGGGTAATAATATACATTGCATCGCCATGTGTATCGCCGTTGAGCAGTCCTGGACTGGATACTAGGCGTTAAAATTAGTATTATTTATCCTGCAAGTTTTACAGCACAAAGCTCATGACGTTTCGGTTCATTGAGGGTTCCGACCAGACGCCCCTAAAGTCCCCACATCCCAACCCCGGTCCGCCTACATGTACAAACCCAACCCTTTTGACATACAAATTAGATTGATTAATAACATGTAAGAAGGATGACCGACCGCTTCTTATGTACCTCACTGTACCACTTCCAAACTCCTAGTCCTGACCCTTTCAAAATTCCTCGATCCGCCAGTGTAATATATAATTCAGTCAGTCTTCTATACGGCCTTTTCTCTGTACGGGCTGTCTCGGTGGCCTATAAAGCAAAGACGCTTCCTCGGGATAAAGGGATAAAGAAGACAGCACAGCACTGACAATTGCCGGTTATTTCGGGCTTGCAAATCTCAGTAAATAGGCTTTGGTCTGCTTCCCAAACTCATTTGTCATCTATCACAAACACTCCACTAAGATAAAAACTTCATTTAGTTGGCAAATCGTTAATCAATAGATTGAAGCCAAAGTTGGTAATTGGGTAAACCTAAAATTAACAGTTGATATATATCTCTGTTATTTATATGACGTGTGATCAAATCTTTCTGATTTAATTAGTTCTTCATCCCTGTATGGCAGACAGTTGGACTGTAATAGCACTGTAAATGGACTTGTATCTGTTCCCAAGTTGTCCATCTGGCGCAATCCTCTCTTCCTTCGCTGTTCCCCAAATAGAAGGCTTATCTGCAGACCGCGTCGCTCCAGATTATTCTATCTCAAACAACAGGAAATCGCTTGTTATCTTCTTGACATGCACACTTGTGAAGTCAGCTATATTTACTCATTACTTATCTCGGCGTCGTTTAATATTTTAGTGTTACTGTAAAACATTGGCTCATGTTTGTTAGTAAATTATGAATGAACGACTGGGTTTCTAATAATGAGAATCGTAATCTTTTGTTACATGTATATGTGTAACATAAATGTCTACTATCGCGCATCCAAATCATTTACTTTTATTTCTGTTGGAACACATTCTTCTTTATGGTTATCGTATGTGAAAAACTGGTGACAATTAACGACCGATGTCTTTTTTCATATATATTCTCTTTTATACCTTTTACTTAAAGGATTTTAAAACCCCATTCCGAAATATTTGAAGTTAAAATATATTGTTTTGATCAAACAACTCATCCTGCAACATCGCCGAGCTAAAAAAAATTTCTCTTTCGTCAAACTTACTGCATCACTTTTCCCGAGCGAGAACCGAAGAATCCCGAACTTTAATGAGCACAAGAACCAGTGACGTAATAGTAGCCTGACGAATCCAGAGGCGTGTAGTTGTTTACATACAAGCGAAGGGAAAGTTATTTGGCGTGAGTTTACAAAGACGTCGTTGGACCTAATAAACGATGATGATAAAACTATATCAACACAGACCTATTCACTAATAGGTAAGGAGCATATTCGATTGAAGATCATATTCTATTACATAGGTTTTTATCATCTAAATCTAATATCATAGCACTGTGTCAATGAGTGGCCGTGCTCAAAGAGCGAAATCGGAATTACTAGTAGACCTCAACGAACACACGGCAAGTGTTATCAGCATTTACTATTTTTTAAGAACTTTTGATAATTGATTTTTGAGCTAATGTAAGGTGGCGAAGTTTCCAAGTGACACATAAAGACACCTAAAACAAAGTCTAAATATTTGAATCGGCCCCCCGGCTGGTCGTCACGCCGTTGTGTCGTTGACAGCACAATTTTGTTTAACGAAAATGTAAAAAACCTGTCAATTTTTTTAAACTTTAACTGATAAAACTGGCAACATCTTCAAGAGAAACTTACAAACAAGGCGTCAAAACAACTTTGTATGCCATGACAATCAAGCAATATAGAGTTAGGACAACATTTGTTCCTTTTGATGGGTATTTCAATCACGTCGCCAGTATCAAGAACGATAACTCTAAACGGCTCTTTTGTTTACTACTTTTACTACTTTACATGTTCCCAGAGCTGATTGACTAGGTTGGTTGGATTTTTTTCTTTCTTATATATATAAGATTTACTTGTTATGAGATTCAATTACACCTGCAATATCTCAGAATTAATCTCAATACAATAAATTACAATGTGAACAATGCTATGTGTTTGATCTTTTAAGACTAGTTTATCAAATATCATGATGATAAACATTGATGACAATGAAATACAAGAAGGTAAATAAAAAGCAATGTAGAATTACGCTGTTTATTTAAAAAAATGAAAACAAAATTATGATAATTTTTTATGATAATTTATTTTATATTATATGACAAAAAAAACCCCATCAAATCACATAAATTACAGGAATTTGTAAAACATCATTGACAAAGGGCTATTTTGTAGGTTTTCGCAATTTTCTGTATTTGGGCAAATGACATTATTTCAATAGTAAAGTTTATGGGCCAATAGTTTTCATCCAATGTGCAAAGTGATCCATGGCCCTTGTCTTACCTAATCCCTGTTTTATGCATTTATATTTGTTGATCATTTAATTATTGCTTACAAATACTGATTCATTCCCAAAATATTGAAAAAAATATAATCACACAACATCAATTCATTTATAATATGCAAACATCTAGCAGATCACTTAGATATTGTTTAAAATAATTACTGTAACATAGATGTGCAAAATCCATTATTTTGCAAAATATTGCTGATATGTGAGAGTTCTAAAATTTGGAATCGTTTTCACTATGAAATAATTTTAAAAAACTGTCTGAAAATGAGTACTTATATTCCAAGTTACTGCAAGACGTTCAATTATATCCAAAAGACATCAAGGTTATTGTTTCCTTATCTAGAGGTGTTATTCAACTGATCTCAAAGTTCCGGTTCTATAAATAGACTGGATTACGAAGTAATAATATAAACCTAAAACAAATTGATAGCCAGTTTGACTTCGATTTTTTGTATTTGGAAATATCGAATCATTCTCCAAAAAATAAACACAGAATGTCTATCGATTGCAGGCATGAATTGACGACGATCAAACACACATTTATCTTCAGCTAAAATTATTAAACTTAGTCAACAATACGTTTAATGTCTTTGAATGTCTATGTTGTGAGTATTTTATGTATATCTAAACCAAAGTATCGACCAAAATCGTGTTTGTTAACAGCTTTGACATCGTTCTACCCAGGCTTTGCACTGCAGCGCATCATGCCCGGCCGAGACTGACGGGCTACTATTACGTCACATTACGGAAGATACCGAGAGCTGCCGATCTTTTTGCATATCGGCAAGTCGGATTTGCCGGGCGGTGTACAAATGTTAGCGCAGGATTGCAAATTTGACGTAAAATCATGACGGCTTGTGTTTACCGGTAAAACACACAATACTTATGAAGTTAATTGACTTAAAATGGGGTTTTGAAATCCTTTAAGCGAAGGAATTTAATATCGTGAGTGTTTATTTATTTGTAATAAGAAAAGTAGTGATATGTACATATTCGGTATCATTCTTAGGTTAAGTTAAACGATATTTACCATTAATGCACGTTAATCATCACAATACTTTTTTGAAACTATACTGAACCATATTTAGAAACGTTACCTTTAAAAACAATAAAACAAGCCTGTTTACTGGAATGTGAAGGTGACATTAGGCCGAGTTATTTATCAAGTTGCCATAAAGTTGAATCTACAAACTTGCTCTAAAATATTCATAAATGTTGTAATTGTTAACAGTTTTAAGCGCAATAGATTAACATTCGTTAGTATAAAGTATGTTTATTTGTAAGCTCCACTATAATAAAAGATCAAATGAAGCCATAAATTCAACTCATTAGGCACCATTACACAGTAAAAATGTTGATTTTTAATCGAATGAAGAGTGTATAGGTTTGACCATGGACGCAAAGGAATGATAATCAGGCAGCATAACGTAATCAACCACGTTTATGTTCATGTAAGAATTTCTTTCAAGGTTGTCCCCAGACCAAAATATAATCGTCAGGTCCTTACTGCCTGCACACTAAGCACAAACAAAAGAAAAAGCCTTAAAGAATAACATTTGTCCCACGACAGATTAAAGTTAATCGTAAGTTCGCTTCAAAGGAAATCATAAGATACACTTCAAGAGCTTGCTGAACGGTAACTGTTTTACTTATTAACCCTATGGAACCTGTTTTCTCTCTCTAAGGTTTTATATTTGTGAACAAATGTTCCTTCAATTTTATTTCAAACACGTTAGTTGCTATTAAACATTTTGAAATAATTGACATGTTTGAAGTAAACGCTTTGAGGCGGATCCCCGTTTTATCAATTGCTTACCGTTAAATAATTCGAAAAAACAATAAATCTTTCATTCTTTTGTTATTCTAATATATTTAGAAATATAATTGCAAACTTATATTCTAGTGTTATGGTCATCACAGTCTCAGTAAACCTAGCCTCAATGTTATCCGTTTCAATCCTATACTGAGTCTAGATAGGCTTAGTAGAGGGTCGCGTCAGACGACCTTTCTGCGACCTATGCCCCTCCAACGTTATACGTGCGAAGGCAGACTATTGTGGCTTGGTTAGCTGAGTTCTGATTGGTCAATTCGATACGAGGGCTGACGCCACCCTCTACTAGGCCTTTCTAGACTCAGTATAGGAGTGAAACGGATTATTTTGAGGCTAGGTTTACTGTGGTCATCACGAATTGGTCGTAAATAGAAATCTGTATGTGAAGGTAAGAACAGTTCAACAGAACAACGGCAAATGTATTGGGTCAATTAGCCCTAATTTTGTAGCAGAAATTGCATGAAACTAAAAATGAATACATGTACATGTAGGTCAACTAATTTGAAGGAGAACAATCTTTTCTTGAAGCTCAAAATCTGTTGGACTGCGACTTTTTGTGTGACGTGGAATCACTTTATTTTTTAAGATCGCCTGTCTTACGTCATGGCCTAGGGTGGTTCTATATAAATCTTCCTATATCCATATCTCTGTTTCTCTGTAAATAGGTTGTCCAGTACACAATGCATAAATCTTTTACAATATGAACCACTTACATAATAAGACACAATTTCCATTGTTCTTGATACCATAATCATATTGATTTTCAAGGATCCAGATACAACATTGAACTTGTGTCATATTAAAAGTGACATGTTCCAACTCTCCCTGAAACACCAGCCAGATTCCTATCCACCGGTATTTAACGAAGTAGCTGTTTGTGTTCTCCAGCCAGATTCCTATCCACCGGTATTTAACGAAGTAGCTGGTTGTGTACTCCAGCCAGATTCCTATCCACCGGTATTTAACGAAGTAGCTGTTTGTGTTTTCCAGCCAGATTCCTATCCACCGGTATTTAACGAAGTAGCTGTTTGTGTTCTCCAGCCAGATTCCTATCCACCGGTATTTAACGAAGTAGCTGTTTGTGTACACCAGTCAGATTCCTATCCACCGGTATTTAACGAAGTAGCTGTTTGTGTTCTCCAGCCAGATTCCTATCCACCGGTATTTAACGAAGTAGCTGTTTGTGTTCTCCAGCCAGATTCCTATCCACCGGTATTTAACGAAGTAGCTGTTTGTGTTCTCCAGCCAGATTCCTATCCACCGGTATTTAACGAAGTAGCTGTTTGTGTACTCCAGTCAGATTCCTATCCACCGGTATTTAACGAAGTAGCTGTTTGTGTTCTCCAGCCAGATTCCTATCCACCGGTATTTAACGAAGTAGCTGTTTGTGTTCTCCAGCCAGATTCCTATCCACCGGTATTTAACGAAGTAGCTGTTTGTGTTCTCCAGCCAGATTCCTATCCACCGGTATTTAACGAAGTAGCTGTTTGTGTTCTCCAGCCAGATTCCTATCCACCGGTATTTAACGAAGTAGCTGTTTGTGTACTCCAGTCAGATTCCTATCCACCGGTATTTAACGAAGTAGCTGTTTGTGTACACCAGTCAGATTCCTATACACCGGTATTTAACGAAGTAGCTGTTTGTGTACTCCAGCATTTAAATGCAGACACTCTGCAAAAATAGCAAAGACGTTAATAATTGACCCGCTCTGGCGGACCCTTGTTAATATGACAAGTACTTCTAATGCCTGTGATTACGTTCAGTTTTACAGTGTATTAAGTACAGACGTTCTAATGGTTAGGATAGCTTTCAATAGTTTTGCCCGATTCTGGTAAAATGTCTCTACATATCTCTCTCTTCACCCAAGGCTGTCAGCCCTTGTCTAGCTGAACGTTAATTACCTGTTTGCTAAGTCTGTGTCACGTGTGAAGTATCTCTAGAATGGTTAAAGTGTTAATACTTTCACAAGTAGGAGCTTTCTCCTAAGATGTTGTCAGGATAGTGTAAGTTGAATGTTAGTAGCGAAAACTTTCTTTTTCATAAAGATTGAACTTGATAACGATTTTATGTTTTTTTTAACATAATCCATATGAGCTCACTGAAACAGCTGTGAATGAACATTGATCGTGACCGTTACTCATTGGTAAGAAACATTTTTTCTCACTTACAAAAAAACCATAGACCTTTGTAGCAGCAGCATAGTCATTTGGTTTTAAAATTTTAAAATCATTATTTTTCAACTGCAAAGTATAAATGTTTAAGTTTCGAGTAGTTGTATATATTGTTTTGGTCATATCATATCATATAATCATCCACATTTTGGAAACTGATCAAAACACGATTACTTCATTACTTACTACTTACTTAGTGTCTAGTATCCACTTCAAATGCTACTTGCAAAATATGCAGGAATGATAACCTTTTATCAGCGAAATTACTGCATTAACACCTCATCCTTAATGTGTCTATAGAGCCATAACCTATATCATAAAACCTATTGAAAATGAGATTGAAAACACGCCGATGTAATGTGCTTTCAAATTATTGCCATATTTGCATCCATTACGTCAAAAAGAGATGATATGCGCTTATAAACGACACGATGATAACGCAAGTGTATTAAAGCCGTCTGAGGAGTCATATCTAAATAGCCTGCAGAACTCCCGCGATACTGTCCAATTATTTCATGTCAGGTATGGAAACAGATTAAAAGATATAGAAAAGTTATTGTCATTTCAGAGGAAATATCATGGGATTTTTTTTGCATATCGTCGCTGTCGTGATTGACTAGATCTGGAGTGCTATAATTAAGTTCAAATCTATCAAGCGAAGATATCGGAATGTGTTTTCATTTATCAAAGTCACAGACGTACATTCTCATTTAAACGGCACTTCATAAATCGTAAACACAATTTAAGTATTGAAGTTTGTCTTCTGAAGTTGAAGTCGTAAGCATAAGTCATCAAAATATATCTTTTATTTTGTAGACAAAATAGAAATTTTGAATTGTTTAAAATGTGCAGTAAAAAGTTGCCATAATGCATTAAGTTGTATCAGGTGGTATTCTGATGAATGAGTAATATGATGATAGTGCTCCATGTTTGGCTATTTCATGCAGACAATCAATATCGATTTAAAGACATATCAAATTATTTATGATTCTAAGTGTCTTTAAGTCGGCTTTTAAAGTCGTCTCGTTGAGCCACTACTCGGGTGCAGATCTATCTTCTCCAGATAAAGAGCAGTGAAATATTAATGATCAATAAATGTTCAGAGAAGTTACTCTGCACAATGCTCCTCTTCTCACATTGAACGTCTTAAACTTCGGTGGCACGTTGTCCTTTGCAAGATGTCAAGTCAGGCAATGGTTCGCCAGAAGAACCAATAGTTGCTTGAAGATTAAACAGTCGTACAATAACCTGACTACTTTCAATTTCCTCTTATTGTCTCATGTATAACCAGCTCATAAAATGACGTCATTGTAATCATAACGCCAATATCAGAATGGATTGGTGTTTGTTTCTAGATTTTTCTTCTCAAATAACAGCATTATATCCTACATACATGTCCACGATATGAGGTTTTTGTTTACAGGATTTTGTAAAGCTTCGAAGATTAAACTGTATCAGGATTGCACAAGATAAAATCAATTGTTTCTAAATGTCACGTTACCCCCTTTATTGTGTAGTAGAATAGTAAGTCAAAAACACGATGTGCTAAGCAAGGTAATACATACATGTTAGTTATTTGTTTAACTTGTACTATTTTGGTTATAAGTTCTAAATACTAAGTACTCACATTTACCCTTGATTTGATATAAGTTTTGAGCGCACCAGTCGCCTTTAGATGTAATTAATTACATGTTTTTACGTTTTATTGTTGTAAGTCGCTGCTTAGGTGTTAATTGATAGTATAGTTAAATATGCCCCTATCCATCATTTGTTCATCTGCTTGAAATCGACACAAGAAACTGTGCCTAAAAGTGGCATATCATGAATAAAGAAGTTTTCATCCATATATGTTTCCTTATTATGACCTAAAGAAGCGTTTCTTCTTAGTCGGAGTCAGGTATTATAGCTATATTCTCAATGGTTTAAATGGGATTATGTTTTGCCTCATACAAACATGAGTCTATGAAATGAGATATTTATCCTTAATGTATTGTTTTTGTTTTATCTATAAGATTCTAAGTTTTATCTATAAGATTCTAAGTTTTATCATTGCATGATAAAACACTTAATCTACGAAAATGGTGTCCCTATAGTTCAATGCAATGACACCTAGAAACAAAATTCTTCTTCATTAGTCCACCTGCGACGAATGTAAATGTAATCTGATGAAGATATAAGTAAGAGGGTTTTCTAAGTTGAATATCCAGTTTCCAATCATATGTTGGGTGAATAGATTATGATTCTAGCATTGCCAATACCATCAGAAATAAAATGTTAGAATAGAGGCAAGATGTTTGGATGCAAACGGCCAGCAGTACAGTTCTGTATAAATCAACTTTCCTTCACAGTGTCATGTTATTACAAGACAGCCATGCAATTATCAGCAGATCACCAGCCATTCTTTTGTCGAAGGGTTTTCTATAAAAGTCTCTTCTATATGATGATAAATACCAGTGACTCAGACGAGGGATTACTTTTGATGCCGCATGTCTGGAGGAAGGTTGTACCAATAGCACGGAATAAAGGTTTCGGAGTCAAAGTTATATATTTATTATATAAAGATTGGACTTTCAGTTGAATCTGCTTTCCTTGAATATGTTTCACCAATGAATAATAAACTGAAGGATTGATGGGAACATTATTGTCAAACATTTCCTCTAAAATCATACGTTTAATTTTGTACAAAGGATGGTTTTTAACTTTTGTTGAGCAACTGTACTAGAATCTAGTTTAATCTTTGGTCTAGTTAGGTCAATATATTTATCCATAGATAAGGGTGGACAGACCTTTTTCGTCAAATGTAACTGGACGGGAGTGCGGTATAAGTCAGATATACCCCTACTTCCCTCAGTGCATCACTCAATACACCGCCTGTTTGAATTGTGAAGAAGTGTGGGTATATCCTTACGTATTCGTATATTTATTTTTCATGACCCAAACTTGTTGAAGGAGAAAGTGTATACTCCTAAACGTTTTGAGTTTAACAATGAAGAAGTTGTCACTCAGAAAAACCTGTTGTACCTATGCATATTACTTCGAATGGCTGTTTGCCAAGATATATCATAAGTTGACTAAGGATGAATTTTTATCATATAAAAGAATTTAATTTTATCAATATTTATAACATATGAACTTTGACACTTACCCTCTAAATAATATTCAACAGCATAAGTTTCCATAATCTATGTTAATTGAGAATAATGTGTTGCACATAATGGTTATTATCATATTATTGGTTTGTGTGAATCTATCATTCCCAAACCACAAAGGAATTTTTAAAAGACTTTTATCATAATAAGAGTTGTACGTCTGTATTTACAAGTCTCTGTGGCCAAACGCAACTCAATGATTTCTTTTTTTGTTAAAATAACGGGACAGCTAAATATTTCTCGCTTTGTATTTATTCCCATGTGTCCCAAGACAGTCATACCACATATTGTTTAATCAATAAGAAGAATGAACTAATATTGTAACTTTTATAATATCATACCGATGTTCCTTCTATTCTATTCATTTTGTGTTACCATAGCCTCGGATATGAAACATTTAGGCTATTGGCTGTTTTCACATTCATCGTACATTGTTGAGTAAATGTCGCTACTTTGTGCCAGATTGAAATTACTCTTTTATATAATTTGATTCACAGTGGATCTCGGCCAAATTCTCCATTAAACATAAAGTTTGGGGTAGAGCTGCGAAAACCAACAGCAAGTTTAATGAATCTAGAGTCCAGTTTTTCAAATCCCAAAACTTCACAACCATGGTGGAGTCGAGGCATATCATCGTATCAAAAACATCTAAGGTACAATCAATTGGGAGTTTAAAATCTGGGCCTTTTTCCAGAAAAGCGAACATGGCTTCCATTGCATTTTCTAATAAAGCTTTTATACCTGTCAATGACCTACAATTCCTATGAAATGTCAATCCAATACAATGTAGAGGCATCTACTATTATAATTTGTTTATCCCAAAACAAAAGGAGTTCGCCTTTTTCGATGTCAACCTCCCTCCCCTCCAATTTTTTTTTCTATCTTAGATCTATGGCACGTTTACATTTATACATATTTGCAGTAGTCTGAATGAAATAATTCATGCCTTGTTTTTTCAAAATATCTTCTTTTAATGTAGGTAGTGGTAAAATATAAAATACTGATAATTATCCCTACAATGTTTAAGGTGTTGTTAATATGTACAAAAAGTCTAGATTATTGATTTCACATAGAATGTTTCATATTAGTTGATAAACACTTGTGTCATTTCGATTTTAAGAAAACAAACACTAAAACAATTCTTTGAACGATTATTTGACTCTTGTTCTTATCAGTTTTAGATTATGACACCAAAAACTAGAAATATTTGTAATTGTAAATCATACAAATGAATTCAACCAAATCGTGTATTTTTTGCCTGGCACTTTACTTGTATAATATGACACACAATATATATTGTTCTTGATTTAATAATGATAATGCTAGAGGATTCACATACAAAATTGAATTGTGTCTCCCCCAAAAAGATTACTTTTCTCAAAATAGCAAAAACGTTAATAATTAACCCGCCCTGGCCACAAAAACAGTACTTCAAATGCATGTGATTATGCTCAGTTTTGTAGTGTATTTGGTACAGGCCTTCCAATGCATGGTGAGGAATGCTATCAATTGCTTACCGATTCTGGTAAAATGTCTCTACATATCTCTCACTTCACCCATGACTGTCAGCCTCTCTCCAGCTCAGCGTTATTTACCTGCTTGCTAAGTTTGTGTTAATTGTCAAATATATCTAGAAGTGTTAAAGTACTAATACTTTGGCAAGTAGGAGCTATCTCCTAAGATGTTGATAGTGTAAGAAGTTTAGTATTTACTATCTTTGGAGAAGTACAAAACTTTGGAAAGGTTGCAGGTACAAACTGATAAAGGTCAAAGTCCCAACAGGGTCACGAGTTTAGCATGGTGTAACAAAAATGCTTTAATTCAAGTATTAACACTTTTATTCATTACATTACTGTTATCCTCAATGAAACATGTTCATTGATCGTGTGATCTTGAATGTCAAAAGTTAATGTCACGATAAAATGACTATTTTGCTGAGGCCTGTAGAAGGCGGAACAGGGTAAGGCACCCCCCCCCCCCCCCCCCCCACACACACACACACACACTTTCGGGCTGCTCTGCTTTAATATCGATTTAAACTGCAAAACATAAATGTCTTAGTTTCGAGTAATTGTTTGTGCGTTTTTTGTCCATCCATAATAACCATCCGTATTTTGAACATCCATTTTCAAAAGCGATCACTTTCTTTTGCCTGGCAATTATCTAGTAAACACTTCAGTGCTACTTGCGAATCTGAAAACACGTTTCAGAACCGTTTTTCAGCGAAATCACTGCATTAACACCTTATCATTAATGTGTCTTTACGACAATCATTTATATAATAAAAATCAAAATGAGATTGATGATTCGCTGATGTAATGTGTTTTTAAAGTATTGCCATATTTGCATCCATTACGTCAAAAAGAGATCGCATGGCGCATATAAACGACACGATGATAACGCAAGTGTATTAAAACTGTCTGAGGACTTTTATATAAATAGCCTGCAGAACAGTTACTCCCGAGAAACTGTCCAATTATTTCATGTCAGGTATGAAAGACGATTAGAAGATATAAAAACGGCATGTCATTTCAGAGGAGATATTATGGGAGGCTGTTTCTGACTTTTCCAATCATCCCTTTCCTATATAAAGCCGTTTTCGTGATTGACAAGATCCGGAGTCTTGGGTGATGGAACTAAATTCAAATCTATCAACCAAAATAATCCGATTTTTTTTAAAGTCATAGTCGTATATGTTCATTTATAAGAAATTCCAGAAATCGTAAACACTTTAAGTATTTTGCTTTGTCGTTTTGAGTTGATATTGGTGAAATAAGTCATGAAACACATATCTATTATTTTGTTCTAACATATATATGATGTAAACTTATTCCCCATGATATAAAAGGGCGGTATTTTGATGAATGAGTTCTAAGGTGAAAATGACTGTTGAGTTATATCATGCAGACAATTTATATCGATTTAAAGACATAGTTGATTATAAATGATTACAAGTGTCTTTACGTCGGCTTGTAAAGTCGTTTCATTCAGCAGTTATTCGGATGCAGATCTATCCTCTTTGGTTATAGAGCAATGAAGTATTACTAATCAATAATCGCCAGTGAAGTTCCGATGAAGTTTCATATGGAACTCTTATGCCCCTATTTCACTACGAGAGGAATTCTCACGAATCGCCACGATAGAGAAATATTTCACATTCGTGAACATTCGTAGACAATTCGTGATTTATTCTTGTGATTCGTAATGAATTCGTGATTGATTCGGCAATATTCTTACAATTCGTGGCATTCGTGAACATTTTTTTGTTTGTCAAAAGATTTTCCCGAATCAACTACGAATTTTGTTATCGTAGTTGTCTCGTAAACTATTCGTAGTTAATTCGGGTCATTCGTAACAAATTCGTAACGAGTTCTTGGAAATTCGTGGTTGATATTTTTGATGGTCTCTCCCCGAATTATTTACGAATTTTCTACGAAACAGTCACGAATTATCGTAATCTATTCCTACATCATTTGTGATATCGTATCATATTCGTGAAAATTCGTAGTATATTCGTAGTTATATCATACAATTCGTACATAATTCGTAAGCAATTCGTATTGGTTTCGTAGTGTTTTAGCATGAAATGCTACGAATTTTCGTAAACGTTTCGTACAAGTGAAATTGCAGTTCACGAATGTTGCCGAATATTCACGAATTTTTACAATCACCTATTCGTGGCGATTCGTGAGAATTCCTCTCGTAGTGAAATAGGGGCATTAGACGTGGTGGCGCGTTCTCCTGTGCAGAGTTCATTTTTTCTTAGAAAGTCAGGACAAAGAACTTTACCTGTGACTGTGTTGTCCCTATAGCTCAATGCAATGAACACTCTACTCCCTTGTAAGAAGAATGCAAATCATACCTGATTATAATAGAAGGAAGAGTTTTCGTCAGTTTTCAAATCCTCTTTTTGATGGATAGATTATGTTACGGAACAACATTATGAACATCAACCATCATAACAGAAGATATTTAATCTCAAGTTTCTCATAAAAACACAAATGGAAGAGCGATAGAATAGAGACAGTTTGGTTGGCTGCAAAGGGCTAGCAGTATAATTCTTTATAATCCAGATTTTCTGTACATTTTACTACGAGACAGCCATGCTTTTATCATCAGATCACCAGCCATCTATTTATCAAATGCTTTTGTGGAAAGGCTATTCGAAGATAAAGACCACTGACTCAGGCAAATAATTCCTTTTGATGCTGTCTGCCTGCAGGGAGATTTTGCCAATCACATGGAGAAAAAGTTAAGAGGTTAAAAGTGGTATATTACTTATATGAAGGTCTGAACCTTGTTAGAAGATGCTGCTCTTGTGGTTTTTGGATCACCTATGGATCCTCACCGAGAGATTGATGGTGTAATTGTTCTCATCCAATAAAAAGTTTGAGCCACAGGATGGTTTTGAGCATTTTTTGAGCAGTCAAATGTTTACCCTGCCTATGTTTGCCCAGGTTCATGCAGATCAATAGAGGAGGGAAATATGGACAACTTATATAAAACATTACGTAAAGATTAATCGCTAAAAACTCGTGCACAAATAATGACAGTTTGAGGAGTCTGTTCCACTTCAACCTTAATTCGAAACCAGTTTGCATCAGTGCCGCAATACCTCGCGCAATACATGGCTTTGTTTACAATTATCAATTTTTTCTCTAAGACGACATAATAGGCAATCACGAGAGCTCAATGCCATTTTCAAGAACTACTGTACAAGGCAAAACAACAGTGAAAATGAGCTCCTAACTGTTCTGATAAATTTACACAAAGAGGGACAATTGTAAGCTGATGTTTCTTCCATATAGTTATGGTAATTTTGTTGTTTGACTCCCATTACGACTAATAAAACTCGTAACCAAGATAAAGGCAACTTACATTCCTTCTCAAAACACGTTACTTTACGAAGGTATGCATTAAACAAATCCTGAACATACCCGTGGTATTGTGAATTGTGCCTGAGGGTACAACTACAATCGTGTTTCAGTTTTGATTTATAAATTGTTGAACGGAGTGATTTGCTTTTGAAAGTCCCTGACATTGGAAAACTGTTGAGACTTTTACAGAAATCCTCCTTTAACTTTACTCTGAAACTGAAAGGCAATTTTTAACATTTCTTTACGAGGATGTACCCATTCAACTGCAAGCAACTGCTTGTGAAGCACGCTTTATATTTTTCAGTGGAGGTGTAATCTGCACGCGCAAAAACAAGATGCGCGTGGTTCTGATTATTGCGAGGTTATTGACTTTTGACAAGTACTAACAAGTATTGACGTGTTTTTCTAGATAATGAAAATCTCTCGTTTTTAATTGCAGACGTTAGTATAGTTATACTAGCCTAGTCATATCATACATTAGCCAAGAACAAACTTTTATCATATAAAAGCGTATTAAGTAATTCACCAACACATATTACACATAATAAATAAACAACTTTATCAACGCTTAAATGATATTTAATACCATCATATTCCATCATCTATTTCAAGTGTGACTAATGTGTTGCACAGACTAATGTAAATAATCTTATAAGGTTGTGTGAATCTATCATTCCCAAACCACGAAGGACACTTTATCAGACCCTTTATCATATTAAGAGTGGTTCTTCGACAATTACAGTTATGTCTCTGTTGTCAAGGCAACTCGATGATTTATTTATTTGTGAAAACAACAGGACGGGTGAATATATTTCACTCTGTATCTATTCCCATGTGTCCATAAAGTAATATTACATTGTTAAAACAAGGACTATTGATAATAGTGTAACTATCATATTGATGTTCTTTATATCCTATCTAGTGCTCCTACATGTACTATTGTCTCGGTTAATCAATATGAGGCATATAATCTGTTTTCATATTTATCACATTTTCGTCATGTAACTTTGTTTTGTTTTCTAAGTTAAGTTTAGAGGAGTGATATACGAATCATTTCAGGATTAATCAATTTATTGTCAGTTGGTTTTTATCACATTTAACGATAACACCAATTCTTAGGATTCCGCCAACAATCTGTATTGTTCTTGGCGAGGGGTTTTATGTTCCACAATTTCTTGTTGACAAAATTCAGCGAAGACGACTGATTCTATCAAAGCCAAATTTGAAATTCGTGTACACCATTGTTGAGGAGAAGCGACAATAAGCTTTTAGGCCCATTTGGCCCATCCATAAATGGTCAATATTTAGAAAGTATATTTTCTTCAAAATGCACTGATCGACTTGAAATCCTTTTTAAAAGATTTGCAATAACATATGCAGCAAAAAAATAAATCATGACTTATTCGCAGGTCACGTGGTTAGGCCGCCATCTTGATTTAAAGCAATTTGTACAAAAATCCCACCTCTTGCACATTTGAGAAATCACCACTCGGCTACTATTGGTACCAGAAATCTGAAACGTAAACCTAATATAACTTAGACCTTGGTCTATAGACAGTTTGTTACGTACGTTTTAAATTTAAAATAGTTTGTGTGGAGGAGTTCTTCAAAATTTGCACATTTTGCAATATTCAAGTACAGATAAGTTGATGATTTTTGCTTGAGAGTGAGACATGAGCAAGGTCTTTGAAATAAATAATAAAAGCGCTCACGAACAATCATTTCAAAATATTACTTTCATATATGTGCATTAACATTGGAATACGGGCCTTTATATATTATCAATTTTACTTTCGTTTTGAATGTTTATGATAAGATTATGTTTGAAACAGACAGAGTATTTAGCATTGTATAATATACCATCAGACAGCCAAGGAATATAGAACCTTAGAAAATTTATGTTAATTATCATTGAATGCTAGCTGTGAACTATTGTCAATTCTACTTTCGTCTGAAAAGTATTTGATAAAGGTTGCAGATAAAGTTATGTCAATTTAGCTTTCATATTGATTACAGAACAAAAACCACGTACGTAATGAATTTTAAAAAACGTTATGAGCTAAACCATTAAAACAATATTGCTTTCGGTATGACTGAAGGAAACACATGTTTTAGAAATAAGGGTCAATAAGTTAATCTGAAATGTTAACTTGATTTCACTAAATTACATTATCTAGATATATATACAATTATTACATTAACTTGATATATATACAATTATTTATACATTTGACTATTTAAAAATGTTTTGACATAACATCATTTATGTTTTCTCATTTTAAAGTGTTTCATATAAGCACAATGATTTAATCACAATAGCGACCAAGAGCAGTTTTTGCGTGGATGGTATTTATATATGTCTGTTTAAGAGAGGTCTTACCGAGAAGTGGTTTTGAAATTAATTCATCTGAAACGGACCAGTTTTTCATGCTGCTGCTCACTACTTCATGTTGAATTTCTGCTGAAAGTAAATAAACTTAAATCATAGACTAAATGTTCATTTGAATATCGGAGAGCAATGAAGAAACATCTTTATTTTCTTAAAAATCATAACATTGGCAAACATACCATTGTAGATACATTTCACTTTATTTTCAACCTTAGTGTACACATGATAACATTGATGAAATCGTTGACAAGAGTTTTGCTTGATCATTGTAATTGAATTGAAATAACGCCACAGCCTCGTTGCTACAGCTATCTGAATTAGCTTTGTACGCAATCAATGTTAAGAATTAATTTACTTTATAAATACTAACCGGACAGATTTTCTTCCATGAGTGCCTTTTTTTTCATATTTAACCCATTTTTTCTTAAATAACATAGATGAGATTGAGGAAACATCTTTTTATAACACTTCAATTACTAATTAAATGATGAATTTTTATTGTCACTAAATAACATTAATTTTATGAATATACAGTGATTAATACAAGTTCATTGATGACACTTTTTGACATGAAGTCGGACAAGATGTTGAATTCATTTAGATCCTACTTGCCTCTTATTAAACTACTAGGCTGTAAGTGCTTTCTTCCGGGGATCGAATCCAGATATATGGAAAAAACTTTTGCAGACCCACATGAATAAATCAAAGCTTTGATCGTACAGATATTTGGTGACATGACTATAAACTGACACGAATTAGTTTTTCACTATGCGATTGGCTGTGCAGTGTGCCGTATACATTGTCACTTACCTGTCTATAGTAGATTTCTATATTGCAAAACAAATATGAATTTCTTTTTGCCGTTAGTGTGAATGTTTTCTTATATTTGGATTACATATTTATGGATTCAGTAATTATCCATGTCATATGCCTGTAAGTACATGTATTTCATATCTTGTTTTTAAAGAAATGAGACGAAAATAAACTATTGTCTGTCTAGTTGTTTCTGCGACCATATTTTCATTTTATGTTTTTATTTGTATGGCACATTTATGTAAACAGCATGAACAAGTCAACATATTTTGTAACTAAAATGCATAAAGGTAGTCTACCTGAATGATATTTCAGTTATGTGATGTCAGGTTCGAAGCGTGACTAAAAAGAATACTTCTAAATTATCTTTGTCTCATGTTCCAAGGAATTGCAAAACTTGTTCTGATATTTCTAATTATGTCTTCTTTAAGCATAAAATGTTTACTCTTTTTTATAATCATTTGAACTTAAGATATTCTAACATCATTCAAAGTGTATATATGTTTACAAGGAAGTACTATCAGCATAAAACTTGTACTCGTTTTTATAATAATTTGAACTTAAGACGTTCTAACATCATTCAAAGTGTATATATGTTTACAAGAAAGTACATCGATTCTTTTCAAACAAAGTAGCGAAACCTTTTAGTGTTGTAATTGTAAATTCCCTTAATGTTCAGAAAGAGTCTGGTAATGCAAGAAGTATATTGAGGGCGTCATAAGTGGCCATATGGTAGGACCGCTGAGACATGTCTTCAATAGTTACTTAGATAATATTTCAGAAATTACCTAGCTTACGTTGTTTTTGTACAGCTAACCAAATGTGCAGTATGTGACGCACAACATTGGACTCACAACATTGGATTCGGTATCGGACATCTGAACATAAGAACTAACATATAAGAGTGAGAAAACACTGCTATTTTTAAATTGAAAACAACATTTGACAAAATTAATATCAAATTTAGATATCGTCATATTTCAACACTACCCAAAATCAACTTTTATTTATGAAAGGCTGTTTACATAGCGTTTTGCTTATTCAGTCTATTGTTTAAACGTTGCTGGTAATATTATGATTTTATGACTCATCTCTTGAGATCCTTTGTAGATATATTAATCGTTATTAATTCAAAACGTTAACTTGAACATGACAAAATCGGAAAAATGAATGTCTTCAATACAACAACAGTTTTTTACAGTTTAAAAGGACGAAACTTGTTAATGTACGGCTGTCATTATAACAATTTCCATAAAAACAAGTACAATAATGAAGGTTATAACATTTTTCGATTAGTAACATGTTGACTGAGACTGTTGACAGTGTGCAAATGTAAAATTGTAAAATGTTACCTATCCCCGGTAGACGTACAGAAAGCGGTGTCTAATTTAACATTACCACACCCACTTTGTAAGTCTAGAAAAAACATTTTGATTTATTGACGAACAAAAATTGCGTACCTTACTTCAGACGTACTACCAGGAGTATAACTATAGACACTATTTTGTCCCTGTAGCCTGATGTCACATATAGAGAATACTACACGAGGTCTCATTAGATACGAATTATACGAAACGAGTGTCCTTCCGGCGGTATCTGACCGAGCGAAAGCGAGGTCAGATACCACAGGAAGGTCACGAGTTTCGTATAATTCGTATCTAATGAGACCGAGTTTGGTATTTTATTTATTACACACGTTTAGAATAGACACATTTGTTAATAATCCTCATTTTCGTGTATGGCATCAAGGAAACAATTCCGAAAACCCGAAACCGGTTTCAATAACCGAATGCGTAATAATCGACGTTCGTGATGTGACCAGTCTATTTGCGCAGTCGCTCATTTAAACCTGCGAAGAAAGAAAATAGTTTCCAGTTTCGATTAAATCAACCAAAATTAGAATGTCAAAAAAGGCTAATTCATCGATGATGAGTTTTGATTAACGATTAATTAATGATTGATATGGAAAGTGTGGAATGTAAACATTCAGAGTCAGAGTCGAATCTGTCAACGCTCTTCTCTCGGTCGGTTCGCCATGTTCTTGAAAGCGTCAAGGCTGACGTGTGTCGTTGTGGCTGGGCTAGCGGATATACATTGGCTCTGTTGAAAACGGATTACTTACCAACGGGTAATGTAATGGAAGATCTTTAATTTGAAACAAACACCATTTCGAACTTTTCTAGGAACTTCAAATGAAACGATAGAATCGATATGGATGATAATCACGGAGAGTGACGGGGACCCGACATGTCAACGGGAAGGGCAAGGTCATTGCCTTTGTAGCTACAGCGTGTTTGGGGATTCCCAATTTCCCTGTGATGTGTTCCTGACTCAGTGACTGCATTTTAAAGTTGTTTATTCTCAGTGCTTGTCACATTTGATAGCATTTGGCTTGATCTACCCACATGTTATCACTGACAAACCGTGCATAATGCGATGTCCGGGTGTTGAATTTACGGTTGACATTGTAATGTAAGTAAAAATATTAATGCATTCGCTGATCTGTTAATTTTTCATGAAATCGATTTTGCACACTTATGAAATCGTATGTTTTCTAAGTATCTGTCTATGTATCAACTCTTTTTAAGTATATAAAGCCATAAACTTGAAGAAATGAAATGTTTGTTATTAATTCGAAAAAAGTTCCGTTTTAGTTGACCCTAAATGAGAGGTCATTGGTTAACCAATCAAATCTGTGGAATGCGAGGTCATGTTGATACGACACAGGTCAACGCAATACGACACACGTGTGTCGTACGAGATTAGTATGCCATCACTTGTACGTTACCTACGTGTGTAATAAACATGTGTATCCAAATATAACTGTGAATTTTTACTTTTTAATAATTGGGGCTCACAACGTTGTTTAAGTTTTATAATAGGGTATACTTTTTCTTGTACTTATGTTTATTTCCATAGGTTACATGTAGGCCATCGGCCCTTGGTACACATTTCAATGGTCCACAGACTTACGATATTGGGTCGCGTAGATAATATACATTGCAACACGCTTCATTAATTCGACATTCGTATTGGATAACAACATATTGAATTTGTGGATAGAAGGATGGACAAAGTACTTCAGTGGTATAAATTGTTTCCTAACATTAACGTAGGCAGTACATACAAGCATGAAGTGGTATTCACTTTCAATATTATCATTATTGCAAACATTACAGACTCTTAGGTTTCTAGGAATATTATAATACCTTCCCGTTTCGATGTTTACACTATGAGAACTACAACGAAAACGAGCCAAAGTTATTCTAAACTTATCAAGATCTAATGTTAATAGATATGGTTCAATGGTGAAAACAGTTTAAACTGAGAATACGAAAACATTTTAAAACTAATCCTCAAGGCGGATTGCCAATTCTGTTCATAAGTGGCCTTCAACCTAAATTCAAATTCTGCCAGGAAATATGTAGGAAAATCGACATTTTGGGCTTCCCAGATATAGCCAAAACCATATGAATAAAATAAAGATTTAATTTTAAATGCCCAGTTATTCTTACCACGTGAGGCCTCCAAATACAACATATTATAACCTTTCCTCGGGAATCTGGAGTTTGGCATATTCAGCAATTTGCACCAATACTGTAAGCAACGTTTGATCACTGAAATATAGAGAGCATATCTTCCACACTCACCGCGAACGCAGTGATCGGCGGTAGAAGATTTCACACCTAAAAATAGCTTACATGCCAATAAATGAACTGACTCTATTTCGTTGATATTATCCAGTCAGACCCATAAATTATAACAGAATAGGAAGAACTATAGAATCAAATATCTTAAAAAACACCTTATAATCTATTGGTTTATCATTATTGAGAGACCTTAGAACACAAAATAAAACCTTCTTAGCCTGCAGAGAAATATTAGCAAGATGTTTACTCCAACTTTAACTCCTTGAAAAGGTAACCCCTAAATACTTATAAAACGGAACACATTCAAGGGTATACTTAAAAAACAAGATGTTGATATTTGGCAGGCTTCCTTGTGAAATGAAGTTGGAAAGTTAAAAGGAAACAAATTGCGCACTTATCACTAGTACAAAAACACTTCCATTGTTGAAAATTTTGTAAAATATTTCATGTTTAGAGATCATCGTCGTATTTTATCCAAATTTAGATGTGGTATTTTACCCTTGTTTATTGAAACCGGCAAATATGCCTAGCCGCCGGTTCCTCTTTTACAAAGGCATTGTAAATATTGTATTTAAATGTACATATGATTGAAGATGAATTCCATTTCTTAATGATCATGTAATCTTTTTGATGATTTGCGTTTTATTCTGTTTGAAGCTGCTTTTAAACGTAATGATGCTTTTATGACTTAAATGATAATGAAAAGTTTGTTTTTCTAATGAATGAAAGCACTTTGCAAAATATTTCAGCTTCTTTGATTTTACATATGTTTAATAGAAGAGAGCTGTTATTGATCTGATTGGGTTAGATATTTTATATTCAAAAACATGTATTTATTAACAGTAAAAGGTGTTCTTTTAGTGTCTCATAAGCCATTTGTGGCTCGACGCAATGTTTTATAATGTGTATCATGTTTTGTATATAAATGTAATGATGCGTGTGACACTTTAATAAAAACTCTACAACTACTACTACTGTGTATTTTATTGTAGGTCGCTGAAACTATTTGGTGTTATTCAAACGTAGCTAAACTTCCAAAGCAGATAACGAATTATTTGAAATAAACAAGGAGGAGAGGGGTCAAACTTTCGTTTTATTCATAATGAGAAAAACAATGCAATTTAGAAAATCAGAATATTATGATTAGACCATAACCTACTACAGTTAACGCTGTTTAAGATCTCGACAGATAAAATGCGGTCGTTAGAGTTTAGAGGTCTTTTAACTATGTAGTCTGCTCTTGATATGTTTATAATTATCTTAAGAAACATGCATATACTACATAGCACAGTAGTTTTCGAATGTAAAGCTGGATTACATTTAAGCTAATGTCAGATATTTGCTAACATCCACATGTTATTGGCGTAAATACATTGGCGAAAATACTCAATTTGACCTCAATCATCCATGCCACGATAGTCGTTTATGAGTGTTATACCATGGACAATTATTATGTTGTGCACAAGACAATTCACCGTAATGTGTCCGAACGGTTTAAGGGATCACAGTTACAGCAGTATTTCTACACTAATTTGTCTGATTCAATCAATAGCTTTTTTGTAAGTAGCTGTGTTTTAGTGTTTTTATCCGGAAGCTGGTCTTAAAATAGCAGTTGCATTAACAAGTAAGCAGCGAAAGGAGCTTCTGGTGCATAGGGTCTAGTAAGCTAGTTTATAGCTTCACTTTAATGATGTTATTTAGTACATGTTAGCTGCATGCAAGCTGATGCTCTAAACTAAATGTCAAGTCTGGAAAATTGTTGGAAATCATGATTAAAGTTTCTGAGATTACTGATTGAACTTGTAGGCATCTCGAAATAAACAATCTCAAGAAATCTATTATTATTGCATATAAGTTTAAATCAACACTCCCGTTCAGCGAGTCCAAATTATAGGGCAGTCTCAGTCTCCCTAAATAGTTTATTGGCGGATATTCCAATTAACAAATACAAATTCCATAACATGATTATTGACTTGAGGACAGTTGCTGACGTTTTGTTGAATTTGTATAAATTTGTGTAAATTTGAACATAAGCTAACATAAGCTGAATCGTCGTAATACGATTAAATTAAAATCCTTAGCCAACAAGTAGGTTTTGCATGATGCCGTATTTTTTAATCAGTCCGTATTTATGTAGTGTAATATCACAACAAGATGTCTTCATTGTTTGGTATAATCGAATTAAATAACAAAAATAAAACATCTGTAAGTCGGTGTTAACTCATTTGCTTCGACTGTGATGCAAGAAATCTGAAAATCTTTTTTTCCCCCTCGTGTAATAATTGAACGAATCCAGGCAGAATGAATTTGTTCCTGGTACAAATGTCCTCAGTGAAATAGTGCAGTGTATTGTTATTTTGAAATATTCCTATACAAAAAAGAATAGATTGCTGAGTCAAAAGCGCATTTGCTATTCCATGTCTGAAGACCTAAATAAGAAAAAGCCCCAGACCAAAGACTGTCCAGGTAGTTTTTGCCAGATATAATATACAACATGACGGGAGAAGCAAACAAATGTGTTTTGTCGAATTGGGAAATATTAAAATACACAGTTTTGATAATTCCAATAATGGTTTTAATATTTTGTTAAATGAAGAGAGAGACCTTACTGTTTTAAGAAATATCAGCCTTTATGGTGTCATAAGTTCGCGTGTAACGCTGCCCTTAGATATTGTCAATATTTCCTAAAACAAGCTTATTTACCAATACAACATAAAATAACATTTATTGGTTTAAAAATGAATGTCATGATAACCATGCGAGGTTCGATAGAGGCTTGTGACACAAGACCCTGCATGTGTAGACCTCGACTAAGAAATAAAAATTATACATCATATAATATTTAATAACATACCAAGAAACTTTTATATTAGGGTATTCGTCTTGCTATACAGCTACATACTAAAAGTTTGTTCACCTGCTTGTGTTCTTAGTGCAAATATTATGTAATTTTGGTTTCGTTTTGACGTTCATAAAATAACTCCAGGACCACTTACAGAAGATCATCAATTGTCCATGTATAAAATAACCATTCCCATATTTCGGGATCGTCTTGTCACTGGTGTTGAATGTCGATAATTTGCATTCTTAAATAGATAGATGGGGTCATATATGTGAAATTCGGACATTCTTAAATTTCGATTAAAATCATCCACGTAAACATTGTAGGAAAAAAATCAGCACAGTTACGTTGCATTAGCGCAAAGGAACCCATATGAATAAGATCTAAAGCTGTTTATGACTTATGAAGGATTTTGTAGAGCAAAATAGAAATCAGTGTTTTCGAAATTTTGACCCCTGGTCACTTCAATGATCTGTCAAATTTGTTACAGCTATCTGCTACGTAGGACAAACGAATATGTCAACGCAAACTGAATCCTTACTTATGCAGTGAAATTTCATCATTGTCGGTTTCATTTTACAATTATATGATGTCTAAAAGACGTTACAAATTACATGATATTTGCACTAGAATACGAAGGTAAATGAACACACTTAAGGTACACAGCTGTACTTAGTGTAAGATCAATTGTGGATCTACACTACAATCTCAAAAACATTACAAAAAATCATCCTTGAGAATATTGTTAAAACATTTTTCTATCAGTATAGGTATATCATGGTATTTTTTTGCCTCATAATGGCAAATATAGGGTCTGTGAAGTTAGCTGCCAGTTCCCAGTTCCCAGTTCCTTATTCAAAATGTGAAGTTGGCTGCCAGTTCCCAGTTCCCAGTTCACTATTCAAATTGTGAAGTTAGCTGCCAGTTCCCAGTTCCCAGTTCACTATTCAAATTGTGAAGTTAGCTGCCAGTTCCCAGTTCCCAGTTCACTATTCGAATTTTTGCTGACTCAATATACAGGTTTAGGTCACCCCTAATTCTGTACCTAATCAAAGTGTAATATACGCACGTACATGTATACACAGGGCTATTACAGATCTGCAAGGTGCTAGCTGCCAGTTCACTATTCAAAGTGTGAAGTTGGCTGCCAGTTCACTATTCAGCTTTAACCTCGCTCACACCCGTTTCAAGATAGATATGTTCATTATTCAATTAGCATATATAAGGTATAGATCAAGTCTACTTCTGTACATAATCAAAGTGTAATATACGCACGCACATTTTTGTACAGGGCTATTACATATCTGCAACGTGCTAGCTGCCAGTTCCCTATTCAAAGTGTGAAGTTGGCTGCCAGTTCACTATTCAGCTTTAACCTCGCTCACATCCGTTTTAAGATAGATATGTTTATAATTGAATTAGCATATATTAGGTATACATCAAGTCTACTTCTGTACCTAATCAAAGTGTAATATACGCACGCACATTTATACACAGAACTATAACACATCTGCAACGTGATAGCTGCCAGTTTCCTATTCAAAGTGTGAAGTTGGCTGCCAGTTCACTATTCAGCTTTAACCTCGCTCATACCCGTTTCAAGATAGATATGTTCATCATTCAATTAGCATATATTAGGTAAAGATCAAGTCTACTTCTGTACATAATCAAAGTGTAATATACGCACGCACATTTTGTACAAACGTATTACATATCTGCAACGTGCTAGCTGCCAGTTCCCTATTCAAAATGTGAAGTTGGCTGCCAGTTCACTATTCAGCTTTAACCTCGCTGACACCCGTTTCAAGATAGATATGTTCATCATTCAATTAGCATATATTAGGTATACATCAAGTCTACTTCTGTACATAATCAAAGTGTAATATACGCACGCACATTTTTGTACAGGGCAATTACATATCGGCAACGTGATAGCTGCCAGTTCCCTATTCAAAGTGTGAAGTTGGCTGCCAGTTCACTATTCAGCTTTAACCTCGCTCACACCCGTTTCAAGATAGATATGTTCATCATTCAATAAGCATATATTAGGTATAGATCAAGTCTACTTCTGTACATAATCAAAGTGTAATATACGCACGCACATTTTTGTACAGGGCTATTACATATCGGCAACGTGCTAGCTGCCAGTTACCTATTGAAAGTGTGAAGCTTGCTGCCATTTCACTATTCAGCTTTAACCTCGCTCACACCCGTTTCAAGATAAATATGTTCATTATTCAATTGGCATATATTAGGTATACATCAAGTCTACTTCTGTACATAATCAAAGTGTAATATACGCACGCACATTTTTTTACAGGGCTATTACATATCTGCAACGTGATAGCTGCCAGTTCCCTATTCAAATTGTGAAGTTGGCTGCCAGTTCACTATTCAGCTTTAACCTCGCTCACACCCGTTTCAAGATAGATATGTTCATCATTCAATTAGCATATATAAGGTATAGATCAATTCTTCCTCTGTACATAATCAAAGTGTAATATACGCACGCACATTTTTGTACAGGGCTATTACATATCGGCAACGTGCTAGCTGCCAGTTCCCTATTCAAAGAGTGAAGTTGGCTGCCAGTTCACTATTCAGCTTTAACCTCGCTCATACCCGTTTCAAGATAGATATGTTCATCATTCAATTAGCATATATTAGGTATACATCAGGTTTACTTCTGTACCTAATCAAAGTGTAATATACGCACGTTCAATTTTGGACAGAGCTATTACATATCTGCAACGTGCTAGCTGCCAGTTCCCTATTCAAAGTGTGAAGTTGGCTGCCAGTTCATTATTCAGCTTTAACCTCGCTCACACCCGTTTCAAGATAGATATGTTCATCATTCAATTAGCATATATTAGGTATAGATCAAGTTTACTTCTGTAAATAATCAAAGTGTAATATACGCACGTTCAATTTTGGACAGAGCTATTACATATCTGCAACGTGCTAGCTGCCAGTTCCCTATTCAAAGTGTGAAGTTGGCTGCCAGTTCATTATTCAACTTTAACCTGCTCACACCCGTTTCAAAATAGATATGTTCATCATTCAATTAGCATATATTAGGTATACATCAAGTTTACTTCTGTACCTAATCAAAGTGTAATATACGCACGTTCAATTTTGGACAGAGCTATTACATATCGGCAACGTGCTAGCTGCCAGTTCCCTATTCAAAGAGTGAAGTTGGCTGCCAGTTCACTATTCAGCTTTAACCTCGCTCATACCCGTTTCAAGATAGATATGTTCATCATTCAATTAGCATATATTAGGTATACATCAGGTTTACTTCTGTACCTAATCAAAGTGTAATATACGCACGTTCAATTTTGGACAGAGCTATTACATATCTGCAACGTGCTAGCTGCCAGTTCCCTATTCAAAGTGTGAAGTTGGCTGCCAGTTCATTATTCAGCTTTAACCTCGCTCACACCCGTTTCAAGATAGATATGTTCATCATTCAATTAGCATATATTAGGTATAGATCAAGTTTACTTCTGTAAATAATCAAAGTGTAATATACGCACGTTCAATTTTGGACAGAGCTATTACATATCTGCAACGTGCTAGCTGCCAGTTCCCTATTCAAAGTGTGAAGTTGGCTGCCAGTTCATTATTCAACTTTAACCTGCTCACACCCGTTTCAAAATAGATATGTTCATCATTCAATTAGCATATATTAGGTATACATCAAGTTTACTTCTGTACCTAATCAAAGTGTAATATACGCACGTTCAATTTTGGACAGAGCTATTACATATCGGCAACGTGCTAGCTGCCAGTTCCCTATTCAAAGTGTGAAGTTGGCTGCCAGTTCACTATTCAGCTTTAACCTCGCTCATACCCGTTTCAAGATAGATATGTTCATCATTCAATTAGCATATATTAGGTATACATCAAGTTTACTTCTGTACCTAATCAAAGTGTAATATACGCACGTTCAATTTTGGACAGAGCTATTACATATCTGCAACGTGCTAGCTGCCAGTTCCCTATTCAAAGTGTGAAGTTGGCTGCCAGTTCACAATTCAGCTTTAACCTCGCTCACACCCGTTTCAAGATAGATATGTTCATCATTCAATTAGCATATATTAGGTATAGATCAAGTTTACTTCTGTAAATAATCAAAGTGTAATATACGCACGTTCAATTTTGGACAGAGCTATTACAAATCTGCAACGTGCTAGCTGCCAGTTCCCTATTCAAAGTGTGAAGTTGGCTGCCAGTTCATTATTCAACTTTAACCTGCTCACACCCGTTTCAAAATAGATATGTTCATCATTCAATTAGCATATATTAGGTATACATCAAGTTTACTTCTGTACCTAATCAAAGTGTAATATACGCACGTTCAATTTTGGACAGAGCTATTACATATCGGCAACGTGCTAGCTGCCAGTTCCCTATTCAAAGTGTGAAGTTGGCTGCCAGTTCACTATTCAGCTTTAACCTCGCTCATACCCGTTTCAAGATAGATATGTTCATCATTCAATTAGCATATATTAGGTATACATCAAGTTTACTTCTGTACCTAATCAAAGTGTAATATACGCACGTTCAATTTTGGACAGAGCTATTACATATCTGCAACGTGCTAGCTGCCAGTTCCCTATTCAAAGTGTGAAGTTGGCTGCCAGTTCACTATTCAGCTTTAACCTCGCTCACACCCGTTTCAAGATAGATATGTTCATCATTCAATTAGCATATATTAGGTATAGATCAAGTCGACTTCTATACATAATCAAAGTGTAATATACGCACGTACATTTTTGTACAAACGTATTACATATATGCAACGTGCTAGCTGCCAGTTCCCTATTCAAAGTGTGAAGTTGGCTGCCAGTTCACTATTCAGCTTTAACCTCGCTCATACCCGTTTCAAGATAGATATGTTCATCATTCAATTAGCATATATTAGGTATACATCAAGTTTACTTCTGTAAATAATCAAAGTGTAATATACGCACGTTCAATTTTGGACAGAGCTATTACATATCTGCAAGGTGCAAGCTGCCAGTTCACTATTCAAAGTGTGAAGTTGGCTGCCAGTTCATTATTCAGCTTTAACCTCGCTCACACCCGTTTCAAGATAGATATGTTCATCATTCAATTAGCATATATTAGGTATAGATCAAGTCGACTTCTATACATAATCAAAGTGTAATATACGCACGTACATTTTTGTACAAACGTATTACATATTTGCAACGTGCTAGCTGCCAGTTCCCTATTCAAAGTGTGAAGTTGGCTGCCAGTTCACTATTCAGCTTTAACCTCGCTCATACCCGTTTCAAGATAGATATGTTCATCATTCAATTAGCATATATTAGGTATACATCAAGTTTACTTCTGTAAATAATCAAAGTGTAATATACGCACGTTCAATTTTGGACAGAGCTATTACATATCGGCAACGTGCTAGCTGCCAGTTCCCTATTCAAAGTGTGAAGTTGGCTGCCAGTTCACTATTCAGCTTTAACCTCGCTCATACCCGTTTCAAGATAGATATGTTCATCATTCAATTAGCATATATTAGGTATACATCAAGTTTACTTCTGTACCTAATCAAAGTGTAATATACGCACGTTCAATTTTGGACAGAGCTATTACATATCTGCAACGTGCTAGCTGCCAGTTCCCTATTCAAAGTGTGAAGTTGGCTGCCAGTTCACTATTCAGCTTTAACCTCGCTCACACCCGTTTCAAGATAGATATGTTCATCATTCAATTAGCATATATTAGGTATAGATCAAGTCGACTTCTATACATAATCAAAGTGTAATATACGCACGTACATTTTTGTACAAACGTATTACATATATGCAACGTGCTAGCTGCCAGTTCCCTATTCAAAGTGTGAAGTTGGCTGCCAGTTCACTATTCAGCTTTAACCTCGCTCATACCCGTTTCAAGATAGATATGTTCATCATTCAATTAGCATATATTAGGTATACATCAAGTTTACTTCTGTAAATAATCAAAGTGTAATATACGCACGTTCAATTTTGGACAGAGCTATTACATATCTGCAAGGTGCAAGCTGCCAGTTCACTATTCAAAGTGTGAAGTTGGCTGCCAGTTCATTATTCAGCTTTAACCTCGCTCACACCCGTTTCAAGATAGATATGTTCATCATTCAATTAGCATATATTAGGTATAGATCAAGTCGACTTCTATACATAATCAAAGTGTAATATACGCACGTACATTTTTGTACAAACGTATTACATATATGCAACGTGCTAGCTGCCAGTTCCCTATTCAAAGTGTGAAGTTGGCTGCCAGTTCACTATTCAGCTTTAACCTCGCTCATACCCGTTTCAAGATAGATATGTTCATCATTCAATTAGCATATATTAGGTATACATCAAGTTTACTTCTGTAAATAATCAAAGTGTAATATACGCACGTTCAATTTTGGACAGAGCTATTACATATCTGCAACGTGCTAGCTGCCAGTTCCCTATTCAAAGTGTGAAGTTGGCTGCCAGTTCATTATTCAGCTTTAACCTCGCTCACACCCGTTTCAAGATAGATATGTTCATCATTCAATTAGCATATATTAGGTATAGATCAAGTCGACTTCTATACATAATCAAAGTGTAATATACGCACGTACATTTTTGTACAAACGTATTACATATATGCAACGTGCTAGCTGCCAGTTCCCTATTCAAAGTGTGAAGTTGGCTGCCAGTTCACTATTCAGCTTTAACCTCGCTCACACCCGTTTCAAGATAGATATGTTCATCATTCAATTAGCATATATTAGGTATAGATCAAGTCTACTTCTATACATAATCAAAGTGTAACATACGCACGTTCATTTTTGTTGAGAGCTATTACATATCTGTAACGTGCTATCTGCCAGTTCCTCATTCAAAGTGTGAAGCTTGCTACCAGTTCCCGATTCAAGTTTTACCTCGCTCACACCCGTTTTCAACATATATATGTTCATCATTGAATAAGCATATATTAGGTATAGATCATCATCATAATTTGTCCTGTTTCTAGGTCACGTTCTTTTGTTTTGCAAACTTGGCGAACAGTGTCAACGGCAGAGGATTGATTGCATTGACACGACTTGCTGAGTTAGTGATAGGAATCAGGAGATAGAACTTGGGGAAAGGTAGTTACACGATAACATGTTCGGATTGTGTGCTTATGGAGGGGAAAGCGATGTTTGGGTGGCAATGAAGCAAGTAAACAGTCGAAGCGCAATGTTTATGTTACGGTTGACAGAGGAGGCAACACCACTTGCAACGGCACAGAAGGTGGACAAGTGATAAAGCGAAGGATGGATTTGTGATGGTTAGCAAAACGATAATGCATTTAAAATGTAAAAGAAAACCCGCTTAGATAATATTTTTTCACAAAAATTAACATTTTGTTGAGAATGTAAAATCTGTCGCCACTAAGTCACATGATTGGACAATGTCATGTGACGTTCGAAAGTAGTTCAGTTTCTTTGCACGAGATGGCAACACACATGTGTGTTACAAACTCATTGTTATCTAATGCGTGATCTCACCACGGTTGAGTAATAAAGTTGGTTTATGCCTATCTTATCTTATCTTATATTATTGAACTTGTTTTTTAAGTTAACCTGCTGACATACAATAGCTCAAAGCTGTAAAAAGGATATTAAACCTATTTTTGTCAAAAGATCCCTTAGTATCACCTAAATCTGCCATCTTGCTTTACTAGCATTATCAGACACATTTTAGAATGTTTTTCTTTACGAGTTGTGTGCTCTGTTAATATAATTGTTAATTCTTAAACAACTAAACTGTTTACCTCACAAATATGTAATTATAATCTATATCAGGAATGTCCTTTTAAACTTCAATTTGCGATGGGGGATCTAATGGTAACCTTTATAAAAACATAACTTGTTTTGTTAGTTCTTCAACCATAAAGATAACAAATAAGAACTACCCAATGAGCTACCAAGCAAATGACCTTTTTTTATAAAAACAATACTTTTCTTTTATGTGTATCCTCAACAAAATATAAGGACCACAGGGCCACACCCTTAAAACCTATTTTCATCTTCTTCTCCAGAACCATGAGGCCTAGAAAGCTGAAATTGTGTGTACAGACTCCTTGACTAGTGAGGATTATAAATTGTAGCTTTGGTGGCCCTGTTGCCCCTAATAAGGGCCACAGGTGCCAAATCCTAAAATCTATGTTCATCTTCTTCTCTAGAACCATGAGGCCTAGAAAGCTGAAACTTTGTGTACAGACTCCTTGACTAGTGAAGTTTATAAATTGAAGCTTTGGTGACCCTGTTGCCCCTAATATAGGCAACAGGATTTCAAAGCAATTTTCATCTTCTTTTCCTGAAGTATAAGGCCTAGAAAACTCAAATTTGTCGCCTTTATACTTTATTTTAAGATTGTTATTACATTTTACCGCACCTATTTTTATTACATTTTACCGCAATTTTGTTACAATTTACCGCAGTATTACATTTTACCGCGTTTTTATTACAATTTACCGCAGTTATTACATCTTACCGCGTTTATTACATCTTACGTCGTTACAGACCCTGTGACCTCTACAAAGGGGGATCACATTGGCCAGTCCTACACTCTACAGCAGAATTGACGGTGACGCCTGATGAGCTACAGAGCCAATGGCTCTAGTTTTGATGACTGTGTATGATCCACTTGACTGCTGCTGCAGTTTTAAGTTACAAGATTCATTTTGATAATGACTTTGTATGATCCACTTGACTGCTGCTGCAGGTTTATGTTACATGATGCACTTTGATAATGATTTTGTATGAACAACTTGACTGCTGCTGCAGTTTTAAACATCATATAACCACAAACATATGTTCATGTTACTATTTTCTTTTGAATATATGAATGTCTGATTAAATATTTTATAGTGCGTCAAAGGTCGCTACTCAATTATGTTCAGTTGAGTAATTAAAGCCGTTTTTGAATGGCACTTTTGATGGGCAGCTAGATCTGTCTCGCGACAGACCAGTGAATGCATGACTGGTCACACGCCAATTCTGTGACGTCATATACAGAATGATTGCAACGAGCTATATGAATTTATCAGAACGAGATCACCAAATAAAACCCAATAATAGACGATTTTCAGAAAATGTTAACCGCTCAGTTGCATAAGTATCCACATCACTGGTAAATAAACAATTATTTAAGGCGGTATTTCAGTTGATATAATGATGCGCGACTCTATGTAGTCTGTTTATTACGTCACACCCGCGCGAGTTATATGGCCTCTATTCCAGGTAGGTTTTTTACAGCTGGTAATTACGCGGTCTTAATAAAAGGCTAATTAAAGGTGTTTGTTGGACGAATTGGCAAAAAGAAGACCCAGTTCTTATTTAGTTGAACTATATTTGAAAGTAAATCGAAAAGTGATAAAGTCGAGGTTAGCGGTTGTTTAAGTTACAAGATGCATTTTATGATGACTTTGTATGAACAACTTGACTGCTGCTCCAGTTTTAAGTTACAAGATGCATTATTTGATAGGTAATAATATTTTCCTTGTGATGAAACTATCAACATTGGTTTATCCGTTATGATTTATTTTGAGTTTACACAACATTGTAAGCAACATTATGAAATATTCTTGTTGACATAGATCTGAAAGTTTTGAAAGCAGTCAGTTGCATCGTATGTATGGTAAAACCTAGTAATTGGAGGACCACTCATGTTGTCTTGTTTTTTAAAGTGGAAAGCGATGTCAAGGAATAATGAATAGTACACACGAGTTACATTCCCCTGGCCATTGACACTGATATACAGTTTGCCATTGAGCTTAGGTCTGAACGTACGAGTCATTTGGGTTCTTTACATTTGGGTAAAAAAGTATGTAGCCCTTATTTGGAGTTAATGAACTATGTTAAAGTACCAAGAAAAGATTGCAGTTTACTAAAGCTCTAGATCACAACGTAAGCATAGCATTGCAAAAAGGTTTGGCTCAGTGATTTTGTAACCATATATATCAGTGGCTGAGGTCACAAGGTAAGGGAAATTTCTTTTTTCTCTTTGATAAAATTTTTGAATATTTCAAATTCAATTATGATACTAGTTGATAACAAAGCCGCACAGAATTATGGTACTCCTGGGAATTTATTTTAGATGATGACATCTATTGTATTTATTATTGCTGTTTGAGGTATTGAAAGCAGTTTTATATATTGCATCAAAAGTGGTCAATTAAAGTATCAGAAGGAAACTTAATAAATTATATCAAGTTGAATAGTCCCTTTAACATATGCATGTCCATGAAAGTGTTTAAAAGCTGGTAATAATATTCATGATGCAAATGATAATGTGTTATTTTCTTATAATGTATATGGGATTTTACATCTTTAGTATTAGGCATGAATAAATAACACAATTGCAAGAAAATGAATATTGTTTTTTATTATTCCAATCAAGTTTGATATGTCCTGAATAACCTTGAGTTGTAACAGGATCATCAATGTACTGTAAACAAAAACATTGCTACTGAAATGTTTACAGAATGGTTAAATAAGTTCTTGTTTATTGTTGTGTTCAAGTGGCTTACAGGAAAGTGGCTTCTCTAAAGATTTGGTAGTCTTCCTACTCAATTGAGGAATGATCTAAAGTGCAGGATGATCCTGTGGTCATACTAAGGTTGAACACATTGTCCACAGCCTAAAGCAAAATTGAATATGAAGCCCGATGAGCTACAGATCAAGTGGTTCTCTCTTTTTTGCGGTTTTCATGAAAAAATGACTTAAACAATACCTGAATGACAAATTCCATTGCAGAGAACGGATTTATTTAATGTCATTTCCATGGAAACCTGAAATAAATCAATGACTCGATGACAAATTCCTTTGTTTCATTCGTCTACTTTCATTTACTTATCAATCGTGATATCTAGATGTGTCTTTGAGGGTTAGACTAAAGAATGAATTGTATATGAATTATAATGAATTACCTGTTCAGGATAAATTCTTAAATATACATCTTAGCTTCGCCAACTTTCTACACATGTCATTCATGATCCCTACATGTAGGTCACTCACCAAATGTAATTTGTTCTTTTCACATCTAGAATCTTCATGATTAAAACAATCAATCTTAAAACAAAGTTCAACCATTATTCCAAGATGTAGCTTTTCAATGGTAAGATCTTAGTTTTGTGGTTTAAGTGGATATATGACTTATCTTAAAGATTGTATACTCCATTATTATACAACTTATATACAACATTACCAAGCATTTATCATTGTTTTAACAAAATAGGTACAGGGGTATGTGATCTCTGCCAACTTCTACAGTTTCAAATTCACGCTGTGCAAACAAGTATCAGTTAAATAACATTCATACTGTAATTCAAAATATTTGTCCAAAACATAACCTCTTGAGAAGCATGTCCAGATCTGCATTGAAATTTTGAAAAATGATTCGTCAGAGACTCCTTTTCATTAACATGAGAATAATTTTAGAAATCATCCAACAGAAATGTTTTAAGGAACTGAAAATAAGTCTAGTATGGCAATGATTACCAAGGTTGATTATCGAACTGACACACCAAATAGGAAGCTGAAACAGGGGTCCAGGATAAGATTCAAAACGCTTAAAATAGTCCTGTGCACAAATGTACGTACATTACGTATATTGCACTTTGATTAGGTACATACTACAGAAGACTTGACCTAAGACCTAAAATATACATATTATATGATCTAAATACCTTTCTTAACACAGATGGTAGCGAGTTCTTTAGCTGAATAGGAACTGGCATCTAGCAAAAGATTCAGCAATGTAAGAGCTCTGTGCATAAATGTGCACTTTGATTAGGTAAAGAAGTAGACCTGACCTCAACCTAATATATGCTTCCGCAATTAAAAACATATCTTTCAAACGGGTGTTGGCAAAGTTTAAATTGCATCGAGAACTGGCAGTCAGCTTCACACTATGAATAGGGAACTGGCAGCTAGCACGTTGAAGATATGTAATAGCTCTGTACAAAAATGTGCGTGCGTATATTACACTTTGTAACTGCAATAAATCAGTGTATAAGTGTACGTGAGTATACCTTACTTTTATTAGGTACAGAAGTATAATTGACGTATACCTAATTTATACTTATTCAATGATAAACATATCTTTTATATGGGTATAAGCAAGGTCTAAATTGAATAGTGAACTGGCAGCTATCACGTTGCAGATATGTAATAGCCCTGTACAAAAATGAACATGTGTATATTACACTTTGATTATGTACAGAAGTAGACTGGATGTATACCTAATATATGCTAATTGAATGATGAACATATCTATCTTGAAACGGGTGTGAGCAGGTTAAAGTTGAATAATGAACTGGCAGCCAACTTCACACTTTGAATAGGGAACTGGCAGCTAGCACGTTGCCGATATGTTATGGCTCCGTACAAACATGTACGTGCGTATATTACACTTTGATTAGGTACAGAAGAAGACTTGACCAATACCTTATATATGCTAATTGAATGATGAACATTTCTATCTTGAAACGGGTGTGAGCGAGGTTAAAGCTGAATAGTGAACTGGCAGCCAACTTCACACTTTGAATAGGGAACTGGCAGCTAGCACGTTGCCGATATGTTATGGCTCTGTACAAACATGTACGTGCGTATATTACAGCGTATATTACACTTTGATTAGGTACAGAAGTAGACTTGACCTATACCTTATATATGCTAATTGAATGATGAACATATCTTTCTTAAAACGGATGTGAGGGAGGTTAAAGCTGAATAGTGAACTGGCAGCCAACTTCACACTTTGAATAGGGAACTGGCAGCTAGCACGTTGCCGATATGTTATGGCTCTGTACAAACATGTACGTGCGTATATTACAGCGTATATTACACTTTGATTAGGTACAGAAGTCGACTTGACCTATACCTTATATATGCTAATTGAATGATGAACATTTCTATCTTGAAACGGGTGTGAGCGAGGTTAAAGCTGAATAGTGAACTGGCAGCCAACTTCACACTTTGAATAGGGAACTGGCAGCTAGCACGTTGCAGATATGTTATGGCTCTGTACAAACATGTGCGTGCGTATATTACACTTTGATTAGGTACAGAAGTAGACTTGACCTATACCTTATATATGCTAATTGAATGATGAACATATCTTTCTTAAAACGGATGTGAGGGAGGTTAAAGCTGAATAGTGAACTGGCAGCCAACTTCACACTTTGAATAGGGAACTGGCAGCTAGCACGTTGCATATATATAATACCTTTGTACAAAAATGTACGTGCGTATATTACACTTTGATTAGGTACAGAAGTCGACTTGACCTATACCTTATATATGCTAATTGAAAGATGAACATATCTATCTTGAAACGGGTGTGAGCGAGGTTAAAGCTGAATAATGAACTGGCAGCCAACTTCACATTTTGAATAGGGAACTGGCAGCTAGCACGTTGCCGATATGTAATAGCTCTGTACAAAAATGTATGTGCGTATATTACACTTTGATTAGGTACAGAAGTAGACTTGATCTATACCTAATATATGCTAATTGAATGATGAACATATCTATCTTGAAACGGGTGTGAGCGAGGTTAAAGCTGAATAGTGAACTGGCAGCCAACTTCACACTTTAAATAGGGAACTGGCAGCTATCACGTTGCCGATACGTAATTGCCCTGTAAAAAAATGTGCGTGCGTATATTACACTTTGATTATGTACAGAAGTAGACTTGATGTATACCTAATATATGCTAATTGAATGATGAAGATATCTATCTTAAAACGGGTGTGAGCGAGGTTAAAGCTGAATAGTGAACTGGCAGCCAACTTCACACTTTCAATAGGGAACTGGCAGCTAGCACGTTGCCGATATGTAATAGCCCCATACAAAAATGTGCGTGCGTATATTACACTTTGATTATGTACAGAAGTAGACTTGATGTATACCTAATATATGCCAATTGAATGATGAACATATCTATCTTGAAACGGGTGTGAGCGAGGTTAAAGCTGAATAATGAACTGGCAGCCAACTTCACACTTTCAATAGGGAACTGGCAGCCAGCACGTTGCCGATATGTATTAGCCCTGTACAAAAATGTGCGTGTGTATATTACACTTTGATTATGTACAGAAGTAGACTTGATCTATACCTAATATATGCTAATTGAATGATGAACATATCTATCTTGAAACGGGTGTCAGCGAGGTTAAAGCTGAATAGTGAACTGGCAGCCAACTTCACTCTTTGAATAGGGAACTGGCAGCTAGCACGTTACATATATGTAATAGCTCTGTGTATAAATGTGCGTGCGTATATTACACTTTGATTAGGTACAGTTGTCGACTTGACCTATACCTTATATATGCTAATTGAAAGATGAACATATCTATCTTGAAACGGGTGTGAGCGAGGTTAAAGCTGAATAGTGAACTGGCGGCCAACTTCACACTTTGAATAGGGAACTGGCAGCTATCACGTTGCAGATATGTAATAGCTCTGTACATAAATGTACGTGCGTATATTACACTTTGATTAGGTACAGAAGTAGACTTGATCTATACCTAATATATGCTAACTGAATGATGAACATATCTATCTTGAAACGGGTGTGAGCGAGGTTAAAGCTGAATAGTGAACTGGCAGCCAACTTCACACTTTGAATAGGGAACTGGCAGCTATCACGTTGCCGATATGTAATTGCCCTGTACAAAAATGTGCGTGCGTATATTACACTTTGATTATGTACAGAAGTAGACTTGATGTATACCTAATATATGCTAATTGAATGATGAGCATATCTATCTTGAAACGGGTGTGAGCGAGGTTAAAGCTGAATAGTGAACTGGCAGCCAACTTCACACTTTGAATAGGGAACTGGAAGCTAGCACGTTGCATATATGTAATACGTTTGTACAAAAATGTATGTGCGTATATTACACTTTCATAAGGTACAGAAGTCGACTTGACCAATACCTTATATATGCTAATTGAAAGATGAACATATCTATCTTGAAACGGTAGTGAGCGAGGTTAAAGCTGAATAATGAACTGGCAGCCAACTTCACACTTTGAATAGGGAACTGGCAGCTAGCACGTTGCAGATATGTAATAGCTCTGTACATAAATGTACGTGCGTATATTACACTTTGATTAGGTACAGAAGTAGACTTGATCTATACCTAATATATGCTAATTGAATGATGAACATATCTATCTTGAAACGGGTGTGAGCGAGGTTAAAGCTGAATAGTGAACTGGCAGCCAACTTCACACTTTGAATAGGGAACTGGCAGCTATCACGTTGCCCATATGTAATTGCCCTGTACAAAAATGTGCGTGCGTATATTACACTTTGATTATGTACAGAAGTAGACTTGATGTATACCTAATATATGCTAATTGAATGATGAACATATCTATCTTGAAACGGGTGTCAGCGAGGTTAAAGCTGAATAGTGAACTGGCAGCCAACTTCACATTTTGAATAGGGAACTGGCAGCTAGCACGTTGCAGATATGTAATACGTTTGTACAAAATGTGCGTGCGTATATTACACTTTGATTATGTACAGAAGTAGACTTGATCTATACCTAATATATGCTAATTGAATGATGAACATATCTATCTTGAAACGGGTATGAGCGAGGTTAAAACTGAATAGTGAACTGGCAGCCAACTTCACACTTTGAATAGGGAACTGGCAGCTATCACGTTGCAGATGTGTTATAGTTCTGTGTATAAATGTGCGTGCGTATATTACACTTTGATTAGGTACAGAAGTAGACTTGATGTATACCTAATATATGCTAATTCAATTATAAACATATCTATCTTAAAACGGATGTGAGCGAGGTTAAAGCTGAATAGTGAACTGGCAGCCAACTTCACACTTTGAATAGGGAACTGGCAGCTAGCACGTTGCAGATATGTAATAGCCCTGTACAAAAATGTGCGTGCGTATATTACACTTTGATTATGTACAGAAGTAGACTTGATCTATACCTTATATATGCTAATTGAATAATGAACATATCTATCTTGAAACGGGTGTGAGCGAGGTTAAAGCTGAATAGTGAACTGGCAGCCAACTTCACACTTTGAATAGTGAACTGGCAGCTAGCACCTTGCAGATCTGTAATAGCCCTGTGTATACATGTACGTGCGTATATTACACTTTGATTAGGTACAGAATTAGGGGTGACCTAAACCTGTATATTGAGTCAGCAAAAATTCGAATAGTGAACTGGGAACTGGGAACTGGCAGCTAACTTCACAATTTGAATAGTGAACTGGGAACTGGGAACTGGCAGCTAACTTCACAATTTGAATAGTGAACTGGGAACTGGGAACTGGCAGCTAACTTCACAATTTGAATAGTGAACTGGGAACTGGGAACTGGCAGCTAACTTCACAATTTGAATAGTGAACTGGGAACTGGGAACTGGCAGCCAACTTCACATTTTGGCAAATATACCATTAAAAGTATGATTATATCAAACATATGAGCAGTAGAAAATCATCATCAATTACAAAACCCCCATTTATACAATCCCCAAGAAAGACCATGTTTATAGTCTGTATAAAATAAGTCCAAGTTATTAATTTCATAACTTAATGTTCTTATTTGAACAATCATCCCCAAACCACAACGGACCTTTGAGCAAATTTACAACGATATTTCTCCACTAATCTGTCCCTTAGGCCTGACATTTCACTTGTGAAATAACACAAAGCAGACACATCATCTCTCTATTCATCCACAATGCAGTCAACGCAATATCATATCATATCCTAAAGTCAATATTTTTTTCAGAGATGACTAACTTATTACAGTTTTCATTCCCATACAACTATATCCGTAATTCCCCTCTAGTGTTAGTAGCCAAAACTCTCATATGAAACTCCAACTATGTTATTACTTCTGTAATACGTTGTCATCAGTTAGCGCCTTCAGAGTCATCACATTTAGCCATAAAATCATGTTGCCATGACGCTATGTCACATAAATGTAATGACTTAATCAAATCGACATGTTTTTATCCATATGCTAACTGAAATCTGTTCAAATTGCCTATTTAAAAAAGCAATGATGTCGCTTGATATACAAAGTGTATATTTACGCCATTCTAAAGACATAGTGAAGTATATGAAAACCAGTTGATAAGAAGAGAAATGAGAAAATTCATCATTGATATCTTGTCAGTTTCGGCCGGTTGATGATGTGGAAATCAGAAAACAACTGTTTCTATTTCCCATTGGAATTGTAGGAAGAAATCGGACATTTTCTATTATAGTTTATACAATTTACTTGTTATTTTGACAAATTGACTTCGGACCATTGGTTTTTTTCTGACGTTTCAGTCGTAACCGTTTCTAAAATATAAGTTTCGTTCTTTATCAAGCCTCTCATTTACGATTTACATGTTTCCTAAATGTTCACTTTCATTTACCTCAGAACAAGTTTAAATGATTAATGATAACAATAATAATTTTAATTTAATTATGTGACACATGAATGTATCAGTATGTTAAGATGGCTCTTTGATCGGTTCCATTTTAAGATTTTAATATCTTTTGCAGAGATCTCGGCAGAAACAACCTGAGCAAACTCCCTGGAAACATCTTCAGGAAAATGGAATCCCTTCGGGAACTGTGAGTAGTTTTTGTATAAAATCATAGTCTCGGATTTAAAGGTTGATATGATATAGTGTAGGATTTATTATTTTAATAATAAATAAATTGATTGTAAATTGTAAAAAAAGTAATGAATAGGAAATCAAATATAACCATGAAATTCTCAAGCTTAGAAAATTCGTTGTTGGCGGTCACTAACATTTGAAACCCGTACCTGCTACTGCAAACCTGTTCACAGCTGCTATTGTGTGGCTTCTAGCTAATCAAATTTAACGTTGAAACACGTTAACAAACATGCAAACGGGATTGCAGTGTAGGCTTGGTTCAAGGTTGGACATCGTAATGTTATTGACTATTTATAGCGTGCCTATTTATGTCTTTACCCTTCCTTTTGAAGTACATTTTGTGAAAAGAACATAAATGAAACAAATTGACATATCGTCTATAACAAACGAACGTACAACGTAATATTAAGCCAATACAACATATTATGAGGTTTTAAATAGGTGCTACTTGTCTCTTCTTGTTCTTATTCTTGAAAGGCCTCTAAGGGTATAACATCAGTTTCCCACGCTATTACATGTATGATCATCACAAACCTACTTCATAGGGTACAGATAACAACCGGTCAATGATAATTCACAATGATAATTCACGTGTGTGCAACTGGTCAGTAGATAGACACTGGCATGAATCCCGTGATACATTGACATTAAATAGGAGTTACATAAAGGAACGTGATAATATCTGAAGTGACTATCTCTGATATAGATAAATATATATTATTATATGATAGCTCACTTAAACATAGACAAAATGTACTCTCCTCTGCCTAAATTGTTTGTATATAATACGGACTATAAGCTTTTTGTCTTGTAAGGGCAAGATTTTGATTGAATGAGAAGTTCCGATTAAAAGTCGTGGACAAAATATGTTGTCACCGCAAGGTGTAATCTCAATTACACTGACTCATAACAAATAGTTCAACATAACGTGTATAAAACCTTTTGTGATATTTGTTTTATTAATAATATTAATTAATTATAATCGTTTCCTATCCAAATCAATGTGTGCATGATTCGAATAAGGGAACTCTATAATTATACTGTCGCATTACAGATAGTTCGTCATAACGAATGATTTTTAATGTACTTAAATGAACTAAAGTAAATTCAAGTCCTTATATCGTAGCAGAGATACGATTGAACCATTTGAATAAGAGAAACCCAAACTGTTTAAACATGAACTAACCATTTTGATTTTAACACTCAAGGTTGAATCATATGTGATATATAGTTGTGGAAAGGTACAACACACTGTAAGGTATCTGCATCGGAGTGATTAAAAGGAAAACTGACTATAAACACAAGGGTCATTTGACATAAAAATGTCTGAAGTTGACAAAGCTACAACATATTTACGGTTTGTTGTGATGAGGTTACTCAAACTCATTCAATTGTAAATCTTGAGCCTAGAAAGTTGATAAAGGAATTCAACGCTCTCTGCTTAATTACAATAATTTTTATGTATTTGAAACTTAATTAATCACAGGTAAAATAAATATTGTTTTTCGAAAATGTTAGCTTGATAAAAGCAAACCAAGAAAGTAAATATGAACTAAATATTGGTTATTTGTTTAATCTTATATTCTGAAATATTGCCAACTCATTGTTTTATCATAGTCATTTTCTTATTAAGGATTCAGCCATAAGGCTGAATCCTTATTGTTATTGGCGTGTTTCTTTTTTTTTTCTTTTTTTTTATTATTCCACGATTTTTGTGAACAGGATTCAGACCAAACGGCTGATGCTATCGAAGGCAAATTTCACAGGCTGGTAGACCTTGTTGAGGAACGGCGACAATAAGCTTTTGGGACAATTCGGCCAATACGTTAAAGGTCCAGTTCGATTCCAAAATCGAAAATTTAACATTGATTTTTTTTTCAAAATGCACTTAGAGACCTAATTTTTTTTTTAAAATGTGCGTATTCAAAAATGCTGCAAAAAAAACAAATCATGGATAATTCGTAGGTCACGTGGTTTGGCCGCCATCTTGGATTTAGTGCATTTTTGACCATTGCCGACCCCACCCACCTTTGAAAATCTTCTTCTCTGAAGATACTTGCACTAGAGATCTGAAATTTATACTCAATGTAGCTGAAGCATTGTAGACCTTAGTTTGACTTCTACAAAGTCCTAACAATAATACTTTTCTTGCTGTGATTTTTCAAAGTTGACCAAAATCTAAAAATCGCAAACTTCAAGGGCAGATAACTCAAAAACCAGACCATAGAATTTTATGATTTTTGCATGAGAGTTAGACAGTGGCAAGCCCTTTAAATTAAAAGAATAAAATCGCTCGCGAACAGTCATTTCCGGTCAGGGTCAGAGGTCAAACTTTGCATTTTGGACATGTGGTGTTTTGGTGGGTATGTTTGAAATATCGTATCGAATCAACGGCGTACGATAACGCTTTGTTCTATACATCATATGAAAGCCAAAAGTCTATAGATTTTTTATAAATTTGACAGTAAATTTCTATATTTGTTTTACATTGAGTTACGGCCCTTTGAATATTGTCAATTCTGCTTTCGTTTTGAATGCATAGGATACAGGTATGTTAAAAAAGTTGTTAGTCATCAGTGATAGACGACAAATTATTGTTCCATATATCATTAGAAAGCCAAAAGAATACAAAATCTTTTAAAAATTAACAATAAATTCAGTTACTACATTTACATTGAGTTACGGACCTTTGAATATTGTCAACCCTGCATGCGTTTTAAATGCATTTGATAACTGTTTGTTTGCAAATTGCGTTAATCATCAACAAAAGATTATAACCCATAAGCTTTTGACTGAAATCATTACCTTTGTGCATTACATTTAACACCATACAGCGCTGAATCCGTTTGCCACCTACAATGGCGGACAGGCGGTTGTTTTGAAGTAAGCTGTGAAGAAAATTGAACATGGGCGTCTCAAATGAGCAGTGGCGAGCTAAAATTGGTACTTTTTGTATCCGCAGTAAGTCACATAAAAAGACTTTAAAGACTATATGTATCTGCGGTGGATTGATAAGACGCCAGCTGCAAACAGCACTCGTCGTCTGTGTTCTGCTGTTAGTGAGCGGGTCCGTGGAGCCCAACCCGGGACCAACCGGTAGAGGACGAGCCGGGACAAGTGATAGTGGCCGTGGACGACAGACTCGACTCTCAACCAGAAACCATACAGGACTAGTGCAAGTTCAGACAGAAGAAGACGAATATGCAGGTAACCCAGAAGTTGACATAAACTCTATACTGAAAGATATTCAGCGTAAAGTGACTGCAAACCAAACTGTTATGGCGGAAATGAGAGATGACATAAAATCACTCACATCAACAGTAAATGAATTAAGAAATGATCAAGAAATTCTTTGGAATGAAAATGAGAAAATGCGCAAAGAAATAGAATATCTGAACGTCAAAATTGATAGAAATGAGAGTCAAATGAGAAGGAAGAACTTGATTCTCTTTGGTTTGGAAGAAAATGGGGCTGAAACATGGGAAACCAGTGAACAGAAAGTAAGAGATTTCATAAAGGCCGAACTTGATATTGAACATCCAGAATCTATCAATTTTGAAAGAGTACATAGACTAAATACAAAAACCTCACCCAGACCAATAATCATGCAATTTTCATCGTTCAAAGATAAAGAAACAATTAAGTCCATTTCAAGAGATAAGTTGAAAACAAACAGAAAATACAGATTTACAGACGATTACACAAAAGCAGTGAGAGAAAAAAGAGCAAAGTTGCGAGAGTTCCAGATTGAGTTTAGAGAAAATGGGGAGCAAAGCTACATCTCGTTTGATAAGCTGATAGTGGCAGACAAGATCTACACTTACGACTGGGACAAGGAGAAGCTGATCAGAGTTGGAACACGTAAGAATTACGACAGCCCTACTCAACACAGAGAACAGAACAACACCAGCAGCCATAGCAGACGACACACTGAAGCAGACGACACACACAACGACACCTAGGATTGCGGCCGAGGCCTCGACAAACAGGAACATGAACAACAACCGAGAATATGTTATGACAATTTCACAGACCCAATTATTTCTTGCTGGAATATAAATGGACTTTATTCAAAATTATCTAATGCTTTTAATGATGTCAAAAAATTTGTATCAAAATCACACGTCTGTGCCTTCATAGAAACTTGGGCGAAAAATGAACACGATTTCCAAAACCTATTTGAAAACTACTCGTCTTATCAGTGTGTAAGAAAGAAGTCTCAGGTAAGAGGGAGATACAGTGGTGGCATATTAGTGAACATCAGGTCCAACATAGTCCATCACTTTCATAGAGTATACCCTGAATGGGAGGACTGTGTGTTTTTCCTAGTGTATGATTTCCCAAATCAAAAGTCACAAACTATTTTAGGCTTCATATATATATCGCCTAACACCAATAATATTAACACTGGATTAGAGCAATTGAAAGAGCATCTACTAAAACTAACTGCACTGTATCCAGACTACAACATAGTTCTTCAAGGAGACTTTAACGCCAGAACCAGTACTGTTCAGGACTTTATTCTAGAGGATAACCATAACTATATACCAATCGACGATTCTACATATATCAGTGATTCATTCAATTGTAATCGGATGTCCAAAGATGGGACACTCAATAACTTTGGTCAACAATTGATTAGCCTTTGTTGTAACTTTAATATCCATTTTACTAATGGTCGCTTACCAAGTGATCAACTTGGTGAGTTCACATTTATAGGCACCAACGGAAAAAGTGTTGTGGATTATTGTATAGTGTCCTCCGATATCTTCGATAAAGTGACTGATTTTGAGGTTTCAGCCGAATCGTTGTCAGATCACTTGCCTATCGTGACCTACTTCTCGCGTCAATCTGAAATTGACATGCCGTCTCACTCACATGGTGGATCACGTGCGTCGCAGACGGGAGTTCACACCTTAACTAGGTATCGTTTTAACAACATGGATTCGTTTACCTCAACCATTAGAAACCTACTGAGAGACAAATTTGATGAGTTTAAAGAATTGTTAAACTCAAACATAAACGAAAGTGTTAGATATCTACAAGAACTTTTTCAATTATCCTTCGAAGTTGTTTCAACCAACAAGTCGACTTTCAAAGTGAAAACACAACCCCCATGGTTTGACAAGGACTGTAGTTTTAGGAAAAAACAAAAGTACAAATATCTAAATTTGTTCAGAAAGACAAATAGAAATATACATCACAGACAATATATTATCAACAAGAAGTTATTTAAAGAAGTATGTTATAAAAAGAAGAAAGCATATGAACAGAAGATTATGGATGACATAACTACATCAGCAAGGGATAGGGATTGTAAAAGTTTTTGGAAATTAGTGAAAAAACACAGTGGTGGGAAATCCAAAACGAACAATATACCACCAGACGATTGGTTCGATTATTTTAAAGCTCTCCTCAATCCGGAAATCGGTACATCACCGGAATTCGATAAGGATGTAAAATCTTTTCTGTCGGACCATAACACGTTTACTTGTGAGAAATGTGGTGACTGTGATGATATTCTTAGAGGGGTTATAACACAAGAGGAAATAAATAAAGTAATTAAACAGTTAAAATCAAATAAATCTCCTGGTCTTGATGGAATACCACCGGAAGCCATCAAGATTGCAACACACGAACTTATACCATATCTTGTGTTACTATTCAACTCAATACTAGATAGTGGTATATATCCTGATTCTTGGAAAACTAGCCTCATAGTTCCAATCCACAAGAAGGGTGACACAGCGGACCCAGGAAACTATCGAGGAATCAGTCTTTTGGACATTATGGGTAAACTTTTTACTGCAGTTATTGATTCGAGGCTGAAACTGTGGTTGGAACTCCAACACCTTATATCTGAATCACAGTCTGGCTTTCGCGAACATTACTCAACTACTGACAATCAATTCATTTTATACAGTATAGCTCATAAATATCTTAGAAGAAAAGGAGGAAAGTTTTACTGTATGTTCGTGGACTTTAAAAAGGCGTTTGATCTAGTAGACAGGTCTAAATTGATGTACATATTACTCAAGAAGCAAATCCATGGTAAAATATTCTCTGTTATTGACAATATTTACTTAAATGTTAAAGCAGCAGTTCGGAGTGGCCACCATAATTTTACAGACATGTTTTCCTCAAATGCAGGCGTGAGACAAGGGTGTTTGTTATCACCAATTCTGTTCCTTATGTACATTGACGAGTTAGTTCATACGATGCTGGCGGAGGTACCCACGGAATATTTATTGACTGTGATATCGAGGAAATATATCTTCTGTTATTTGCCGATGATGTTACATTATTCGCAGACACTGTAGTTAACTTACAACGTAAGATTGATATTCTCTCCCGTTATTGTATACAATGGGGATTAACGGTAAATATAGATAAGAGTAAAATAGTTGTTTTTAAAAATGGTGGCAAATTATCAAAACATGAAAAATGGTCATTAAACGGCAAACCCATAGAAGTAGTTTCTCATTTCAAATACCTGGGGGTAGTCTTTTCATGCAGAAATAACTTTTCAAATGCATGTAGCACTTTGGCAAAACAAGCAGATAAAGCTTTAGGGCCCGTTCGGAAATTGTTTAATCGATTCCATGATCTTTCATTTAACACTTACTTTAAGATATTTGATTCAAAAATACAGCCTATCCTTCTATATGGGTCAGAATTATGGGGTGTTTTTGTAAATAAACAAATTGAGAGGGTTCATACACAATTTTGTAAATATGTTTTGAGATTAGGTTATAGATCTTCCAATGCCGCAGTATTAGGTGAATGTGGGCGCACGCCTCTTCTTGTTAGCATTTATTTTCGTGTAATAAAATTCTGGCTAAGAATTGTAAGAATGTCAGAAAATCGTTTAACAAAACATTGTTACTATATGCTTAAAACTTTTGATTGTCAAGGCTATTATAATTGGGCATCTTGTGTTAGATCCATATTATTCTCGTATGGCTTTGCATATGTTTGGCAAGCCCAGGACGTCGGCGATGTAAAACAATTTATTAGAATATTTAAATTAAGAACGAAAGATGTATGTATGCAAGATTGGTTTGCCCGTGTGAGTGAATCTTCCACTTTACAAGTTTATTGCACCTTTAAGACCATCCTTCGATACGAGCCATACTTAACGGAAATTAAATCAATTAAATTGCGTCGCACTCTTTCCAAATTTCGCTGCTCAGCTTCTGAACTAAAGATTGTATCTTATAGACGCTCCATTTCGACAACTATTACTGACGCTATGTGCCCGTGTTGTGGGGATGACCTTGAAGATGAATACCATACTCTATTAGTTTGCCCATTATACACAACCATACGAAATAAATATATACCAATGTATTTCCACAAGTATCCATCAAACCAAAAGTTTATTCAATTGCTGTCCAGTCAAAATCCTACAATCATAAATAATTTAGCACTTTATATATCAAAAATGTTTAATATGCGATGTGAACATCTCGCGCTCTCGTAACAAACCAATGATCAATCTGTATTTATGCTAATGTACTATAGGCCTCACAGGCCATCATTTACGAAATAAAGAGTCTGAGTCTGAGTCTGAATCTGAATCCGTTTGTCGTCGCTTGCGACTATATATTTTTTTTTTCCCACGATTTTTGTGAACAGGATTCAGACCAAACGACTGATGCTATCGAAGGCAAATTTCACAGGCTGGTAGTCCTTGTTGTGGAAAGGCGACAATAAGCTTTTGGGATAGTTCGGCCCATACATTAAAGGTCCAGTTCGATTCCAAAATCGAAAATTTAACATTGACTTTTTTTTCAAAATGCACTTAGAGACCTAATTTTTTTTTTAAAATGTGCGCAATCAAAAATGCTGCAAAAAAACAAATCATGGAAAATTCGTAGGTCACGTGGTTTGGCCGCCATCTTGGATTTAGTGCATTTTTGACCATTGCCGACCCCACCCACCTTTGAGAATCTTCTCCTCTGAAGATACTTGCACTAGAGATCTGAAATTTACACTCAGGGTAGCTGAAGCATTGTAGTTCTTAATTTGCTCTTTAGAAAGTCCTAACAATAATACTTTTCTTGCTGAGATTTTTCAAAGTTGACCAAAATCTAAAAATCGCAAAATTCAAGGGCAGATAACTCAAAAACCAGACCATAGAATTTGATGATTTTTGCATGAGAGTTAGACATTGGCAAGGTCCTTAAGATAAAAGAATAAAATCGCTCGCGAACAGTCATTTCCGGTCAGGGTCAGAGGTCAAACTTTCCATTTTGGACATGTGGTGATTTGGTGGGTACGTTTGAAATATCGTAGCGAATCAACGGCGTACGATAACGCTTTGTTCTATACATCATAATGAAAGCCAAAAGTCTTTAGATTTTTTTTTAATTTGACAGTAAATTTCTATATTTGTTTTACACTGAGTTACGGCCCTTTGAATATTGTCAATTCTGCTTTCGTTTTGAATGCATAGGATATAGGTATGTTAAAAAAGTCGTTACTCTTCAGTGATAGACGACAAATTATTGTTCCATATATCATTAGAAAGCCAAAAGAATACAGAATCTTTTAAAAATTAACAAAAAATTCAGTTACTACATTTACATTGAGTTACGGACCTTTGAATATTGTCAACCCTGCATGCGTTTTAAATGCATTTGATAACTGTTTGTTTGCAAATTGCGTTAATCATCAACAAAAGATTATAACCCATAAGCTTTTGACTGCAATCATTACCTTTGTGCATTACATTTAACACCATACAGCGCTGAATCCGTTTGTCGTCGCTTGCGACTATATTTAAGGATTCAGCCATAAGGCTGAATCCTTATTGTTATTGGCGTGTTTATTTTTATTTTTCCACGATTTTTATGAACAGGATTCAGACCAAACGACTGATGCTATCGAAGCCAAATTTCACAGGCTGGTAGACCTTGTTGTGGAAAGGCGACAATAAGCTTTTGGGATAATTCGGCCCATACATTAAAGGTCCAGTTCGATTCCAAAATCGAAAATTTAACATTGACTTTTTTTTCAAAATGCACTTAGAGAGCTAAATTTTTTTTTTAAATGTGCGCAATCAAAAATGCTGCAATAAAACAAATCATGGAAAGTTCGTAGGTCACGTGGTTTGGCCGCCATCTTGGATTTAGTGCATTTTTGACCATTGCCGACCCCACCCACCTTTGAGAATCTTCTCCTCTGAATATACTTGCACTAGAGATCTGAAACTTACACTCAAGGTAGCTGAAGCATTGTAGTTCTTAGTTTGTTCTTTAGAAAGTCCTTACTTTAATACTTTTCTTGCTGTGATTTTTCAAAGTTGACCAAAATCTAAAAATCGCAAATTTCAAGGGCAGATACCTCAAAAACCAGACCATAGAATTTGATGATTTTTTCATGAGAGTTAGACATTGGCAAGGTCCTAAAAATAAAAGAATAAAATCGCTCGCGAACAGTCATTTCCGGTCAGGGTCAGAGGTCAAACTTTCCATTTTGGACATGTGGTGTTTTGGTGGGTATGTTTGAAATATCGTAGCGAATCAAAGGCGTATGATAACTCTTTGTTCTATACATCATATGAAAGCCAAAAGTCTATAGATTTTTTTGAAATTTAACAGTAAATTCCTATATTTGTTTTACATTGAGTTACGGCCCTTTGAATATTGTCAATTCTGCTTTCGTTTTGATTTCTTAGGATACAGGTATGTGAAAAAAGTTGTTAGTCATCAGTGATAGACGATAAATCATTGTTCCATATATCATTAGAAAGCTAGAAGAATACAGAATCTTTTAACAATTAACAATAAATTTAGTTACTTCATTTACATTGAGTTACGGACCTCTGAATATTGTCAACCCTGCATGCGTTTTAAATGCATTTGATAACTGTATGTTTGCAAAATGCGTTATCCATCAACAAAAGACTATACCCCATAAGCTTTTGACTGAAATCATTACCTTTGTGAATTACATTAACACCATACAGCGCTGAATCCGTTTGTCGTCGCTTGCGACTATATTTTAATTTTCTTTTTCTATTCAATACCGCAGGCGCCTGGCTAACAACCATTTGAAGGATCTCCCACGTCGCCTCTTCATCGCAGCTCGACTAATGCAAAAACTGTGAGTAGCACATACTCTGTGTAACGATTACTTGAGAAGTGATCATTTAACTCAACTGAAGTTACATGTACAAAGCATACCTCACACCTTTCATCTACTGCTTAATAAAGTCTTGACGCCAAGCGTCGTAATTCATGGTGTGCACGGCTCCCCTCTCAGGGATATGTTCTAACTTGTAAAAGGTTCTTATTCACGTCCCACCGACGTGGCTTAGAGAGAGGGCACACACAGAGACTATGACATAAGAAGGACATACTGTAAGGCTTGCAGCGTAGGGCTAGGGACTTGCGCAAGTTATCCTTTGTGGAAGAAATTGTACATAATCTGTAGTACTTATATCAGTACTTGTGGGTTTGAACATTTTTCATCCAACCGTTTGTGATATGTTTAAAACAAATAATATTATATTCCTTTGCCGATTTTGATTTTCAAATGTAGCAAGTTTCTTGCATGAATTGACAAGGAATAAAACATATAATCAATTCAATAAGCATATACTTTATTTAATGTTGTCGGTTGCAATATTTCCACGTGATCACATGTGAATGTTGCAGGTGGTTGCAGGGCAACAAGTTCACCTCGGTTCCAGCTCGAGCTCTTCAGAGTCTCACAGAACTGCGGGAATTGTGAGTAACTTTTTATATCATTTTGTTGTCACAACAGTCTATTATGTCTCTATTATTATAAATACCGGACAAAACTATGTACACACAAAAAAATGTTTTCGACAAAAAAACTTCATTTTATTCTTGTGATATTATGATTATCACATTTTCAATAACACATATTTGAAGTAGTTTGAATCAAATAATATACCTGGAGTATGTTTTGTTTAATTGAACATACTTATTCTAGAATGTGATGTCGAAAACTGGAAATTTTTTGTAATTAAAAATCATAAATTCAAGTGAGGTGTGTACGTTCTTCTGCCTGGTGGTATATTTCTCCATGTTCCACCCACACCTCTGGGTGGTAAATGTCTAATCTGGTTAAACGTAGCATGACAGGCAGGCTTTTCGAAAAATGTCAATTGTATAGGAAAATAATTATCAATATGCCAGTCGAAATAATATGCTTACATTTCTTGACAGACAGTTGGAAACGAACCGGATAACCGAGGTTCCGACAGACAGTTTCCGGAAGCTGCGCAAACTGAAGAGTCTCTGGCTGGATACCAACTTGCTGAAGTCTGTCCCTGTAGCGGCGCTCAGTCGTGTCACGTCTCTGGAAGCATTGTGAGTAGACGTCAATATCTCCTGTCACACACCACTGTATCAACCGTCCTCTCTTAATAACCATCTCAATGGATGATGGACATGTGTCGCCATTCAATTCATTATAAGAAGAATGTTGCATTTGTTTTAAAATATTGCTGTCATAAGGAAAGTTATCGAGGTAATGCTCATCCTCGATAATCCAGCGGTTTTCATTCCGATAAATCTACACTACAAGCTCTGGAAAACTTTACAAGGTTTTACCTCTAACCAATTGTTCTCCCTTTGCAATGACTCAGCAAAACGCTTACTTGATTAGTGAAGTTGTTCCCGCACGTAGTGTCTGCGTTTCGTTTCTGATTGGATAAACTTGGATGCAAAGGGTGGTCTTTGGTTTGAGGTAAAACCTTGTAAATTTTTCCAGGGCTTGTAGTGTAGATTTATCGGAACGAAAGTGCTGGATAATCGAGGATTGGTAACGCTAATCTAGTGATAACACTCTCGTGATACAGGGTTTCCTAGGTTTCCCCTTAGGTCCTTAATTTGGAATTCCTGGAAGTACGACCATGACGGCGACCTCCGCTTTGTTTTATCGTGTCATGGACATTTAGTTAAAATTATATAAATATCCGTCAAAAATCGGAATACTTTCACAAATCCGGAAGTCGTCTTTTTGTGTTAGTAAGGTTTAATATTCTCATATCATGGTCACCTGTTTTTGTAAAGCAAACCTTCATTTTGAAAGAAAGAATAACATTTCAGAACGATTGTGTTTATGATAGGATATCCTCCCAATGATAAGGGATAACGACAACTGATAAATCATGTAATTTACAAACGATAAAATGTAGTTGACTCAATTAATTTTGATCATGAACAACAATCACACGTGTCATTTCCGATACGCATAAACATTTAGATATAAAAAAGTATAAAGTTTCCAAATCAAATAACAAAGAGGTTCGTGATAATGAAATGATAATGACCCAACTGGGTCAGCTGAGATAAAACATCTCAAACTAATCACTATTTTGTTATGCTATGTTATGTATGTTATGTCGCGGGCTAGAAATAGAGAAAAATAATTGGATGTAATCATAGTAACTTGAAAGATCAGCTCCGTTTCAAAAGTAGTCCTTTTTGAAAATTGATTTGATTTCCGTATTAAATTATTTCATTTCCGTATCATTAAATACAACAAGAATATATTCGACGTTGCACTTAAAACTTTGAGTTTTACTGACAGAAAATTGTCACGGAATTTTGCGAATGAATCATTGCAGGTTTCGGGGACAACATGCATGCTGTCCATGAAAAATATATGTTTCATTGGCTTGAATTCTGTAGTGAGTTTCTCTTGCAGTTTTCCCTCTAGGTTTGGGTATGTTTATGTCCTCAGCTTTTAGTGGGGAGAGATGGACATAAGATTCACCTGTCGCTCTGTGTCAATATGCAATCCAATCTAACAATCTCTTCGTGTGTCCTGTCTACAGCTTGTAGTTGTACAAGGGTTCAAATCAAGCCTCCTACCACTTTGTCGATATATATACTTGTAACAGTTCTTGAGATACTCGATAAACAAACAAATAGTATATGCAAACATGCCTCACCATAATCTTGTTTCAAACAGGGAATTAAATGTTCAAGTAATCATTCGATATATAATAAAAACGATATTATTGGAAGATATAAAGTTGCAATCTGATCTTTGGACTGAATATGGAAAATTACCTGTAAATGACGCACACATGATTATATGATATTTCCTTTTTAATGAGAACATAGATACCTATTTATATCTATGTTGTCAAGGTGAGCGATAGAACTTGGAACTCGATTAAAGGTAGATTTCATAGAAATGTCATTTGATCGAGAAGAACAAACTAGTGACGACAAAAACCATTTCACTACTGTGTTAAGAGAGAAATCCCATTTATGGTTACATTCTCCATTTTGATAGAAACTGTCAATCTACAGTTTTGTAATTTTTAAAACGTATCCAAATAAAAAGTATTTGGGATTCGACAGAGATCGATGGGTTACCTTAGAAGTAATCATTTAGATGTTACATATATTTCAACTTCTAAGGATGTAAAAGGTTTTTGAAGTGTTCATGTTAAAACATAGATGTTGGATAGTAAAGTATCCCGGTTTTCAAATAGATATCCAAATTCTTTATTTACACTGTTAACGGTCCTTGTTTGAAATGCATTACTAATCCTTTGACATAAATATCCGGTTCAAGATGCAAGGCAGCATACCAAAAAAGCATGAAATTCCTTCAGTGTCCATCTAGTTCCTGTCGTATCAGATGTCATGAATATTAATTCATTTATCGATTACATTACTAATTATACTGGACTATTACCAGTCCTTTTAGGAAGTAATCAGAGATTAATTTCAATAGAGAACATCATGTGTTATTTACGAAATTGTTGTATTTGATCGGCTGGGAAGACAGATTTAGTAACAAATCGGCATGGTTTAAGTAAAATAGTTTCAATTTCCTTATGTTCGGAAATGGTCAGATGGTATAAAACTGAATAAGAAAATTAAAGTTATATGAATATACATAGAGCGCGCATATCCATCCACTCATGGTTGCTCAAGGCGCTCAAATCACATTTGATTAGTAATACATATTGTTATTTATCACCCTTCTTAAATTCAACAGAAAGAAGTATCTTCGTGAAACAATTACACTAGTGTCCAAAAGAAACGCTACGAAGTTTTCGAAATCTTGTAAGATGTATGCACATTTGCATTCTTCAGGAAAAGATACTTTTGATGTTGTGTCTCTTCAAACGCACATGTGGGTGTACACATCGATATTTCAAATTGCTTTGTGCACATAATTTCCCTCATTTCAGTTTAAATTGGTAAATTTAGAATTAAGGTAAGAAAACAATATTGTCGTTATACTGCACTTTACTTGACATAAAATCGTTGACGCATCATAGCTCTAGAACATTTTTCACAAGCAAAAGTGTCCAATGTCGCTCTGCTATCTCGACTAGTTAAGGCTTTTTTTTAAAAAGTCCCTCATAAACATGAAGATATTGTTTCACAATTTTGCATAGAAGTAAGTTATCGTAATCCTTACCAGGAACTTTATGTGAGTAAATGATGTGATGGAGCACTAAAAGGCGAAATTGAATTCAATAAAAAAATAAATCGATATGTGTTTTCATCCATTAAGATGATATATGAGGTTAGAATCAGTCCACTTGTACTACAAGAACCAATCGGTGATCGATAACATACAGCTGCTCCAATACTGAATAATTGATTAATTTCTCTTTGTTACATGTTAGCATGCAAGATACTGCAACAATCCACAAACAAAGAGTGCTTATACATTTGGAATTATGAAGACCAAATTAAGAACACCAAAAGACGGCAGAAATTCTGCAGCAAAAACAATCATGTTTCCAATTGAGTTAATAATCTCGGAATCACTATCATTTGGCTCCTGAAGGTCCTCAAACTGTTCATTATCTGAAAATATGCTTCAGTAATCTAGAAAATATTACATGTTTTACATGTAATGATAGTGTGCGAGCTCTGGGCCGCTCTTAAGGACTACTAATAGGTCAATTATTTAACAATGAGATTAACCAATTGATTTTTTGTATTTGATAATAGTGTTTTGGTTTAAATATTTGTGAAGAT